>CM062225.1:6985823-7632592 GCA_031216235.1 Syzygium jambos | reverse complement strand
CTTCGACATTAGGTAATTTGATGGAGCTTACCCTTCTTTATCTCTATGGTAACCAGCTTTCGGGTCACATTCCTGATGAGATAGGAAATCTACACGCTTTGGTTGACTTAGAGTTGAGTACAAATCAGCTCACTGGCCCAATTCCTTCTTCTTGGGGTAACTTGACCAACCTAGTATATTTGTTCCTCCGAGATAATCAGCTTTCTGGTTCGATTCCTGGATCCTTAGGTGATCTAGTGAACTTGAAGGTGCTGCAATTGGATACCAACCAGTTCACCGGCTCCTTACCAGATAACTTGTGCCAAGGTGGGTTGCTCCAAAACCTCACAGTGAGTGACAACAACTTAACTGGTTCTGTCCCAAGAAGCTTGAGAAATTGCACCAGCTTAGTTAGAATACGCCTCGAGGGAAACCAGCTCACTGGAAACATATCCGAGACCTTCGGTGTCTACCCCAATTTGGACTTTATTGACATGAGTTTCAACAAGTTCTATGGAGAAATCTCAATAAACTGGGGAAGTTGCATGCGTTTAAGTAATCTAAGAATTGCTGGAAATAACATCACCGGTAGCTTGCCTCCTGAGATTGGAAACGCCACTCAACTGCATGCAGTTGATCTTTCTTCCAATGGTTTACTTGGCGAGGTTCCAAAAGAATTTGGAAAATTGACCTCTTTGGTGAATTTGAATCTAAGCAGGAACCGACTTTCTGGTCAAATAAGTCCTGAGATTATATCGCTGCCTGCTCTTCAAAAATTGGATTTGTCCAGGAATAGATTTAGCATGCCTATCCCGCAGACTATAGGGCTTTCTTCAAACTTGGTCCTCTTGGATCTGAGCAACAACCAGTTAAGCCAAGATATTCCAGGGCAATTAGGGATGCTAACTCATTTATCCGAGCTAGACTTCAGTTATAACTTGTTGAGCGGCGAGATCCCAGCTCAATTCAGCAAGCTGCAAAGCCTAGTGAAACTTGACCTTTCACACAATAATCTTTCTGGCCTTATATACAAGATTTTCGAGGGTATGCCGGGTTTGGCGGAGGTTGACATCTCCCACAACGAGTTTGAGGGTCCAATTCCCAACACCACAGCATTCCAAGATGCAACAAAAGAAGCATTACAAGGTAACAGTGGATTGTGTGGAAATGTTGAAGGACTTGAGCCCTGTAATCAAGCGGTGGTAAACAGGGATAAATCTCCGGCAGGACACAGAGTATTTCTTATTGTGTTTCCTCTGCTAGGAGCAGTTCTTCTGTTTGGTTTTATTGGAATACTCTTCATTTTCCGTAGAAAGAAGTTCCATCCAACAGCAGAACTAACACTCGAGACAACTGAAGTCTTTTCTCTATCAAAGTACGATGGAAAGATCTTATATGAAGACATCATGGAAGCCACCGGGGCTTTTGATGAGATTTACTGTATTGGAAGGGGAGGCTATGGAAGTGTCTTCAAAGCCAAATTAAGATCAGGTGATATAGTAGCTGTAAAGAAGCTCCATCAAACGGCTGATAGTGGACAAACAGATCAAAGGGAATTTTTGAATGAGATCAGGGCATTGACGGAAATTCGACACCGCAATATTGTAAAACTTGTGGGCTTTTGTTCGCATGCACGACACTCATTCTTGGTGTACGAGTACTTGGACAGAGGAAGCTTGTCTACAATCTTGAGCAATGAAGAAGAAGCTAAAGAGTTGGACTGGAACAAGAGGGTGAATATCGTAAAAGGCATGGCTTATGCTCTATGTTATATGCACCATGATTGTAACCCTCCAATCGTTCATCGAGATATTTCGAGTAACAACATTCTGCTTGATTCCGGGTACGAGGCACATGTTTCTGACTTCGGCACGGCTAAGCTTCTTAAGCTGGATACATCAAACTGGAGTGCAGTCGTTGGCACATATGGATATGTAGCTCCAGGTAAATTTCTAAAATCAACTCTTGATCCGAAGGTTGACCTAAAGCACTGTCTTTGTGCCAATACATATATCTCCCTCTTTGTGCAGAGCTTGCTTACACAATGAAGGTGACAGAGAAATGTGATGTGTATAGCTTTGGAATAGTGGCCTTCGAGGTGATTAAAGGAAGACATCCAGGTGATAGCATTTCATCTCTATTAGCTCTGGTCGACATGGAGATCTCAGTTGTTTTGAAGAATATATTGGATTCACGCCTGCCTACGCCCACGCCAGGCATCGAGGCTGAACTTTTGACCATTTTCAAGCTTGCATTGGCGTGCGTATCCGCTAATCCCCAACTCAGACCGTCGATGGAAATGATTTCTCAGGTGCTATCTGCTCGTTCGACCATTTTCCATGGTGTCCAAAATTCACAGACAGCCACTGATCCTGTGAGACATGCAAAAGCTTCAAGCCGTTTACTGGATCAATTTGTAGAAGATAACGTCTGATAAATGATGCTGCTCCGTCAATCACATGCAGAAGGTCTAAGATCTTAAATGAAAATTAGAGTCGTTTAAACTAGTTGATTAAGTCTCAAAACTTTTTTCATCTATTGTCTCTCTCACTGATGTGCTTACTTTATTTGCATTTAGGAGATGTATTTTGACTGGCGACAAGAACTTCGTGTTTAATCCATATCAGCATGACGATAAGGGCTACATTTCGTTCATGCCCAAGTAAATATAGAACTGCCTTTTGTTCTGGAAAAAGTGAAACCTAAACTTACTGGTATCTAGTTTCATTTGTAGAGAGAAGACAGCTGTCAACTGATATCTCAAACTGTTTCTGTATCTAGTCTTAATCAGATTAGTGTCGTAATAATGAAAGGTGGGCATCCATGTCAAGTTATAGTTTAGAAAAACGTAACTTTTATATTAATGTAAAGTTGATGATGAATCTAGTGTTACATCTAGACAGCAAAGTGTTTATGTAAAATTGGAATGGAACATTTATATGAAGTCTCTAAGGCTCAATTTGTTAGGCAGAAAATGTAACATTTGAAAAATATTTTCCAAAAAAATGACAATATTTTACGGTGTTTAACTGAAACTTAAAAATGAATTGAAAATTTTTTACCATTGTCTGGTGAAGAAAATTTGATTTGATTTTCCTAAATAGATATACCTTATTCGGGTGTATCCAAAATATTGAGTACGGGTACCTGGACCTTGGGTTCGGCCTCAGTGGACCACAACTCGGGCATATGTACCTGGGTCCTGAGCATCAATTCTAGGTCCAGTCTCGATGGACCCAGGTGTAGGTGTTTGGGACCCAAGCAAGGGCACGGGAGTCTTGGGCCCAACCTCGATGAACCCGAACCTAGCCTCAATGGATAGGCGCGCGAGCACCAAGGTCCCGAGCCAAGCCTTGATGGACCCGGGCACAGGCACCAAGGTCCTCGACTTGACCTCAATGGACTTGAGCTCGGGTGCCAAGGATCCAGGCACGGGCACTGAGGTCCTGGGCCCGACCTCAATAGACGTGGGACTTGCCTCGATGGACTTGAGCATTGGCACCACGGTCTCGGGTCTGGCCTCAATGCACTCGGTCCTCAGGGCAGGGACATGATCATGAATGTCGAACCCTATCCCAACCTTGATGGACTCGGGCTTGACCTCAGTGGACATGGGCATGGCCTCAATGCTCACGGGCCCGGGCGCTAGGGTCACAAGCCTGGGCACCAGGGTCATGGGCCCAGCTTGATGGATCCAGTCTTGGGCACGAGGTCTCTCGCCCAGGCACTGTGGACCTGAGCCCGGCCTCAATGGACCCGTGCCTAGGCACTAGGGATCTAAGTATGAGCACCAAGGTCTCGGCCCTAGCCTTTATGGACATGGGCCGTGGCATCAATAAGCCGGGTAACGATACCGGAGTCTAGGCCTAGCCACTGCCTCTGGTTTCCCGAGCCCAACCTCTATGGACTCGGGTCCCAGCACCATGGTTCCAAACCTAACCTCTTTGGATCCGAGCTTGGCCTCAATGGACCCCGGTGGACTCGGCGCGCATCTACTGCCATGGGCCTCAGGACAAGCGTCGAGGTTCCTGTGCCAAAATGCAGAGTTTCTGGTCAAAGAGCCGCTATCTAATCATATTTTGGAAATTAATTTCCGATTTTTTAAAGAGGAAATCATTTTCCTAAATTTAAGTATTGATTTTCCATTGACTCATTTTTTTAAGCGATCCAAATGCCGGAAAATGGTTTCCCAAAAAATGTTTTCCCAAAAAACTTTTTTTGCGAAACACACTTTTAATCAGAAAGGAACGAAGCCTAAAATTTTGTCCGTTATTAGTCCATTTATACGTCCCGAAGAGTTTCAATCATGCATCATTTCAATCAGAAACTAATTGCTTTTAATCGCGGCCATCTGCCATAATTTTGTGTTTCGTGTAACTTACTATAACCCAGGGTGCATTCAATCAGTTCCTATTCCGAGTGTGCTACATGCATGTCGCTATGGCACGAGTCTTTATTAGAAAGGTCAGTAGCTTTTGATTCCTCCAAAAAGAATATGGCACTAGAGGGAATACAGACTTCGTTTTCATCATAACTTCGAACTTAAAAGTGCTTATTAACTGATCATCATTTTATCTCAAGAGGAGATTCTATAGTACAATGCTTTGTCTCAGAAAGAATGCAAGTTCTGTTCTGCTACTACCTTATACATCAAGACTGAGAAGGCAGACGATATCCTGCCCTCCAAAATCTTGAGGGAATCAAATCGTGCTGGTGTGTTTTCGCTCGGCCTCACTCCATTGTCAAACACAAGTAGAACTCGTTTACGTTGCAGCTCACCATCAACCATCTTTTCTGTTTTTCAGAGTAGTAGACTTATGCTGCCTTAGGCAAAACATGTGAGAACAACTTCCCTCGTGTACTTTATCTGGAAAATGGTAAACAGTCTCTGAGAACTCAGAGTTCTCTGAAATTGAAATAGGAAATTATAGTAGACCAATGTTTGATGCTGCCCTTAATCAATTTAAGTAAAACTCGACATCGTAAAATCACAGTTTCAGAAAACTTTGTGAATTGAATAGTATAGGGGGAAAATGAAGTAACAACTATCTGAATCGAGGTGTAGCGAGGCAGTGAGTTATGCTCCCCCAACTTTCTCCGGCAGTTGGGTCAATTCAATCTTGATTCTTGAATGTGCTTCATTTCTTTGGAGAAAGGCAACAGGTAATACGCAATGTCAAGAAAGAACCATCTCGTGCCTACAGTCAACTTCTTCATTATGCTAAATGGCATCCTCAAACTTGCGTTCCACTAGTTAAATACTTGCTGATGCATAGATCTTAGTTCAGTCTGACTTAATTAGGAAGAACTTCATCTCGAAGCATACATTTCACCTGCACGTTCACCCTCCTTTGCTTGATGATATTGGACATACGACAGACGATCATTAATTTATAATTGCTTGCTTAGCTGACTAACTGCTCAACCCTAGATTAGATTGAGAATATCCATATCCATATGATTTCCCTGGGTAACTTTCACTTGTATGTCTTAGATATGTGCAGAAGCCTATTCCCAATCTTTAAAGCACGTCTCGCATGCAGAGCATACATGCGAGAAGGTTAAAAATGTTTACACGTGTGTATAAAAGGCATTAAGGGTCCGTTTGTTTGAAAAAAAAAACTATTTACTGAAAATTATTTTTTGACTTTCCGGTATTTAAACGACTGAAAAATAATCGATATACGAAAAACGTTTTTCATGGACTTAAAATAATAAGCTAAGATGGATATTCTTAACCAAAAAAAAAATAATAAGCTAAGATTGGGGGAAAACGACTTCCCTCTGCTAGCAAGAAGAAAATCAATTTTCCTTGATCACCCAAAAAATGAAAACTAATCAATAGGAAAATAATTTCCATGGAAAATACGTTCTTTTATCATTAAGTTTTCAATTAAACAAATGCACCCTAAAATTGCTTAAATACGTTTCAAGTTTGAACCCGTAAACGAAATCCGATTCAAAATTGGGATGGAGAAAATCTGAATTGGACATTGTAGTTGACGTGTTGAAACTGGATGAAGCAAAGAGCTAAAGGGGAAACTAAAGGAAATTGACTTTCTCGTCGATTACAACGTGCTCAAATTGAAGAGTGTTTTAACGAAGAAATCCTGTATGAAGAGTTTGGGTATTTTTCTATGAAATTAAGAGATTGTTTCGCAAGAATTGGATGCTGAGAACTAAGAGTGTCTGAATAACTTGAGTGTGATGGTAATTCTCGTTATATCCGTTGCCTATAGTGAAATCCTATGATAGGTTCCACCGATCGAACCCCGTAAGCCAATATCCAATTTATTTCTTGCTATCAAATGCATGTTTGTTTACGCCTACGCCAAGGTAAAAAGTACTTTCTACTTTCCAATCAAAATTAAAAATTGTATTCAAATTTCAGAAAATTACAAAAAAAAAATTATTTGCAGATGTATATGTCAACATTTGAGTATCATGAAAGTCTCGGGGCTTTTAGATTGAAAAATTTTATTAAAATGACTGAATGGCAAGATTTAGATTAAGCAAAAAGCAAAAGCTAGAATTATAAATGCGAGGAATGCCAAAGTCTTGAAGAAACCTATGCTGTTGGTCAAAGTATTGGTGCTACAATCTAGAAGTCAAAGTGGAGATGACAACTCTCCCATATCTTTTTGCCTAGTTAATGCCGGATGATGCATGAATTCCTATAGTCAAAGACCGGTAATTTAGCAACAAAGAAAACAAAGTTTAGCAAGGTGGAGTCAACTCAACCACCTACTTCAGCATACATGAGAATCTGCATAAACAAACCAGACGATTGTCAGTAGGTGAAACATCATAGTCAGAAGCATTCAAAATCCTGGAATGGGATGAGATCTTTGAAAGCTGGCCTTTGATGAATGGGATTAAAGAAAATGACAGGAACAGAGCAGCCGAAGGCTGTATATATGCCTCTGTGTTGATCATCATGCTCCAAAACCGCACCAGAAAATCATGGATTCGCCAAAAAGTTTAGAGGGAAGTGGTACATCTTCTAGCTTCCGCCGCCCTCCTCGCAATGCTTTTTAGTCATGTCACAAAATTCCTGTAAATGGGTATTATCATGCGATTGCATCGTTCATTACTTGATTTCATAGAAGTAGTGATTATCACTTAGTGAGCCCGGGCTTTGCTTGCCCCTTTTATTACCGTCCCAGATTCCAAGAATAGAGGAGAGCAATGGATTCATGGAGAGGGCGTGGATGGGGATGGCTTTTAGGATTTATTTTGCTATTTTTATTAAGCTTATTAGGCTGGCTCTGAAAGAAATTCGAGCTTGGTACATTCATGATACGCTGGATCTCATGATTATTTTCATTATTGCAAGGTTTTATCTGATTGATACATTTCCGAAAACAGGTTTATTTAATTAAAAGCTTGGTGCTTTATTTTATGAAAGGATGGGGTCGTTCCCCAAATTCTAAATACAGATTTGGAGTGTGACAGTGACCATGACTAAGTTTGCGATTGCTCGCTCTTCTTTCTACCAATTATCTTGTAAGAGCTCAACCCATTTACCTTACCAAGACTTAGCCCATGTAATTCCCTCTCTTTTCTCCTTCATTAGATGCAGGAGATGTGTGCAAAGCTAGAAAGTGTTCGCATGCAAACACAACGTGGAGGTCCTCTATTCTATATCCATCTTCAACCTCTCCCTGTCAAATGCTTGGAAGGCAATCCCGTCCCAAGTGCTCCTAGAAAGGAAGCATTAGGCCATATACAACATCCAAAGCAGATCCACTTGGTATTAAGAAGATTTATCAAGCAAGGGTCAGAGAATTTCCCAAGAAATCCATTAAACAAATGTCCTCAGTCGAATTATGTGTGCTGCAATCACAAAGTTTGAGCACAAAGATAGTGACTGGCTTCATTTTTCTTCCCTCTTAATGATAGCTGATGCACGCATTACCATTTTTGAAACAGCAGCATTTGACTGTTGGCACCCCCACCTCAAGGAAAACCCGAGATTGTAGCAAGCAAAGAGAACAGAGTTTAGGAAGCTTTGAGGCAAAGTCAATTACGTCGTTCCAAGTTCCAACCATATGGAACTCTATACACAGTGAGACTATTTCCCGATTTCACATATTGGCCAGATCATTGTTGACATCTGAACCATCTCAATCAGAAGCATTCAACGAGCAGGAAATTGGAAATCTTTGAAAATTGGCCTTCTTTGAATGGACTGAGAGAATGACAGAAACGGAGTGACCAAGCTTTTCATATATGCCTCATGGTCGATTATCAACCTCCACAACAAACAAAAGAAATCATGGGTTCACCAGAATTAGAGACACCAGTGCATCGTCTAGCCTCCTTTACCCTTTTCACAATGCTTTTGGCCATCATTCCACAATGTCCAATTCCTGCTTTTGCCTCCACACTAGAAGCACAAGCCCTTCTCAAATGGAAATCAAGCCTTCAAAACCAAAACCAATCCACCTCTTCTCTATCAACATGGACTCTCCCTCCTCAAAATGCTACCGGCTCCAACGCAACGGCGGCGAGCCCATGCGGTTGGTATGGCATCTCGTGTAACCTGGCCAGAAGCGTGATGGGAATCAATCTCACCAGTTCGAACATCAGAGGTACACTCGACGAGTTCCCATTCTCGTCTTTGCCGTATCTTACCTATATAGACATGTACATAAATGAACTCTTTGGCGGTATTCCGCCTCAAGTCGGTCTTTTGACCAATCTCACCTACCTCGACCTCTCCTTTAATCAATTATCTGGGAATATACCGAGGGAGATTGGCGATCTCACGAAGCTTGAGGTGTTACACCTGATCTCTAACGAGTTGAATGGCTCTATCCCTAATGAAATAGGTCAGTTGCGTTTGCTGAACGAGCTTGCCTTGTACTCAAACCAGTTGGATGGATCCCTTCCTTCTTCCTTGGGTAACTTGAGCAGACTCGCTAGACTATACATCTATAACAATTCATTTTCTGGTTCTATTCCTCGTGAAATGGGGAATTTGACAAACTTGGAGGAGATTTACATGGATACCAACTCCCTAACAGGGCCAATTCCTCCCACTTTTGGGAAACTGACGAAACTAACCCAATTGCACGTATTTGACAATGAACTTACTGGTTCTATCCCACTTGAGCTAGGGAACTTGAAATATCTTCGTGGACTCAGCCTAAACTACAATAATCTGACCGGTTCAATCCCCTCGACATTGGGCAATTTGACAGGGCTTACCCTTCTTTATCTGTATGGCAACGAGCTTTCTGGTAACATTCCTGCTGAGTTAGGAAACCTCCGAGCTATGATTGATTTGGAGCTGAGTATAAATCAGCTTGGCGGTCCTGTTCCTTCTTCTCTGGGTAATTTGACTGACCTGGAATATTTATATCTCCGTGAGAACCAACTTTCTGGTTCAATTCCTGGATTCCTAGGGGATTTGATGAACTTGGTGGTGCTACAATTAGATACAAACCAGTTCACCGGCTTCATACCAGATAACTTGTGCAGGGGTGGTTCGCTTTCTAACCTCACCATGGCTGGCAACAACCTCACAGGTTTCATTCCCAGAAGCTTGAGAAATTGCACAAGCTTACTCAGGGTACGCCTCCAGGAGAACCAACTCACTGGAAACATATCTGACAGTTTCGGCATCTACCCGAACTTGGACTTTATGGATTTGAGTTTCAACAATTTCTACGGGGAAATCTCGGCTAACTGGGGAAGTTGTCAGCGTTTGAGGGATCTACGAATTGCTGGGAACAAAATCACCGGTAGCTTGCCTCCTGAGATCGGAAATGCGACTGAACTACAGGGACTTGATTTTTCTTCCAATGGTTTAGTTGGTGAGATTCCAAAGGAACTCGGAAAATTGACCTCTTTGGTGAGGTTGAACTTGAGCAGGAATCAACTTTCCGGCAGTATAAGTCCCGCAATCGTATCACTATCTGGTCTTCAAAGACTGGATTTGTCCAGGAATAGATTAAGCATGTCTATCCCAGAGAGTATCGGGCAGTTGGCAGACTTATTCCTCTTGGATTTGAGCAACAACCGGTTAAGCAAAGGAATTCCTGGCCAGATAGGGATGCTGACTCATTTATCTGAGCTAGACTTGAACAATAACTCATTGATCGGTGAGATTCCAGCACAATTCAGCAGTCTGCAAAGTCTAGTGAAACTTGACCTCTCACACAACAATCTTTCGGGCCCTATATACGCGATTTTCGAGGATATGCCAGGTTTGGCAGTGGTTGACATATCCTACAATGAGTTCCAGGGTCCGGTTCCAAACACCATGGCGTTCCAAGAGGCTCCAACAGAAGCATTACAAGGTAACACCGGATTATGTGGAAATGTTGATGGACTTCAGCCTTGTAGTCAATCAGGGACGCGGAAGAAAAACTCCAACACTCGTGAGAAAGTGTTTCTCATTGTTTTCCTCACCCTCGGAGCATTTCTCCTGTTTTCTTTCATCGGAATATACTACATTTTGCATAGAAGAAAGAAACACCGACAAGTGGAGCAAGCGCACGAGAGAGAGAAATTGTTTTCTATATCTACTTACAACGGAAGGATATTGCACGAAGAAATCATTGAAGCGACTGAGGATTTTAACGAGAGATACTGCATTGGATGTGGAGGATATGGAAGAGTCTTCAGAGCAGAGCTAAGATCAGGGGTTGTGGTGGCTGTGAAGAAGCTTCATCAGATGTCTGATAGCGGGCAAACGAATCAGAAGGAGTTTCAGAATGAGATAAGGGCATTGACAGAAATACGACACCGCAACATCGTGAGACTTCATGGCTTCTGTTCACATCCCCAACACTCGTTCTTGGTGTATGAGTATGTGGAAAGAGGAAACCTGTCTGCAATCCTGAGCGATGAGGGAGAAGTGAAAGAATTGGGTTGGGATAGGAGAGCAAATATTGTGAGAGGCATAGCTCATGCTCTGTCCTACATGCACCATGACTGTGTGCCTCCCATTGTTCACCGTGACATATCAAGCAACAACATCTTACTTGATTCTGAGTATGAGGCCCGTGTCTCCGACTTCGGCGCAGCCAAGCTTCTCAAGCTAGACACGTCAAATTGGAGCGCTGTCGCTGGGACATACGGATACATCGCACCAGGTATTTCGATGGATATCTACTGTTCTTCTATGGTGGGCTTGGAAAGTGATAATCCGCTAGTACTAATGCATTTTCTTCTTATGCATAGAGCTTGCTTACACGATGATGGTGACTGAGAAATGCGATGTGTACAGCTTCGGGGTTGTGGCAATAGAGGTGATCCATGGAAAACATCCAGGCGAAACCATCTCATCCCTATCAGATGCATCGGATAAGGAGATTGCCAGAGTCCTGGAAAATATGCTGGATTCACGTCTACCAGCTCCAATGCCTAGCATTGAGGATGAACTTCTAGTCATCTTCAAGCTCGCAATTGCTTGTTTATCCACCAATCCACAACTCAGGCCATCCATGAACATGGTTTCTCAGGTGCTATCGGCTCCTTCGGCCGCTCACTAATGTGGTCATTCCGGAGGTGGAGACAACCCAGTAACATGTAAATGCAAGAGGAACTATAGCTGCTGGCAATTGAACTGATCATCTCTAATGGTGCCTTTTATCTTCGTAGATGACTGTAGCATGATGAAGTACCAGCGAAGATTCAGAAGCCACAAAAGGACACGTTAATTGTGGCAATGATTACTACATTACACGTCTTTGACTCATTACAATATCTGCTTGCAGTAGTAAATGTTGTAAAGGCCCATTACAGATAAAACGACAATAGCTGTTGTATATAATAGCTATCGCGTATATGTGTCAATAATTGCTTACATGTAATAGAGTATTCTGAAAAGTCCTCTCTTATCTTTTCCTCTCTTTAAGTCTACCAATCGTTGGAATAGTATTACTATTAATCATGATTACAATTTGCTTATGTAATGATTATTTTATATTAATTAAACAATAATGGATATCGTAATTTTATTAAGTAGTAATTACTACAATTATACTGTATGAACGGTGATTCAACTGTGCACAGAGGATCAGTCAAGGAAGGAAAAGAAGGGTAAGATGAAGGGAAAATGGGAAATACGAGGGCAAAGATAAAGAAAACAAAAGAAAAAAGGAGACCAAAAAGAAAATAGTAAGAGTACATTTCAGAAGTTGGATGTGATACTGAAGGCATAAACTGAAGATATTAATTCATCGACAAGGATGTCTAAAACCTCCAGTGTTTCTGATTTTTCTCATATTGCTCGGCCTTTACTCCATTCTCAGAAATGCAGCATGCCCTTGTCATGATTTAAACCAGGCATAACAGTTCGATCTTTTCGGAGAAATATCTATGAACACAAAGTTATGACAGCACTCCGTAAATGTAGAACTCCTATGCTAACGTTCGAGGAGATCGCCGACACTGCTCACCCCGCCCCATAGAAAAGTTATGACATGACATGGTCCAAGTAAATTTTGACCAAAACCATTCCTAAAGGTACTTGAGTAAGGCTTTGTTTGCTGTAGCTGTCATGTTTTGGCAGAATGCATCGAGCAAGCATTGATAACATCTTATTGAATTAAGACCTTAGGTGGTCAGCCTAGCAGTCTCGCAGTGGAGGACGGCCGCTAAAATTGGAGAAGTAGCTCGGGCCTCAGGGCCACAGCAAAGAAAAAATATCCTATTCCTAGCAAACCGTATCCTTTACGGCTTAAAATCGGTCCTATCCCTTTGGTAGGGACGACAAGAACTTGGTACAAATGAAAAGGAGCATAAACATGCGTCCTCCAATGACAGAGAACATTGACAATGAAATTTAATGTGTTCATATGATTGATTTTCTCGACGTGGATTTTGACGAGAGAATTTTCCACATCCTATACGAGACTTCAAAAAACTGCCACAAATCATTTGGCAGCACAGCATGAATACAGAATGCAATCGATGGTCACTGCATCGGTTTCACTGTATCCCTATGATATGTATTGAAATCAAGATTAACACTACACACGGAGTAAGAAGATGGAATGGAAAAACACAACCATTCAATGCAGCAGATGAACTTGCAGAAGATTAGGACAATCGCTAAACCAGACACAAGCATGAATACATAGTGCCAATTAGCACATTGGTCACATCTCTAGCCAATCATGTTAAATACTGGAACAAGATTTGCCGTATCCCTTGATGAACTTAATGAAAGGAGAGTAATACCAGAACATGTTCACAGTGAGAACCAAACGAAAATCCAGACACAAGACTATTACGTGAAATAGTTGGTCCGAGTCATATCTTATCAAACCAATGTGATGCTGCTCTCACCGCCAGGTGGCTTGCGCACACCGCCCAGGTAGTCCCGAGATTCTACCTTACCATCAGCAAAAATGTCATTGCCACTTATCTCGCGCAGTTTCGCCCCACTTAGTGGTTTCTCTGCAGATGATGGAGGCACGTCACCCTTGAAGATGTCATTTCCTGAAAGTTCAGTATATTTCTTGTCATAGATCTTCTTCGCCGTCTTCAGCACAGGTTCCTCAGTGGACATTATATTGCTCTGTCCTCTAGCGGGCTGATCCATATAAAAGTTTTAGAGTCAGGTCATTCTAGATCCAAGACCTCAGAACAATGATTTAGAGAAAGAATCAATACATCACTATGCTTCCAAGAAGCACCATGGATAATCATTGGTTAATTCCATTTAAGTTTCTCATATATCGCTTTGCTAGCCCTACTCGATGAGAAAATACTTCAACGAGTATCAAATGTCATGCGATCGACTTATATCTGAGTGCGACAACCAATAATAGCATGTCTTAATTGAATATAGTACTACCCAGGCTCAAAGCCACAAAGTAAGAGGGGAGGTGGTTACTTTCAACTGACGTGCTGTATCAGTTGCCACATAACCATTTTAACATTCCTAAGACAAGGAAGAGTAGGGACAGACACAACAAAGTCACTTACATTGGAAACTTTGACAGATGTGCGTAAATTATGTGGTGCAGGTTCTCCCATGTCTTGATGCATTGCGGGTGAGCGTGAAGGCACCGTCCTGGGCAAGATTTCAAGAGGAGGAGCAAATATGTCATGCCCACTAAGCTCTTTGGTCTTAGCATGAGAGATCTGCTTTTTCAACATCCCGTCCGACTCACTTTCCAGCGTCCCACTCAATTCGCGTTGTTTCGCAACCTCAGGCAGAGTAGTAGGTTTTCTCGGAGAAACGCTCTCTTCCTCCCCAAAGGAGATGTGACTGATTCCAGCAAGGGCTTGCTAGTTTTGTTTTAAGGAGGAAGTCAAAGTAAATTAGGAATCACCATGGAGATTTAAGATTATGGATACAGAACTTTGAATATTCAAAAGGATAATTAGGACCCGGTACATTTGTCTCAGCCAAAAAAAGGGAAAAGAAGAAACAGAAGTACCTGGTACATTCGGATTCCTGTTCTGCTGTTTGGAGTAGTATTGCCAGACTCTGACGGATCATTTTCTTCACTACCCGAAAAGATGCCACTTCCAGTTATCTCCTTCATTTTGTAACCCGAACACGGTTTCCTAGAAGTTGCAAAAAAGCGGCCTCAACGTATAGAAAAAAGGAAGGAAAGAAAGAAGAAAGAATGAATGAATGGGAATATATACATATAGATATGCCCAAACATTCTCATAGAACTTATTGGGGAAATATAATATTTTGCATTTTTTGCATAGTCATAAATTGCCGGTGGCCACTATATATTAAGAATTCATTGCCTAACGCTGAACTTGTAGATCGAGTTCATCCTTTAAACCGGACAGGGGCACATTATAATCTATTCAAAATTCACGATAAGAGAAATGAAGATTTTAGAATGAGTATAAAGCATGTTTAGCCAAATTTAATTTATCTCAAATGGCATTGGATACTTGCGGCATCCAACACCAAAAAGACAATGATTAGATATGAGCATGGTGTAGCAATCCTGTATATCGACTGTATTTCCTCTGAGCCCGAGGTAACTCAGAGCTGAGTCCTACCATACCCATGAAAATTAATTGATCTGGCAAACTAGAGTTTGTTCATCTTCTCAGAGGAAAGGCTTTTGCCTAATTCCAAAACTTCTTTTATGAACTTCATGAAGTAATTTGTATTAAAGGAACATTCGAACCATTCAGTTGGAATTAAGCTAGACTAGAAATTACCACAATAATTTTTTATATGACAAGAAAGCCACCTTAGGTAATTATATCCTCAACCCAGCTAAAACCTCCTAACCTCATGGATCCAAAAAGATGCTAACCGCAGGGGGTTGTAGATGTCAGTCGCCCCTTCCAACCTTTTTTTCTAATACAAAAAATTATAATAAGACGCCAACCAAAGCCCAGTTGGGTGGCCTAAAAGACGTGAAATTTCTTCCACTTGCTAGTGTGGAGAATCAAACTTGATGTCACATTCCGAATTTATAAATATGTGCTACTATGGATGACTAAAGTTGTTCAGCCTTTGCTGGAAGAAAGTAAAATTTACTTAAGTATTAGAATCACATGATGCTGAACTATAATTGGTACTCGCACTTATCGTAAGGATTAATGTGTGTGTGTTTCCAAATAGTTAGATAAGTTTGTGAGGACTAATGTGAGATTGGCACAATCCGAAGTAAAAGTCCGAGAGAGAGAGAGAGAGAGAGAGAGAGAGAGAGAGAGAGAGAGAGAGAGAGAGAGTAGTAAAATGGCAAGGAGAACAATATTGGTGATATGACAACTATCATTTGATTATTCTTTAACTATCTTAGAGTTTCCAACTTTGTGCATTTGTCCTCTCGTACCTTCTCCTCTCCTTCCTCTACATACTAATTCAAATATAGTTCTTATAGCATTCAAAGTAGATATACTTGTCAATCATCACTCAGATCTCAATTCTTGGTTGATTAAATGCCGTACCTCATCAACCCAAATAATTCCGTTTGGTTTGTTCTTAGAAGAAAAAAAGGGGACATCCTATAAGGAAATGAGAAATCCAAATCCAAAGATAGAAATCTAAATTCCAATCCATCTTGCATCACAAAGATCCGCACGTTTAAGTTATTATATTCTAGTTCACTCAGAAAGAAGCAATCTTCTCGCTTGTGTCCAAATTCTGGTGCAATTATGTACCCAAAAGAAGAAAGCCAACGAGATCAACCGCATCTAACTGAAGTCATAGAACCCAGAATTCAACATCTGAAACCGCAATAAAACATCAAAAAAAAATTCGAAAGGAAAAGAATTTAAACAAATAGAACAATAAAAGCTTGCAAAAGGAGAGAAGATGAATGCGAAGATGGTGGCAAACGCAGAGGAATGCAATCCGTACGCAATTTACTCAGAAAAAAAAAAAAGAAACAAATTGCACAAGTGCTTTCCACTACATGAGAGTGGCGATTGGAACGAAGCCGAGCTCACCAAATTTTGGAGCGAAATGGAATCGGATCTCACCTCTTGTTCAAGCTCTCAACTTCTTCATCAGTCACCTGACCTCCGAACACCACCTTGCTGATCCCATCCGACGGCTACCATTCCCCCCCGCACCCACAACCCAAGCAACAAAAAGACCCAGAAATCCCGTCACATTCTCACACAATCCAAACCCAAAAAGGGAGAAAATTTTGCACGCTAACCCAAAAATCGCCCGAAACCCAAAAGGGGAGCAAAAACGGAGGAGGGGCTACCTGATGGGGACGCGCGCCGGGGCGAGATGGGCCGGACCCGGGTCGGGCCGAGTCCTCCGGCGGCGCCGGGGCCTCGGACCACGTCAGCAGATCCGCCGTCGAAGTGTGGGGCTTCCTCACCGGAGTGCTCCTCTCCATCAGAAACCTCTGTCCCTTTCGGTCCCCCTCCCCTCCCCCTCACTCACTCCACTCCCTCCCTCTCCCCTGTATGCCCGCAGCGGTGCTCGCAACTCCCGTCTTCGCTTTGCCTTGTACTTTCCCCCCCTTTCACCCCGCCAAGGAACATCAACCGGAAGAATCCGGTGCTCGAAAGCCGAAGCAGCTCGCGCACGAACAGAGACAGTGCAAATGAACGAAAGAAGAAGAAGAAGAAGAAGAAGGGCCACAAGGGTAGAGAGAGAGAGAGAGAGATATTTCTCTCTTCAAACGCAAGTCTCGAAAGGGTCACTCCGTCCTGTTGCGTGCGAGGAGGACGGAGGACAAAACAACAAAAGCACAAAAAAAATTTCAAATTTCTGTTTTCTCCTCTGTTTTCGCGTGTAGTCCGATAAATGCCGTTTTTATAATATACGGTGTCGAAATGACGAGAATGTCCTCGCGGTCTGGAAGCTTCCCGCTGGGTGCGGGGGGGCTACGATCCGCGGCGATCTCGAGCCGAACGTCGAGGGCAATTTGGGGAGGGACGTGCTCGGCTGTTTGTTTTTTATTTTTTCAAAATTTCTAGCCAAGAAAAAGAAAGGGAAAGAAAAGGAGGAGAACGATTTTTCAAATTTCGAATGCGGATTTGGATGGTGCGGGCCTTCATCTGCGGCCGGACCGATCCGATGATCCTTTTCATGCGTGGAGCGCGGGCGACCGCCAAGTGGCGGTGGCCGGAACGGTTTAACCGGCCGTTCGGGGGACTAACCGATGTCATCATCGCGTCCCGATGATGCACGGTGGGACGAGGTTTTGGTCTCTGGATAAGTCCGTATTTTGGGGGGGGGGTGGGGGGTGGGTTGGGTGGGGTGCTTCAACCGGCTGCCGCCGGTCAATCCCTGTGCGTCCACTTGCCTCGTTCATTTGTGCGCGATGCTAGGAAATTTAGTAGGTTGTGCGATGAAAAGAAGGAATAAATTACGCAGCATTGCTCCCTCTTTCGATGTTGCCATGTTCCTATCCTGCCAGGACTCTCTACTCTTAAAAAAAAAAATGGGATTTTAATCCCTTGTCGGAGTTTCTGTGGTGCGGATTACGACCGGCGCGGTATCGGTATTAATCAACACGGTCGTTAGGTGCTTTGGAGCTCGATGTCTATTAATAGGTTATATAGTCGAGAAAGAAAGTGAAAGTGCGAAGGAAAATGGCATTCAAAAAAAAAAATTTCTTCAGTTGAGTTTCGACCATGTCATTGAACGATGTGCGTGGCGTTGTTTTTGTTTCTTTTCTACTTTTATAACTCTTGAAATGTGATTTTTTTTTAAGATGACGCTTTTTCCACTTCTACTATGATTAAAACACTCTATATTATAATGTTTTGACAATTTTATCGTTTGTGAGTCCCACTCTTTTTAAGGCATTTTCTTACTTTTCTTCTTTCTTTTTTTTTTTGTGCCACTTTCCTTCTTCTCGTTTATTTCTTTCTCTATTCTCTCTCACTCTAAAACACTACTCTCATGCCAATAATAGATAGTTTTTTTATGCAATGAGCTATGCAAACGGAATTGAACATTTGAAATCGCGGTTTGACTCGTTATTGAGAAAAAGTGAGGGTCGATCATTAAGATTTTCTTTGCATCTCATACCTCTATTTTCTACATTTGGTTTCTTTATTCGTTAAACTTGAAGTTTGAACATGGTGTGATGAGATCTTTAGTTTTAGCGAATTTGCAATAAAATTCTCTACTACATTTTAACTCGCTACGTAAGTGGATTGCTTCTTGTTTTTTCTTAATAAACACTAACTATTTGCTATTGCAATCTGCCTTGTTGGGTGCACGACTTGTGTCAATCTCAATTACCGAGCCGCCATCGCCATCAATTGAGAAGGCGAAAAGGGTGTTCCTATTATGTTTGTAGGTATCAAACTCCAGTAAAAGATTCAGAAACTGATGAGTGTGACATGATCTGGACAACAAGTGATAGAGGCAGACCACAGAAGAGAGTATTCTTTTTTTACAAATAGTACCAAGGCTTGAACCATGATCAGAATTAAGAGGGAATGTCAAGAAGTAAAGGAGGAGGAGGAAAATGGAACTAACGACAAAATAAAGAAGAAAACAAACTGAATATCATAAGCAAAAAAAAAAGGATATTTTAAAAAAAGGTAGGATCCATAATTGTTAATATGGTCAAAACGATAGGGAATGTTTTAGCTATAATAGGAGTGAAAAAAGCGCGACTCTTTTTTAATTTGATGTCAAACTCCTAAAACTTTTCAAATGATTCAAACACTGACATTCACATTCACATTCATTGTCATTCATAATTTTTCATAGTTTTCTTCGCATATTCTGTTTATATTAATATAATAATAGAATCTATTATGACGTGGGTAACCAAATTAATTTTACTAAATACATATCAATTATCATATAGCTAGATAATTTTGAAATGTTTTCTCCTTACTCCGTAATCATTGTTTATAGTCATTAAATAATATATTAAATACTTTTGTAAACGTTGAGATCTGAATGATATTCCTCTTTCGTCTTCTTGGCAAAACTCTTAAAGTTTTATTTGAAAAGAAAAAAATTCATTATCGTCTTCGCGATTAGGATCAATACCCTGAACGAAGTGAAGAGCAACTAAGGCTGCGTTTGGTCGTTCGGATTTCTAAATAGGATAGGATTAGATATGATAGGATAAGAAATCCTGGGATTTCTTCATATCCTGTCCACTGTTTGGTGAACTACGGATTTAAAGTCGGATAGGATAATTTTTATTATTATTTTTTGCTATTCACGGGTCCGGAGGAGTCGGTGAAGGAAAAAAAGTCGAGAAATTTTTTTGGTGAAAACGCACAAGGTGTGGAGATGAAAATGACGGCGAGTGGAGCGTAGGGTTTTTGGAAAAATAGGCATTAGAAATCCTATCCGGGTCTATCCTACCCCCTCCTCCCGGATTTTTTTATCCGGGCTATATCCGGTCTATATCCGACCTTATCCTATCCTGGACCACCACCAAACACAAGATAGGATAAAACATATCCTATCCTGACTTTTATACGATCGACCAAACGCAACCTAAGGGCATAAGCCCAACTCTCCTTGCAACAATGAATCGATTGGTCAAGAAAGAAGTAATAGGGAGGAGCTCATTGCATTTTTCACCCAATGGTTGTTCGAATTTTTCCTCCAAAACAGAGATCTCGAAGCGGTGGAAGTTTGCTCATAAAAGAGCGCTATTTAGCCTTGTCTAGTGAAAAAGAGAATTTTAAACCCGAAGCTAAGTATCATTTTCTTCTTGGAAGGTAAGCTCTATAAGGGCAATCTTAACTCGCTTCGTTGTTGTGATTGGGAAAAATCCCAGTATCCATATATTCTTTCTTGCGCGTCAGTTTGTGACGTACTCCCTTTCAAAATACCATTTCTCATCGACCTCTAAGCTTTCATCGAGTAAGAAAAGCAAACACATAAAAAAAAGGTCTGGATTTGTTCTATCGAAATAGGACTCTTCCCTCATTTTGAATGTCTTCCGTTTTCTTTAAGTATCGAGTTTTATGAAGAAAGCTTTTTCATCAAATTTAATGCATTTAATGTCCAAAAGTCTGTTTTACTATTTTATGTAGATAAATATTACCCTCGACCTTGAAAAGCATTTCGTTCTAAAAAAAAAAAAGAATTGAACATACTTTAACCCTCACACACATGAAAATATTTGCCACCCCTTTAAGGTTGGCATCCGGACCTCTTAAGGCATACGACCATTACTATATCTCTCAATTTGACAACAAGTCAATAAAACCAATGCAAGAAAACTCGAGTGATTCCACAAGCTGTGTAATCACGATCGTGTAGCAGTTCTAAGAATCTAAATCAACTCGGCGATCCGTCTCATCGTCGACCGTTAGAACATGTGAGAGAAGTACTTTAGCTGGTTGTATCCATAGATGCCTCGTTTGTTCTTCTGTGTGGTTGGTGGTGCCATATTGGGTAAGTGGAGTAGATTTCCATAGATTGATGCAAAGTAATGGGAGGGCGAAGCTAACAAAGGTGTGATCACTAGTCAAAAGAGATCCTCACTCATGACCCTTTCCAGGCATAGAATTCCTTCTCTCTCTTAGGCACCCATGTGACCTGCTGGGAAAATTCAGAACCATCATGCTAATCTCTCCCTAACATTCAAACTTTCCACATGAGAAAGCAATCCTACCATCAAGTGAGGGCATGTGCAGAACAGCTTCACATCCCAGCATGGGACTCAGTCCACAGCTCTAAAGAGGAGCACACCCTTCCTCTTTTTCTTTTACCCTTATGCTCATTTGGAGCCATTAAAGTATAAGAGTGAAATCCCGAAAAGTTGCGCAAGCGATGCTCGTCTTCTCTCCACTCGATGCTCGGGTATGATTCATCGTCTTGTCGCATTCTCTTGAAGTCTTGTTTGAGAAGCCGCGGGATGAGGAACATCGAAAACGATGGGTCGGGAACGAAGAATAATTCACAACTTTCTCCCCCTTACTGAACTTTCTCCCCTCCCAAGCAAAGTATGAAGATCACCTTGAGGATTATTGATTTGTATGTCTTCGGTAATTACCTAGTGCGGTAGGAGTAGAGATTGCTATACTCGGTGGAAATTATTCGAATGGCCAAAAGGTTCCAAACGTTTAATTATTAATTGCTAAAAAATATGCTTACTAATATGGATGGGTGTGACTTTTAAAAATGATACACCATCTCAATAAATGCTCTGTGCTTTGCATGTCATGATATATATATATATACCGTTTTCAGATTCATCAGAAGAACTGATATTAGTCTCAGTCATAATTTGGCTAAGTTGATTGAGAGTTTTTTTTCATCTAAATCTAATTCATTTAATTTTTTGCTGATTTTGCAATATTTGGAAGTGTGTCCTTTCTTTCCGCAATTATAGCATGTAATGAAGTTTTATTAGAATTTTTTGGCTTTTCAAATTCTTTCTTGTTATTCTTTTTCTCATAAGATTTCCTTTAGTGTGTGTGTATTATATATATATAAAGTAGTCATATAATTTCTTATTCAATTTTTTCTACAATAGGGATTGAAATTTTACCTTTAGGAGATTTTGAACACCCTAAAGGCTAAAACCCTGTACGATGCACAAATATTGATATTTAAGTCATTCATAATTTTTGTAATTGTTTAAAGCATATAATATTTTTCATTTTCTATTTTTTTTAGGTAAACAAATAAGTGGAGGCGGGGCTACCATGGAAAATTTCCTGAAATTTCGAGTTGATGAGCGGGAATATTAATCATAATTCTGTCGCCCTTAAAAGTATGTGTACCTTTTTAGGTCCAAGTATACACATGGACAATCTCCGAGGTCCGCTTGAAAAAGCTCTAAATCGATCGCCGTTACAAGTTCATACCGTAAAACGCATTGAACTTTAAAAATATATTACCCTTTTCAAGTAGTATTATAAAATCCTTTCGAAACATATTTATTACTTTCAATCAATCACCCTGACTATCACTCTCTACAAAACCCTTGTTAATCAGTCAACTCTTTCGACTTCTTCGATCGAGACAAGCCACACCCAACCATTTATTAATTCACCCTTTTCGATTAAAGCCCTCATGACATACGACCCTTTCGTACCGTAGATGATCCGATGCCATTATTAATTGCATCATATTATAGGATACACGTACTTTCTAAGTGACTTTGGCTAAATCCGCCATTATCTCTTTGGTTAAAGAAAGCAGTAGTAGGTGCGAAAATCTTGATTACAAAAAAATTGCAATTGCATGACCCACGCAAGCGTGGAACGTACCCAACCGAGCAGCTTTTCGACGTTCCTCGAGGTCAAGTCATGAGTTTTGTGTTTCCTAGGTTATGATTTCGATTCCTCCATATATTATAAAGCATGGTGGTTACAGGAATTTAATAAAAGCATATAATATAAGAATAACATTAGCGTTTCTGGTGCGCCAAGATCATTATCCTGATCATCGGTTGACAAGTTGTGCGCCATGACGACGGGTGATATTGCGTGTAATGGTTTCGTGAATATTCTCTATCTAGTCGCTACAAGATTCATCAAATCAAGCCTCGTAAATTCAAGTCACGAAAAATAAAACTGCTGATAGAAGTTTGGCACAGCAGCTCTTGTGAACTCATTTCGAATTATATTTCAAATTATCATTTTTTTCTACCCGGAGAATCCTAAATTTGTTTTGCCTCATATTTATCATTTGTCGCATTTACATAGAGCGTAATTATTTGTGCAATGCAAAAGCCGGAAAAAAAGAGAGAGTTAATATTATAATATTTAAATATTAAATCACGTATTCATTTAATAACTTATATAAATCTTTTCGAACCCCTTATTTAAATCATTTAGACATCTAATATGCATTCTTTATCGTATATTTCCACGCTCAATCCTCTTAAAGCCGGGATTCGATTGCACGTTCCCTTGCGGGTTATCATTTTAAAATATTTTTCGTCGTTCATTTTTTCGCATTTATTGCTTCGAGATCAAGAAAGAATCAATAATACCCTCTTTTAGCAAGTCGACCGTCATTTCACGTCAACAGGGAACGAGACACGTGGGTAGAGCCGTGACGGCGCCGTGACACTAGCAACTTTGTCGGCAGACGACAGAAGAACATCACACGTGCGAGAAGGAAAAAAACAAAAAAGCGAAACCATGTAGGAAGTATCGAAGCGACGCCATCATTGTTGGCGAGCTCAATAGAGAGAGGAAATGATGAAGAATTTCGAAGCCTCTTTTGGTACTGGCCACTCGCGACCACACGAGGCATCTGGGGGGGCGATTTTAGGTGGCAGATGAAATAATATTTTAATTAACTGCCCGTCAATTTCCACCACCCCGTAATTATTAATTGTCGAAAGTTCGAATTGACTCGATAACGAAAGTTGAGGGCATGGGTTGCCACATTTAGAATGCAATTATTTTGCACGGGAGACTTCATACTTGATTGATGTTACGTCCTTGTGATCTATTCCCCTTTTTTATTCTCCGAAGTAAAAAATTATCCAACCAATCACAAACTAATTCTAGGAATACCAATTCAATTATGAGCTTTTTTAATTTTGTTAATTTACTTTTAAATATTCGTGCTAGATATTGATGGAGTCATTCCGATCGATTTTTGTCGGAAAACGTTAATGTGACAGTCTATCCATTGCCGACCCTACGCGGCACACTGTCATGTCATCGATTTGCAGAAAAAATTGATCAGAATGACTGTATTTGAATAGAAAAGCCGGGTCTTATAAGTATATGGAAATATATGACTATTGAATGGGTTGTCATGAAAACTTGAGAAATGGAAATGAATTGACCGTATTCTTTCATGTAGGTTTTGTAATTGTTCAAGATCCATTAGCGGAGAATCGATGGTCATAGTTTGACAAATCAATTGCCACCTAAATAACTGATTTATTAAGTTGATCGACCATTTACAGTGTTAGTTTTAAAGATAAAATAATATTTCGTATCGTCTTCAGACATTTTCATATGAATAAGCTAGTTATATGTACGATAAAAGACAAATCAAACTATAAATGCTCTTTGTTTTTTCCTTTGGTAATCAAAATCCTTAATTTATTTTTTTTTTGGGTAACTTAATAGCTAAATCCTCATATCAACTTGCTGAATCCTCATATACTTGTGCTATGATATTGGAATTAAAAAAAATAAAAATAAAAACATAGAAGAAAATGCAGAAACAAAGTAAAAAGAGACAGCAGCGCCCACCGTGGGGCTCGAACCCACGACCACAAGGTTAAGAGCCTTGCGCTCTACCGACTGAGCTAGACGGGCTTGTTGTGATATATTGCATCATAAATAACAATATTAAAGAAAATTATCACATGCGCTTTTCGTCTATCTAACCTAATTCTAGCACAATCTCGGCCCAAAAGAAGGGAAAATCACGGACTTTGCACTTTGAACTTGCTATGACGTATCTTTTTAAATTAAAGAAAGATAAATACAAGAGCCCGAATTACAACGGGTCCATGGATATCACTATCGGTAACCGAACACGGCGCCTCGGGACGGGAATTTCCACCCCCCCAAAAAAAAAAAAAAAAGAAAATGCGAGAATCGCCCATCGATCGCGAATTCGAGAAAGGAAGGATTCCCGATGATCGCGGCCATTCCTTTATTTCGCGGCCTTCTCTCTCTCGGTGCTAGGCTAACTTAATATGGCTCGGTCGCGAAACATTAAAGGCAACAACGGCTGGCTGCAGATCCATTTGGGAGATGGAAAACAAGAGAGATAAAAAAAAAGGACCGACATTCCTTGCCGAGCGGTGTTGATCATATGAGCCAAACGGCCCCCGAAAAAAGGTTAAGTTCGAGCTCGAGGCGTGCGCTGGGACGGAGTCATCTTCCGCGCGAGTCCATAGCCCTGTTTCAGCAAAAATGGGCCTGGTGTGGGAGTCGGTCTGGTGTGGCCTGGCCTGGCCCTCAATAGAAGCTCTGTTTTGGGAAATCTGCTGACCAGAGGAAATACTGCGACGTGGACACCCATCTTTGCCGCGCGCGCGCGCACGCAGGCTCCTCCTGCTTCTGACGCAATCCTATCATCGTTCTCATCCTCTTTTCTTCTCGCCGTGAAAAATATCAGCTGCGGTCCCCAATCTCTTAACCCACGCTGCTGTCGGAATCTTCGGCTGCACGTTTGAATTTCGTCGCTAGATTTGAGACCTCGGACTAGTTTGTGAAATGCGGACGGAAAAAGCCCGAGGAGCTAAAGTTTAGGGACGGGCGCGTCGAAAGCCCTGAAACTCGACACGAAAATATAACCGAATAGCTCTGAAGTTCTTTGAAAGTACAGTCGTGTTTTAAAGCCGTTAAATTCGTGCCGATCAAGTCATTATATTGACTCCGTCCAACTTGATTAACGAAAATTACTAACGTGACTTTTATTTATTTATTAATTTCTCTTTGGCGCTGATGTGACTATAATAAGAAGGATAAGACCAAAACGTCGTCGTTTAAATCGAGCAAGGGGTCATCGCCTTACTCCTGCCAATGGCGATCCTCAGCCATTGGCCTAACAACCGCAACCGACCCTCGCCCCGCCATCGCCAGACCTTTTCGGTGATGGAGGGGCGGCATCGATATTGCCTGGCTTTGCCTGTCTTCCTACTTTTTTTTTTATTTACTTTATATTTTAATCAAATTAAAATAACATTTAGATTAAAAAATCACGGTATGAACCAAAATGACTTTGTTTTAGTCACATTATTCTTGTTTTAGCCACGTCAAAATCACAAAAGAGAGAGAAAATTTAAAAAAAAAATCCACATTAGCATTTTTCCTTAGACAAATTGGATGAATTTGATCGCATTAATTTAATAAGTTACATTTTTTAAAAAATTTTAGGAGTCGATTCATACTTTCGATCCTCGTTCCGGTCATTCAGACAGTGTGAGGTTCGATTTGCAGTTGCAGATTTGACCGCCCGAAAAAAAAAAATTCCGTTGCGGGAAAAAGATTAAAAAAAAAATTGACCCGAAAAAAAAAAAAAAAAAGGAACACGCGGTTCGGGTGATCTGTGGCTCGCAGTTTCGTCTCCGCCTGAGGATTCCGTTTCCCACCCACATTCCGCTCCGCTTATAAATTCGCCGGATTCCTTCCGGCCCACCGTCGAAACTGGCCGGCTGTCTCGTCGTCTCTCTCTCTGCGTGCGCGCGTCCGTCCGTCCGTCCGTCCATGGCGAGCGCTGTCTGCGGCGGCTACTCGGCGGGCGGCGTGCTCGGGCCGACCCGGCTCGGGAGCTCCCGGCGGTTGCTGCCGAAATCCGGCGGGACGGGCTTCGGGCGCCGACTCCTCGCGCCGAGAGTGAGAGCCGCCGCCTCCTCCTCCTCATCCTCATCCTCCTCCTCGGCCTCCGTCAAAACCAAGCCGCCGCCGCCGCCGCCGCCGCCTCCGCCGCCCCCGGTACGTGTTCGTGATTGTAGTAGGCGCGGGAGTGTTTTGATTGCGTCGCGGGCTTTACTTTTTACCCAAGGAAAGGAGTTGTTGGGACTGAACTGTGAAATGTTCGTGATTGCGTCCTTTGGGCTTTTCTTTATAGTCAAATAAACTGCGTACAGGGCAGTTGACTTTGCCGATGACATGTTTGTTCAAAGTCTGTGATAGGTGGCTCGCCCGGTTCCGTTTCTTTCTTTTTGGTTTGTTTTTTCTCAGGTCTGTCCGCTCCTTTTGTCTTGCCTCCTGTTGATTGAAGGACCCGACTTCGTTTTGTGCAGGCATCTGCTGTGGAGAAGGAGAAACTCAGCAGTAACCAGAATGTGCTGGCTTGTCCGATCTGTTACCGGCCGCTAACGTTCCCCGGCGACCCGGTGTTATCTGTGTGGGTCGCGCGGATTTTGTGAGACGGGTTCGCCCCGTAAATGTCTTGTTCGCTGTTTTTCTCATCCCGTCGTGATTCCGCTGCAGGGATTCCGCGTCGGGGACTACTTTGCGGTGCGGCACCTGTAAGAAGGCCTACGTGGGCAATGAAACGCATTTTGATCTTACGGCCGCCAGTGGAACCAAGGAATATGGCGAATCCATGGCCCTTTCGACCGAGCTTTTCAGGTGCGAGAAGTTATTCTATTGGAGTCGGACTGATTCGTTGGGTAAAAATTGAGGATGTTGCCTCCAGTGGCATTGTCCGGGTGGGTTTGTTATGAGTCACGGTCGTTCAGGCGATGTGTCACTGATCGAATCTTGCATCAGGACTCCGTTGGTATCGTATCTCTATGAGAGGGGATGGCGTCAAAGTTTTGTTTGGGGGGGTTTTCCAGGTCCAGAGAAGGAGGTTAGTTCGACTCTTTTCTTTTTTACTCTTATTGCTTCGTGTATGCTTGTCAATGCCATTTGATGCAGAACTGGTTTGTGTGTTGCTATTATTCGAAAGATCGTTTTAACATGTGGTGGTGTTCAATAATTTCGAGGGTTCCAGTTTATAAGCAACCGGTCATCTAAATGCCCTCGGTTAGGGAGATGATGGATGCCCTGCAAGGCTGTTCTATTGCAAGGAGTAGCCATCTTGGAAATGGTTTTCTTAGGAAAAAAAAGTGGTTACCGACCAGTAAAATTGCTAAAAAGATCCTATGCCATCAAGCAGATGCACATTTGACTTGTTGTCGTTGAACTTAGGCTGGAGCTAGGTATCCAATGCATGCCGTACTCCTCTCTGATCCCTTCGTGTGGAGCTACTGACCATGGGATTTTGTCTGCAGTTCGAATTGACTAAGGGATTCCTCAAGCCAGTATTGGGAGGAAACATCATTGATGCAAGTTGCGGGAGCGGTCTGTTTTCAAGACTATTTGCCAAGAGTGGACTGTTCTCTCTCGTTATTGCTCTGGACTACTCCGAAAATATGTTGAAGCAGTGTTACGAGTTCATTCAGGGGGAGGAGAATTTTCCAAAAGAGTGAGGAGACCGACTCTTACTCAACTCAAATGATGATTGCAGCTTGTATATTTTGTCGCGTATTGATAGGAAATTTCTCTTAGATTGTTATTGTCTTGATACATTATGCTAGGCGAGCCACTTTTGACAAAGCTCTCTGCTTGTAGGAGCTTGGCATTGGTCAGAGCTGACATCTCTAGACTTCCTTTTGCTTCAAGTTCTATTGATGCTGTGCATGCTGGTGCTGCTTTGCATTGTTGGCCTTCACCATCAACAGCAGTGAGTACTTTGTTTCTTTATGGTTTCTGTTCCCCACGGGTTGTCTAGATCAATATAAACAGGGATTATTCAACACTGGTCTTGCTCGTTCTGTATGCTTAGTTCCAAAATGTGTAATATTGAGGACATGGCTCCAGTTTTTTTATACTTGGTAAAAATGAATGTTTACTGCGCACAATAAGTAGAACTTTTTAGGAGTAAATCTTTATTCAATGTATGCACTTCATTGATCCTACCTTAGGAGGCATCACTTAGTTTAAAATCTCTTAGTTCTTTGTCATAGGCTCACATTTCATTAAGTCGTGGTGCTTTCTCAGGTTGCTGAAATCAGTCGAGTTTTACGGCCAGGTGGAGTTTTTGTCGCGACTACATACTTGCTTGATGGCCCTTTTGCATTATTTCCTCTTCTGAGGCCTTTACGCCAGGTACTTGGTTTTGACTCGAGTCCTGTCCCTCTATTCAACTCCACATCTCCAAAGTGCTTGTTTTCACTTCTGGTATATACAGTTTAACAATATCTGTCGGAGCAGAAGGCTGGGTTTTGTTCCATCAATTTCTCACACAACGAAAGAATTATTTTCCCAACATTTTGATCTCTAGAATGGGACATGCATGATTCATTTGTCTTGGGGAATACAACTGCATTTGTCGGGCGGATGTCTGATCATCATTTTTGTCTCTCATTGTAGAATATAACTCAAATATCTGGCAGCCACATCTTCCTATCTGAAGGCGAACTAGAAGATCTTTGCAGAACCTGTGGGCTAATTGGCGTTAAATTTGTGAGGAATGAGCGATTCGTGATGATCTCGGCTTCCAAACCCAGCTAAGGTTCCAGATGCAGGTTCATCGATTACTTTGAATAATGGAGCAAACACAATAGTCAAGTAATTACAGGCACCTCTGTTAATCTCTTATATTGTTGGCAGAGGAAGTTTAGGCAGATGAAGATGCGTATACACAACTTCTTATCGTTTAAAGTACAGGATGATATAATAAAGGCTGCCCTCTTAATTTATTGATTTGTAAATACAACCCATTCGACGGTGAAAGAATGAGTTGAATGACAGGTTCATTCCTCCTGCAATGTGTCTTTGCTTTGGGGGTCTCAGACTGAGTCATTTTCATGACTGAGTCATTTTCATGACTTATTAGATTGGATTTTTCACTTTTCTGCTTCTTGTGACACATGTTAGAGGTAAAATGCAGTTTATGCTGTTTCGAATAATGACAAGTTTCATAATAACTCGAATCAGGGGAAAAATCGGGAATTCAAATTGTGCTACACTTTATCTTAGGGGTGACTCATGTGCAAATGTCAGAGTTGTGAAATAAACCTCCTTATCGTCCTAGCAACCAAAGCCTCACTTGGAAAATCAGCCGCATAGAGAGCTTGCTGAAATCGGCCTTCACCAATCGTCCTCCCTATGAGTTTGTCTTGAACCACACTACCTTTGAATGGGAAAAAATAACATTGCAATCCAATTCTTTAGTAAGTTTACTGATGGATAACTGGTCTAAAGATAAAGCCAGCACAAATAACACATCACGAGCAGCTGCAAATAAATTAACGGTGCCCTGTCCTTCAACTGAAACCTCAGTTCCATTGGCCACGGTAATGGGACTATGAGAACCCTCAGAAATGACACAAAAATCAAATAATCCAGGTACTGCACATATGATTATTAGTGCCCGAATTAACAATAAAAGAATTTTTGGGAGACAAATTCATAAAAGCCAGGGAATTACTAGATTGAGCCAGATGGCTAGAATCCGAGATGAAAGGTGTTATGCCATCGGATTGGATAAGATGCCGCAATTAAGAGCAAATTTATTCAGAGAGGCTTTAAAGTCAAATGTCAAGCCTTGAGTTTGAGCTGCAACCTTGGCATTCCCCCCTTTATCCTTATTAGGGTGAAGGTGAGGATTAATTCCCACCAACGATCTTTAGCTAGAACCAAAGCGATCCCCATCAGAACGAGTAGTATGGCTAGAACTCTCAACCGAATCTCCCCCTTTCTTGGCATTAGGAGCCATCATACGACGATGAGTTTCCTCTCTTCGAACAATAGCACAAACAATGGCTAAATTGGGAAGAGTAGAACTAACTAGGATATCCTTCTTAAGGTCTTCATATTCAGGCCTAAGATTGGCCACAAGTTGGAAAATCCTGTCTTGCTCTTCAAGTTAGGCAAAAATCTCAAAAATTGGGGCAAGTGATCGATACTGTCGCAGTTTATCCCCCTTCCTTTTTAGATTATCAAGATGTTCAATGAATGTTTGATTAGGTCTTTGCTCACTGAGCAAGCTCCTGTTGCAACTCAAGAACACGAGATGCATTATCAACATTGCCATACATATCTTTCAAAGATTTCCACAGGGAATTGGGAGTCTTTGAATAAGCAAATATCTCATAGATTTGAGATTCTATGGAATTATGACCATAATATCATTCCCTGCCATTCGGGAAATTTTGCATGTGTCGATGCTGGTGTTGTGATAAGACCATTCACATAATCCAATTTTGATCTATCCAAGCTATAGAGACAGCTCTGGACTAAGGCAAATGACTATGCAATTTAACATAATAGTTGAAGTTTATTAGATATCTCAGGAATAGATTTATTGTTATCAGCTATGGTGCTAGACAGAAAACAGAGCACAAAGTTCAGCAAACTTATTTGGGACCAATTGAGTCAACGAAAGAGTAGGTGTAGCGAAGATGTCGTAGCTACCGACCGGATACAATCAAACTCGAGGACATCCAAGTGCTGCCACGAAGACACAACAACGCCTCTAAATGCTGCCACATCTACTCAAAGGATACGGAGGTTGCACTTTGACCTGCTGCCATGCTAGTGCAGTTTCCCAAAGAGCAAAAACAGCCAAGCACTATGTTGATTAAAAAGTCCCATAGAGACAAGCATCCATGATCACCCTCAGCACAAACCAAAAACCACCGCAAAAATAGACCCACAAATTGCGGAACCGTTGTACGCTATAGAAATCACCAAGAGGGACTGGTCCGAAGAATAAGATTGCAGGAATAATTCCCAACAGGCTGCTGGCAGTACACTATTGCGACAACAATGAAGAACTCGGATTCTCATTCACTAACCTTAGGATCGTGTTTCGATCTGATACCATGTTTTAATGATGATCGTGTATAAAAGAGAGATAAAAGAAGAGAAGAGGGATACTGAATGGTTAACATGATTCAGACGACCAAGAGGTTAATTCGCTTACATCCAGGGGTGAGCATGGCCTGAATTAGGCCAGTCCTACACCTATCCCTAGGACCAACCCCGCATAGTGTTGGTCCTCAATTTTTGGGACTGAAGACCGACCCTATTGAGCCTGGGACCGAGGATCGGACTAATTCTACGGGTTTGGTCCGATTCCAAGGTCAACCCAGGACCAACCGATCATTTTTTTTGTTTCATTTTTTGTATACATTCAAAGTACAAACATACTTTTCAAATTTCATATCCATTAACAATGCGACATTAAGCAACCAAACTATAAACTCGGTACGTATCAAACATAAGTCTAAGATAAGATAACAACAAAAATCTCTATTTGCTAAAAGCAACAGACCACAAAAACGAACACGTGAAAGCGAGGCCGAGGCGAGCGAACAAGGCGAGGCGAGCAATGATCAAGGCGAGCGAACAAAGCTGAGAGCGAGGCGGGCGGCGTGAGAACAAAGCGAGGTGACAAGCGAGGAGGAGGAGGGTTTCTATTTTTTTTTGGTCAAATGAGGGCTGGGTTAATCGGTTAAGTAGGTTTCTTTTGACTAAAAAAAGTGGGTTTTTACAATTCTAATTTACAATTCCACACGGTTGAACCGCATAAGAAACAGAAATAACATAGGCACAATTGCTAGGGTAGGGTTTAAAGTAAAAAAAAATATATTATATATTATATGATATATAATAATTATATATAATATATATAGGGTTGGACCAACCTTAAAGTCTCAGACCTATGACCAATCTGCATAGTGCAGGGTTGAGGGATCCTAGGACTAAGGACCAGCCTGATCCCCCTGGAAATTGGATTAAGACCAGTTAGGTTGCCGATCTAGGGTCGGTCCAGGGTCAACCTTGGACCGATGCTCACCCCTAACATCCATGGTAATAAATCCCCTATTAATCTTGTTACCTTTGTGGGGGGATTCATTATATTTAACAGAGAGCAATACAATGGGTTACAGTGATTAATTCGGTAACTACGGTTATTGCACAACCTAGTAAGATCTCTTACTATATTGAGATTAGGACAATCCGGCATCCTTATCGTTCCGACATCAGCCTGATTAGCAAATAAGCCTGGAGCCGGTGTGGTCCTATGTAGAAGCTTTCTTAGCCTTTGGCTGCCGATTTGATTATGCTTTTTGGGATCTTGTGAAATTAAAGGAAAAGTTGAGGACCTAAACTTCATTGAGCATTTCTTCATTTTTTTTTTCAGTTTTCTCGGAATTCGGCATTTGCACTCGTTCCGTTCATCCAGACCGTTATACCGCCAAAAAGAAAAACGAAAAATTCAGTTACAAAAAGAAAAAAAAAACAGCCGAAGGATTCCTTACAGAGCCACCTTTGTTGCTTATAAATTCACGGATTCCTTCCACCGCCATCGGAACCAGCCATTTGTGTCTCTCTGCGTGTGTGCGTGTCTGTGTCTGTCTGTCTGAGAGAGAGAGAGAGAGAGAGAGAGAGAGAGAGAGAGAGAGAGAGAGAGAGAGAGAGAGAGAGGGAGGGCTTCCATGGCGAGTGTTGTTTGCCGCCGCAACTTGGCGAGGGTGTTCAGGCGGAGTCGGGAGCTCGAGGCGGCTCTTGCCGATATACGGCAAGACAAGCTTCGAACGCCAAGTTCTCGCACAGAACGTGAGAGTAGCCTCCTTGGCCTTCGTTGAGACTAAGTCGCCATCACCGACACCGCCCCCACCGGCGGTACGTGTTTTGTGATTGTAGTAGGCACGGACGTGTTTTTTGATTGTGTCGCGGACTTTTACTTTTACTCTGAGGGAAGGAGTTGGGAATTGAACTAATAAACCTAAACGGGTGACTGAGTAGTGAAGCGCTCTTGGTCCGGGATGGCAATGCCCACCGGAGTTGGAGTCTTGTTTGATGAACTCAAGCTTTCCATTTTTCCTGTTTTGTTCTTTTCCTTTCTTCAGGTGTGTTCCTTTTGTCTTGCCTCCTGTCGATTGAAAAACCGAACTTCATTTTGTGCAGTCATCTACTGTGGATAAGGAGAAACTCAGCAGTAACCACAATGTAACAGCTTGTCCCATATGTTATAAGCTGCAGACCTTCCCGGGCGATCTGGTGTTATCTATGCAAGTTGCGCGCATTTGTACGACGGTTCGCCCTATGAATGTCTTTTTCGCTGTTTTCATCCCATCGTGATTCTACTACAGGGATTCCGAGTCCGGGTCTGCTCTGCGGTGTGGCACCTGTAAGAAGACCTATGTGGGCAACGGAATGCATTTTGATCTTACGACAGCCGCTGGAACTAAGGGATGTAGCGAACCCATGCCCTTTTCTACCGAGCTTTTCAGGTGAGAAGTTATTTTTGTTGGGTTTAATACTTTAGAGTATTAGCAAGTTTGGGGTATTTGTGTAAATGTATTAGGCTTAATCCTAAGCCTATAAATACTCTTTGTTATCTTTGAAATAAAGAACAGTTACTCTTTTATCATTAACATGGTATCAGAGCACAAATTTAAAAACCTAAACCCTAAAATTAACACTTTTCATAGCAAACCCTAGCCACCACCACTGTAGATCTCGCCGGCAACCCACTGTAGATCCCTCTGGTGACCTCTGTCCGGCGTCGCCCAGGGCTAGCGAACCTCTGTCCGGCGTCGCCCAGGGCCGGCGACCTTAGATCCTGCGAGATCTAGGTCCGGCGACCTTAGCCCAGCGTCGCCTAAGGCCGAAAACCGTCGATCCAGCGTCGCCAGGCCCCGGCGACCTCAATCCAGGGTCACCCAGCTGCGGTGAACCCAAGAATAACGCTACTGGAACTCATCTAGGTCAGAAATCAGTGTTGTCTGACCATTAATTCACTCGCCTCATATCTCTCATGTGTTTTTGATGTATTGAAACCCAGAAATCGATGTTATCAGGGGAGTTTCTGAGGCTGAGGGTTGTGTGGAAGTGATATTTGGCTGCTGAAAGTGACATTTAAATGTGGGGTAGTTGGTTTTTGAGGTTTGATTGGAAGTGATATTTGGCTGCTGAAAGTGACATTTGGATGTGGGGTAGTTGATTTATGAGGCTTGATTGTTATATATTGTTATATGATGTTACGAAGGGTTAAATGGTGTTCTGAATTGTGTGGATAGAGTTCTGAGTTGGTTGGCTGAATTAGAGTAGCTGAATTTGGAACGACTGAATTAGTGTGGTTGAATTGAATTGATTGAATTAGTTGGAGTGACATGTGGGGTTACTGAGATTTGCGGATACTCGCAGAAGTTATATAATAAGTGGGGTGTGTTATTTATTACATACGCAGGTCAAGTTTCCAGTGATTAGTGGTTTGTGAGGATGTCTACTGGTTCATCTAATTCACTGTCTATTACTTCGGGGTTGGGCTCCTCTAGTACTTCTTCAAGTTCAGTATCTTTTGGTTCATATTATAGTATGACTAATTTACACAATACCTTGGTCAAGTTGGACGCTACCAATTACCTTTCTTGGTCGATGGCTCTTTCGACTTTTATTTATTCTAATCGCCAGTCTAGATGGCTTGAATAAGAACCACCTGCAGATTCAGCTAGTCTAGAAGAATGGAAGTACGTAGATGCTACTTTGCGTACATTTTTATGGGGAAGTATGGCTGAATCTATTCGTCATCTTTTCATGGATTGCACTACAGCCCGTGAGATATGGACAAAGTGTGCTTTACTGTATTATGGACAGAATAATATGAGTCGAGTTTGTGACATTTGGGAGGCTTTATTTGAAGCCAAAATTGGTGATGCTAGTTTGGCAGAACATTATGCTCGTTTTGCATCTTTGTATCAGCGCTTCAAGTCTTATTTTCCACCTGCTACCACAGTTACTCAAATGCAGCAACGAGAAGCGGACATGATAACTGTGCTCTTTCTTCGTAGCCTTGGTCCAGATCATAGTGCTCTTCATTAACAGATTACCTCTCAAAGCACTCTTCCTTCCATTGAAGAAATGTATTCTCGAGCTGCTCGTTACACTTCCAGTCCCAAGACTTCAGCAATTTTAGATAGTAGTGCTATGGTGGCTCGTGAAGGTCAAGGGACTCATGGTCGTATTAACGGCCGTGGACAATGGAATTCTAATAGTTCTTATCGTGGTCGCGATTTTCAAGGCCGATGTACCGCTCATGGTGGTGGTAGTAATACTTCTAGAGTAACACATGGTGGTGGTGGTTGAGCGAACCGTTTTTGTACTCATTGCCAGCTTTTTGGGCATACTGTTGATTATTTTTATGACCTCCATGCTGAACTGCGGGGTCTACATGCTTCTATTGATACCGAGACTTGGGCTCCTTCCCTTGGATCTTCTTCTAGACAGGGTACAATATAGTTGACTCATGCAAAATATGATGAGTTGGTCAGAGCATAACAAAGTGAGAGTGGTGCTGTCTCTAGTCTTACTGCTACTTTAGCACAGCGTAATGATCCTCCATGTCTATTGTCCAGTATAGCTCCTCCTCGTTCTTGGGTTATTGATTCGGCTGCCACTCATCATATGACTGGTGATTTTCGTCTTCTCACATCCACCTCATCTGTTCCTTCTATGGCAGTCACCTTAGTAAATGGTTCTCAATCCAAAGTTAATGGTACAGGTTATGTATCATTGAGTTCCTCTGTCTCCTTACCTTTTGTTTACTATATTCCACACTTTCCTTATAATCTATTATCAGTCAGTTCTATTACTCATGATCTTGAATTATCTTTTCTTCGTCTTCGTGTGTTCTTTAGGATCGGAAGACTGGACGCCGAATAGGTGGTGGGCGTGAAGCTGGTGGATTGTACATCCTGGAACGTGAGATTATTGCTGCTGCTACAACAGTTCAGAATAAAGTTGTGAATGATCCTTATCGATTACATTGTTGTCTTGGTCATCCATCAGCAGACGTACTCCGACGGTTTCCTTTCGTGTCTAGTTCAAGTCTTCAGTTTAATTGTGAAACGTGTTAGTTAGGTAAACACCATCGTGAGTCTTTCTCTCCTCGTGTTTTGAGTCATGCATCACATCCATTCGAGTTCATTCACTCCGATGTGTGGGGTCCTAGTCGAGAGTCTTCATTTGGTTTTCGGTATTTTGTCACTTTTATTGATGATTGTACTTATACAACTTGGTTATATTTAATAAAAGATCGTACTGAAGTTTTTCATTCTTTCTGCCAGTTTTATCATGAAGTACGTATACAGTATGATTGTTCTATTAAGTGTTTGCGTATTGACAATGCTCGTGAGTACTTTTCTTCATCTACCTTTATTCCGTTTCTCAAATCTCATGATATTTTACATCAGAGTTCTTGCGCTCACACTCCGCAACAAAATAGAGTTGCTAAACGTAAGAACTGTCATTTGTTGGATGTTACTCGTTGTCTTCTTCTTTACACTCATATACCTAAATCATTCTGGCGCTATGCTCTACTTACAACGTGTCATCTTATTAATCGTCTTCCATCCTCCGTGCTGAAAAGAGCTATTCCTTATGCTGTTCTTCATCCTGATTGTCCTTTATGGTCTGTTCGCCCTCATATCTTTGGATGTGTCTTTTTGTTCATTTTTTGTCTCCTGGATTAGATAAATTATCACCTCGTGCTGAAAAATGTATATTCGTTGGTTACTCCCGTACTCAAAAGGGATATGCTTGTTATAATCCTACTCATCGTCGGGAGTATGTTTCTGCTGATATGACTTTCTTTGAGGATAAAGCATTCTTTGGCGATGATCGTCCTCAAGCACCATTAACCCTGGACCTTTTGCCACGCTCTACACCTACATCTCAGTCGGAGCCACCGTTTGTTAATTCTGATGCTGCTCCATCGGATCCAGGCTCACTAGCACCGACCCCTCTTCAGGTCTATACACGCGGTTCTCGTTCTGTTTGCGATAATACATCTTCACCAGCAAGCGTTCCACCACCACCACAAACTTCGGTCTAGGTTTCCGATCCTCTTCCACCGTCTCCTGATAGTTCTCCTATTGCTCACCATACTCGATCTCGGTATCCTCTTTCTAATTTTGTGTCTTATCATAACTTAAGCCCTCAGATGTCTGCTTTTGTGTCATCTCTTGCTTCTGTGTCTGTGCCTAGCAGTGTCTAGGAGGCTTTGGCCCATCCAGGGTGGGCTCACGCTATGGAGGAGGAGATGGCTACTTTACATCATAATAAGACTTGGGAGCTCGTTCCCTTGCCGACTTATAAACAATTGGTAGGTTGTCGCTAGGTCTTTATTGTCAAACACCATCCAGATAGTTCAGTTGAGCACTTAAAGGCGCGTCTTGTGGCAAAGTGCTATACTCAAACTTATGGAATTGACTATGATGAAACTTTTTCTCCGGTAGCCAAAATTCCTTCTATTCGTATCATTATTTCCTTGGCTACTCGATCTTAGTGGATTCTTCATCAGCTTTGATGTAAAAAATGCCTTCCTTCATGGTGATCTTCATGAGGAAGTATATATGGAGCAACCACCTGGGTTTGTTGCTCTGGGGGAGAAGGTGTACCGATTGCGAAAAGCTCTTTATGGGCTTAAGCAATCTCCTCGTGCTTAGTTTGGCCGGTTCAGTGATGCGGTTATTACTTTTGGCATTCATCGGTGTAGTGTGGATCACTCAGTATTTAGTATGTCATCTTCAAAAGGATGTGTTATTCTTGTTGTTTATGTTGATGATATCATTGTCACAGGCAGCGATGTTGAAGGCATATGACGACTCAAGCAGTTTCTTCAAAAGGAGTTTAACACTAAAGACCTAGGTCGTCTGCGATATTTTCTTCGCATTGAAGTTGCCTATGCCAGTGGTAACATTGCTCTCTCCCAGGGAAAGTATACTCTTGACGTTCTTAAGGAGGTTGGCTTACATGATTCTAAGCTTAGTGACATACTTATGGATCTTGGAGTGAGGCTTGACAATGAACAGGGAGAACTTCTTCATGATCCAGAGAAGTATCGTCGGTTAGTAGGCAAGTTAAATTATCTTACCATTACCCGTCCGGATATTTCATTTGCTGTTAGTGTGGTGAGTCAGTTTATGAGCTCTCCTCGTACTAATCATTGGCAAGCTGCTCTACAAATTGTTCGATATTTGAAGAGAGCTCTAGGTCAATGTTGACACCTAATTTCGCCCCGTCGCGATTAATTAATGCTTAAATGGTAAATTGGCCAAATTAGTGCGAAAGAGAGATAAAATTAATATATATATATAATAAAATATATCGGGCCAGTTCAACTTGGCCGATTAGCCCTATCCCGACCTTTGTCTTTTAATTTTCGCTTGGGCCCAGCCCTTTTTGTTTGTTCCTCTTTCGACTGGGCCCCTCCTTTTCCCTCTCTCTTCAGCCCACTTTCGGATCATCCCCTCCTCTTTATTTTTGGCCCAACCCCCCTTGCACAGCCCAGTTGCATTGTCTTTTCTTTTTTAGGCCCGGCCTTCTTCTTTTCTGTTTGTCTCCCTCACAATCGTGAGAAAGACAAACAAAAGGGGGACCACAGGAAGACGCGCTGGTACGATGAGGAGAACGGGAAGCCGCGCTGCAGGGGGAGACGGCGCAGCAGCAGTGCCAGTTGCGCGCGTTCTCGGTAGAGATCAGGCACGTACAGTGGTCCCAAAGGAGTCCCCGATTCGGGGATAAAGAGGACAGAACAGAGGGGGAGAACAGGGAGAGGGACTGAAGAGCAGAGAATCGGGGGGAGGTTCGGGGGAGAACGAAGAAAGAAATTTTGAAGATGAGAAGGAGGATTGAGGGGTCCTTAGAGAGGGGAGTGTTCTGGCCGCTCCGTAAAAAAGGAGGTGGTCTGGCGAATCCCCTCCCCCTCTCCGCCTTGCATCGAGAGCCTGAGTCAACCAGCTCTTCATACGCGGTCGTCGGAGCTTCGCGCGAGGGGTTGAATACAAGGAAAAACAGAGAGAGTTAGAGAGAAGAAAGAGGAGGCCGAGAGAGAGCCAAGCGGTATCGTTGAGTCTCGGCTCTTACCCGCTCGCCGGAGGATCACCCGAGACGCCACCGAACGCCCCAGCCACCGCGCTTCGTCTCGGATAGACACGAACCAGGTGGGTTTCGTTTCTGCTCCTCTGTTTCGCTTTTTACTCCCCTGCCTCTCAGGTGCCGGGCGCACCGAACCTATTTGGTGGTCGCCCGACACCACAAAATGAGGACAACTTTTTTTAATCTCCCATGAGTGTTCTTGAACGGTCTTTATCAGAAAAAGCTTTCAAATCCCACCGAGATGGACTTAGTAGCCATTAATTTTAGGTACATCCCACCCGTTCGTTGAAATGTCCTAATGAACCTCTTTGAGTTTAGGACCCCGAGTCTGATCTTGCATTTTTGGGTCATTGTTATGCAAACCGAGACCTTATTGTGGCAAAATATGGCTGTATGGATCTTCTCACTTCACGTTTGATTCTAAGCTTAGTGACACACCTATGGATCTTGGAGTGAGGCTTGACAATGAACAGGGGGAACTTCTTCATCATCCAGAGAAGTATCGTCGGTTAGTAGGCAAGTTAAATTATATTACCATTACCCGTCCGGATATTTCATTTGCTGTTAGTGTGGTGGGTCAGTTTATGAGCTCTCCTCGTACTAATCATTGGCAAGCTGCTCTACAAATTGTTCGATATTTGAAGAGAGCTCTAGGTCAATGTTGACACCTAATTTCGCCCCGTCGCGATTAATTAATGCTTAAATGGTAAATTGGCCAATTAGTGCGAAAGATAGATAAAATTAAAAAAATATATATATAATAAAATATATCGGGCCAGTTCAACTTGGCCGATTAGCCCTATCCCGACCTTTGTCTTTTAATTTTCGCTTGGGCCCAGCCCTTTTTGTTTGTTCCTCTTTCGACTGGGCCCCTCCTTTTCCCTCTCTCTTCAGCCCACTTTCGGATCATCCCCTCCTCTTTATTTTTGGCCCAACCCCCCTTGCACAGCCCAGTTGCATTGTCTTTTCTTTTTTAGGCCCGGCCTTCTTCTTTTCTGTTTGTCTCCCTCACAATCGTGAGAAAGACAAACAAAAGGGGGACCACAGGAAGACGCGCTGGTACGATGAGGAGAACGGGAAGCCGCGCTGCAGGGGGAGACGGCGCAGCAGCAGTGCCAGTTGCGCGCGTTCTCGGTAGAGATCAGGCACGTACAGTGGTCCCAAAGGAGTCCCCGATTCGGGGATAAAGAGGACAGAACAGAGGGGGAGAACAGGGAGAGGGACTGAAGAGCAGAGAATCGGGGGGAGGTTCGGGGGAGAACGAAGAAAGAAATTTTGAAGATGAGAAGGAGGATTGAGGGGTCCTTAGAGAGGGGAGTGTTCTGGCCGCTCCGTAAAAAAGGAGGTGGTCTGGCGAATCCCCTCCCCCTCTCCGCCTTGCATCGAGAGCCTGAGTCAACCAGCTCTTCATACGCGGTCGTCGGAGCTTCGCGCGAGGGGTTGAATACAAGGAAAAACAGAGAGAGTTAGAGAGAAGAAAGAGGAGGCCGAGAGAGAGCCAAGCGGTATCGTTGAGTCTCGGCTCTTACCCGCTCGCCGGAGGATCACCCGAGACGCCACCGAACGCCCCAGCCACCGCGCTTCGTCTCGGATAGACACGAACCAGGTGGGTTTCGTTTCTGCTCCTCTGTTTCGCTTTTTACTCCCCTGCCTCTCAGGTGCCGGGCGCACCGAACCTATTTGGTGGTCGCCCGACACCACAAAATGAGGACAACTTTTTTTAATCTCCCATGAGTGTTCTTGAACGGTCTTTATCAGAAAAAGCTTTCAAATCCCACCGAGATGGACTTAGTAGCCATTAATTTTAGGTACATCCCACCCGTTCGTTGAAATGTCCTAATGAACCTCTTTGAGTTTAGGACCCCGAGTCTGATCTTGCATTTTTGGGTCATTGTTATGCAAACCGAGACCTTATTGTGGCAAAATATGGCTGTATGGATCTTCTCACTTCACGTTTGATTCTAAGCTTAGTGACACACCTATGGATCTTGGAGTGAGGCTTGACAATGAACAGGGGGAACTTCTTCATCATCCAGAGAAGTATCGTCGGTTAGTAGGCAAGTTAAATTATATTACCATTACCCGTCCGGATATTTCATTTGCTGTTAGTGTGGTGGGTCAGTTTATGAGCTCTCCTCGTACTAATCATTGGCAAGCTGCTCTACAAATTGTTCGATATTTGAAGAGAGCTCTAGGTCAATGTTGACACCTAATTTCGCCCCGTCGCGATTAATTAATGCTTAAATGGTAAATTGGCCAATTAGTGCGAAAGATAGATAAAATTAAAAAAATATATATATAATAAAATATATCGGGCCAGTTCAACTTGGCCGATTAGCCCTATCCCGACCTTTGTCTTTTAATTTTCGCTTGGGCCCAGCCCTTTTTGTTTGTTCCTCTTTCGACTGGGCCCCTCCTTTTCCCTCTCTCTTCAGCCCACTTTCGGATCATCCCCTCCTCTTTATTTTTGGCCCAACCCCCCTTGCACAGCCCAGTTGCATTGTCTTTTCTTTTTTAGGCCCGGCCTTCTTCTTTTCTGTTTGTCTCCCTCACAATCGTGAGAAAGACAAACAAAAGGGGGACCACAGGAAGACGCGCTGGTACGATGAGGAGAACGGGAAGCCGCGCTGCAGGGGGAGACGGCGCAGCAGCAGTGCCAGTTGCGCGCGTTCTCGGTAGAGATCAGGCACGTACAGTGGTCCCAAAGGAGTCCCCGATTCGGGGATAAAGAGGACAGAACAGAGGGGGAGAACAGGGAGAGGGACTGAAGAGCAGAGAATCGGGGGGAGGTTCGGGGGAGAACGAAGAAAGAAATTTTGAAGATGAGAAGGAGGATTGAGGGGTCCTTAGAGAGGGGAGTGTTCTGGCCGCTCCGTAAAAAAGGAGGTGGTCTGGCGAATCCCCTCCCCCTCTCCGCCTTGCATCGAGAGCCTGAGTCAACCAGCTCTTCATACGCGGTCGTCGGAGCTTCGCGCGAGGGGTTGAATACAAGGAAAAACAGAGAGAGTTAGAGAGAAGAAAGAGGAGGCCGAGAGAGAGCCAAGCGGTATCGTTGAGTCTCGGCTCTTACCCGCTCGCCGGAGGATCACCCGAGACGCCACCGAACGCCCCAGCCACCGCGCTTCGTCTCGGATAGACACGAACCAGGTGGGTTTCGTTTCTGCTCCTCTGTTTCGCTTTTTACTCCCCTGCCTCTCAGGTGCCGGGCGCACCGAACCTATTTGGTGGTCGCCCGACACCACAAAATGAGGACAACTTTTTTTAATCTCCCATGAGTGTTCTTGAACGGTCTTTATCAGAAAAAGCTTTCAAATCCCACCGAGATGGACTTAGTAGCCATTAATTTTAGGTACATCCCACCCGTTCGTTGAAATGTCCTAATGAACCTCTTTGAGTTTAGGACCCCGAGTCTGATCTTGCATTTTTGGGTCATTGTTATGCAAACCGAGACCTTATTGTGGCAAAATATGGCTGTATGGATCTTCTCACTTCACGTTTGATTCTAAGCTTAGTGACACACCTATGGATCTTGGAGTGAGGCTTGACAATGAACAGGGGGAACTTCTTCATCATCCAGAGAAGTATCGTCGGTTAGTAGGCAAGTTAAATTATATTACCATTACCCGTCCGGATATTTCATTTGCTGTTAGTGTGGTGGGTCAGTTTATGAGCTCTCCTCGTACTAATCATTGGCAAGCTGCTCTACAAATTGTTCGATATTTGAAGAGAGCTCTAGGTCAATGTTGACACCTAATTTCGCCCCGTCGCGATTAATTAATGCTTAAATGGTAAATTGGCCAATTAGTGCGAAAGATAGATAAAATTAAAAAAATATATATATAATAAAATATATCGGGCCAGTTCAACTTGGCCGATTAGCCCTATCCCGACCTTTGTCTTTTAATTTTCGCTTGGGCCCAGCCCTTTTTGTTTGTTCCTCTTTCGACTGGGCCCCTCCTTTTCCCTCTCTCTTCAGCCCACTTTCGGATCATCCCCTCCTCTTTATTTTTGGCCCAACCCCCCTTGCACAGCCCAGTTGCATTGTCTTTTCTTTTTTAGGCCCGGCCTTCTTCTTTTCTGTTTGTCTCCCTCACAATCGTGAGAAAGACAAACAAAAGGGGGACCACAGGAAGACGCGCTGGTACGATGAGGAGAACGGGAAGCCGCGCTGCAGGGGGAGACGGCGCAGCAGCAGTGCCAGTTGCGCGCGTTCTCGGTAGAGATCAGGCACGTACAGTGGTCCCAAAGGAGTCCCCGATTCGGGGATAAAGAGGACAGAACAGAGGGGGAGAACAGGGAGAGGGACTGAAGAGCAGAGAATCGGGGGGAGGTTCGGGGGAGAACGAAGAAAGAAATTTTGAAGATGAGAAGGAGGATTGAGGGGTCCTTAGAGAGGGGAGTGTTCTGGCCGCTCCGTAAAAAAGGAGGTGGTCTGGCGAATCCCCTCCCCCTCTCCGCCTTGCATCGAGAGCCTGAGTCAACCAGCTCTTCATACGCGGTCGTCGGAGCTTCGCGCGAGGGGTTGAATACAAGGAAAAACAGAGAGAGTTAGAGAGAAGAAAGAGGAGGCCGAGAGAGAGCCAAGCGGTATCGTTGAGTCTCGGCTCTTACCCGCTCGCCGGAGGATCACCCGAGACGCCACCGAACGCCCCAGCCACCGCGCTTCGTCTCGGATAGACACGAACCAGGTGGGTTTCGTTTCTGCTCCTCTGTTTCGCTTTTTACTCCCCTGCCTCTCAGGTGCCGGGCGCACCGAACCTATTTGGTGGTCGCCCGACACCACAAAATGAGGACAACTTTTTTTAATCTCCCATGAGTGTTCTTGAACGGTCTTTATCAGAAAAAGCTTTCAAATCCCACCGAGATGGACTTAGTAGCCATTAATTTTAGGTACATCCCACCCGTTCGTTGAAATGTCCTAATGAACCTCTTTGAGTTTAGGACCCCGAGTCTGATCTTGCATTTTTGGGTCATTGTTATGCAAACCGAGACCTTATTGTGGCAAAATATGGCTGTATGGATCTTCTCACTTCACGTTTGATTCTAAGCTTAGTGACACACCTATGGATCTTGGAGTGAGGCTTGACAATGAACAGGGAGAACTTCTTCATCATCCAGAGAAGTATCGTCGGTTAGTAGGCAAGTTAAATTATCTTACCATTACCCGTCCGGATATTTCATTTGCTGTTAGTGTGGTGGGTCAGTTTATGAGCTCTCCTCGTACTAATCATTGGCAAGCTGCTCTACAAATTGTTCGATATTTGAAGAGAGCTCTAGGTCAATGTTGACACCTAATTTCGCCCCGTCGCGATTAATTAATGCTTAAATGGTAAATTGGCCAAATTAGTGCGAAAGATAGATAAAATTAAAAAAATATATATATAATAAAATATATCGGGCCAGTTCAACTTGGCCGATTAGCCCTATCCCGACCTTTGTCTTTTAATTTTCGCTTGGGCCCAGCCCTTTTTGTTTGTTCCTCTTTCGACTGGGCCCCTCCTTTTCCCTCTCTCTTCAGCCCACTTTCGGATCATCCCCTCCTCTTTATTTTTGGCCCAACCCCCCTTGCACAGCCCAGTTGCATTGTCTTTTCTTTTTTAGGCCCGGCCTTCTTCTTTTCTGTTTGTCTCCCTCACAATCGTGAGAAAGACAAACAAAAGGGGGACCACAGGAAGACGCGCTGGTACGATGAGGAGAACGGGAAGCCGCGCTGCAGGGGGAGACGGCGCAGCAGCAGTGCCAGTTGCGCGCGTTCTCGGTAGAGATCAGGCACGTACAGTGGTCCCAAAGGAGTCCCCGATTCGGGGATAAAGAGGACAGAACAGAGGGGGAGAACAGGGAGAGGGACTGAAGAGCAGAGAATCGGGGGGAGGTTCGGGGGAGAACGAAGAAAGAAATTTTGAAGATGAGAAGGAGGATTGAGGGGTCCTTAGAGAGGGGAGTGTTCTGGCCGCTCCGTAAAAAAGGAGGTGGTCTGGCGAATCCCCTCCCCCTCTCCGCCTTGCATCGAGAGCCTGAGTCAACCAGCTCTTCATACGCGGTCGTCGGAGCTTCGCGCGAGGGGTTGAATACAAGGAAAAACAGAGAGAGTTAGAGAGAAGAAAGAGGAGGCCGAGAGAGAGCCAAGCGGTATCGTTGAGTCTCGGCTCTTACCCGCTCGCCGGAGGATCACCCGAGACGCCACCGAACGCCCCAGCCACCGCGCTTCGTCTCGGATAGACACGAACCAGGTGGGTTTCGTTTCTGCTCCTCTGTTTCGCTTTTTACTCCCCTGCCTCTCAGGTGCCGGGCGCACCGAACCTATTTGGTGGTCGCCCGACACCACAAAATGAGGACAACTTTTTTTAATCTCCCATGAGTGTTCTTGAACGGTCTTTATCAGAAAAAGCTTTCAAATCCCACCGAGATGGACTTAGTAGCCATTAATTTTAGGTACATCCCACCCGTTCGTTGAAATGTCCTAATGAACCTCTTTGAGTTTAGGACCCCGAGTCTGATCTTGCATTTTTGGGTCATTGTTATGCAAACCGAGACCTTATTGTGGCAAAATATGGCTGTATGGATCTTCTCACTTCACGTTTGATTCTAAGCTTAGTGACACACCTATGGATCTTGGAGTGAGGCTTGACAATGAACAGGGGGAACTTCTTCATCATCTAGAGAAGTATCGTCGGTTAGTAGGCAAGTTAAATTATCTTACCATTACCCGTCCGGATATTTCATTTGCTGTTAGTGTGGTGGGTCAGTTTATGAGCTCTCCTCGTACTAATCATTGGCAAGCTGCTCTACAAATTGTTCGATATTTGAAGAGAGCTCTAGGTCAATGTTGACACCTAATTTCGCCCCGTCGCGATTAATTAATGCTTAAATGGTAAATTGGCCAAATTAGTGCGAAAGATAGATAAAATTAAAAAAATATATATATAATAAAATATATCGGGCCAGTTCAACTTGGCCGATTAGCCCTATCCCGACCTTTGTCTTTTAATTTTCGCTTGGGCCCAGCCCTTTTTGTTTGTTCCTCTTTCGACTGGGCCCCTCCTTTTCCCTCTCTCTTCAGCCCACTTTCGGATCATCCCCTCCTCTTTATTTTTGGCCCAACCCCCCTTGCACAGCCCAGTTGCATTGTCTTTTCTTTTTTAGGCCCGGCCTTCTTCTTTTCTGTTTGTCTCCCTCACAATCGTGAGAAAGACAAACAAAAGGGGGACCACAGGAAGACGCGCTGGTACGATGAGGAGAACGGGAAGCCGCGCTGCAGGGGGAGACGGCGCAGCAGCAGTGCCAGTTGCGCGCGTTCTCGGTAGAGATCAGGCACGTACAGTGGTCCCAAAGGAGTCCCCGATTCGGGGATAAAGAGGACAGAACAGAGGGGGAGAACAGGGAGAGGGACTGAAGAGCAGAGAATCGGGGGGAGGTTCGGGGGAGAACGAAGAAAGAAATTTTGAAGATGAGAAGGAGGATTGAGGGGTCCTTAGAGAGGGGAGTGTTCTGGCCGCTCCGTAAAAAAGGAGGTGGTCTGGCGAATCCCCTCCCCCTCTCCGCCTTGCATCGAGAGCCTGAGTCAACCAGCTCTTCATACGCGGTCGTCGGAGCTTCGCGCGAGGGGTTGAATACAAGGAAAAACAGAGAGAGTTAGAGAGAAGAAAGAGGAGGCCGAGAGAGAGCCAAGCGGTATCGTTGAGTCTCGGCTCTTACCCGCTCGCCGGAGGATCACCCGAGACGCCACCGAACGCCCCAGCCACCGCGCTTCGTCTCGGATAGACACGAACCAGGTGGGTTTCGTTTCTGCTCCTCTGTTTCGCTTTTTACTCCCCTGCCTCTCAGGTGCCGGGCGCACCGAACCTATTTGGTGGTCGCCCGACACCACAAAATGAGGACAACTTTTTTTAATCTCCCATGAGTGTTCTTGAACGGTCTTTATCAGAAAAAGCTTTCAAATCCCACCGAGATGGACTTAGTAGCCATTAATTTTAGGTACATCCCACCCGTTCGTTGAAATGTCCTAATGAACCTCTTTGAGTTTAGGACCCCGAGTCTGATCTTGCATTTTTGGGTCATTGTTATGCAAACCGAGACCTTATTGTGGCAAAATATGGCTGTATGGATCTTCTCACTTCACGTTTGATTCTAAGCTTAGTGACACACCTATGGATCTTGGAGTGAGGCTTGACAATGAACAGGGAGAACTTCTTCATCATCCAGAGAAGTATCGTCGGTTAGTAGGCAAGTTAAATTATCTTACCATTACCCGTCCGGATATTTCATTTGCTGTTAGTGTGGTGGGTCAGTTTATGAGCTCTCCTCGTACTAATCATTGGCAAGCTGCTCTACAAATTGTTCGATATTTGAAGAGAGCTCTAGGTCAATGTTGACACCTAATTTCGCCCCGTCGCGATTAATTAATGCTTAAATGGTAAATTGGCCAAATTAGTGCGAAAGATAGATAAAATTAAAAAAATATATATATAATAAAATATATCGGGCCAGTTCAACTTGGCCGATTAGCCCTATCCCGACCTTTGTCTTTTAATTTTCGCTTGGGCCCAGCCCTTTTTGTTTGTTCCTCTTTCGACTGGGCCCCTCCTTTTCCCTCTCTCTTCAGCCCACTTTCGGATCATCCCCTCCTCTTTATTTTTGGCCCAACCCCCCTTGCACAGCCCAGTTGCATTGTCTTTTCTTTTTTAGGCCCGGCCTTCTTCTTTTCTGTTTGTCTCCCTCACAATCGTGAGAAAGACAAACAAAAGGGGGACCACAGGAAGACGCGCTGGTACGATGAGGAGAACGGGAAGCCGCGCTGCAGGGGGAGACGGCGCAGCAGCAGTGCCAGTTGCGCGCGTTCTCGGTAGAGATCAGGCACGTACAGTGGTCCCAAAGGAGTCCCCGATTCGGGGATAAAGAGGACAGAACAGAGGGGGAGAACAGGGAGAGGGACTGAAGAGCAGAGAATCGGGGGGAGGTTCGGGGGAGAACGAAGAAAGAAATTTTGAAGATGAGAAGGAGGATTGAGGGGTCCTTAGAGAGGGGAGTGTTCTGGCCGCTCCGTAAAAAAGGAGGTGGTCTGGCGAATCCCCTCCCCCTCTCCGCCTTGCATCGAGAGCCTGAGTCAACCAGCTCTTCATACGCGGTCGTCGGAGCTTCGCGCGAGGGGTTGAATACAAGGAAAAACAGAGAGAGTTAGAGAGAAGAAAGAGGAGGCCGAGAGAGAGCCAAGCGGTATCGTTGAGTCTCGGCTCTTACCCGCTCGCCGGAGGATCACCCGAGACGCCACCGAACGCCCCAGCCACCGCGCTTCGTCTCGGATAGACACGAACCAGGTGGGTTTCGTTTCTGCTCCTCTGTTTCGCTTTTTACTCCCCTGCCTCTCAGGTGCCGGGCGCACCGAACCTATTTGGTGGTCGCCCGACACCACAAAATGAGGACAACTTTTTTTAATCTCCCATGAGTGTTCTTGAACGGTCTTTATCAGAAAAAGCTTTCAAATCCCACCGAGATGGACTTAGTAGCCATTAATTTTAGGTACATCCCACCCGTTCGTTGAAATGTCCTAATGAACCTCTTTGAGTTTAGGACCCCGAGTCTGATCTTGCATTTTTGGGTCATTGTTATGCAAACCGAGACCTTATTGTGGCAAAATATGGCTGTATGGATCTTCTCACTTCACGTTTGATTCTAAGCTTAGTGACACACCTATGGATCTTGGAGTGAGGCTTGACAATGAACAGGGAGAACTTCTTCATCATCCAGAGAAGTATCGTCGGTTAGTAGGCAAGTTAAATTATCTTACCATTACCCGTCCGGATATTTCATTTGCTGTTAGTGTGGTGGGTCAGTTTATGAGCTCTCCTCGTACTAATCATTGGCAAGCTGCTCTACAAATTGTTCGATATTTGAAGAGAGCTCTAGGTCAATGTTGACACCTAATTTCGCCCCGTCGCGATTAATTAATGCTTAAATGGTAAATTGGCCAAATTAGTGCGAAAGATAGATAAAATTAAAAAAATATATATATAATAAAATATATCGGGCCAGTTCAACTTGGCCGATTAGCCCTATCCCGACCTTTGTCTTTTAATTTTCGCTTGGGCCCAGCCCTTTTTGTTTGTTCCTCTTTCGACTGGGCCCCTCCTTTTCCCTCTCTCTTCAGCCCACTTTCGGATCATCCCCTCCTCTTTATTTTTGGCCCAACCCCCCTTGCACAGCCCAGTTGCATTGTCTTTTCTTTTTTAGGCCCGGCCTTCTTCTTTTCTGTTTGTCTCCCTCACAATCGTGAGAAAGACAAACAAAAGGGGGACCACAGGAAGACGCGCTGGTACGATGAGGAGAACGGGAAGCCGCGCTGCAGGGGGAGACGGCGCAGCAGCAGTGCCAGTTGCGCGCGTTCTCGGTAGAGATCAGGCACGTACAGTGGTCCCAAAGGAGTCCCCGATTCGGGGATAAAGAGGACAGAACAGAGGGGGAGAACAGGGAGAGGGACTGAAGAGCAGAGAATCGGGGGGAGGTTCGGGGGAGAACGAAGAAAGAAATTTTGAAGATGAGAAGGAGGATTGAGGGGTCCTTAGAGAGGGGAGTGTTCTGGCCGCTCCGTAAAAAAGGAGGTGGTCTGGCGAATCCCCTCCCCCTCTCCGCCTTGCATCGAGAGCCTGAGTCAACCAGCTCTTCATACGCGGTCGTCGGAGCTTCGCGCGAGGGGTTGAATACAAGGAAAAACAGAGAGAGTTAGAGAGAAGAAAGAGGAGGCCGAGAGAGAGCCAAGCGGTATCGTTGAGTCTCGGCTCTTACCCGCTCGCCGGAGGATCACCCGAGACGCCACCGAACGCCCCAGCCACCGCGCTTCGTCTCGGATAGACACGAACCAGGTGGGTTTCGTTTCTGCTCCTCTGTTTCGCTTTTTACTCCCCTGCCTCTCAGGTGCCGGGCGCACCGAACCTATTTGGTGGTCGCCCGACACCACAAAATGAGGACAACTTTTTTTAATCTCCCATGAGTGTTCTTGAACGGTCTTTATCAGAAAAAGCTTTCAAATCCCACCGAGATGGACTTAGTAGCCATTAATTTTAGGTACATCCCACCCGTTCGTTGAAATGTCCTAATGAACCTCTTTGAGTTTAGGACCCCGAGTCTGATCTTGCATTTTTGGGTCATTGTTATGCAAACCGAGACCTTATTGTGGCAAAATATGGCTGTATGGATCTTCTCACTTCACGTTTGATTCTAAGCTTAGTGACACACCTATGGATCTTGGAGTGAGGCTTGACAATGAACAGGGAGAACTTCTTCATCATCCAGAGAAGTATCGTCGGTTAGTAGGCAAGTTAAATTATCTTACCATTACCCGTCCGGATATTTCATTTGCTGTTAGTGTGGTGGGTCAGTTTATGAGCTCTCCTCGTACTAATCATTGGCAAGCTGCTCTACAAATTGTTCGATATTTGAAGAGAGCTCTAGGTCAATGTTGACACCTAATTTCGCCCCGTCGCGATTAATTAATGCTTAAATGGTAAATTGGCCAAATTAGTGCGAAAGATAGATAAAATTAAAAATATATATATATAATAAAATATATCGGGCCAGTTCAACTTGGCCGATTAGCCCTATCCCGACCTTTGTCTTTTAATTTTCGCTTGGGCCCAGCCCTTTTTGTTTGTTCCTCTTTCGACTGGGCCCCTCCTTTTCCCTCTCTCTTCAGCCCACTTTCGGATCATCCCCTCCTCTTTATTTTTGGCCCAACCCCCCTTGCACAGCCCAGTTGCATTGTCTTTTCTTTTTTAGGCCCGGCCTTCTTCTTTTCTGTTTGTCTCCCTCACAATCGTGAGAAAGACAAACAAAAGGGGGACCACAGGAAGACGCGCTGGTACGATGAGGAGAACGGGAAGCCGCGCTGCAGGGGGAGACGGCGCAGCAGCAGTGCCAGTTGCGCGCGTTCTCGGTAGAGATCAGGCACGTACAGTGGTCCCAAAGGAGTCCCCGATTCGGGGATAAAGAGGACAGAACAGAGGGGGAGAACAGGGAGAGGGACTGAAGAGCAGAGAATCGGGGGGAGGTTCGGGGGAGAACGAAGAAAGAAATTTTGAAGATGAGAAGGAGGATTGAGGGGTCCTTAGAGAGGGGAGTGTTCTGGCCGCTCCGTAAAAAAGGAGGTGGTCTGGCGAATCCCCTCCCCCTCTCCGCCTTGCATCGAGAGCCTGAGTCAACCAGCTCTTCATACGCGGTCGTCGGAGCTTCGCGCGAGGGGTTGAATACAAGGAAAAACAGAGAGAGTTAGAGAGAAGAAAGAGGAGGCCGAGAGAGAGCCAAGCGGTATCGTTGAGTCTCGGCTCTTACCCGCTCGCCGGAGGATCACCCGAGACGCCACCGAACGCCCCAGCCACCGCGCTTCGTCTCGGATAGACACGAACCAGGTGGGTTTCGTTTCTGCTCCTCTGTTTCGCTTTTTACTCCCCTGCCTCTCAGGTGCCGGGCGCACCGAACCTATTTGGTGGTCGCCCGACACCACAAAATGAGGACAACTTTTTTTAATCTCCCATGAGTGTTCTTGAACGGTCTTTATCAGAAAAAGCTTTCAAATCCCACCGAGATGGACTTAGTAGCCATTAATTTTAGGTACATCCCACCCGTTCGTTGAAATGTCCTAATGAACCTCTTTGAGTTTAGGACCCCGAGTCTGATCTTGCATTTTTGGGTCATTGTTATGCAAACCGAGACCTTATTGTGGCAAAATATGGCTGTATGGATCTTCTCACTTCACGTTTGATTCTAAGCTTAGTGACACACCTATGGATCTTGGAGTGAGGCTTGACAATGAACAGGGGGAACTTCTTCATCATCCAGAGAAGTATCGTCGGTTAGTAGGCAAGTTAAATTATATTACCATTACCCGTCCGGATATTTCATTTGCTGTTAGTGTGGTGGGTCAGTTTATGAGCTCTCCTCGTACTAATCATTGGCAAGCTGCTCTACAAATTGTTCGATATTTGAAGAGAGCTCTAGGTCAATGTTGACACCTAATTTCGCCCCGTCGCGATTAATTAATGCTTAAATGGTAAATTGGCCAAATTAGTGCGAAAGATAGATAAAATTAAAAATATATATATATAATAAAATATATCGGGCCAGTTCAACTTGGCCGATTAGCCCTATCCCGACCTTTGTCTTTTAATTTTCGCTTGGGCCCAGCCCTTTTTGTTTGTTCCTCTTTCGACTGGGCCCCTCCTTTTCCCTCTCTCTTCAGCCCACTTTCGGATCATCCCCTCCTCTTTATTTTTGGCCCAACCCCCCTTGCACAGCCCAGTTGCATTGTCTTTTCTTTTTTAGGCCCGGCCTTCTTCTTTTCTGTTTGTCTCCCTCACAATCGTGAGAAAGACAAACAAAAGGGGGACCACAGGAAGACGCGCTGGTACGATGAGGAGAACGGGAAGCCGCGCTGCAGGGGGAGACGGCGCAGCAGCAGTGCCAGTTGCGCGCGTTCTCGGTAGAGATCAGGCACGTACAGTGGTCCCAAAGGAGTCCCCGATTCGGGGATAAAGAGGACAGAACAGAGGGGGAGAACAGGGAGAGGGACTGAAGAGCAGAGAATCGGGGGGAGGTTCGGGGGAGAACGAAGAAAGAAATTTTGAAGATGAGAAGGAGGATTGAGGGGTCCTTAGAGAGGGGAGTGTTCTGGCCGCTCCGTAAAAAAGGAGGTGGTCTGGCGAATCCCCTCCCCCTCTCCGCCTTGCATCGAGAGCCTGAGTCAACCAGCTCTTCATACGCGGTCGTCGGAGCTTCGCGCGAGGGGTTGAATACAAGGAAAAACAGAGAGAGTTAGAGAGAAGAAAGAGGAGGCCGAGAGAGAGCCAAGCGGTATCGTTGAGTCTCGGCTCTTACCCGCTCGCCGGAGGATCACCCGAGACGCCACCGAACGCCCCAGCCACCGCGCTTCGTCTCGGATAGACACGAACCAGGTGGGTTTCGTTTCTGCTCCTCTGTTTCGCTTTTTACTCCCCTGCCTCTCAGGTGCCGGGCGCACCGAACCTATTTGGTGGTCGCCCGACACCACAAAATGAGGACAACTTTTTTTAATCTCCCATGAGTGTTCTTGAACGGTCTTTATCAGAAAAAGCTTTCAAATCCCACCGAGATGGACTTAGTAGCCATTAATTTTAGGTACATCCCACCCGTTCGTTGAAATGTCCTAATGAACCTCTTTGAGTTTAGGACCCCGAGTCTGATCTTGCATTTTTGGGTCATTGTTATGCAAACCGAGACCTTATTGTGGCAAAATATGGCTGTATGGATCTTCTCACTTCACGTTTGATTCTAAGCTTAGTGACACACCTATGGATCTTGGAGTGAGGCTTGACAATGAACAGGGAGAACTTCTTCATCATCCAGAGAAGTATCGTCGGTTAGTAGGCAAGTTAAATTATCTTACCATTACCCGTCCGGATATTTCATTTGCTGTTAGTGTGGTGGGTCAGTTTATGAGCTCTCCTCGTACTAATCATTGGCAAGCTGCTCTACAAATTGTTCGATATTTGAAGAGAGCTCTAGGTCAATGTTGACACCTAATTTCGCCCCGTCGCGATTAATTAATGCTTAAATGGTAAATTGGCCAAATTAGTGCAAAAGATAGATAAAATTAAAAAAATATATATATAATAAAATATATCGGGCCAGTTCAACTTGGCCGATTAGCCCTATCCCGACCTTTGTCTTTCAATTTTCGCTTGGGCCCAGCCCTTTTTGTTTGTTCCTCTTTCGACTGGGCCCCTCCTTTTCCCTCTCTCTTCAGCCCACTTTCGGATCATCCCCTCCTCTTTATTTTTGGCCCAACCCCCCTTGCACAGCCCAGTTGCATTGTCTTTTCTTTTTTAGGCCCGGCCTTCTTCTTTTCTGTTTGTCTCCCTCACAATCGTGAGAAAGACAAACAAAAGGGGGACCACAGGAAGACGCGCTGGTACGATGAGGAGAACGGGAAGCCGCGCTGCAGGGGGAGACGGCGCAGCAGCAGTGCCAGTTGCGCGCGTTCTCGGTAGAGATCAGGCACGTACAGTGGTCCCAAAGGAGTCCCCGATTCGGGGATAAAGAGGACAGAACAGAGGGGGAGAACAGGGAGAGGGACTGAAGAGCAGAGAATCGGGGGGAGGTTCGGGGGAGAACGAAGAAAGAAATTTTGAAGATGAGAAGGAGGATTGAGGGGTCCTTAGAGAGGGGAGTGTTCTGGCCGCTCCGTAAAAAAGGAGGTGGTCTGGCGAATCCCCTCCCCCTCTCCGCCTTGCATCGAGAGCCTGAGTCAACCAGCTCTTCATACGCGGTCGTCGGAGCTTCGCGCGAGGGGTTGAATACAAGGAAAAACAGAGAGAGTTAGAGAGAAGAAAGAGGAGGCCGAGAGAGAGCCAAGCGGTATCGTTGAGTCTCGGCTCTTACCCGCTCGCCGGAGGATCACCCGAGACGCCACCGAACGCCCCAGCCACCGCGCTTCGTCTCGGATAGACACGAACCAGGTGGGTTTCGTTTCTGCTCCTCTGTTTCGCTTTTTACTCCCCTGCCTCTCAGGTGCCGGGCGCACCGAACCTATTTGGTGGTCGCCCGACACCACAAAATGAGGACAACTTTTTTTAATCTCCCATGAGTGTTCTTGAACGGTCTTTATCAGAAAAAGCTTTCAAATCCCACCGAGATGGACTTAGTAGCCATTAATTTTAGGTACATCCCACCCGTTCGTTGAAATGTCCTAATGAACCTCTTTGAGTTTAGGACCCCGAGTCTGATCTTGCATTTTTGGGTCATTGTTATGCAAACCGAGACCTTATTGTGGCAAAATATGGCTGTATGGATCTTCTCACGTCACGTTTGATTCTAAGCTTAGTGACACACCTATGGATCTTGGAGTGAGGCTTGACAATGAACAGGGAGAACTTCTTCATCATCCAGAGAAGTATCGTCGGTTAGTAGGCAAGTTAAATTATCTTACCATTACCCGTCCGGATATTTCATTTGCTGTTAGTGTGGTGGGTCAGTTTATGAGCTCTCCTCGTACTAATCATTGGCAAGCTGCTCTACAAATTGTTCGATATTTGAAGAGAGCTCTAGGTCAATGTTGACACCTAATTTCGCCCCGTCGCGATTAATTAATGCTTAAATGGTAAATTGGCCAAATTAGTGCGAAAGATAGATAAAATTAAAAAAATATATATATATAATAAAATATATCGGGCCAGTTCAACTTGGCCGATTAGCCCTATCCCGACCTTTGTCTTTCAATTTTCGCTTGGGCCCAGCCCTTTTTGTTTGTTCCTCTTTCGACTGGGCCCCTCCTTTTCCCTCTCTCTTCAGCCCACTTTCGGATCATCCCCTCCTCTTTATTTTTGGCCCAACCCCCCTTGCACAGCCCAGTTGCATTGTCTTTTCTTTTTTAGGCCCGGCCTTCTTCTTTTCTGTTTGTCTCCCTCACAATCGTGAGAAAGACAAACAAAAGGGGGACCACAGGAAGACGCGCTGGTACGATGAGGAGAACGGGAAGCCGCGCTGCAGGGGGAGACGGCGCAGCAGCAGTGCCAGTTGCGCGCGTTCTCGGTAGAGATCAGGCACGTACAGTGGTCCCAAAGGAGTCCCCGATTCGGGGATAAAGAGGACAGAACAGAGGGGGAGAACAGGGAGAGGGACTGAAGAGCAGAGAATCGGGGGGAGGTTCGGGGGAGAACGAAGAAAGAAATTTTGAAGATGAGAAGGAGGATTGAGGGGTCCTTAGAGAGGGGAGTGTTCTGGCCGCTCCGTAAAAAAGGAGGTGGTCTGGCGAATCCCCTCCCCCTCTCCGCCTTGCATCGAGAGCCTGAGTCAACCAGCTCTTCATACGCGGTCGTCGGAGCTTCGCGCGAGGGGTTGAATACAAGGAAAAACAGAGAGAGTTAGAGAGAAGAAAGAGGAGGCCGAGAGAGAGCCAAGCGGTATCGTTGAGTCTCGGCTCTTACCCGCTCGCCGGAGGATCACCCGAGACGCCACCGAACGCCCCAGCCACCGCGCTTCGTCTCGGATAGACACGAACCAGGTGGGTTTCGTTTCTGCTCCTCTGTTTCGCTTTTTACTCCCCTGCCTCTCAGGTGCCGGGCGCACCGAACCTATTTGGTGGTCGCCCGACACCACAAAATGAGGACAACTTTTTTTAATCTCCCATGAGTGTTCTTGAACGGTCTTTATCAGAAAAAGCTTTCAAATCCCACCGAGATGGACTTAGTAGCCATTAATTTTAGGTACATCCCACCCGTTCGTTGAAATGTCCTAATGAACCTCTTTGAGTTTAGGACCCCGAGTCTGATCTTGCATTTTTGGGTCATTGTTATGCAAACCGAGACCTTATTGTGGCAAAATATGGCTGTATGGATCTTCTCACTTCACGTTTGATTCTAAGCTTAGTGACACACCTATGGATCTTGGAGTGAGGCTTGACAATGAACAGGGAGAACTTCTTCATCATCCAGAGAAGTATCGTCGGTTAGTAGGCAAGTTAAATTATCTTACCATTACCCGTCCGGATATTTCATTTGCTGTTAGTGTGGTGGGTCAGTTTATGAGCTCTCCTCGTACTAATCATTGGCAAGCTGCTCTACAAATTGTTCGATATTTGAAGAGAGCTCTAGGTCAATGTTGACACCTAATTTCGCCCCGTCGCGATTAATTAATGCTTAAATGGTAAATTGGCCAAATTAGTGCAAAAGATAGATAAAATTAAAAAAATATATATATATAATAAAATATATCGGGCCAGTTCAACTTGGCCGATTAGCCCTATCCCGACCTTTGTCTTTCAATTTTCGCTTGGGCCCAGCCCTTTTTGTTTGTTCCTCTTTCGACTGGGCCCCTCCTTTTCCCTCTCTCTTCAGCCCACTTTCGGATCATCCCCTCCTCTTTATTTTTGGCCCAACCCCCCTTGCACAGCCCAGTTGCATTGTCTTTTCTTTTTTAGGCCCGGCCTTCTTCTTTTCTGTTTGTCTCCCTCACAATCGTGAGAAAGACAAACAAAAGGGGGACCACAGGAAGACGCGCTGGTACGATGAGGAGAACGGGAAGCCGCGCTGCAGGGGGAGACGGCGCAGCAGCAGTGCCAGTTGCGCGCGTTCTCGGTAAGGATCAGGCACGTACAGTGGTCCCAAAGGAGTCCCCGATTCGGGGATAAAGAGGACAGAACAGAGGGGGAGAACAGGGAGAGGGACTGAAGAGCAGAGAATCGGGGGGAGGTTCGGGGGAGAACGAAGAAAGAAATTTTGAAGATGAGAAGGAGGATTGAGGGGTCCTTAAAGAGGGGAGTGTTCTGGCCGCTCCGTAAAAAAGGAGGTGGTCTGGCGAATCCCCTCCCCCTCTCCGCCTTGCATCGAGAGCCTGAGTCAACCAGCTCTTCATACGCGGTCGTCGGAGCTTCGCGCGAGGGGTTGAATACAAGGAAAAACAGAGAGAGTTAGAGAGAAGAAAGAGGAGGCCGAGAGAGAGCCAAGCGGTATCGTTGAGTCTCGGCTCTTACCCGCTCGCCGGAGGATCACCCGAGACGCCACCGAACGCCCCAGCCACCGCGCTTCGTCTCGGATAGACACGAACCAGGTGGGTTTCGTTTCTGCTCCTCTGTTTCGCTTTTTACTCCCCTGCCTCTCAGGTGCCGGGCGCACCGAACCTATTTGGTGGTCGCCCGACACCACAAAATGAGGACAACTTTTTTTAATCTCCCATGAGTGTTCTTGAACGGTCTTTATCAGAAAAAGCTTTCAAATCCCACCGAGATGGACTTAGTAGCCATTAATTTTAGGTACATCCCACCCGTTCGTTGAAATGTCCTAATGAACCTCTTTGAGTTTAGGACCCCGAGTCTGATCTTGCATTTTTGGGTCATTGTTATGCAAACCGAGACCTTATTGTGGCAAAATATGGCTGTATGGATCTTCTCACTTCACGTTTGATTCTAAGCTTAGTGACACACCTATGGATCTTGGAGTGAGGCTTGACAATGAACAGGGAGAACTTCTTCATCATCCAGAGAAGTATCGTCGGTTAGTAGGCAAGTTAAATTATCTTACCATTACCCGTCCGGATATTTCATTTGCTGTTAGTGTGGTGGGTCAGTTTATGAGCTCTCCTCGTACTAATCATTGGCAAGCTGCTCTACAAATTGTTCGATATTTGAAGAGAGCTCTAGGTCAATGTTGACACCTAATTTCGCCCCGTCGCGATTAATTAATGCTTAAATGGTAAATTGGCCAAATTAGTGCAAAAGATAGATAAAATTAAAAAAATATATATATATAATAAAATATATCGGGCCAGTTCAACTTGGCCGATTAGCCCTATCCCGACCTTTGTCTTTCAATTTTCGCTTGGGCCCAGCCCTTTTTGTTTGTTCCTCTTTCGACTGGGCCCCTCCTTTTCCCTCTCTCTTCAGCCCACTTTCGGATCATCCCCTCCTCTTTATTTTTGGCCCAACCCCCCTTGCACAGCCCAGTTGCATTGTCTTTTCTTTTTTAGGCCCGGCCTTCTTCTTTTCTGTTTGTCTCCCTCACAATCGTGAGAAAGACAAACAAAAGGGGGACCACAGGAAGACGCGCTGGTACGATGAGGAGAACGGGAAGCCGCGCTGCAGGGGGAGACGGCGCAGCAGCAGTGCCAGTTGCGCGCGTTCTCGGTAAGGATCAGGCACGTACAGTGGTCCCAAAGGAGTCCCCGATTCGGGGATAAAGAGGACAGAACAGAGGGGGAGAACAGGGAGAGGGACTGAAGAGCAGAGAATCGGGGGGAGGTTCGGGGGAGAACGAAGAAAGAAATTTTGAAGATGAGAAGGAGGATTGAGGGGTCCTTAAAGAGGGGAGTGTTCTGGCCGCTCCGTAAAAAAGGAGGTGGTCTGGCGAATCCCCTCCCCCTCTCCGCCTTGCATCGAGAGCCTGAGTCAACCAGCTCTTCATACGCGGTCGTCGGAGCTTCGCGCGAGGGGTTGAATACAAGGAAAAACAGAGAGAGTTAGAGAGAAGAAAGAGGAGGCCGAGAGAGAGCCAAGCGGTATCGTTGAGTCTCGGCTCTTACCCGCTCGCCGGAGGATCACCCGAGACGCCACCGAACGCCCCAGCCACCGCGCTTCGTCTCGGATAGACACGAACCAGGTGGGTTTCGTTTCTGCTCCTCTGTTTCGCTTTTTACTCCCCTGCCTCTCAGGTGCCGGGCGCACCGAACCTATTTGGTGGTCGCCCGACACCACAAAATGAGGACAACTTTTTTTAATCTCCCATGAGTGTTCTTGAACGGTCTTTATCAGAAAAAGCTTTCAAATCCCACCGAGATGGACTTAGTAGCCATTAATTTTAGGTACATCCCACCCGTTCGTTGAAATGTCCTAATGAACCTCTTTGAGTTTAGGACCCCGAGTCTGATCTTGCATTTTTGGGTCATTGTTATGCAAACCGAGACCTTATTGTGGCAAAATATGGCTGTATGGATCTTCTCACTTCACGTTTGATTCTAAGCTTAGTGACACACCTATGGATCTTGGAGTGAGGCTTGACAATGAACAGGGAGAACTTCTTCATCATCCAGAGAAGTATCGTCGGTTAGTAGGCAAGTTAAATTATCTTACCATTACCCGTCCGGATATTTCATTTGCTGTTAGTGTGGTGGGTCAGTTTATGAGCTCTCCTCGTACTAATCATTGGCAAGCTGCTCTACAAATTGTTCGATATTTGAAGAGAGCTCTAGGTCAATGTTGACACCTAATTTCGCCCCGTCGCGATTAATTAATGCTTAAATGGTAAATTGGCCAAATTAGTGCGAAAGATAGATAAAATTAAAAATATATATATATAATAAAATATATCGGGCCAGTTCAACTTGGCCGATTAGCCCTATCCCGACCTTTGTCTTTTAATTTTCGCTTGGGCCCAGCCCTTTTTGTTTGTTCCTCTTTCGACTGGGCCCCTCCTTTTCCCTCTCTCTTCAGCCCACTTTCGGATCATCCCCTCATCTTTATTTTTGGCCCAACCCCCCTTGCACAGCCCAGTTGCATTGTCTTTTCTTTTTTAGGCCCGGCCTTCTTCTTTTCTGTTTGTCTCCCTCACAATCGTGAGAAAGACAAACAAAAGGGGGACCACAGGAAGACGCGCTGGTACGATGAGGAGAACGGGAAGCCGCGCTGCAGGGGGAGACGGCGCAGCAGCAGTGCCCGTTGCGCGCGTTCTCGGTAGAGGTCAGGCACGTACAGTGGTCCCAAAGGAGTCCCCGATTCGGGGATAAAGAGGACAGAACAGAGGGGGAGAACAGGGAGAGGGACTGAAGAGCAGAGAATCGGGGGGAGGTTCGGGAGAGAACGAAGAAAGAAATTTTGAAGATGAGAAGGAGGATTGAGGGGTCCTTAGAGAGGGGAGTGTTCTGGCCGCTCCGTAAAAAAGGAGGTGGTCTGGCGAATCCCCTCCCCCTCTCCGCCTTGCATCGAGAGCCTGAGTCAACCAGCTCTTCATACGCGGTCGTCGGAGCTTCGCGCGAGGGGTTGAATACAAGGAAAAACAGAGAGAGTTAGAGAGAAGAAAGAGGAGGCCGAGAGAGAGCCAAGCGGTATCGTTGAGTCTCGGCTCTTACCCGCTCGCCGGAGGATCACACGAGACGCCACTGAACGCCCCAGCCACCGCGCTTCGTCTCGGATAGACACGAACCAGGTGGGTTTCGTTTCTGCTCCTCTGTTTCGCTTTTTACTCCCCTGCCTCTCAGGTGCCGGGCGCACCGAACCTATTTGGTGGTCGCCCGACACCACAAAATGGGGACAACTTTTTTTAATCTCCCATGAGTGTTCTTGAACAGTCTTTATCAGAAAAAGCTTTCAAATCCCACCGAGATGGACTTAGTAGCCATTAAGTTTAGGTACATCCCACCCGTTCGTTGAAATGTCCTAATGAACCTCTTTGAGTTTAGGACCCCGAGTCTGATCTTGCATTTTTGGGTCATTGTTATGCAAACCGCGACCTTATTGTGTCAAAATATGGCTGTATGGATCTTCTCACTTCACGTTTGAGTTAAAAATCGCATCAAATCTCACTCCAGAACATTTTTATGAACCCGCACATCACATGTTCGACGAAATGCCAAAATGGGGTCCGAATGATTTTTTGTGGAACCAACGACTTGAACTCGATTTTTATGCTTGATTAGTTCTCATATTTGTCGAATGTTGTCTGACTTTGTGTTTTTTTTTTGTTGTGATTTCTTTCGGTTTTGTGACATATCTTTCGTCGTTTGAGTTGGCCATGGATGAGACCTTCGCCAGAGATCTATTCCCCCCACGCCGGCTTCGCCCCTGGTCTGATGCCGCTATCATTGGTTCACTATCCCCGTTTCATATGCGCGTATGTCTGTTTGTTTGCGTTTTAGCACGTATTGTTGCCGTGGGAAATCTGGTGATCGAAAAGTGAGAAAACGGTCATCAAAGTTGGCGTTTTGGTGGCTGGTGGTTGTGGATTAAGGAGGGTGGTTCGGTGATGGTGGTGTCGTGATTCTAGTCGGAGCATATTCGACGTCGGTACCCATCGAGGAGGCCAGTTTTGGCTCGGTGTGGTAGTTGCCGGTGAACCACCGAGAAGAGGACATTCTCAGGGGGAGTTCTGCACAGGGCATACGAAGGGGATGAAGAAGAGAGAAAAAAGAAAAAGAAACAAAGAAAAGAGAGAAGAAAAGGAAAAGAGAGAAAAAGAAAAAGAAGAGAAAAAATAGAATAAAAATCAAATTTTGAAAGTTCAGGCGGGTCGAAAACCCGGGTCAGGCATCCGGGTTGGATTGGGTCGGGGACCCGGTTCGGAATCTTTATTTTATTAATAAAAATTTTCAAAAATTTTAAAATTCAAAAAACATTAAAATATTAAAAAATTTAAAAAATTAAAAATATATATTAAAATATTCAGAAAATTAAAAAATTATTAAAAATTCCAAAAAATTCGAAAATTTTTAAAAACCCAAAAAAATTAAAAAAATCTAAACAAAAAAATATATATTTTTTAAAAATTTCAGAAAATTAAAAAAATTAAAAAATTCAGAAAAAATTCGGAAAAATTCCAAAAAAAATCAGAAAGTTGGGAAATGTTCAAAAATCAGTTTTGGGCTTAATTTCACTATATTTTAGGTTAAAAAACTCAAAAAAATGAAAAAAATGAAAAAAAACCCTCTAAAAAAATTCTCAAAAATCGGATAAGCCATTAGGGCTTTACCTTAGGGCTTTTGATTGCATTTTCTTTTTAGAGACGATGCTAGGTCGCTGGTTGTTTATTTTCTTTATGATTATCTGGTTGCGCACTTTAAATATATTGATTGTTATTTTCTATTTTTAGAATGGTTAGGCGGAATCTTAGCTTTTTCAATAGGCCGCCCGGTACGTTAGTTTGCGAGCATTCAAGTTTAGGTACCGAAAGGGCATTGGTTAGATAGCTAGTATAATCAAGTCCCCGAATTTTGAAATCTTTGATTTCCGCGCGTATCGAGATGGCACTCCCGCGTCTTGATCGGGGTTTCTAGCCGACCCTCTAGTGGCGACTCCAATCAACTGCGTAAAAAAAAAAAATTTCGTTGCGCGAGGTATGAGGCTAGGGAGCGCCTCAGTCTTTGGATTGATGAACCATTTGGTTTGTCTTTTAAACAAATCAATCGTTGTTCGAACCCATCGACAAATACCTCTTAGGTCGCGACAGTCAAGGACTCGTGTTCCATAATCAAGATCATCTTCGCATAGCTGGTTATTCCAACCCTGAATCTTTGGAGGTGACAGGATATTCTAATGCAGATTGGGTTGGTTGCCCTATGGATTGCCGGTCTACTTCGGGACACTGTGTATTTCTCGGTGGTAATCTTGTGTTGTGGAAAAGTAAGAAATAGTCTGTTATTTCCCGATCTAGTACAGAGGCCGAGTATCGTGCTATGGTTAATGTTACCAGTGAACTTCAATGGGTTCGTATGTTGTTAGCTGAGATTGGACGACCTATGACCGGATCATCTATTCTGTGTTGTGATAATCAATCTGCTATTCATATCGTTAGCAATCCAGTGTTTCATGAGTGAACGAAGCACATAGAGATGGATTGTCATTTTGTTCGAGAAAAGGTGAATTGTGAAGACATACGGTTAGTACACACGTTCTGAAGAGCAACTAGCAAACATTTTCACAAAACCTCTTCGACGCGGACGAGTTTCATATATTTGTCATAAATTAGGACTTTTTGATATGTACGCTCCAACTTAAGGGGAGTGTTGGGTTTATTACTTTAGAGTATTAGCAAGTTGGGGGTATTTGTGTAAATGTATTAGGCTTAATCCTAAGCCTATAAATACTCTTCGTTATCTCTGAAATAAAGAACAGTTACTCTTTTATCATTAACAATTTTATTGGAGTCTTGACTGATTTGTTGGGTAAAAATTATCATGTTGCCTCCAGTTGCATTGTCTGGTTGGGTTTGCTACAAGTCATCGTCGTTCGGGTGATGTGTCACTGATTGAATTTTGCATCAGGACTCCGTTGGTATCGTACCTCTACGTGAGGGGATGGCGTCAAAATCTTGCAAGTTTGGCTGGTTTTCCAGGTCCAGAGAGAGAGGTTAGTTCGACTCTTCTCTTTTACTCCTGTTGCTTCGTGTATGCTTGTCACTGCCATTTGTCACAGAACTGGTTTGTGTGTCGCTGTTATTCGAAAGATTGTTTATATATGTGGTGGTGTCAATTATTTCCTGGAAAAGGTTTTATTGACCAGGAAAAATTACTAAAAAGATCCTATGCCATTGAACAGATGCGCATTTGACTCGATGTCGTTGAACTTAGGCTGGAGCTAGGGATCTAACGCGTGCGGTACTCCCCTCTGATCCCTTCGTGTGGAGCTACTGACCATGAAATTTTGACTGCAGTTCGAATTGACTATGGCATTCCTCAAGCCAGTATTGGGAGGAAACGTCGTTGATGCAAGTTGCGGGAGCGGTCTGTTTTCAAGGCTATTTGCCAAGAGTGGACTCTTCTTTCTCGTTATTGCTCTGGACTACTCTGATAATATGTTGAAGCAGTGTTACGAGTTCATCCAGGGGGAGGAGAATTTTCCGAAAGAGTGAAGAGACCGTCTCTTATTCCTGCTCAAATGATGATTGAAGCTTGTATTTTTTGTTGCTGTAACGTTAGAAATTTCTCTTAGAATATTGTTGTCTTGATAAATTACGCTAGGTGAGTCGGTTGTGACTGAGTTTTCTACTTGTAGGAACTTGGCATTGGTCAGAGCTGACATCTCTAGACTTCCTTTTGTTTCATGTTCTATTGATGCTGTGCATGCTGGTGCTGCTAGACATTGTTGACCTTCACCATCAACAGCTGTGAGTGTTTTGGTTCTTCACGGTTTCTGTTCCACATGAGTTGTCTAGATCAATATGAAGAGGGATTATATAACATTGGTCTTGTTCGGCATGCTTAATTCCAAACTTTGCGTAAAATCGTCAAAAGAACATGGCTCCAGTTTTTTCAAACTAGGTAAAAATTAATGTTTGCTGCGCACATAAGTTGAACCTTCTTTATTCACTATATGCACTTCATTGATCCTACCTTAGGAAGCATCACTTGGTTTAAAATCTCCTAGTTCTTTGTCATATGCTCACATTTCATTACATCGTGGTGCTTTCTCAGGTTGCTGAAATCAGTCGAGTTTTACGGCCAGGTGGAGTTTTTGTTGCGACTACGGCCTTGCTTGATGGTCCTTTCGCATTATTTCCTCCTCTTCTGAGGACTTAACGCCAGGTACTTGGGTTTTGGCTCAGGTCCTGTCCCTCTATTGAGCTCTACATCTCAAAACTACATGTTTTCTCTTCTGGCATGTACAGTTCAAACAATATTTGTCAGGAGCAGAAGGCTGGGTTTGTTCCATCAATTTCTCCCAAAACAAAAGAACTAAGTTCTCAACATTTGGATCCATAGAATGGGGCACGCATGCTTCCTTTGTCTTGGGGAATAACAATGGCATTTATCGAGCCGATTCCTAATCATCATTTTTGTCTCGCATCGCAGATCTGAAATAACTGGCGGCCGCCGATTCCTATCTGAAGGCAAAATAGAAGATCTTTGCAGAACCTGTGGGCTGATCGATGTTAAATTTGTGAGGAATGGGCAATGTGTGATGATCTCGGCTTCCAAACCCAGCAGAGGTTCCAGATGCCGGTTCATCGATTACTTCAAATAACGGAGCAAACACAATAGTCAATCTCCCGTATTGTTGGCGAGGAAGTTTAGGCAGATGAAAATGCGTATATACAACAACTTATTGTATAAAGCACAGGATGATATAATAAAGCCTGCCCTCTTAAATTATTGATTTGCAAATACCATTCGACGGTTGATGAATGAGTTGAAAGACATGTTCATTGCTCCTGCAGTGTCTTTGCTTTTGGGGTCCCAAGCTATACTCTTTAGAATGGACATTTCACTTTTGTAGTGAAACAACTTTTCTTCGTCCCGTCGGTCGATGCAATGCAAATCAGGAACTTGAAATTGTTGAAGAACAACAGGAACAGTTCTTTCCCTATAAATGATGATGTACATGACCATCGAGCGAAATCCGCTCTGTCCATTGAGCTGCTGTTCCATTATCTCCCCGTTAAGACGAGATTGCAAAGCAACTAAAGACCACAGCTTCAACTCCACAAACCCATAAATGTAGCCCTCCTCTAATCTCTACATTAACCTCTCCCTCTGTACAATACAAAAACTCTTGCAAGGTCTCTGCTTGTCGATTGTAGTTACAGAAGTTTTATATGAGTATACCTATCAAAAACCTCTAACTCTCCCCCATGAATTGCCTTGTTGAAGATCTTCAATTTCAAAAATGACGCCGGCTTCAGCTAGCTGCGTCGCGTGACTACTCACCCAGATTAGACAATGTCAATTGACGGTAAAGCAACATCTTTTCATCAGCATCCTCGATATCGGTAGAATCCTCCCCCTCGTAGTGAACATCGATGACACTCCTCTCCCTACCATAAATATCTGATCCATCAACCAAATCACCAGTACCTACTCCATCGGGGGACATATCGTCCAAGTTTAACTGTTGCATCTCTGATTCAATTAGAGCCTCCATCCGAGCCCGCTCTCTATCTCGTGGGTACGTGCAGTAGAGGAACGAGTAGATGAGACAGCAGAGGAACATGGGAACGCCTACAGCTGTGTAGAGCGCCTTGGCCAGCGAGGCTGCATTCTCTCTATCAGTCTCAATCTCCTGCGGTGCACTAGATCCTCCGGGAAGTTCTTTGTAACCATAGACATTCTGGGCTAGTATTCCAACTATAGGAGGAGCAAATGATGATAGTATGGACTCGAAGGATCGGTCCAGGGCATAGACACTTGTTCGGGATTTTTCAGGGACTATTTCTGCAAAAATAGGACTGCAATGCATAGACTGGAGTCAGTATTGATATTGCAATCTTCAGGAAGTAATTTAACAATTAAATACACACTGTTAATCTTTCGAAATTTTTGGAAATTAGATATTTATATCCTGTTTCAGACTATCACATAAACTGAAAAACACGAGTTTCTAAATTCCAAGCAAATAAAACTAAAACAAACTTCTAATGTTGCCCAGTCAACACTGTTCCTTTTAACCGTAAGAGCACTGCCCACACCCTATACCCATATCTTATCTCAAAAGACAAATCAGTTAAAGCCCATGCTTTAAGCATCTCTCAAGAAATTCAGACATGGAATGAATTAGCTACTGCATTTATATAATATCTCTATATATATTCAATCAAATACTTAAGGCAGCTGTGTGCTCAGTAACTCGGGTGAAAGAAAGAAGAGGACTGATTTGGAACTTAACTTGTTTGTTGCTGGAGCATTCCATGATATGCAGAAGCCCACAATGAACAAAACTAAGCCATGGACAAACGCAGTGGATGAATCATTTGGAAGAGCCAGCAAAAGTATTGCTGCGAGTGGGACAGCTGATGCCGAGCTTATCTGTGCTAAAATTATTCTTCCAGAGTTTGGTAGACGTCTGGAAAGAAAATCTCCCATTTTACCTCCAAAAAGTCCCCCAAGGGAACTAGCAATCACAAAAAGTGCTATGAGAAATGCAGTTTTATTATGGGAGAACCCAACAAGCTCCAACCACATTGTTGCAAATGATAAAGCTGACCAGGGGAATAAACCCGTTATGCCTTGTGCAACAATTATTTGGAACGATGGAATCTTTATCACTGATTTTGCTTCATGAACCAAGTCCTTCACTTCTGAGCAAAATGATTTATTTGAAGTTTGCCCAGTAACCTTGGCATGGCCATCAGCAAAATGTGGATCTCTGGCAAAGAGGCGGACTAGAATTCCAACTAAGATGCTTATTAATCCAACCAAATGGAAGGAAATTCTCCACCCAGGGATCCCCATGAATGTCGTGGGAGCTATCAACACAGAAAATAGCCCACCTACTAAGGCACCGAGATTGCCAGTCAGTTGAAGCCATCCAAAAGCCATACCCCGGTTGTTGTCGTCTGTCGAATCAGCCACAAGGGACTGGATTGCAGGTGCTACTATGGCAAGCCCAATGCCATTCAAAGCTCTTGATACTGCCACCTGAACAAATGCTGAGTGTAATTAATCAAGTCAGCCAATTCATGAACATAGACGGTGCTTTCCTTCAATCAAAGGGAAGTTTCATGTGACTTCAAACATCTTTTCATAGTCTATGAAGCTACGTCTTTTAAATATAAAAACCTTCCATCGGTAAGAATCAAAACAGGAATTTCATGAACAGGGTGACCATGGGTGTCAACCGGTAACGGTATAAAACATCTTTGCCAGAAGAGTATCTACAAGATCTATAATAGCCGGAACACAAACTACAGCGCCTATGGTATCAAACATTGAGAATATGAAACTCCATATGGGAAGAAACAGTTTAAAAGAAAACCCAGTCCCCATACTCACAAAATCTTGAAGTTTTCTTCCTACTTTCATATTCGGAAGATTATTGCATGATAGGTAAACAAACTTTTATTGTTTTGAGTAAGTATGTGTCCTTTCCAAGTCCATAACTCCTCAGGTCAGGACCATATTCTTTCACACCAGATCTCCCCTTTGTGAAGGAGTACTAACAGATATACAGCAAGCTCCAAAGCTCTCATATATGAACACTGCTATAGACGGTCCAAACCCACATAGCCCTCAATTTTGGAGGATATAGTTACTCAATATGACTTCCTAGGCAACCAAAAAGAAAGAGCTGCAATGGAAGTTCCTTAGACTTTGTCCGTCATATGAGTTAACATCACTTTAATTAACTTATCATGCTGAGATATAGATTTCCTAGAACAATCAACTCAGAACCCCGTGCGACAATACCCTTCTTCTGTCTCTAGCTGCTGAGTCATAGCATGTAAACAGTCCGTCTTTCCTCCCTTCTTTGCCTACTATAGACTGACACATGTCCCCCAAGGCTACTAAACCAGACTATAATTGCTGTAATTCATATTTTCACATCATCGGCCAACAAAAATCAAGCTCTCTGCACCCAAAAGATAGTGCTCCCTGCACAAATTACTAAGCAACCACTTAAAATAGTTTCTTGCATTCCTTTTACCAGGAAAGAAGTGACCTGATTACAATGGATTCTGAGTCTCCAGTAACATTTCCACCTAGTTATCGGACTCCAACTGCAGGAAATCGCAGCTGTTTCAAAAGTTACTGTCTTCATATTTATCTTTTTCTGCCCCCCAAAGTTTCTTGCTTGTGACTCAGCAACCGCAGATACCCATAAAAGATCAAACTTAAACCAACTGATGATTCATTAAAGGACTCAAAATGCTTCTCTTGACCGAAGCTCACGAAGAGAATCATGTACATTCGAATTTCCTAGACTAATTCATCAGTAGTTTCAGCTAAAATCCTTGGCTGAACATCTATCATTGTTAGACTACACTTACATTCCCAATTGTGATATAGAAGCCCGACCACTACATGCACATAAACAAAAGGAACCAATAGCTAAAGGCAATCCAATTTCCTTTTGTCTACCAGAACACACAGGAATTCCAGAACCAAAACCCCATACAACCCCATACATGATCCAGCAATTCAAACACAGATCCAACAATTCAAGAACGCACCGAACCCAAGCACGCGCATACCTGGAAGAAAGTAGACGAGAACGCGACGAGGAACGTGGCAGCGGCCCAGAGGAACGCGCCGAGGGCGATCACGTGAGCCCTGTTGTGGCGCGCCGCCAGGTAGACGGCCAGCGGGTAGCAGAGGGACTGGACCATCGACCGGAACAGCGTGAGCGAGCCGAGCCGGGTCGGGTCGGCGTGCAGGGCGGCGCCGACCTCCTTGTACACGCCGGGCAGCAGGGACTCGTCGGCCCGCTCCATGATCCCGGCGAGGTTCACCAGGACCAGGGTCAGCGTCTCGGGCTCCATCCTCGACACGAGGCGCCTGATCTTGATCGCGGCGGCGGCGGCCGCCGTCCTCGTGGGCGGCATCGCGGGCCCTCCTGTCGCCGCCTCCGCCGTCAGCCCGCGCGCGTGGTCAAACCGCGCCGCTCCCGTGAATCCGGCGGGGTGGCGGCGGCGGCGGCGTATTGGCGGTGGAGTGTTTTTGACTTCGGATTTGGCCGGTCGTCTCCCCCTTCTTCTGCAAGGCAATGGGGAAATGGTGCGAAATGGCGGATTGGGCCCGACTAAAGGAGTCCGAATCTGGATTTTGCGCTGACGTCATATTTCGTTTTTTTGTAACGTGAAACACAAGAAATAAAGTTTTAAAAAAAATGACAAAACAACTAAAACTGATAAATGCGAGGGAATTTTTTTAGAAATTACTTCACATATATGTCATAGTGTTAATATTACCAAAAATACCAAACTGGTATACCTATGATAAATTTACCAAAAACTCATTTTTTGACCACCAAAAGTCCCAAATTGATACACATGTGACAAATTTACTATCTATTAGTTTCTGTTAATTATTATTGTTAAAATTATTGAGTTGGATGATACGTGATGATTGACGGGTATACTGATTTAGGGTTTTACCCTCTATGTTTATTACATGTATACCAGTTTATGATTTTTCATGGACGGGGAAGGGTAAATGTGTCATAAATGTTTGAGTTTGGGGTAAAAAAGTTAGTTTTTTTGTATATTTATCACAAGTGCACTAACTTGGGGTTTTTGGTGGTCGAAAAATTAGTTTGGGGTTAATTTATCACAAATATACCAGTTTGAGGTTTTTCGTAGTATTAACCCTATATGTTATTATAAGGAAGTTTTTTTTTGGCGAAGATAATAAGGAAATTTAGAAAATTCAAAAGTGAGATAAATACATAATTTTGTAGTAATAATAATAATAATATGTAATTCATATTATGTTCGGATAAAGATAAAGACATTAAAGGAGTCGGCGAAAAATGATATTCCCTGCTAAAGTTTGCGTGTCAGCTGTTCCAAGCGGCATGTATATATAATGCATTTAATGCAATATATAATTCGCATAAAAATAATATTAATAATGGATAAAGTTCACGGGGCTTTCTCAATTTTTGGCATATTTCTTCTTCTTCCTTTTCTCATTTTCGAGTCAATTGCCATGCTGAATCAGAATGAATTGAAGTCGTTATTCACGAGAGAAAGTTTGGTAAAAAACGAATTACCAAGAATGTCCTTTTCTTTTCGGCTCATTAAAGGTTAAAAAACATGGTCAAATATCCATAAATCGCCTCTTGCGATGGAAGGAATGCCTTCTCATCCCCGCCTAGTCCGGTGCAATTGTCATGATCCGGTCGTTCCCCCGGAAGCTCCGCTCGTGCCTCGGCCGGCCTCGCAACCGGTTGCCATCCCCCCAATCGACTCCGCCTCTTATTTGGGAGGGCACTGATAGGAGCCTCTCTTTTGTATAGAGTATCTAGTCATAAATCTCGGGGGAAATGACGACCTCGGATGTTTTCCGCTTTACACGCTTAGATCACGGTGTAGTCTCATGTGGATGTGATACTATAGCGAAATGGTGACCTCCATTGGATGGTATTCGCTAGATACGCCTAGGTCACGATGGAGTGTCGTGTGGATGCGATATTATAGTGGTTGATCAGTTTTATCTTGATTCTACTCTTACACTACATGGAGAGATTCGGGGGCTTCTCGATTCTTCGGGAGTCGGAGTCTTTTGAGCGAACATTGCTTGCGGATCACTCAAATCCGAGACCATATGGCACCGGACAGATGTGATTTCTACCGTCGGATCACCACGAGGACCCATCAAAAAACAAAAGGTATGATCCCCTATTAGAACGACAATCTCTCTTTGGAATAGCACAGTTTCTGGTTGGACGCAACGCAAGTTGATGACCAGAAAGTACCAATTTTCTCCATGGTAGGGGGGACCTCAGGGTGATTCACTTTTTCGTGCTGGAGAGGGGAAGATATCATGACGAGAGACGTCGAAATGTGAAATTGCTGTACTCGGTTTTTTCCCAAGTGCAGCTTTTCATGATACCTAAACTCTTTAGTCCTTATCCTGTTGGATGTTTCTGATCAATAGGAATCAATAGGAAGAGCAGCATGAAAAGCATCTACATGAGTAAAGATCACTTTCAAATGATCATGATGAATGCAAGACATGGCTCTGAGAATAAGGTTGGAGACCTTTATCTAGTGGTTGGTAAATCACTGATAAAGTAAAAAGGGCGACACTCGAGGGATTCTTCATCGATCTACCGGCTAGTGAACCTCTTACATCAAAGAGCGAGCAGCCGCTAAGTTAAATGCTTTGGTTTGATCCCCAGATTGTAGTCGATGGTGAATCGCTCCCTTCTTTCTCCCATGAAGGTTAAGACACAACCCAGTTTGGATGTTACTATATAAAGATTCGAGGGGAAACTTTCAAATCTTTACAAGTCAGTGCGTTACCATTTTAACTTCAGTTCCTCAAATCATGAAATGAATGCTGTGATCATCCATAAAATTTATGTACATGCCAGTACTTTTAACCTTTCAGTGGATTTAACTTCTTACAGCACTGTCAAAACTGCACTGATGAACAAAACTGCAGAAGTTAAATTTGCTTATTTCAAAACTTGGGTGTTGTCCCATGACATGGGCTAAACCTGCCCTAAGCAAAAGCATGCGGATCCTGGAGTTGGTTGACAAATGAAAGGAGATATTATCCAAGAGCATCATGCAGCAGAGACATGTTTAGTGGGGGACAGGACAAGTGGGGCTCCTTGATATCTCCCATCCAAAGACATCATGAGGAGGCAAAACATGATATTCCCAGGACAGCAGGAAGGACCCAGTTGCTGTGAAATGTCAAGCACAGAAAGACGTGCAGGTTTTTGCACAAAATTCTTTGAAAGGGATGTAAAGGGTAGAACAATGTGCTTGGTGTTTGGCAAGTTAGACAATCCAACAATGTTTTGTTTTTTTCTATTGCTCTTTCTATTTCCACACCTAACAAGGGACAGCTGAACATTAAGCAAATGAATAGTACAAAGAGAGATTAAGTTCAAATAGATTATACATTCATGTATTGGTAGAATCTTATCGAACCTAATCGCCTCTTTGCATGGTCTTCTCAAATTCATCAACCTCTTAAAATGAGCAGGAATCACTCTATAGTGTCATTCAACCAATATTGGCATCTTTTATTATTATAATTCTCAAGCAGGATTCTTAAATGAAAATTGAAGCATATGCCGCCACTGAAGATGGATAAGAGAAATTTTTAATGAAATACGGCTGTCCCTTCCCTTACTAAAAAAATTTTGTTAGCTCAGTCACGGGTTGAAAATTAATTTCATTTTTTTTGCTTCGTCTATACTGCTTTTCACGTACGAAGATGGTATCGCATCTCAAAATCCCTATCATGTCTCACGAGATATAAATGGGAGAAGATTGTTAAAAAAAGTCTCAAACCTTAAGCAAGGGTTGCGGCCCTCGCCTATACATGGGGAAGGCTGCATTCGCCTGTGCCAGGCAAGGGTTTGCAGGAAATGGGAAGAGAGTTTTAAAGTAAATGGAATGGCTAGCGTTGAGTGGATCGCCATGTCAACGATTTCCGGCCTAAATTGGTCGGACGGACTACATTGAAAAATCGTCCAAAAGTTTAGGATTATGTTGGCCCAATTTAAAAGTTTATGATTAGATTGACATCCTTAAAATAATTTTAGAAAATTTTGGATAATTTTTCTGTGAACGGAACTAACAGAAAGTTTAATTGAGCAAATCAACTCCTTTTTTGGTTATGAATGAAACCTTGCTTGTACCAAACAAGATTGATTTTTCCAAGACGCGAGTTTGGTGTTAAATGTGGACCGACCCCGTCAAACTCGTCTCCGGATTCTTTAAAATAACGAGTTTTGCAAAGATTCGAATAAAAAAAGAAACCATGTGGTTAAAAGCTATTGCTTCTAATCGAGGAACTTTCTTCTAGTGGGCTACCTAACTAAAGAGGATGACACAGACGCAACTTCGATGGCAACTTGAGATGCCAACCAGGTTGGATTAGGGATTAAATTAGTGATCGCCTCCATGTCCTTTTGCTTAGTTTATCCTTAATTACTTGGAAATTGGACGAACAATATACCTACCCCACGACTCGAGGCCCATCTTTTTCCCTTTTTGTCTTCCGGACATGTAATATACGAAAAGAAATGAATACACGATCGATATGGGGTCCCATTTTACGGAAGGAGAGTTTCCACCAATTCGTTGGCCAAGTTCAATCCCTAATTTCTAAATAACATTATGCTTCCCAAATCTTTCGCCGGCATTGTCTTCGGTTTTGATCAATGACCCTCATTTCCATTCAAGTAGGGCCAACATTTTACACGTGATTTCAAAATTATTCGTGGCTGTTTGTAGATTCCTCCGTTGTCGACAGAGTTAGATCATCATCTCGCTTTTGCACGCATACGAATTGTGATTCATATTCAATGCAAACGGGTGCCCGTGACCGAAATGGCCCGAAATTTGAAAAATCAGGAGCCAAAACCTCAGTTCCAAAGACAATGTCAATATTTCTGCCGAGCATGGTCAAATTTTCGGGTACAGGGACGTAATGTTGTCCTCTCTAAGACGGGGAAAACAACAACATTGGAGCTAGGGTTTTTTCCTCAACTCCACTTAATGTTACGGACACATGTTTGGTACGTGGGATCCCCCGGACAAAACCCAATTTTTCTTTGCAGTTGAAATGCTGTCTCGAGCTGGAGTTTCGAGAGAGAGAACGAGAGAATAGTCAAAGACAAATAATGCTTTTGGCTTGGTCTAACATTGCCTGCTGAGGATATAGTCTACCATTCCAATTCAATGGCTCATTTTCTTGGTCATGGTCCATCCTTGGACAAGACTCCTTTTTTCCTCACTTCAGGTCACAAGATGTTTTCATCATGGCTTACGCAATTAGTAGAATGGATTCTCTTTTCTCGGATCGGCGTCGGCGATTTTAAGAGCATGAAGAGATAATGACACAAATAGTTCTTGAATTTTGACCCAATATGCAATGTGGTCCCTAAGTTTTTAATTTGTTCAATATGATTCCTGAATTTTAATACATGTTCAATTTTGTATATGCAACTACATGAAAATGTTTAATATTGTCCATGATTTTGAATTAATGAAAGGATAATATTGACCATTTTCATGTAGTTCGGGGACTACATTAAACATATATTAAAATTTTATGGATCACACTGAATAAATTAAAAATTCATGGATCAAATTGTATATTAGGTTAAAGTTCATGAGCCATTTGTGTCATTATCTCAATCATGAATTGATGTAATCACGTTATGGACTAATCATCAATGGACGATGATTTCTCCTTTAGGAACCTTGAAACGAAGACATTATTTAAATTATAGAGTGAACCAATCATCTTGGAAAAAGAATAAAATTAAGTATGTATTCCCCCCGATTAGAAATAGCAAAACATATTCCATTTATTATATATATTTACAGAAACGGTGATTATTGTGGGAATGTCACGTCTCATCATCCCACACATTAATGTCATTCGTGTAATTATAATTTCATTATGCGAGCGCAATTGAAGTTTTAATGAATACAAATTTATTGTTCTTAAGTTTTCTTTCATCTACCATCGAATAAAAATTTAGGTAAGGACTTGTATGTAACGACTAATTATAGAAAATGCTTAATTTGTTAACTCGCGACATGGGTGGGCTTCGAGTAAATAATTGTATATATATGAAGAAAAAAATGTTGATCTGATAATAGCTTTCAAGTTAATTAAATTGGATTAATTCTCCATAAGGAAAATATTCAAAATGCTTAACGATCTAACCGACACTAGAAAGTCTATCAAAATCCTTTAGTGGTAACAAAGGTAAAAATTCTATATTTACAAATTTCAGTGGATTAGAACCTCTTTGCATTTAGCGAAAATAAAAATGGAACTTTTATGTCAAATGTTTAGTCCAATGTATTTAGTGAAAATATGGAATTAATTGAGATTGGGGAAAGCACTCTTGTTTTTAATGCAAATTAATGCTTGCAAAAGAGATTAATTTAGTGAGAATACGCTATTTGTTGACAATTTCTCTTTTTTGTGTAGATTATTGCAATCAATATCGATCTTTTAATAAATAATTAATCAAATGAATTACTTGAAGCTGGTTATGAAAATTTAGAAGTGAACACACACATTTGATTCAAGTCAATCACGATTGAAAACAATCAAAACGTGTCGCACGTGGCAATTAGATACAGCTTACACGTTGGCATTCAAATGTTGCTAAAACAATACAAATGGCTGGTCATTATTGGCGAACGCCGCCACGTTATCGTTCATACGCACGAGATAAATGGCACCTAGCACGATGGTAATTGTTCATATTTTCTTTGGTGGGGAGTGCATCAAATGATATTCTTGCATTGTTACAGTGCTAAGACGATCTTTAAAAGTTTGTAATGATATATAAATTATATATATATATGAATATGGACCATAGTAAATTATTGGCAGAGAGAGAGAGAGAGAGAGAGAGAGGGCTAGTCCTCTCGGACAGATAAGGGTGGACCAACGGAGGGAAAATATAGAAGAGATGTGGGAAAGACAAACATCATCGATAAGCACCAAATTATTATTCTCTGGCTTGGCCCACCCAATATTTTCCCCCAAATTTTTATGAAAAAGAATCATAGAAAAACAAAAAAAAATAAAGGAAAGAAATTCACCATATCCTAATTACATGGCTACTAAATCCTCTCTTTTGTCCTCGTGTCTTACAATATCTCCAAAAGGGTCGCATTCGTGACTGGTCATCTCATGCATTTAGTTGGTGTTTTTCGTCCTTCTTCATTCGATCAAGAATTCAATTTAGTATAATATATTTTTATTTATATGAATAGAAAATTTCGTGCATCCCGAAGTGAAGCTTGCACAATCTTTTATGTATGTCATATATGGCGTGCGGTTCACATACTAACAATTTAAATATATGATCTCTTTTCGCATGACACATATGGTGGCTCTAACTTGATAGATCAAGGAAAATACAATTTTTGAATTTGACCCGAGTCCAATGGGTGGAAGCAAAACCATGCCATAGAATGAGCCTTTATCATCCTAATTAGGGTCTTGTTTGTTTTAAAGAAAAACTACTTTTCATTACCACTTTTCGATGCTATGAATGTGTAGCGCTTCCTGTGACTCTAATACTCTGTATACACGAGCTGAAGGTATTAACTTAACCGGTTCATCGAATTTGTGAGGTGTTTCATGAATTTCCAAATAACTATATCTCCATGACCATACCATTGGATTATAAGAAAAGGCAAATACCAACTTGCTATAGAAAAAGAGATTGTTTGGTACACGATATTCCTTAGAAGTTTGCATGTAGTTATCTTTTGAGTTGCATCAATTTGAGTGATATTACCTAATACGTGCAAAAGTTAAAGCACCTATTTAAGAAGCTACAAGTGTGCGACTCTAATGTCTATGGGGCGTCTATCTTTTGACTTTTTTTACAACTCATTGAGTTTCAAGTCAGAATTCATTTGATTTGAACACCTCTAGCATCTAAAGACATGTATACTATAACATCTAAGTTCACCTTGACTACTCTTTCACAATTTTTAATTTTAAAAAAGTTGAAAGATTGATGGGGAAAAAGGGGGGCTTTTTGGTTTGACTTCACATCTCTCGCATCACTCCCAAACATCGTTCAACATCATTCAACATCATTTCAGGGTGAGCTTGAACAACCAATTTTGACAAAGGGCAGATTCAAGATTTGGAATTGGAGGCAGGAATTGGAATTGATCACCATCAATCACAATGGACACTTACCTAAAAGATCAAATATTCATCCCCATGTCTATGCTCATTGCCAATGAAGATTGAACATCAGTAATTTCCGGTCAAATGTTATGGTTAGAAAAGCTACCTAGTGGTAGGAAAAATATGTTGTTTGGTGTGGAATTGCGCAGATTACTGATATAGATTATTACTACGAGAATTAGTACAAAGACATTGTTTTTTCACTAGGATAAATTTTTCGTGCATGGATAGCAGCAGTAGGCAAAACATTAAATTAAAAATCAAGCACCATATTGAGGCCAAGTTAGGCCACGCCTCTTTATTTACGCTACATGCCTACATATTTCCCTGATTCACCTAAAATTCGACGTGAATCAATAGCAATGACAGGAAAAAGGCCAAAAAAAGAAAAAAATTCACGGGCAACTAAACAACCTTTAGTATAACGATTCCTGGCTGAATCATTTTACATAGATGCTTATTCCAGTAATATTTGAAGTGGAGAAGCACAAACAGCTAGATACTTCCATGTAAAGTCCACTTCTGTCTTCAACTAAGAGCGAATCAATGGAATTTAGCAACTGAATCAAAGAGGAAAATGAGTTCTGGAATGAAAGGGAATTGGCTGAAATTGTGTGATAACGTTCTTATTTCTAGAGAGAGACCCCAAAAGGAATATACAGAAAACTAGGAAGAGAGATACTGTTTGATGTAAACAGGAACACGGCTCAGAAAAACAATCTTGGCCTCATCATTACAGTCACTATCACCGAATCCTCATCATGAGAACAATATTTGCAATTCATCCCCCTCCATTTCTGGACTCGGTGCATCATTCTCATCAGTCATCATTCGCTAAATAATATTACCTTTCTCGAGTTCTATGTGGAGGCCTAATCAGTGGGACTACTCCAGTAATCGACCCTTCCTTCACCTCTCGCAGAGACATTGCTGTTGTCCAGGCTCTTGTCATTGTGAAACTCTGACGAAGAAGAAGCTGAATAATTGAGCTTGCACCCATTGAAGCTCTGTGATGAGTTCCCATAGTTGGCCTCGTTGAAGGGCCTCAACTGCTCCAATTCCTTCCCTCCATTCAACCTGCCTCCTTCTCTCCAACCACCCTCGTTCGTCCTCGCCGTGTTCTCGTGGCTTGCAAGGCTGTCCTGCCAGTTGGGATTGAAGTTTGCGGGGCTCATGGCGAGTTCCTTATCCGAAGAATTTACTGCTCCTCCCATGTTTCCTTGAGAATTCAAGCCGAAACCCGGTAGTATAGTTGGCGCACCAAGAGGGTCATGTGTGAGAGAAGGGAATGTGAGGACGTTGTTTTGCAGGGTGAGAGGGTTTTGAGGCTGTTTTTGTGGGTTCAATTGGAAAGCGGATGGAGGGACGCTGTGGCAACCAGTGTTTCGGAAATTGTTTGCTATTGAAGTGGTGAGGTGGCTAATCGTGTTGCTGATCATGTTGGCGTCAAGCTTCTGAGCCGAGGGGCGGAGAGGATGGAAAAGCGGGCCAATTGAGCTGGCACTGCCGAAGAGGTCGAGCTTGCGGGGGCCCGAGAAGGGCGGGGCGGGGAACCCGGTGAATTCTTGCACCATTGCCCGGAAGTTTGTGGTGTCGGTGGTGAGGACAGTGGTCGGGGCGCGCCTCGATGCTCGAGTCCTCTTCCGGGGGTTCCTTGCGGCCTTAGCCCGATCATCCCGCGCGAGCTGCGGCACTTCATGGACTAATTGCGCTTGTAGAGACGAGGATGATGATGAAGTAAGGTACGGCTGTCCTTGGCTTGCCCCTTGTGCAAGCAACATGCCTTGGCTGGACGAGGAGGGTCCGGGCACGGTGTCGGATCTCGGGTCCGCTCGGAACATGCCGAGATCGAGATGGGCGGTGGCGAGATTTGGGTTTGGGTGAGTGTAGGTGGGAACAAAAGTGGAAGTAGAATCATATAAAGAGGGTAGGTGGTTGTTTTGGTGGAAATAGGGAAATGGAGAGTGTGAACTAGAGAAGGAGCCTATATTGTTGGTTTGAGCCGGAGGAGAATTTAATAAAACCGGCGGGGACGATTCAGCCTTCGAGTCATCGTAATCTTCGTCTCCGCCGCTCGAAGATTGCATGCTCCCACTGTTACCAGAATCCATAGCAGAGAGAGCGAGAGAAGAGAGAAGAGAGAGAGAGAGAGAGAGAGAGAGAGAGAGAGAGAGAGAGAGAGAGAGAGCTTACCAGAAGAGTTGACCCTGCAAAAGCAACTGCTGACCAAAGAAAAGAGATGCTGATCTGCTTGCTAACTTCAATGGAGACGGAGCAAAAGAACCCATAAAGCTATAGCTTCTAACTGCCTTGATCTACACTTCTCTCTCTCTCTCTCTCGCTCTCTCTCTCTCTCTGTGTCTGTGTCTGTGGCTGACTTCTTTTTGAGCTGGAGGTAGAATGGACAACCAAGTGAAGATGGTAAACGAAAATGGGTAGATCTTTCTTGCCGGTGGAAAGAAGGGAGGAGAGACCCAAGATACGTCAAGCGGTGCGTGACCGTGTTGATATTCTTTCTGGGCTCTTCTTCCTCTGGAGCTGAACTAGGGTTTCAGAGAGAAAGAGCGAGAAAGATAAAAGGGAAAGTTTATTTAACCTTTTTGTTTCGGCTCTAAAAGAAAGAAAGGGAGAGAGAGAGAGAGAAAAGAGGAGGAGGAGGTTGCAACCAACGTTTTCCACTAAGATGAGATCAATCGATCCTCCACACAAAGGGCTTGTGGGGTCTTTCTCTCTCGTTTTGTATCCTGAGAAGAGAGAGAGAGAGAGAGAGAGAGACGCTGGTGGCTGGCAACGGGTCAAACTCTGAGAGGGAGAGGAAGGGAGATAGATTTGATGTGTGAATGCGAAATCAAGAAAGCGATAGGTAAATGTGGAATTTAACGAAGCCTTTTTTACGCACTGCTGATGGAGTCATATATGAATCAGAATACAGAATTGCTTTGGCAAAAAGCCATTAGAGGCGAACCAGAATCCACCCCCTCCATGTTCTGGTTTGGAGCAACGCTAAGTATATTAAAAGATTTAATTTACAAAAAAAAACTCATTATCTTCGATGACATGATAAAACAGAAACTGACCACTCGATGAGAATTAACTTCATCTCCTCTTATAGATTAGTTTGGACGGCCGGTTTTTGTTTATATACTTAGCATTATTACATGGGATAGTACTGCAAAAAGTTCTCCTTTCGTGCGTGTTCACACAAATAAGATGGACTTTTCGGACGACCCTTATAGATGCTTAAAGCTTAATAATAAATCTTTTGATTAAAATTTTAATTATACCTAGCTTTGAAGCCACCATCCACGTGTCCACACGATGGATTTCGGCGTGAGGGATAGAGATGCGCCGGGCGTTTCATGTTTTACGAATCAATGAGCATGTATCTATATGTGCATGCTCTCTTTTGTGTAATTGCACGACGACGATAATTTAGATAACACATATGCATACATTAAGGAGAAATCAATTAATTAGTTAATTCGCGGGGATTCCTTGGTTACCTCAGCTTTTGACCGAGTCAGAACTCAAGAAACGAAAATTTCGTAGCTACAATCATTGATCAACATAGCGGAATCTTTCACACAGGCTCGCCCATTGAATTTCAGACACGAAAATACATACCCTTCTGCTATAAACAATCACCGGTCCGTGTCCTGATCTCTAGCTTCGTGCATGATTCCGAAACCCTAATCTTTTAATAACTCGGGATTAGGCACACACCCTTTTCCGGATAGGTGAATACTTTAAACCCCGAACATCGATCCCGACATGTCACAAGTCCGCGCGATCGTTGCAACGGCGCGATCCTATTCGCGTCTTCCTCCCCGATTTAAAATATTTTCCGAGGATGTATCGTCTTAAGAAATGCGTGGGAAGGATAGATCGGTTGAACCACATCGCAGTTCGATACGACTATGGTAACCGGAGGAAAACACTTGTTTAATTCGCTTACGTGATTGGAGCTCGGGCGCAAGGAAAGAAGAAGGGAAGAGGAGGAGGAGAAGAGGACGGGTAATACAATAGGGTGGGAAGCAGATCGACACTGTGCGGGGGATAGACGTCCTTGTCAGGGTACGTGTTATTATATTCACTTTAATGGCCATTGGCCGACCCTACGAAACCAAATCCCGAACCCTAAAAGATCAAGATCCGCATCCTCTCGCGTCTCTCCCTCTCCATGACTGTGCACACATTGCATAACTTCACACGGAATTATTGGGAAATTCGTAGCCAGTCTCATTTAAATTTTTGCTGCCTGTCACGTATTCGTGATTCATGGGAGTCTTTCGAAGTTGATGTTCTTGCGCAAGGCATGTGGGTTGAGGCTTCGTGGATGGACAAGTTTCGTGGGAGGTGGCTGGCTTCACGCGGCAGCTTGTCTTTTGATCGGGGCCCATGTTTGCACGTCCATGATGTTTACGGGATCCATGGCTCGTCAGCTGCTGCTCCACATTGAGTTGATTGGCAAGTTTTGGTAAATTTCTAAGGACAGGCGAGTACGTTAATGGATGTGGATCTCGTGTGGTTAGGAGGGTCGTCGCACATAGCTACCACACCGACCGCCCGTGTCTCATATCTCTCACCGTCACATTTTAATGGGGAAAGGACCCTAAAAATATCACAACTTTCATACGGTGCTCACTTTAGTGCGAAAACTTTTCAACAGATCACTTAAGTGTCACTTTGATTAAAAAAAATCAATTAAGTGCTTAATTTGATTTGGGACTCTGGAAATCTGAGTATCAATATTTTAACATTTTTTTCAAATCCACGTGGCTCGCCGGCGCTCTGAGTCAGCATAATCACACTAAACAATGTTGCTGAACATGTTTGCACCATATGTAAACCCTAATTTGGACAAATCGACCATTTCCACTCTTCTTCAAACCCTAATTCGGACCGAGGCAATTTGGAGCAAAACGAATCGCAATTCACAGTAGAAAACGACGGCATGAATAGAGTTGACATCGATGAAGAAGAAAGCCTCAGTAGCTTGGCAAACGACTGCAAGGTGGTGGAGTATCTAGAGCCAATGATGTCGCAAGACCTCCTCCACAAGTTATCGTCGTCATTCAGCTTCGATTCCTCACAAAGCTCGATCTGGTCTCTACTCCTCCCCCGCTCCCACCTCCCCATCGATTCCGACTCCTTCGCCACCCCAAAGAAGCTTTGCTTTGGATTCGCTCCATAGAAAACGACGAAGAAGAAGGTCAATCTCTCGATGAGTAATAAGAAGACGACGAAGAAGAGTCGATTATGGAAATCTAAATTTGGATTATCGAATTTCTATTTAGAATTTCCAATTTAGGGTTCATTTGATTCGGTGGGTTTGTGGGGTTGAGACAAGGATCCAAGCATTTCAAGAAGAAGAAAAGATATCAACGGTCCACATGAAGCTCTCCGATTATATGGAAGGCCAAGACTATTTCTATTTTTATAAAAAAGCCACCTATGATTTTTTGCCAGAATTTGTCACCAGAGGCACCTAACTAATTGTTTTTCCTTCACCATGGCACTTAACTGGTTCATTGAAAGTTTTTTGCGCTAAAGTGAACGCCGTACGAAAGTTATGACACTTTCAGTATCCATTTCCTATTTTAACCTATTGCCATCCTAAGTGCTCTCTTAGGATGCCATATTTGATGGAGCCTAAGCAGAGCCAGACTTAGGTTAGACTTTGGCGCCCCTCGCGGTGGTCTACCTTCGTAGAGAGAAGGGGCGGGTGCGGGGGGGTTTTGCAAGGTCGGTGGCGTCTCGCGACTCGAAAGGCTAGTAGCAACGGCATGACGGTGGCAGGCAAAGGTGGAGCTGCAAAGGTCTCGGATCTCTCCGGCATAAGGAGGGAAAGGCCAAAGGGGAAAATAGAAAAGAAAAGAACATAAAACAAAAAATGAAAGAATAGGTCTTGTCCTCATCCAAAATAATGCACATGAGGTGATTCATCGACATATTAAGGAATTAGTTGCGCATTGTGAAATCAATTCCTAATTTTATAGGATCCCAATCCGTGAGTAACTATAAACCATATAAGTCCTACAGATCTTTAAAGTGATTCAATCGAGTGTTTCGGCGATTTCGTTCACAAGAGAAAATCACATGCGCCATACTTTAAATTTTGTCCGAAATGTGAATTTCTAGCAAGGAGAATCACTAGAAGTATTTGACTGGATCAATTTAAAGGTGTTAGAATACAAATAGTCAAAAAGGAAGTTCTAGGACTTATTCGCACGACTTATCTTTATTCTGTGCAGAAATTTAGGACTTTCGGTGCAATTCTTTTGTTACTTAGGCTCCGTTTGTTTCGCGGAAAATGCGACGTTTCTAGAAAATGTTTTCCGGAAAGTCATTTTCTAGGAAAATAACAATATTTTCCTGTGTTCGACTGAGACTTGAAAAAAAAAATGACAATATTTTCCGGGGTTCGACTGAGATTTGAAATTGAACTGGAAAATAGTTTCCGCTGTTCAGTATGGAAAATCAATCCTTCATTCACTACTTTTAATATTTTTTATTATTTCAAAAAATTGATATTTTTAGTTATTTTTAATTAAATTTTTTTTTTCACCTTTTTCTCCGGCTAGTCGCCGGCCACGACGAAGGCCGGAGATCGGCCACAGGCGAGCTCGAGCGTCGCTTGAGGGCAGCAAGGCTCGAGCTCGCCTGTGGCCGGCGACTGGCCGGAGAAGAAGGTGAAAAAAGAAGAAAGGAAAAGAAAAAGAAAAAAATAATTAAAAATTAGAATTTTAAAAAATAAAAATAATTAAATTGAATAGTGAAAGAATGAGGGGAGTTTTGTCATTTTTGAAGGTGTTTTGTTTATTGAGGGAAAATATTTTCCTAAAAGTTATTTTTCGTGAAACGAACGGAGCGTCGAAGAATTGGAATATGCTTTTTATTAAAACAACTCATATGCAGAAAACGGTCTATGGGCTTTTGGCCCTTTCGTTTCGCAAAATGACAAGCCTAATAAAATTGAAAATCACCTCAAACACAGGATGAAGTGGGGCGATCATATCATCATTTGGCAGGGTGAAACTTTAACTCTTGATAAGTGGGTCAAATGAAGATGTGAGGCGCACGGAATTTTGCGTTAGATAAAATTTATGCATTTTTTGGATTGTATAATGGAGAAATTGGGAAAGATTATCCAATCAATCATAAAATTATTGCGTGGTTGCCGATTTAGTCTTAAACTTTTTAGTCAAATCAATGCACTCGTAGACCTTTGCACAAACTTTTGATGAAGCCATTCTGACTAATTGCTGCCGAAAATCGCCGACATGGTAGTCCACATCAATGTACCACGTAGGAAGGCCGATTCACAGGACCATCGATGATGGCTAGACGCTATGATTTCCGACAACAATTAGAGGTGATTGATTTCAGAGTGGGTAGGTTCTTGACTTGGAACCTAAAACCTACAATTCTATAACCGGTTCCCAATTTTTAGAATCTGAAACTCACCCCATTTATCCCGGAACCTGTTTTGGAATCCACCCCTCTTTTTCCGGTCCGATTTTAGAGTCCACCTGAAAACCTATTTTTCTTTTGTTCTTTTTTCTGGTTTCCTTTTTTCAGCAAAATAAGTAGCAACGAAACAATTCAAAATAAAAGATGAATAGTAAAAGTCATTATCCGCCAAAAGCAACAATTTTAAGATGAGCAATAAAAATTACTATCTACTAAAAGGAACAATCCATAATATAGTAATAGTATGATCTATGACTTTTTCTTTTAAAATCGGTTCTAAAACCGGTCCAAGTGGGTCTTTACTTGGAATAGGGAACCGCACCAGTTCCAATCAATTTCCAAAAAATGGAACCGGTTCTCGGACCAGTTCAAACAGGAACCGATTCTCGGACCTGTTTTTCGGGTGGTAACCCTTCGGTTGCACACCCCTAGCGACAATTAGCTAGAACGACTGTATTAGAATTTTGCGCAAGGAGTCTAGGACTATACTGGCGAAATCGAAAAATTTAGGACCGAATCGACATTTGTACAAATAGATCTGCGGCCGATCGAGTATCCCGAAATGTCGAATCGCGTGACTTAATTGAGCGGCCGGGCCGATCGATCCATGGTGAAAGAAGAGCCTATGCATTTGCTCAATCTTAGCCGACATCCAACGTGATTGGGAGCCAACCAAATTTCTGACCCACTCACGTGGGATGTAGAAGCCAGGGGGCCGTCTTGAGTCATTTCGCTCGAACCGAAAGTGGAAAATCTCTCTTGAAAGCGTCAAACGAAGACTCGAGCGCCGATCACCGCAGCCGCCCCCCACCCCCAACCGGGCCTTCATATCGTCCCTCCAAGAGCCACGTACAGTCCATATTAATTTTAAATCTAAAAGATAGCACGTCGCGTGACGCTCCCATCATTTTCGACGAACCACTGAAGTTCTAAATTTTCGGCGGGAGGATCGTGGAAATGCCTGCCGCCTCGACCGGTCGAATTTCAGCTGCTTTACAACGCTCTTTCTCAACAAGACTCACGTGCTCTATGAATAAAATTCATTTTTAGACAGTCGTGCAACGTTCCCGAGACTTTCACGAGAAATTACGAAGGGAAGTCCTCCTTTTCCAGGGCTCACGCACGGGACGGCTCTTGCGTAAACGCTAAGCTACAGCGACGAACGCCCGGGATTTCTACTGTCCTGCCCAGTTTTTGGGCACTGGGAGGGGACAAAGGAATGCGATGTGGGGTGGGGTTAGTTGCAGTCTTTATCCACAGTTTGGTCTTTCGTTAGGAACATGCGTGCCCACTTATTAACGCCGAGGGAGGTAACCTGTTGCCATGAATTATCACCATTTAGATGATCGCGCAACACTGTCGCTGTCGGCGCGTCTAAAGTCGCAATCCGAGATCGAACTGCAATCACATGGCCTGATTCAAAAGGTCGAAATGCTAGTTCCAGTCGAACCCGCTCTCAGACCAAAACGATGAGCCCGTGAGAAACGCGGCTCGAACAGTTGATTGAAGAGGACTCGTAGCGAAAGTCGCGTCTTCTTGGAAAACGATGGGCTATGCAAGGAGCTAATTATAAGGCATCTAATGGATTACCGGGTTTAGTAGGCTACTCTCAAACTGGTAAGCGCGCGACAGACGATGGATCTTAATTTACATATATTTTGAATCATCTGTATAGCCTCAACGGATAATTCCTCGGGCGTTCTGCTCTGCACGGTGAATGGCATCTTCTTCGAAGATCATTCTACTCGGGACAGGTCGAGTTTGAATCTTGCTCCATCGTACTTCGTGGATGTAACGGAAGAGTTCGAGTTGTGCTCTTCATATTCGCATCTCTCAGAAGATAATGATGATGTAACCTGAGATGTAGCGAGACACTGACGCGTTTTGGAATGTACAGCGGAGAGAGACAGAGTCAGAGAGCAACTAAAAACAGAGCTTGTATATCCCCAAAACTCAATCTACAACCAAGAGAATGGATCACTGGAAGAACTGATTATTGGAAAACTCGACCACATCAGAAATGTAATATACAGGGTAAGAAAGACTGAAAGGAAAAAAAAAGTGTGACTGTGACAAAGTAGATTGCAGAAAAAACAGAGCCACTAGGCAAGAAAAAAGTGTTGCCATTCTTGTTCGCATACCTCACCTCTTCCAGCTTATGCTCCTTGACAGCAGCATATCTCTCGCCCCACCACTAACCCATCTTTCTCTTGTAACGTCAGATGAGCCTTTGCGGAGATCAGTGCCATATCTCGTCACCGCCATCTTTTCTGTCCTCTCCCTCTGCTCTTCTTGCTCTCTCTTCTCCTCTTCTATCAATATACTCAATTTCTTCATCCTCTCTCTCCTTCCCTTTTCTTCTTCTTCTTTTTCCTCCTTTTCCTCGCCCTCATCATGATCTTCTTCTTCTTTTTCTCGTAACCAGCTTTTTGCAGGAGCGGATCTACACCTCATTAGCAAGAGAGCATTTGGTGGAGGAGCAATTGGCGGTACATCGACCAAAGACCTCTCCTTTTCTCTCCTCTCTTCTCTGAACACGTTGCTCTGGTTTTCCTGCAACACCATGAACCACTTGGAGAAAATTGTCCTCGAAGTCTCTTTTCCATCAATTCCATCCGCACCCAAAGGGTACTCATAATTATCCTCCCCGGCCTCACCATCACTGGTGGCCTCCGATTCAGGGAAAGAGCCAAAGCACCTGAGGTCAAACCTTATGCTCCTCAAGCATGTCAAGAACTGCATGATCTCTTTCTTGAGCCCCAGAGATTCCATCCAGCCAGGCCTCTTCTTCTGCACCTTGTTCCTGCTGTTGTGAATTCTCTCAATCTCTTCCATCACGGACTGCCAGCTCTTGCAAGCCGCGCCCGCGGCGGCGGCAGCCTTGGGCCGGACCTTGATCTGCCCGGCGCAGGTCACTTTGGGCGAGGTCGGCTCCGCCATCTCGGGCCCCATTTGCTTGTTCTTGGCCCATAAGAGAGGGCTCGCTTGGCCGAGCCTCGTGCTCGGCCTCTTGATTTGTTGGCGGCTCTGGTGGTGACGGCGGCGAGAGGACTTGTTCGTCTCCGAAGGCGGCCTTGCCGGGCTGCAGATGGGCTTCTGCATCAACGTCAGGTGTGCCCGCGAGGGGAAGCATACTAGCAGATCTGTTGACTGAGCTACTTTGGGAGTCTCTTTGCCTTTCATGGCCAAGGCCAAGTAGTCTTGCTCTCTCTTTTCCGCCTCCTCCTCCTCCTCCTTCTACGGATGAATTATCTGTTTCCTCAGATCTTGTGCTCGATGGGCTGCGTGCTTTGGTTACTTTGAGGGAAATGCTTCTGACGTGGTGGTGTTTTGAAAGAAAAGGAAGAGGGAGGAGTGACCAGCTTTCTAGTGCCTTTTGCCTCCTTTTAGTACGTGTTGGTTCCATTCTTTTTTGTTCAAAAACAGACTCCTGTTTGTCCCCATTGGTTTGGTGGGGGTCACGAGAAGAGGCTTCTTTCTCACCCTCCACTTTATTCTAATGCTTTCCAAGCAATTTTAAATTAGAGAGAGAGATGAAGTGGTGAAGGTAGAGACCCACGAGCTTGCTTCATGATCCAATCATACCACACCACCAAGTCGTGATGAAATTGAAAGACCGGTTTTGTAGACTCTTGCCGCTCACTAGTGCCCCCCCATGCATGATGCATACATCAACTCCAAGAAACCCTAATTTCATTATTAGAGCAGCAAGGTTTGGTTAAAAAGGAGTTACGTATAGAATGCCCTTGAAACAGAGCAAATGGTAGTGATGGGAAGTACAGATAGACGAACAAACGGACAATGGGAACGTGATAAAGGGTGGGAAAAAAAGAAAGGCGACCGAAAGTCGTGGTGGGACAAGAGGGGAGTAATTGAGGGATGGTAATGATGAAGTTTGGTAAAATGCACTCGAGAGCCTCGGAGTAAAATATGCCGACCCCACCCGTCCCTCCCACACTTCTCCTCCTTTTGTTTTGTCTCTCCATGTTTGAAATGCCCCCTCTCTTTCTAAGTAAAGGATCATTACCATGGCTACAGAGAGAGAGAGAGAGTCTTCTCTCCCCTTCTTGTTTAATCTTTTTTGTGTGTAATTTCAACCCTATTGATGTGATGAACTCAACTATACTCTTCCCCTTTGGCATGATATTGTGTCTGGTGTGGACCATGGGGACCGGCTTAGGCTATAAGGGAAAAAGGTTTGCAGACAGATAAAGGCAAGCCTACCCTTATGAATCAAGTGGAGTATGATGTTCTTGCATCATATCTAGTCAGGCAACATTTCGTTTCTAAAAAGTCTCTCTAGCATATGACACATGAACTCGTGCAAAGACAATTTATGTATAATTCTAACTCCGATCACGTACTCTTAGCTCTCTTTTCTCCCAATTAATTCGGGATAACAAGCCACGAGACAAAACTAAATATTGTGGATCAATGTAGTTAACAGGGCATCGGCCCCATTCTCCGCCACACTCGCAGCTGCCTTCCTTGCGGCTCTTATGGCTGCCTGCTCCCACCATAGCGTTCGATGTCAAGCTTCCTTTGTCTTTCCCTTTGCAACTCTGGTCACCACTGCAACTCAAGGACGGAGTTGGAAGGGACTCCTGGTCCCCCAAAACTTTCTAATGTTACACTATAGTCTATAATTTAAGAAACTTCCACTTCGATATTTATGTACTTTGTCCCCCCTAAATCTCCAAGATTCTTTGAATTTCAGAGTTTGATGAAGGACATTAGGTATGCTTTTAAGCTTTTTAATAATAAATGACATAAGATGAGATAGCTACGCACTTTCAATTTGAGAAGCAAGAATATTTTGCAACATTAAGATATATATTGCTACTCCAGTAACATCAATAAGATGTCGACAGGGTTGTACTATATATATATTTTTAGGGAGACCATTAAAGAAAGAATTCGGTTGTGGGTGAGGTCCTAAAAGATCAGAGAGCAATTTCCATGTCTTAAATGGTGATTAGGTCACTTGGATCCCATTAATAATTGTTTTTCATTGGGTAAACATCTGCCTAACCCTAATAACGTTGCAAGCCCCTCTTTTTTAAAGCTTTTTAATAATAAATGACACGAGACGAGATAACTACGCACTTTCAATTTGAGAAGTAAGAATTTTTGGCGACATTAAGATATATATTGCGGCTCAGGTAACATCAATTAGATGTCGACAAGGTTGTACTATATGAATTTTTAGGGAGAACATTAAAGAAAGAAATCGAATGTGGGTGTGGGCTTGAAAGATCAAAGAGCAATTTCCATGTTTAAAGTAATGATTAGGTTACTTGGATCCCATCAATATTTGTTTATTATTAAACATCTTCCTAATCCTAATGACATTGCAAGCCCCTGCTTCCCTCATGGGCTTGAGCTTGATTCCGGAAGACTGGGCCTTTTAGCCTTTGTTTCTTTTACTTTGTACCCTGGTTGTGGCCTTCGGAATGTTTATAAGGAAAAGTTGCACTTCTCCTCTCTATATTTTTACGATTTTTCAAATCAAGTCTCTGTGTTTTTAATTTGTCTAATTAAGTACTTCTCCTTTCGCAAACAATTTCTTCCGACACTGAATCCAACCCAATCCATTGGACATGGCAATTGAACAAAGCTGTAGAGCGACGTGCACGTAAGCATCTATTCTAGCTAAAATTTATTCACGTCATATCTCAACGTTGTTTACATTAGTTAAATTTTTCCACCCATCCACTTGACATCCGCATAGTTAATACGTCATCTGGTCACAACGTCAACTAAATTTGGCCGGAGGGACTTGATTTGGAAATTTGTGAAAGTGTTATTTCTATATTTTTTTCCGAATAAGCGTATGGTCTTCTTTATGGAATCCTCTTGTTCAATTTCAAGGGCAACTTTGGAACGTACGCCAGGTCCCTTTAAGTCCGCTTGCGAGTACCACATGCAAAGAAACAATTTTAAAGTGCACAATTTCCGAGGCAAAAACTCTCAATATGAAATTGAATGAAGAACTTTATCTTCGAAAATTCAAGCTTAATATGCGATTTGAACGCTTAACATGTATAGAAAAGATTGGCTTTACCATTGAAAAAGATAACTAAATGCTATTATTATTATTATTATTATTATTATTATTATTTGTCTTTATTTATTGCCAAGTTGGGTCGGTGCACACGCAAAGTGAATTGCAAAGTTCAAATGTCTTACGTAGCCAAAGTCAAACATATTTGGAACTCAGTTGTTTTCTAAATCATATGTCGGAACTTATCCTTGAATGTCACCATTCCGATTATTATAAATAAAAATCTGGACATCATTCTAATAAAAAAACTATGCGAAAAGACACTCTATACTAATTATTTTATACATTTCTAATTAGAAAGATGGCCTCCCCAAAAAAGGAGGAAAAAAGAGAAGAATAAATGTTTAAATTACATATTTTATACAGTCTTGTTTTTTTTTTTTAGAAAGGATTCATCTCCATCTGATGACTCCTGCTCTTGAGCAAAGCCCTCACCACCTCCCCGTAAGCTCCGCCCCCGAACGCCTCCAGCGCCAGCTCAGCGTCGTCCTCAGCCGCGCCGCCGTCCTCGTCGGGCCTCACGACGACCAGCATCGGCCCCTCGAGGAGCACCCCACCGCCGCCACCGCCGCCCGCAATCTCCACCGTGCTCGCGTGCCGCATTGACATCCTGAGGGTCGGCATCGCCAGCCTCCTCGGCCCCTCGCCGTGTGATCCCGCCGCTTCCGCCGCCGCCGCCGCGGTCGCCGCCTCCCTCAACCCCAGCTCGTCCATCACCACCTCGCCCTCCCCGTCCCTGTCCCTCACCGCCAGCCGCGCCAGCCCCGCATGCTCCCTCGCCACCTCCCTCGCCACGTAACGGCGCCTCGCCGACGCGCCCGCCAGCGCGCTCAAGATCCACGCCACCCGCTCCTTCAGCCCCTCCCCGAAGCCGTCCTGCGCTTCCCCCGCCCCGCCCCCTCCGCGCCCGTGGCGGAACCCGAGGATGACGCAGCTCCGCAGTTGCTCCCCGAACACCGCCCTGTACCTCACCACCGTGCCCTTCTCGAGCCTCAGGTCGCCGGCGGGCAGCTCGATCTCCAGGTCCCGGATCCGGGCGAACCCGCGGAGGACCCGGGCCGGGTTGTTGGGCGGCTCGGGGGCGGCGGCGGGGTGCGGGGAGAGTAAGTGGTAGACGGAGCTGAGGAGGGTGCGGAGGAGGGAGAGGAAGGGGGAGTCGGGGCCCGGGTCGGGGAGGACCCGGTCGACGCGGAGGAGGAGGGCGTCGGCGTGGGGGACGAGGGAGTGGAAGCGCCGGGAGACGGCGCGGCAACACGCGAGGGCCTTGACGTCGGCGACGGCGTTGAAGATGTCGATGATGATGGAGTCCGGCAGGCAGTCGAAGCAGTCCATCTTCTTTTTCCGATGCGAGATATTCTTGGGAGACGGAGGCAGAGAAGATGGCGATGGTGGTGGTCTCCGCGCAGTGCGTGAAGTGGTTTATGGATTTATAGGGGGAAGAGGGTTTGACCGTTGACCGGAGGGGGGGCCCACATGGCTTTTTGGGGGTCGGACGGACGAGGACAGTGGTTGCCGGCTTCGGAAAGATCGAAGCAAAAGGTGCGGGAGCCATTTATGGTTTTCCCTCCTTTCTAGACGTTTTTCTTCAATTTTTCCAGTTTTGAAATTTTTTTGAAGGAATTGAATTAACGAACTTCTTAGGACGTGCTTGTCGGGTAACTAGATAAGAGAGTCACGTAACTTGTTCAATAGGTTGGGTGTTTTCATGTTGTAACATGTCATTAAGAGTGTCTTGAGATGTGAATAGTTGTTGAATTGTCTTGCATCGTTGAAGGGTGGTTGTCCGTCTGGTGCGGGGACAATTGCCAGCCTCTCACCAAATATTAATAAAAAGAGATGTTTCCCAAGATAGAAACGAAAGCGACAGAGAACGAGAGAGGTTATCTAATGCCTAAACTAATGGAGCAAAGCATAAAAACAAATGTTGGTGGTCGTGTTCTCAAGGCAGCGGAAGTTTCCTCGTTTTCTCCGGGAGTATAGATCCGCTTGGGTAAGCATTGATTAGGGTTTTGTTCGTCACTTGTCAGCAACAATGTGTGTGCACATGCGCCGTTGGTCACCAGAGATTTGATTAATGTTGAGTGTCGTTTTGGATGATCCGAATGATGTCGGGTTTTAATCTCATAGAGAATGAGATCAATGGTCAACCTTTACTTCGTATAATAAGTTGTCTTGAATCAATTCAAAGGTCCTCCCTAAGTAACGATGAGGAAAGACAATTCCATCCTAAATTATGATTAACAACTAGATTACTTCATTAAGTCAAGCTCGCAAGGGCTAACATAATTATAGGCCAAATTGCCAAGCTCATAACTAGTTTTCACTTTCCTCGCTAAACGGAAATCCGAGTTATTGCCATTCCATTTAACACAAACCGTCCACCAATGTTATTGTATTTTATCGATTTGTCAGATCGTATCGATTAGGTAGATGGTACACATAGCTTATGTCCTATTAGTGTCGGCGAGATCCTTGGGCAAATTGGTTGTAAACAAACAAGATTTTTGGGTACCCCATATTGGTCCAACAAGAAGAGAATCCAACCTAAATGGACACTACAATCTCGAATTGATAGCTGGACCTGATGTCGTTCCTCATCCGTTTTAGGTCGAGAGGACTTATCACACCGTGACATTATCTGCTTCTTTCTGATGAAACCCTATAATAAAAACGGGCACATTTCCTCACCTTTTCCTTTCCACACACGTCTTGAATTCCTCTGAATCTGTCAGGCAGAGAGGGACTAATTTCCTCGCAAAAGAACATGACGAATTGGACGCGCCACCGGTCGGGATTATCATAATGATTTCGATCCATCATCGTCACTAACGACCAGCGAATCATTGCAACCCTTCTTCACCAAGAAACCATACGGAATTCAATTAAAATCCCCGGAAACATGCCGGGGCTTATTAATTAGGACAGCGACGTAGCGATTTTCGTGGACTAATTAAGGCTCGAAACCAGTTCTCACGGGGGGTGGAACCGATCCGTCTCTTGTGACCTTTGCCTTGTGTGATACGCACGGCCACTCGTCAAACTCGTTTTTGGGGTAATGAACGTGGAAGATGCATGCGAACGATCCCTAATCTTATCAAGAAGCTTCTTTGCTGCTGAAATGTCGATGAAGTGCGGCCTAAATCCGAATCTTCGTGCTCGTCTGCGATTTTGAATTTTCGTCGCTCTTGGGGAGGACCAACTTGTAAAAACGTTTCAGCAGATGTTGTCTCTCTTTCAAAGCCCGATTTCCATCACCATGCCCGGATTTGATTTGATTGTGTGTGGACTTTGGAGGGGCTTGTGCTTGTCGATGTCGCGAACGTATTTGACTAGTGACAACCGACCTCTTGTTTATTTTTTTTATTTGATTGTTTTGCATATTGACTACCGACCTAGATAGGTCGCTCTCAGCCGAAAAAGGAAGACAAAAAAACAAAAGCTTTTTTTAAAATAAAGATAGAGTAAGATAGGGGTTTTAATGAGGAAAGGAAAAAGCGGGATTTGAATTGCTTTAGAAAATGGATCGAAATTGTTACCGGATGGACGGGATAAGTTTGAGTCTATAAATTTATTGGATAAACTGAATGATTGTTTGCGCAACAAGTGGACTTTGTGAGGATTCGGACCCTTTATTTATAAGAGGAGAACAATTTTAAGCCCAAGCCCAATCTCATTGAAGCCCATTGTCAGTTATATTTGTAGCTTTTTTTTTTGGTCTGAATATCTGCAGCTTGAGAGAAAGAGAGAGAGAGAGAGAGATTCATCGCATGCACCCAATGGAGGCCTTAACAAAACAAATTAACTCCAATTTGTAGCGCCTTTTAAGGATCTGAACCCTTTATTTATCTAATTGAAGGAATTTATTTAGTTCAACTGTAAATTCGGATTAGAGTGGGTTTTAGTTTTTTGGGTCCAATATAGGAGTTTTTTAGCTGCAAAATCATGTAATAATGAAAGTTTAAAGTGTTGTGGAGCTGTGAGATTTTATAGAAGTGGATTTAGAGCTACAGTTTGGTCGGGGTGAAATTTTGAAAATGCATGCGCGCTTTGTTAAAACCAATTACAAATTACTATTTTAAGCAATGGTTTCACCTATCTTCAGCCATCTTTTGGGTTAGCGTAACTTAGAGTCTTTTAGTATTATAATAGAGTTTTCTTTTGATAATAAGCTCCTTTTCAATCAAAGTTTGTTAGAGAGAGTTATAGTGCTAAATTTGGTGCACAAGTTGCCGCGCTACAGTGGACATTATTACGAGTCCCCTTTGGGCGAGGTTTTTGTTGGCGTGTTAGAGTTTTTTTTGTCACAGAAAAAACTAAATTTAGTCAAGTCTTAGTTAAGATATTTCTCTACTTGATTTTGATACTCATTTCTTGCTTAATTGATAGTATTATAGTTTGTCAGCTCAAGATAGCTTTTTGCTGGCTTTGCAATCTCAGGTGAGTGGTGCATATATCTTCTTTGACTTTATAAAATCATGTCTTGGAAGTAATATGGATAAAATATGGTATGAGTTATGGCAGATGCATCACATGGTTTGATATTTCTTTGAAAAGAAAAGTGGTGCAAATGTCAAATTCGTTTCATGAAGCCGGGTTGGGCGTTTATGACCCTTTTAATTATTTGAAATGGCAAAGTACCTTTTGAATATAACTCGAGTCGATTACTTATGAATGGTTTGTGAAAGTGTTGACACCTAAATTTTGCCTAGCCATTTATGGTTTAATTGCATAGAAAATTAGGGATTAATTTTTAACCCCTAAGCGAAAATATTTTCATTTAAACTAATTGGCATATAGACTTTAGGCGCATTTACATTAATAAGGCATATTAGAACATGCTTTCCTTATTTAACTTCGAAAAAAAAATATCAATTTTTTTTAAATTATTATTAATTAAAAAATTAATTATTATTATTTTTAAAAAAAATCGAAAAAGGGGGACCATGCATTATTCAACGCCGGCCAGAACAGCATCGCAATAAAATTTTTTTTTTAAAAAATTAAATAATAATAATAATAATAATAATAATAATAATAATAAAGAAAGAAGGACCAGCATTGAATAAAGCTGGTCACGCGTGGTCTTCCCCTAGCGTTACTCAATGCTTCTGGGAAAAGAAGAACGAAGCGGACGAAGCAAAGGGTAGAAGAGGAAGCAAAAGTAGAAGCAACAAGACGGAAGGAATAGGGCGCTTCGAGGGCGGCGCAGTGCTTCCGGCCTACATCGAGCAGATCTGCAGTCGTCTTAGCCGAAGATGGACTTGATATGGTCCCGAGAGGAGATGCGGCTGCTGGCAGAAGCATAAATGGAGAAGACGTTCTGACCGAAGGGGTCTTTGAGCTAAAAACCGAATGGCGAGTGTCGCCGGGGGGAGGCCGAGACGAAGAGATACTCCTCTTTCTCTCGGCGTTAAAAGAGAGAACCACAGAGAGAGAGAGAGAGAGGACGAAAGCTTGATCTGAGGGAGAGAGCGAAGAGCTTGCCTTAGCCCGGCCGTGCCCGAGCATCGTTCGAGGACTCTCGACCGCACCACTCGAACCTACAGTTTCCCTTTCGCGCCCAAGGTAGATCTCGGTTATTTGGATTTTCTTCAAAGGCTTTGAGTCGATTACCAGAGGATCCTGGTTCGGAGACGTTGCGAGGCGACTGGACTGAGTCCGACGTATCTCAAGTTCGCCCTTTACTCGCCGTCGCCCAGTCGGGTAGGGTCACTTCCGGAGACTGAGCTCGCCTTTCTTACGATTCCTGGATGCCCTTCTTTCCTTTTTTTTTTTTTTTTGGCCTCAACTGATGCCGAGATCTGTGGTTCCTTGTTTATGTTTGTGTCGAGTGTAGATGGACAGCCATTGAATGATCTCAGGTGTGCTTTGGTTGCTGTATGTTAATGGTGATCTGCATTTCATACTTCGTTTGAGTTCGTGGCCTCCCTTTCTATATCGCACACCACGTGCTCGCTCAAATGTTTGGATGAAATCCGCAAGTTGTTTCCTTTGCGTGTCATGCGTTCTTGGATCTCGGTGTCTCTCTCTTCACTGGCCGTGTCTTGGCCGGACCGGGAAACCAAGGCTCGCTCTTTGTCTTGGGATTCATAGGCATACTGAGTTTGGATCCGTTGATGTGGTCGTTTTTGCTTGCCGCGAGATGACTTTCTCCGGGTCTAGATCTGGGTCCGAGTTCGGAAAATGTTAAATTCCGTCTCCTTAACATGCGCACACCGCAGGCTTGACCATATGTTTGAACCAGACTCACACAAGCTTGTCTCTGTACCGTATACACGAACTGACCACTGGGTGTTTGTAATAATGTCTGAACGAAACTATGTTTTTTTTAAGGAAAAGTTTTCGAACTAAAACACTTGGTCGCGTATTTCATTACTTAAATCGCAACGTTAGTCTTTACCGCATTCATTCTCTTGTGATGTGAGTCTATGTCCGTGGGCCTCCGCATCCTCTTCGCTCTTTGTTGCCTATCATTATAGTTGTTAACACATGGATTCGGTTTGTCGGACTATCAAAATGCACGTTGGTTTGTGATGCCCGAAGATGATGACGAGTTGCGTAATTTTCCGAAATATGATAAACGCTTTCATTGTTCTGCGTTTGTACTCCTTGGCTCTGTGTTTGCACGTTGTGACTGGATGGTCGCCGTGACGAAAAGAGGTAGCGGATGGCAGTGATGAACAATTCCGAGAGAAGGATGGTACTGGGGGTTCGGGGATAGATAGCTTGGGAGTATGGTGGGCATAGGTTGTTCCGTGGTTCAAAATTCTTAAAAAATGATTCTCGGTTAATTCGCCCGAGCTTCTAGAATTTGAGTTTATCCGTCAAAGTGCTGTTCTCGGTTTGCAAGAGGAACCTTGAGCTTGAGTGAATTGAATCCGTGAGGGGCGAAGGGCAAGAAAAATAAATGGTTAAGTGGGCTTAAGTGGGGTTTAGCGGCTTTGGACTCACTCTAGTTAATTGAATTTTCACCTGCATTGGTGTTTGTTTTTTCTTTGGGGTCCAAATTGGCTTTGGGCTGATTGCGGTGGTGACTTTGGGCTTGTCTCCTGTTAAAAGCGGGTCTAGTTCGAGTCAATGAGTCCACTTTATTTCTTAGCTTTTTCCTATTTTTGTGACCCAAACCAGAAGGTCTTCTTCAATTATATTTCGGACTAGGTCCCAGGACCTGGCCCGGGTCCTAGATTTTAGTTTTTTTATTTAAATTATTTTTATTTCAACATAAGAAAATATATTTTAAAAAAAAAACCTTTTTTTTTGAAAATTTCTTTTTAAATTAGGAAAAAGCTTTAAAAATTTTGCCTGAAAAATTGAATAAGCCTTTAGGGCTTTTGATTGCTTTTTTTTTTTTCTAGAAATGATGCTAGTATGTTGTTTGCGCATCTCAATCTTAATTATTACTCGATTATGCATTTTGTGTGTATTGATTGTTACTTTCCTTAGTTTGGAATTCTGAGACTCCCGATTAGTGTGAACATGTTAGGTGATGAATTGAGCAAGATTAGGTACCGAAAGAGCACTAATTAGTCAATTAGTGTAATCAAGTCTCCATACCCATTGAATCTCTGATCCGTAGAAGTGAAGCATTTCTCCTGTGCTTCACTTGGGTGTCTAATCGACCCACTAAAAATTGATTAGTGGCGATTCCTAAATGAAATTGATTTGTATGTTAATAACTTAAACCTAAGTCGCGAACTGGTATGGGCTTGGGAGAGCTCGAGCTAGGTTTAGTTTAGTAATCCATTAGCCTAACCCCTTAGGCGGCGGGATTGGTTCGGGTAGGTCGCGACAGAAAGGTTCTACGAAAAGAATTGTGAAAGGTTACCGATTTATGAAATGTTTTCTGCTTGATGAATTGAATTGTGAAAATCATTATGTTATGGTTAATGAATTTGAGTTGTGAGATGAATTCTAGATTTTATTTGTGAGTTTTTGGAGGATGAGTAAATGGTTTGATGCTCATTGTCACTATGTTCCAAACCCATTGAGGGGTTGGGAGTATGCAAACTATTTTTAAAAAGTCTTTGCGAGCCTAGCCACCAGCTAGACCTGTCAAAATGGGTCATAAACCCATTACTTAACCCATATATTAGTAGATGGGTCATAAATGGGTTAGTTATATTTAGTAAATGGGTCATAAATGGGTAGAAGTTTAACATTAGTGTTAAATGGGTCATAAATGGGTTGTAAATGGGTCATAAATGAATTTACAACTGATTTAAACTCAACTCGTCTCTCTCACTCTTACTCAATCTTGCGGTCACTCACTTCGCACTCTCATCTCAATTCGGGTATGAATTTTCCTAGATTTAATTAAATATGGAAGTGTTTTAGCAATATGGGTCTGATCGGGTATGTGTTGGGTATGGGTCGGGTCGGGTATGGGTCAAAAAAATTGCATTGTACATAAATAGGTCATAAACGGGTTAATGTGTCAATTTGGGTCGGACCATTTATGACCCGACCCAAACCCGACCCGACTCACTCATTTGACAGGTCTACCACCAGCTGATATTTGTTAAGACCTAGTTAAGGGAGAATCTTGGTAAGCCAAGTTAAGGTGATAAGCATTGTCATAGTTTGATGTTGAGCACTAGATTGATCAATGGACTAATGTGTTGATGTTTGCTTTAATATTTTTTGTGAAATGAATACTTTTAATATATACATGCACACCTATATTTATACACATATAGTTGGAAGTAATATAACTCACTTTGACTTATGATATTATTTTATAAATATGCACAACAGATACTCAACATGTTTAGAAGAGATTTGTACTACTCAGTAGGCTGTGATTCCTTATATCATTTATCTTTAATATTTTTTGAGTCCTTCAAATAGCAAAAAGTAGGACGAGAGCGCAATCTGCCACAAACTTTTGATAATTGGACCTTTGGATATGAGTCGAGATAGATGTATATGTCTGATAATAGTTGGTGGGTTTTGCTGAGTCGAGAGATGCATATTTATACTTTTTTATTGATTTTAAAATTATGATCCTATCACCATATCACTGTTTAATCAAATATATAAATATTTTTTTGATAACATGTTAATGTTTGTTATGTTTGGGACTGTGTTCGACGAATAGAAGGACGATTGTGTCATTTGCCCTATACTTGTAGGAGTCGGGGTGTGACATGTTGAAACTCTATAATTATGCTAAATTAAAATGATACTTTATATTTGTCTTTTGACGATTCAATTTAGGGTTAATACTACGAAAAACCCTAAACTGGTACACTTGTGACAAATTTACCCCAATCTATTTTTTTATCATAAAAAACCCCAAACTGGTACATCTGTGATAATTTTATCCTGATTTATTTTTTTGACCACCAAAAACTCCAAACTGGTACACCTGTGACAATTTTACCTCGAACTAATATTTTACTTTGTCTAATTTTTTTTTATTTTTCCTTTCCTTCTCTTTTTTTTCCTTCATCTTCCTTATCTTCAACCTATGGTCGGCACCGTCGGCAACTGGCGAGGCCGACCTTACCGGCAATTGGCGAGGTCGGCCTTGCCCACCCCTAGGGAGGGGTTGTCCTCGCCGTCACTGGCGAAGCTTGGCCCAGCCAGCAATTGGCGAGGTTGGCCTCACCCAGAAGCGGCGAGGTTGAACCTCGCCAGTGACGTGGAGAACGACCCCTCGCCGGCAATAGGCGAGGCCGAGCCTCGCCAGCGACGGCGAGGATGACCCTTCGCCGGCAACTGGCGAGGATGACCCTTTGTTGGCAACTGGCGAGGCCGAACCTCACCAGGGGTGGGTAAGGCCAACCTTGCCAGTTGCTGGCGAGGGGTCATCCTAGCCGTTGCTGGCGAGGGGTCATCCTAGCCGTTGCTGGCCAGGCTCAACCTTGCTGCTTCTGGGCGAGGCCAACCTTGCTAGTTGTCGGCGGGGCCGAGCCTCGCCAGTGACGGCGAGGACGACCCCTTGCTGGCAACTGGCGACGTCAAACCTCGCCAGGGGTGGGCAAGGCCAACCTTGCCAGTTGCCGGTGGGGTCGAGCCTTGCCAGCGACGGCGAGAATGACCCCTCGCTGGCAACTGGCAAGGATGACCCCTCGCCGGCTGCTGGTGGGGCTGACCTCGCCGACCCCCGCCTTTGGCCGGTCACCGGATTGGCGACCGGCCATAGGTTGAAGATAAAGAAGACGAAGGAAAAAAAAAAAAGAAAAGGAAAGGAAAAAGAAAAGAAAAGAAAAAATAAAAAAATTCGAAAAAGTAAAAAAATAATATTAAAAAATTAGCTCAGGGTAAAATTATTACAGGTGTACCAGTTTGGGATTTTTGGTGATCAAAAAAATAGTTCAGAATAAAATTGTCACAGGTGTACCAGTTTGGAATTTTTTGTGGTAAAAAAAATAGTTTGGAGTAAATTTATCACAGGTGTACCAATTTAGTATTTTTCGTGGTATTAACCCTTCAATTTATAATGTCTCACTTATTATATTTGAATTTGTTAGATTATTTGATTTATTAGATTACTTTTATTATTGGATTTAGTCTCGACCATTTCAATGTCAAATGTTAAAAGCAAATTGAACAATAACTTATATGTAGTAAAACCACATGCATGGGCATGATGATCGTTTCAACGAGGCTAGATATTTCTTGCAGATATCTACTTTTTTTTTTTGGTCAGATGCAGATATCTACTTCAGTCGATATATTTCTTATGGACGTAAATATAATTGACCTAGATTGACTATCCATAATCCCACCATAAAATGACGTAAAACAATATTAGCATGAGATTAGATTAGAGTAGTATTAAGTTTAACGAAATCTTCTAATTATCCTTCCTAATGGAAAATGTAGCTTTTTTATTTTTAACTAACTCCTCTTTTGACTGTTGCGTTAATGTAGGCGGAACCATGGGATTTAAGTTATTGTTCATACGTTTTGGCCTCTTGAAAGTTGAAACACCCTCCAATTATAGGCTTCTTCCCTTCAAACCTCTCATTCAGTCAAAAACCAACAGAGTAACCCTCCCACCTGATTTCTCTCCATTCTCTAAAATTTACCATTCTTCCACCACCACCACGACGGTTGCCGCCGCCGCCGTTTGTACCTCCTTAGCCCCCAATTCCAAACAGCGACCTAACGCTCCTCTTGCCGACCGCTCCCCATCTTCTCATGGAGGAGCGGGATCACCCTTCTTCCAGCACTGAAGCCATTAGCCATGAGCCGCCTGTGCTCGACCCCGACCCTGACCCCGACCCCGACCCCAGCCCCGGCCCCAACCCATTGAGGCCTAATGAGCAGCGCGAAGTCTTCCCCATGGGCACTTACGTCGTCCAAGTGCCCAAGGACCAGGTTTACCGCATTCCCCCGCCTGAAAATGCCCTTATCGTCGAGCGCTACCGCACTCCCATTGCCAAGAGCAAGAGGTCATGTTGCTGCTGCTTCTTATGTCTGCTTTTGATCTTCATCGCCGTCCTCCTCGTCCTTGTGGTTCTTGCGAGCATTACCTCAATTTTCATTAAGACCAAGGACCCCGTTTTCTCCATCGATCATTTCCTCATCCAGAAGACATTGCGCTCTAGCCAAGGTATCGTCGAACATGAGTTTGATATAAGGGCGAAGGCTAAGAACCCGAATGCCAGGAGCGGGATCTTGTACAAGGAAGGGGGAAAGGCTTCCCTTTCGTTCGAGCAAAAGGAAGTCGCGGCCGGGACATTTCCAACCTTTTATCAAAGTAAGAAGAACACGACGACATCTCAATTAGTCCTTTATGGTTCTAGTGATGGATCATCGAAGGAGATCGAGAGCATGAAGGGCGCGAAATCGAAGCCGAATTTGGGGTTCTCGCTAGCCATTAAAGTCCCGGCTAGGATGACAGTCGGATTGTTTAGGAAACAGGATGTGAACATTGTTGTTTCGTGTAACTTTGAGGTAGATACATTAGCCGAGGGAACTCGTGTACTTTCCCAACAATGTCGTACCGAACACTAAGGGTAACGAGGCTGTAGCTTTGCTGGAGATCATGGTAGTTCTTCTAAACATTTGAATGAGGTTTTGACATTTGAATGGTAGTTGCAAATGCATACGGAAAGTTTTCGCCATCGTATTCTTCTTCGACACAGTTTCCTCGATCGGTTTTCCTCATTATTTCTTGCCGTATGGATACGTACTATCAAGCATTCCACGCAATCTGTATCTAATGGCTTCCGTGATTTCTGTTCGATGCGAGATGGCCATTTGGAACAGCAACACTGAGAAGCGAATTCGTGATGATTCCAAGCATGTCTCTCTAGTTGCAAAAGGAGCAATGTATCATGTGAACGTCAGCTTCTCCTCTCCTAATCTACGAGACAGATCGACCTTAGCCCTAGAGATGATCTTGCTATTCATGGACCACAAGGTCGATTGTCATGAAATGTTAACGAAATAGAGAATGAACGCAAGAAAGAGAAATCGAGACATAAGGTTTTATCATGGTTCACTCTTAAACTAAGGTTACATCCCGCAATGAATTCCACTATAATTAGTACCTCCCACATCTCTATTACAACTTTCAATGACAAAGGAAGTAAACTATATATACTCAGTAACTATTCATGGATCCGAGTCCAAACTATGAAAGCCCTTTGATGGCCAAGGGGCTCTGCCCCTTGCGTCCCCCACCGTGGCAGCCCTTCGAAACCCCTCTCACTTACCCAGGAACAGGACCCCCGTACCTTCCTGTTAATGGATAGTATGAACCCCATTTTAACACAACAATGGTATTCCTAGCTTAGCTTGAAGATGATTAACAAAAAGGCCTTCCCGTTTAGAAAATTATCTGCCTTGAGCAGCTGTTGATTTTCGATCATCCCGGGATCTTCTTTCCATGCCCGGGCCCCGAACACCGGCCCAAGCCTCAAATTGCACTTGCAGTTGTGGCCCGAAATGCCAGGCCCAAAAGGATCAGATTGTTTCACCTTTTGGGTCACTGGGTTCTTCTCGGAGTCTCAGACTGCCCTAGTTTAAGCAGCATTACACTCAGTAACCTGGGCTTCTACATCGATTGTGATGAGCATCTGCTATAATAAACAAGAATAAATATGTGATAAGGGCATTAAGTTGAGACAACTTCCAAGTGTTATATCAAGGTGCAGACCATAGATTAAGGGCGCTGTCCGCATGTCTAATCTCGGTAGCAGATTGAAAAACACAAAAGGGAACACGATGATCAGTTGATTTGGTTACTCGTAATTGGGAACTGACTCCATTTTTGAGACCTTGAATTTCCCCAAGCACTGCAAATGTCGATAAGTGGCCCATGATTCCTCAATTTTTTTGTTCTTTTTTGTCAGTTTTTGCTACTGTTCTACATACATGCTGTTTAAGGCAGTGCGTATGCCGGATATAATATAGATAAACAGAGGATGCATCGATGTAAAAGAGATTTCCCGCAAGTAGTCTTTGTAGTTGAAACATTCCCGTAAACAGTTATTCTCCTCGCGACCGATCAAAAGTAGGAAAATAAACTACTGTCCAAGTTAAACATTTTGCTTTTTTAATGACATAGGATATTCGAGTTTTCAATTTGATGTTTGATCTTCATAAATACACGTAAATCGTTCGGTTCACTTGTATTGAGTAAGGCTTCGACCACTGGTCATAGGCATGGATAGATGATGTGATTTAAACCCGGTACTTGCTGTTTCCAAATAGAACATTTCATCTTTAAATCAACCAATTCCGGGGCTAACAAAATTTTTCTTCATGGAAACATAGGAAGGCTCTTATGGTGCATTTGATAACTATTCTGTTCCCGAAAATAATTTTTGCTCAGAAATGATTCTTTTTTATTCTATTTCTGGAAATAATTTCTAAGCATTTGAAATCGTTTGGTAACTACCCAAAATTTCTATTCTTGGAATAGAAAAAGAACAGAAATTCGTTTGCAAACTATACCAAATTTCTTTTTAACAATAATATTTTGAATTTTTTAAATATTTCTTTCTTTTTTATTTTTCCTTTCTTTTTTTTTTCATCTTCCCCTTCCTTGGCCATGGCCAAGGTCGGCGAAGACGTTGCGGCCCTTGCCGGCCACAAATGAGGGCCACCCTCGCCGCCGCCCTCGCTAGATCCGGCGAGGACTGGACCCTTGCTTGGCGAGCGCGGCTAGCGGCTTGGGGGAGGGCCGCGACGTCCTCAGTGGCCTGGCCTATGGCTAGTCGCCATTGGCTGGCGGCACTGGCCACGGGCCAAGAAGAAAACCAAGAAGAAGAAGAAGAAGAAGAAGAAAAAAAAATTTCTTTGCTATTTTTTATTCTTGTTCTCAGAATCAAGAAGTAACTTTTTTTGTTTTTTGATTTTGTTCCAAAACTGATTTTTGGAACAAATTTATGCAAATTTGTTTCCGAAAATAAAAAATTTACCAAATAGATTTCTGTTCTAAAACTGATTCTAAAAACAAAAGAATAGAATCAGTTACTATTTGGCCAGTTACCAAACGCATCCTTATTCTTGATAAAGCTAATTCAGGACAAGCAAATGACTCCATCTGGTCAACTTTCTGCTCCAAATTTCACAAATATTCAAAACCCTAAGCTCGGCCCTCGAAGCAAGACAGATACATCTCTCTCTCTCTTGCGATCGAGCATCTCCATACAGAAAACGTGCTACAGAACCACAAACGTACACAAAAATATTGCATTATACTGTCTGACAGCTAGGGTTAGGTGGTGAATATATTCCACAGAGCTAGGGCATGGATTCCAAAGTTTCTGATCATAGTTAAGTTCCTTTCATTATCTGTGTGGTTCATCTGGGGCAGGAGGTTATTCGTGCTGGAGAAATCAATGACATTATGAGTGCATCGAAGATCCAAAGTACATTTTAAGTGTACTAATGAGCCATTATTGAGTTGAGCAAACACCTGCCAATTAATTTTCCTGGTGCTGTGGTTAGTGAGGGAATAGTTGGTTCTTTGGGAAGCGCCCCTTTTCCATCAATAATTGTTGGGTTCTGAGGTTTCTTTAATGCTTCAGTTTTGAGTGCACCAATGATGGACTTAGATGTCTTATAGGGTTTTGGTAATGGATATGCTAACGATACTGTTAAGCTTGACAATGAACCGGGAATCCACGTGGAAATATTTAATTGGGCATTGAATCAAGTGCATGACATCTTCACTCACGCATAAATCAATTAAAAAAAAAACGAAAACACCAAATCGCTCATTTCATTTTCAGAATCCACTTTTAACAGTTTAACCATTGTTTAGAAGCATTTATATATTAAATCAAATCCTCCATATATTGACTTAAGATCTTCATCTGTCGATTAAAGTTCTCGTATGGATTGATAGTAATCACACAATTTTGCTTCACATCATCAGATTATGAGTTTTTGGGTTTAAATTTCTTTAGACTTCTTATTTGTCTCTTATTATAATGTTCCATGCACTCAAGAGAGTATCACAATAGATATTGAATCGCTTCTTCGCCCGCTAAAGTTTACAGTAACAATACCCATTAAGAGTTTTATATCTATAAATATAGTGGGAAGCCCTCTTTACACGTCTCTAAGAGTAGTATTGATTTTTCATGGCCTGCGAAGCGTGTTGCTTGTCCCCATTTAATATCAATGTCTTCTTCAAGTGAATCAATCACTTTGAGTGGATTCCAACTCCTCTTCAACCATGGCTTCTCCTTTTGACATATAGTGGGTTTCCCTTTCACCACCTAACACTGTCGAAGAAAAAGAGGAAAACGAACACATTAAACTACAGAATTTCGTCCATTAGAGAACGACTATGAGATTCGTCAGTCATATGAAGGTGGGCTCTCCGAAATCTTGCCAGCCAATGTTTCCTGCCTGCGTTGCTTGTTTCTTGATCGCAGATCGGCCTGGTCTCCACCGATTTAGGCTTTCCATTGCACGTTAAACCTGATTTAGTGGGGATTTCTCTGTTAAACAACTGGTTAATCAACCACTTGGCTGCCACACTTCTTCAGCTGCCCTCTGCTTTCCGGCGTTTAAAAGAGCAAAAAAGTATTACCGCAATAATAAGAAACACTCTGCCCAATCTGGTTTAAGCTTTTCTTTATTGCGCCGTCCCCTTTTCATCTCTCTGTCTGAGACAAGGGTGAATCCATGTGACCATGTGTGAAAGCTGGAAGCAACACGCTGATGTCGGCCAGGAGTTTGGAAATTGGTTTTCTGTCGGCAGTTTGGCACATCTGAACGTGAGACTACCATGAGATAAATTACGTACATTTTGATTGATTCATTAGACAGTCAAACTTGATAACTTTGGGATGGTTTAGTGTGTTAGATTAATATGCTTTGATCCCCATCCAAATCTTTGAAAGCCAAGAGATGGAACTTTTATTAAGAACATCAAAGCAACAATGGTATGGAATGAACTTATAAAGGGTTTATAAGGATCATACATTAACCACGTCCCTAGGTCAGATTATTACACACATTTTTCACCAAACCCTAATTTAGTCCCCCTTTGTCACTCTCTTTCTCCCATGACCGGCCACCATTGCCATTGGTACAGCCTTGTAGCCTACTGACGTCGCTACTAGCACTGCACTCTCTTGCTCATCATCTCCTTGCCATCTATCTTTCGTCTATCTGTTGTATCCATTGATCACTCTATTTTAGTGAATTTTAATTAGGAATACATTATGTAATTCGGTAAATTTTTACTTCTTTTTCTTTCAATCGATCTCAATTTCTTCAGTAAAATAATAAAGAGTATATGTAGGACAACTTAACTAATTTGAGTTTGCTTGTAATTAGATTATTTACATTTTTGAATTTTTAGCCTTATCAGTATCAATGAGATGAGATATTTAAAGATGATAAACTAATCTACACTTACATACACAAATTCTGAGCATTTTTAATTTCATTATAGATTTACATCATGCATAAAAAAATCCATTAAAACATAAAAGTTATCATATGTAATGTTCTATCGAGTAATCAATTATTATGCTAATCTTGTTATGAAATTTTTTACAATCAATATATAAAATTACAGAACATTAGGTATTAATAAATACATTTCTATGTCGCAAGTATTGCAATTTATTACTTATTGAGATATTATTCATAATTACATAATATGCACTGAATTATTATATACCTACAAATCATATTATTATTGTAACTTCCGTTATTCTGCTAAAGACAATTGCACTTTTTCTTCAAGAACGAGATTATTTGAGTTATTTATAAAATTATAAATATTATCAAATTAAATTTACACGGCACAAAGTGCTCTCGATAGATAAGTGAGATTTGAAGTGCCTAAAAATAGTTGTAAACTCCCCTTTAGATACCTTGGGATACCTATTATTTCGACCAGGTTGAGTAAAGCGGATTGTACCTCACTAGTGAACTCTATTACTGCACGAGCTCGTTCATGGTCCCAAAGATTTTTATCCTTTGCTGGTAGATTACAGCTCATTAAATCTGTCTTTCATGCTATTCAAGTGTATTGGGCTAGTGTATTCATGCTTCCACAATCGGTTCTGTCTAGAATCGAAATGATCCTTAGACAATTCCTCTGGAAGGGTCCGGACCTTGGCGTTGGTAGAGCTAGAGTCGCCTGGCGTGATGTTTGTCTCCCTAAAGAGGAGGGCGGTTTGGGTATTCGTAGACTCATCGACTGTAACTTTTCAGCAATGCTCAAACATATATGGACTCTCTTCACAGACAAGGAATCACGTTGGTGTAAGTGGATCCACACCACTTTTCTTAAGAATAAGAATTTTTGGATAGCGCCTAAACCGACTGTTTGTTCTTGGGCTTGGAAAAAAATCCTTGACATTCGCCGTGATTTTCATTTGTTCTTCAAATGGCAAATTGGTGATGGTTCTACCGCATCTTTTTGGTTTGACTCTTGGCATCCCAAAGGTCCTCTATCGGAGTTCTTCTCAAATAGGGAAATCTACTATTCTGGCATCCCAAGGGATACTTCTGTTAAGGACTTCGTATCTGGATCCTGGCATTCCTCGAGCATGCTTCAAACATTCAATTCCTGGCCGGAAACTGTCCCAGATCTCGAGGTGCACAGGCCTGATCGCTTAGTTTGGAAAGGCCACCCATCGGGTGTTTTCTCGGTGGCCTCGGCTTGGGAGCAAATCAGAATATGCAGACCTGTTGTTCCTTGGTGTTCCTTTGTTTGGGACCAGAGTATTGCGCCGAGGTATGGCTTTTTGTTGTGGCTTATATCCCTTAATAGGCTCCCAACACAGGTTGTGTTACTTAAGTATCGTAGAATATCAGAAGTTGTTTGCGCCTTTTGCAAATGTAGACCAGATTCGGTTGATCATCTGTTCTTTGCATGTCCTGTCACGCGGTCTCTTGCTTTGTTCTAGGCTGATAAGTGTTACCTTTCTTAGAGAAATCAGTCATGGCAAGACAATCTTCATTGGGCCACCAGTCACATAGGAGGCCATAGCTTTGTCCAGAGAATTGCTCGATTCTCATTTGCAGCATTGTGTCACATTATATGGACAACACGGAACAATATTCTTTTCAGGAATCAACCCCTCTTCGTGCCGGCCCTCCGGCAACATCTTGCGAAAATCACCAGGGATAGAGGTTTGTCTTTCAAACCTGTTGAAGATAATCCTCGCAACCGCAGGATCCAAGTTAGTTGGGGCATCTCGGATTCCATCTTTGATTAATCCCTTTGGGGTTGTGTTGTATCTATTTTGTAGTTTTGTGGCCGTTTTAGTCGGCCCTTCTGGTTGTTGCTTTGTAGCTCCTAGCTCCATAACCGTTACACCTTTGCACCTGTTGGGACACATTGTATGTCGCTTCAGGTACGAGGTTTTTGTGTTTCGATTTCATCTCATGTACGCTTCGCTTTGAAAAGTCAATTCACATCTTACCTTATCAAAAAAAAAAATAGTTGTAAAGAATAAGGGTTTTGGAAAAAAAAAACTCCTTTTAGTACCTTAACTTTAATTTTTTGTTTTTAAGTTTAGTCCTTTAAGGTCAATGTTCTCCTTTGGCATTTTTTTTTTGCCAAAGTTCGTTTCGACTTTTGGTGAGAAAACGAGGGTTATATTTTCTTCCATCTTTTGTTGGAAGAAATTTTCCCCAACCAGACTTTGAACTAATATATTAAAAATGTATCAATCATCTCCCTCCCTCCCGATCTCCAGCTCGTTTGCTCTAGGGTTTACGTGAGGAAGTTTTCAGGTGTGGTTAACACCAAGTAATTATAATTATATGTCCAAGTATGCATTTAGGTACTTATATGTAAATTCCAAAATTAGTTAGCTAGCGCCCAAAAAATCCAGTTGAAGCAAAGTAACACTATTACTCTTTGAAGTGCGATTTCCACTGATGTGACAGGTCGGCATGCCATGATGGCTCCAAGGGAAGACCGTTCTTGCATACACGGAAAGGACCTCGAAAAGGCGAATGATAGGTTATCTCGAACATATGGACAATTAACTCGTGATTCTTATTGATCGTAGTATCGTTCGTGATCTACACCGCAAAATAAAAAAAAATTACATAACATCCTAATACTTTATCTTGGACATATTCACAATTAACTCGTAATTCTCATCAATTGTGGTATCATCCATGATCTACACCGTGGAAATTACATAACTTTCGAAGGTGGAAAAATCGATAATATCGCGAGGCTTCGCCGAGCTCTATAGGGTTGCTCGGATCAACTGCCGCTGCCACTCTGCCAGGCGGCGCAAGAAGCTCATGACCTACCAAAACAATTACACATACACATAGCTCAACAAACAGAAGGATATGGCAGATTGAGAAGGGAAAAAGGGTGATCTTAAAGAAGGAAAAGAGAGAATGGGATGTGACTCAGAGCACGAAAGGAATCGAAGAGAAGTAATTTACCTCGGAGGGCTCTTGCAAATAGTAAGAGGCACTTGTTTCCTTGGGGACTTTAGAGACGAGAATTCCTACTCCTTGTCCTCTCTCTCTCAAAACCTACACACACGTTTATAACAATTAATACTATTTAAATCTTGATACATGATTTTAGCTGTTTAGGTACAAAATGTCAAGAGAACATGCAATAGAATAATGGAAATAATTCCGACTACCTTAAATGCATCTTCGTCTGTCCGATCGTCTCCAATATAGATCGGCAGGACATCGTTGCCGGAAGTGCCGAACCCTAAGATGATAAGACAAGGGAAAATGAGTACTGAACATATGTAACACCTTCTTGTACTCAAGGAGGAGAGTGTCTCACGTGCTTCATTTCATGCAAAAATAGAATTTGATTTCAAATACTAGAATGGTCACCGTTTTCGCTTATGTTTTTTTTTTTGTTTTAAATCTAGAAAGTTCGATCAACTCACCAAGCGCCTCTAGCAAGAACTCGAGGGCCTTCCCCTTGTCCCACTTGATGGTTGGACGGATCTCCAATACCTGCTCCGATCCAAAACAACATTTTTCGTGAGGAGTTTTGGGGAAGAGATATTCGATATCTTCCTTGGCCAAAAAAAGAGATGCTGCACATTTACACTTAAAAACAAGAATTGCATGGTACAATACACTCCGGAGTTTGAACTTAAGAAAATTTGGTCAGTCAAAATAGAAAAAAGATGATGAACGTGAAATTATCCATTTTTTTTTTGTGACCGATACCATATTTTGTATAAAAGATATCAAAGAAAATGCCGAAAAAAAAAGCGAAAAACGGGCCAATACCTTTCTGCCAGATGTCAGCTTGAGCTTCGGGTACCCGCTGAGCACAAGTTCAACCTGCTTGGCCAAAGCATCCCAGCTCTGCGAGAGTTGAAAACGAAAATTTCAAAACAAAGAATGGAAAAAAACCAAAGTAAATTTGAGATTTTCATGCAACAAAACATATGATTCGAGCAGAACTCGGTACGACGTTTGACTTTTTCGTGTCTTTACCTTCTCGTCAACGCTTCGGAAGTGTACGGACAAACAAAATTTGTTGTTCTCCACCCTGGCTCCCGGGATCGACTTGGCGCTCTCCAACAAGGCCTTGTAGACCTGCTAAGAAAAACGGGGGAATGAAGTTGATCAGAAACGAGAGTCATCTTGCAACTTTTGGCCGGCATGTTTCATTAGCCTCGCGAATGTTGCGGTTAAAAAGAGAGAGAGACTCGCCTCGTCGATCATGGGCAGGAATTCGCTCGCGGGTTGGCAGAGAACCGATTCGCCGTCCTGATGAACAATGGAAGGAAGAAAAACGAGGTCAGAAAAATAATGCGAGAAGAATTTTTTGAACAGTGATAGGGATTGCAGATCCAGGAATTGTTTTACTGTTGAGCAATTGTGGTTCTATGCAGTGAGAAGAGATGGAACTTACTTTGTTGCCATTGCTGGAACTTCTAGGGGGTCCTTTGATGTCCATGCCGTGGCTGCCTGCGTAGTATAGCTCCTTCAACTCCACGAAGCTGCAAACCTGCATTCCGCGATTTATGCAAATGAAAAATATAATTCCCATTCGATTTTAATGTCTTTGTTTTCAAAATAATTCGGGAGAAAAGTGGGATATTTTGTTAAGGGGAACTAAAAATTCCATAAAAAAATGTACCTTGTCTCTGCATCTCCCGCTCACTATCGCCGTGGGGAAGAATCTCGCAGTGTCCTTCACAGCTTCTCTCATCTGTTTCCCAAAATCGACCGAGAAATGGAAAGAAAGAGATGATCTTAAGCACCCTGTTTTGGTAATTTTGTTGACTGGCGAATATGGAAATGGAAAAACAGAGCAGTTCAAGAAGAAGAAGAAGAAGAAGGAGAAGAAGATGACCGTGGGAGACATGAAAGCGCGATCCGGGTCTTCAACGATGGGGGTGAGAGTGCCGTCGTAGTCGAGGAACATCACTATCTTCTTCCCCAGCGAAGCTCTCGTTATCTCTTCGAACTTGCTCAATGCCGACGGATGACGCATCTGTAATCACACACCAGAGAGTCAGAGACGTTACTTTATATCTCCGAGGCGATTGACCGGGGGGTGACAATTGCAAATTGTATTTCTCTAGCTAAGGACTTACGATCCACGACTTTTGCTTGTCATTGAGAAAGGCTGCTCTTGCCGTCGCACTCCCAGGCTTTGCTCGTGCAGGAGAGGAAGCTCTCATGGAGTCCAGCAACGTGCTCACTCGAGCCTCTCTCACCACGTTTCCGCCGTCCTTGAGGATCACGTCGATGAAGCTGACGCCGAGCTTCGGGTCCAAAACCCGGTCGCTCTGCTTCATCACCTTTCCTTTCTTCATTCCGGCGCGCACGACCACGCGCGTCATGTTCCCGAGCGAAAAGGAAGAGAGGGAAGATCTACGTTTGTGGGTATGAGGCAGCGGAGTCTCCGCTTCACCGAGTCGGAAACAGAGGAGAAACAGAGGATTCGGAGAAGAGAACAATGCGAGGGGGAAGGAACGAAACAGAGGAGAGAAACAGGCGATGGAGATGAAGGAGTAGGAGAGGGGTCGGGTGGGTGTTAATAATGGGCTCGAAAAGGTGGGGGGAAAGAACTCGCGCACTTCACTCTCCCTCGGTTCGCAAGTCTAGTCAATTTATAAGCATGCTCGCACGGCACTAGGTGACAAACGTCTCTCAACACCGTCTTTCCTAATATCATAAGTTAATCGCCGCGAGCGAATTTCTAACTGGCTTGTGTTTTGAATAAGGGTGTGCAAAATGGACTGTACGGATTAAAAACCACCCGGATCGGTCAAATTGATCCGGTTTTCGAGAGTGTCGGTCCGGTTCCCGGTTCCTAAAAGTGGAACCGGTGTCCAGATAGTCCGGTTCCCAATTTCAAAGAAAAATTGGATCAGATCGGATCGACTATATATACTTTTTTTTTATTTCTTCAAAAAAATTAGTAAGATGTGAATTAAACCCAAGCACAATGATTTTCCCTTATCGTTACACTACAATGATTCTTCACTTATTATTGTTTTCGTCAATATGTTGAGATTTATCACTCTCTCTCGTTGTGATGGGAAAAAAATAAAAAAAAGCGACCAGTTTCATTGGACAGGTGACCAACCGGTCACCTGTCCAACACACAGCCAAGTTATGTGGCGAGGGCCTAGTACACCTCACAGTGGGTCAAATAGTTATCAACACAAATCGAAAATTCCGCAACTGATATGAAAATCAGCATGGTAACGTCTAGCAGGAGCAACTGCCCTGACCGCTCATCCCCATCCTCTTACTCATAAAAAGAGGACTAGAGCATCCCGACCTAGTTATTCGGTGGGATGTAAAGTGAAATAGTTAATATATATTAATTGACCTATAACCATTGATTTACATTTTCTAGTAAAAGAGGGTCTAACCGGATATTTTAATGCGTTAGGATTTAGGCTCTATTTTGGCGATATCCTTAAGTAAAAAAGGCGTCAGGCTGGAACAGTGTCGACCCGACATATAACTAATTTCATTGTAGACAATAAATTGCGGATCTACTTACATTTTTATTGGAGTTAATTGGTTCAGGAAGTTTGCACGGTGTTGAATAAGCCTCTAGATAGCCAGACCTATAAACTCTTGTCCTAGATTACACAAAAAAAAAAAAATCTCTGTCGAATATGGTTTGATTACATACATTCCATGAACTTTTCTTTTAGAGGACCCGTTAACTTTCGGGGCAGCTCCCTTGCATCGAACGTTCCTTGCATTTACTCACCAAATCAGACGTCTAGATTTGCAAGTACAATGGACAGACTTTCCATGCCATGTACTACACAAATTCTAAGAAAGTCAGTTACTTTTTGTTTAGTTTATTCCAGGAATAAATACGTTATTTGTGCTTAAACCCATCGTCAATAACTATGTAAATGGAATTTTGCATGTGAAGGAAAAGGCGATCGCGCATTTAACTTTAGCTAGCATGTGTCTCAGTCCCCACTACCACTACTTGAAGCCAACATCTGAAAAGGAGAAAAAATTATAAGGAGGCTGTCCGAGAAAGAGATGGAAAACGAAAGCAAGACGAAAGTTCACAAGGTTGCATTGTTCGTGTCGGAGGTTGCAGACTTCTTTGGTCTTTTGCTAATTTTCCCTGACATTAGAGAGAAGACCATATTGGTTATTTAACCGTGTGGTCCTAGCAGAAAACTAACAAAACTAGATGCTGTGACATTTTTTTATTATTGTTAAGGTGTCATTATTTAAGTGACTTTGAAACATAACACTGAACAAGTAGGCACTCGTGTCTTCCTCTTGTTCTGTCCCGTGATCATATAATCTAAGTGAAAGGTCTGTCAAATGTGTATATTCAATTAGATGTCGCCGGGCCTTTCTTCTTGGTTCGTCGTCTTATATACAAGAAACCCTAGAGTTTTTATTTTTGGTTGTGAAAAGAATGTCGCTCGAACAGGAGACTTGCTCCTAACCTTGTGGTGCACCTAGACATTAGACTTTCTCTTTGGCAGGTTTTGAAAAAACTTAACCCCAAAATCACAGAGCCTCAGTCTCGCCCCCTGAAAGCCGCTGAAACTAATAGCCCCCACCTAACCCTAATGCGGCAAGCGTCAAAACCAGCGGCCACCGTGAATCATTTTTGGTGCTTGTATCCAATCATATAAAACTCAGCTTCTTGACGTTTTCATTATGTCTTTTATCACATCTTCAAATTGTTAGCTACATTACGCATGGCTCTGTTAATGGCTTTTCCAGAACCGAAGAGTTCTTGCACGACGAAAGATGTAGTATTTTAGATTGAAGGGAGACAGAGATACCAATTTCTTGAGTATGCAAAATGTTGTTTTGCCCCGAGAATTTTTACCTAATACCCATATGAAAATTATAGAACCTAGGGGGCGGAGGCTGCCTGTGGACTGATAGTCATGCCATTGTCGCGGTAGTTCTAAATAGACAACTCTGCCAGCAATCCTAAAACTTGTGTTGGTAGTGTACTTGAGTTTTAGAAGTTAGCTTCTTTGATTTTTCCTCGATGACCATTTTTCCATATTGGATGGTTTTAGAACTTATGCATATTTTCTTCACGATTTAAACTTTCAGAAAAAAAGATATGTTACATTGAACTTGACATTACTATATGGCATATATAAGTCAACGATCATCGCAATGCCATAACTAAATACCTGTTCAAACAAGCAAGACTTCGTAGGTCTCTATGGGATCTTCGACCGAAGTTGTGCCTCGGTAGCTTGGAAATATGCACGATACTTGCGGGTCTCCAAAGGAAAAAGAATTCTTACATTCTACTTTTTTTTTTAACGAAGAAATGCAATTTTCAAGTAGCTAGAGTCCATGAGCAAAAAAAACAAAAAGAGTAGCTAGAGTGTGTTATACGCCAAGAAGTCAAGTCAACACTGTTGACAGCCCTTTTGCCTTTTGGGATTTCTAAGAAGCCTAGTTGCTTGCATTGCTCCCTTCTGTTCTTTCCGTTGACTTCGCTCCATTGACTATATATTTTAATTTCTCTATGCTACGTACATTCCCGTATAGCGTTCTTATATCGAGCTCGGTAACTTGAGCTTATAACCGAGTGGAACATTAAAATAGCGAAATGCAATTGATGTATTGGACCGGTAGATGGACTAAAACCCTCTGGCTTTGATCTATGCTAGCTTTGCATCCCCTCGTCCCCTATCATCATGGTAAGGCTAGTAGAATTGACAAATGAACATATATTGTTTTCCTTGATAAACTGTTTTTATATGTCATCAAACTAGGGTATGGTCCAAACCCTAGCCTTCCTTGGGCCAGACCGGTTTGCGGCGATGGTTCCCCGTGTTGTATCATGAAAAATATGTCACACCATTTATACCACACGACGTGCTTACTTGATATATAACTGATCGACCATTCTCAATATAACAACGTACCATTTGGCAGGTTTTGGAAGTATCACGGCAACGCATTGAAGGACTCAAGGTTTACATGACATTTTACAGATTCTCGAACAGGAAAGACAACGTGGGAAGTTTCCTGGACATGCATGGGTTCTTTCGGCTTCTCTCTGCCCTTGGAGTCAACACTTCAACTAATTGAAGTTAAAAGTTCTCTCGCGTTGAAAAGACTTAGGGGTGCACGGCCCACTTGGCAGGGAAAGAATAGCTGGCAACTTGCTGCTGGTGGAGCCTAGGGGCAATTTAATCAAACCGGCCCCGACTCCACTATAGCCTTCGAATCTCCAATATTTTCCATTGTATCTTACAATATTCGCTTCTTTGATGCAGAATAAAGCGAGAGATTCCAACAATTTCAATCACATGGTTCGATAGTTCTTGAAAGGATTTCTCTCTCCCTTTCTTTTTTTCATCTTTTCCTTTTTGGGTTTTTTCTTTGGACTTCTTATATTCGCATCCTCCCCCCCCCACCTAGAGTCAAAGTCGGTGGCAAACGTAGATGCCAAGAAGTTACCCGGGGGTAGGATCTGACTTTGTCAAAAGAATGGTTTCAAAGCTCGAGAAGAGACTACTGCTAGCTCGAGATTTTTCAACAAAGAAAGGTGAGTTAGGCGACCCAGAAAAGGGTTTAGAAAAAGTGCAGATCTTTGAATTTTCAGGCACCCAGTACCCACACGAAGGAAGAGCGGCTTTCCCTATAAGCACGCATGTATTGGTATACGGTCACTATTATAAACGAAGCACATGTATCTAGGTGATGCCAAAAGCTTGTCATTTTTAGCTTATTTTATTTGGGTCAATAAAGAGAAGCATAGACCTTGACTTTCAATTTATTGACTTCGAGGGGGAAACCAATTTAGGGTTTAGAATGTCGACAGTCTTACGTAAGGGCGGCAAGCAAGAGCAACAGCCCATTAGATGCAATAATGTGATCATTATAGGCTAACGCTCCCGTCATACTTGCCCACAAACCCTAATGTAAGTTGACAATGTGTAACGAGAAGAACAAGAAGTGGCCATTTCTTTTTCCCCGAATTAGAAAAAGTGCACGCACGTCACATATAAAGAAGTCGGTAGGAGAAACTCCACGTTAGTAACGAAAGCCTTTCTCGAAGAAGCTAGTGTATCGTGCATCAATTTGAGTCTTCTACTCCTAAATATTGGCTTTCCTTTCTTCTAGAGCAATGCTAGAGGCTTAGGCAGCAAATCGCATGGGATGTGGGTGTATTTCATGGATTTGGTTTGAAAAGTTATTCATGGTGATAAATACATTTTCCATCCACCATTCATGAATTCAATCAATTATCTTTTTTAATTGTTTTTTTTACCATCCATCTAATATCCGATCTTCTTCAAAAAGAAACCGCGTACCCTCGATTCACACGACACTCCTATAGGAGGCAGAATTTGGAAAATACATTTCAGCCATCAATTATCATGTAAAATTACTTGTGTAGCAATCTAACTCCCTGTAATATATTTGACTAATTTTCGGTTATGTAACCTTTTATCCACGTGCCTTCTTTTGGGTAATTCCGAGCAAGTATTGCGTAAGGTAAATTTATTAGATCAAGTGAATTGCATTTCAAAAATACGAGGAACCCACGTCAGATCCCTAAATAACATAAGTTGTCAAATGATTACTTTTACTATGGCTGGCGTGCTATCCAATCACATCGCTCACGGGCTGAATCCACACAAAACTTTCCTGGATCCAAGCAAGAAGAAACAGCAACTTAATGGAGGCTGGCAAGTGACGAGGAAAACGATGAAATGGACAACTGGTGTAAACGCACATCAAATTGTGTCGGGACCAATCCACGTCGGAGCTGCGTTGGAGGAGAAAGAAAAACGAACGCCGGTGGAGAACAGCCGTCGCTCTCTCTTCCCTCACCGAAAAAGGCTTTTGTTGTGTAGTGATGCAGAGATCTTGTTGCGCTTAGAATGGTGGGCTTTGGCTCTCGCAACTGGCCATTCGGGACCCATCTCACCCCACGCGTGGTAGGCCCGTAGAATATTAAAAAGGAAGAAAGCAATTGTGCACGTGTCTATTCTGTGGACACCAAAACCGCCGGCTCTCTCTTTTGCCCTTTGGACCCCCCTCCAACTCGAAAAGATTGTATCACACTTGTATCGTGTTAACCTAGCTATCATATTTATCGTTGGATCAGGTGGATGCAGAAGCGGGCAATATCTTTGATTCCAACAAAGACTACCGTGTTGTCTTGTTCTCGTTTGCTCTCCTTGTCGTGTTCGCATTGTCGTGTTCACGTCAATTGTGTTATTAGATTTCCACTAAACTAATTATGGGAAGTGATTGAGTTTGAATAGTGAAAAAGTTGGTTGCTTCGTGTTGATACATATGTATCCTTCCATTATACTTTAAAGTACATAAAACCTCTTAATTTATTTTAAAAAGGGAAACCTTTGAAATATTGATTAGAGAAGATTTTGTTCATTGGATTGATGTGACGATGGATCCCAATTCATGGATTGCGAAAAACCGACTTCCCAGGATTGACATAACGGTTCTAGAGGTGAGCAATCGAACTAGTTCAACCTAGGAACTATGCTGAGATTTATGTGTGAATTGTGTTCGAGAAATCCTATAACTCATTGACTTAAGGTTTTAAGTGAAGTTGGGTCCAACTAAACATGTTGAAAAGTTTAGGCTTGAGCTCCCTTTTGGCAATATCTCTGAGTGAAGGTATTGGACTTTTGCTGAGCGATCCCAATAATAAATATCTGATCTGATGGTAGATTGGTGGGCCCTTAATTAGTTCTAGTACTTGGTGAATATCTCAAGAAAGGAATCTGCTGACCAACGCAATTTTCAAGCAGCGGGCGTTGTGGTGTGGGAACGCGAGTCCAATGGCAGACTTCGTAGTTTGGTCTAGAAAAAGTGACCTAGGATGAGTTGGTTGTTGGTGGAGATTCAAGTTGAGATACTTTGATATAAAAGAATACTTGAATTAAGGGGGAGAAAACTAAACATTGAGCTCACACGTGATGAGAAGATAGTTGAAATGCACATGTGAGTTTGTATTAAAAAAAAGTCTTGTATTGGAGAATTGGTGTAGTGTGGACCATTTATTGTATTCAAATTAGCTTATAACTCATTAGCTTAAACTTTTGAGTAAAAGTGGATCCAACTAAATATGTTGATGGGCTTGGACTTGGATTTCTTCTGGATGATCTCCCCAAGTCAAGGTATAGATACTTCTACTACACGGTTACGGCATATGATATTAGAGCTGATGGTTGATTGGTGCCCACTCCAATGTGCATCAATGTTTGGCGAATATCTCAAGAAAGGAATTTGGTTACCAATGCAGTTTCCGAGCAATGGGCATTGTGAACTAGTAACGCAGTCTCGATGGCAGCCTTCGTGGTTTGGTCTCAAGGATGAAGGTAGGCATTGGAGATTCAAGTTGAGATATTTTGTTGTAAAAGGTACTTGGATTATGGAGAAGCATACCTAACATCAAGTTCGCATGTGAGGAGGGAATTGTTGAGATGCATATGTCAATTGTGTTAGAAAGTCCCACATTGAAAAATTGGTGTGTGGTATGAAGTAGTTAATATATTTTAGTTGGCTAACTTAAATTTTTGAATGAAGGTGGGTCTAACTGGATATGTTAACGAGTTAGGACTTGGGGTTCTTCTTGGCTATCTCTTCAGATAAAAGTATTGAGCTTCTGTTGTGCACTCCCAATAAACTAGCCCAACTGCCTTACTTGGCCACATCAAGGTCGGTTCACAAGGGGATCGGTCCAGTTACGGGTTCTAAAAATTGGGAAGCAGCAGGTTTTACCAGGGAACTTGGAACCATGAACTTGCAAGACCAATTTCAGGGTAGAGCTTGGAACCAAACTAGTTTTGAATTGGGTAACCAATAATCATAAGTAAGTTATTTTGCTCCTTTTTTTTAAAATAGAAAGTACTTGTTTAAATTGAATATGCTTGACATATTATTCTAAAAGTACAAAGATTACACACTTGATTATAGTTAATTGGTCTATGCTGTGATGATTTAGCCTGAGGACAGATAACGGCATTTTTTCAACTTTCAAAATAAAAGAAACTATGTGTGAACTGCACTAGGAGATCTCGTGACATTGCGTATAAGAGATTTAATCAAAGGAAATTGATATATAATCAAAGGGCAAATGTGGGTGCAAACTAAACTCTCGAACTCTAGATTTCGATTTTGAAATTAAAAGACTAGTCGATCTTTCTAGGTGGTTAGTTGACTTCTCTTAACCCATACGACTTTTTTTCCATCGACCTAGAAAAGTGATTGGTGACAATTCTTGAAACAACTTTGGAAAAAACCGTATCATTACAGGTTGCCTCGACCCCTAAAGTTGGGAAGACTCTAAAAGAAATTTAGGTGAACACCATTGAATTTATCTTGAGAGATTATTCTGGGCAACATCCTTCAAGACTATCATCACTCGCTCAAGTACATAATTGAATACCGAGCCCTTGCTACCACTACATCTGAACTATTGTGTATACGTTGATTACTATATAGATCATAGGAACTCGGTATCAGAGGGCAATAGTCCTCTCTTGTGAAGATCGGAGTACTATTAAAATATTCCATAATGGCATTTTCATGAATGGATAAAACTTATCGAGAGTTACTACCATTTTGGACGGCAACATGGTCTTCATATCACTATTTACCTTGCATGTACTCATTCAGGTGATTCTTTTTTTTGGTCGAAACATTCAGGTGATTAGACAATTGGAATCTTGAATTAGGCACATCCACCTATTTGCTTGATCCTGGAAAAACCACCTTACGTTTGAGGGATGATAAAAGTTGAAATTTTATTCTTTCTGAAGATTTGTGAAATCCCTGATCAATAGGCATCGTCATTATATGTATTTTCTTAGAGCATTAATCTTATATTAAGATTGCATAAGTTGCAGTAAATAAATCCTGGCCCTAAATAGGTTATTACATAGTCTATACATACTCTCGTACTAATTCATTGTGACACATTTACTTTAACCAACTTAATACATCTCATAATCAATAAACACATCCCCATATTTTCCCAAGCCATTGATTCAACAGTTTAAAACTTTAGATCAGCGGGAAAGTCAGCAAGATAGCCAAGTTGAAGTAAAAAAATCTAGTCAAAAGTGGATGAACCAAATAATTAGATCCTTCAATCATGTTTTCCCTTTTCTTTCTTCTGGAGTATATGTCCAGAAGCAAAAGGCATGATCCCTTTCTCTTTAAAGCTCAAAGGGGCTTTCCATGCAATTCCCACATCAAAAGGCGGACATTTATATGATTTCTTACGGGGATATCAAGCAAAGCTGGTGCATGCACCTCCAAATCTCGAATTAGAAACTGAAGAATAAATCAAGATGTGATGCCGCCTTTCAGTCGTGTAAGCCTTTCGCTTAGATGTCACCACTCTCAATCCCTCCCTAAGCATATTATCGCCTCGAATTGAGAGTCGTAATTGAAAACCCATGTGTAATCGCATGAGAATGATCCCTGTTGACCCTATGTTCGCATCGCAAGCCTTTCACTGTTCGCAAGCCTTTCACTGATCTTCATCTCCCTTGATTACATAGAATAATACATCTCGTCACCAAGTTGGAGATAAGAAAAGGGAGCGGGAGGCGAAAAAAGCAAATGGGGGATAACCTTGGGGGGATTAGGGTTCGTCCAATCTAGAAGCTTTCACGATCGTGATGCTGATACGATGCAGCTAGCTGCACAACCCTACACCGAAAGGAGGGAAAAAGATCCTTAATAATAATCTCTTACGACCCACTTTCGGAGATGTTCCAACTGCAATTCGCTCGCTGTTCTGATCTGGTCCTAAAAAAGGAGGAGAGGGGCAACACCACGCGCCAAGAATCAACCGAAAAAACTGCCGAGATAGGCTGCTAGTTGCAAGATGCACGTGGTTGGGGCCCCGCGCAGAGAGGAAGGGAAAACCAGACGCAGCTGCTGCTGGTGCTCTCGATCGGTCAGGTGTAGGGGCCCCCGCCCCCTGCAGCGACGATGACGGGACGCATCATTCGTGTGGGGGCCCTGTGGGGCGCGGGGGGCGCAATGATTTCCATGGCGGGAAGGGAGGGACCCCACAAATCATGGGGATGGGTTTGCAGTAATGGTGAACCCACTCACCCATTTGTTCACACCTCCCACTCAATTGCCCACCATCCCCCCACTTCCACAAATTCTAATATCTTAAATTTCATTTCCCTCTTCCTCCTTCCTCTTCCCCTCCTCTTCCTTCTTCCCTACCTTTTCAAGATCTTGTGTGGCGTATATTGTTATCTCTTTCTTTATAGTATTTTTTTTTTGCTTTTTGCTTTTTTTTTTGGTGTGGGATGTGTAAGCGGTGATTTGGAGGGCAGATAAAAAGTGCGGTGTTGTTATTCTTATATCTTCAGGAATATCTGTATGGAATTTTTGGACCGATTTTGATTATTCTGAATAATTTTGACCGACTTACCTTTGTTGTGTTGTGCCGCCAAATGAGCATATCTTTGTAAGGCAAATCGAGCGAGCCAACGTGAACCTTGTTGCATTTTATCAAGAGTAAAAAGATAGAGGATTGATGTTGCCGGTGGTTCTTCTATTTTGAGTCGAAATTTTAGATCGTTTTTCTACTTTCCTTTTTTTTTTGGGGGGGAGGGGTTTAAAATGGTTCATGTACTTTTCAAAAGATCTACTATTGGTGCTTCAGTTGTATTTGGCTGTTTGAGCGCTAAGTTGGTTATTAGAGTACTTAGTTAGCCGTTGCATGCGGTGTTGATTTTGGCTAATGTGATGCCAATACTCTAATGGTTTTTTTCGAAAAAAATTGAGAGAAATGGTTGCGTTTGGTTTTGCATTTGGGGGAAAGCCTTGGCTCAAATACCAATGACTTTGGGTTAAAGGGATTTTTCAAAATGCACATAGTATTTAGTAAAATGTAATAGGGTTCAACTTTGGTTTAAATACTGCTTGGAAAAAACTATACATGTAAAGGACTTCAGTTATATTTTTCAATAAATAAATAAATAAACTGAATCTTTGGTGGCTCTCAGGCGAAGGGCTTAGGCATGGCCGGACGCCGGCAAGGCGAGCCAGATCTAGCAACGATGGCCCTCGCCTGATCATATGCGACCCTCATGTGACCTAAGGCAGAAGGTTGCACCTCCTCAAATGAGGGCTACCGATGCCAAATAAGCATCATATTTTGCTCGCTGACGACATTGAGGGTAAAAGTGAAATTTCGAAAGTTTAGCGAGAACAAAGTTGGAAGGAAAAAAATCATCAATTCCTAAAGTAGCATTCTGAAAATGCTCAAAGCCCAAAACTTGAGAGGACTTGTATCGTGCTAAGGGACTTCAAATAACTTGGGAAATGCTGACATTTCCCAAATAGGCTCTAAAAACAGTTATCAAACGCTTTAGTACTTGGCCAAGGGTCTTTACAGCCCGAAACCTATTTCCAAGGCTGAACTAAATGCACCAATTCACATGAGCTTTCCAATTAGCTTCCTTCTTTCGTGCGTATTTCTGATGGGTTGCACAAGAAGAAGAAGAAGAAACGAGGAGTGAGAGAGAGAGAACACTTTGAAAAGGAAAAAATAATTCTAGAACAACAAATTTTAATGAAGTTATCAACAAATTCCGTCATTGACACGATCAAGGAACAATCGGTGACAATTTTTGAGAAAGAAGAGGGATGCTTTTGAACAAAAAGAAAGTCGGATAATTTTGAATTTCAAGTAACATCAATGACATTGCACAAAAAATAGTAATGACTTCATAGACTAAGGAGAATATTTTGCGTAACCAAGGAATTGCTTAGTTTTACCATCATCCAGTCCAATAAATGATATCACGAAAAATGCCCCTCAATCAAGAAAACCATAAAGTCATAAGATTGAAAAAAAAAATCGTTTTAGAATTAACAATTATTAAAATTTCGCATAGCTTCAAATTAATTTTAAGGGTAATGTTGATTCATATGCTTTTTAAATGCAAAAGCAAAAAAGTAGAAGCTAATGTTGAAAGCAAAATTTCACCTCAAATAAAGTCGCTCACTTCCTCCTAACGAATGGTCACGCGATGAATCCATGAGAACAAATTACAGTTCCTTTGTCGTACAGCACTTGTAGGTAGCTAAATGATGATGCACTACTACCCTTCACTCCTAAGGCATTTACTATTTTCTTTTCCCCCCATAAACCCAATTACAAAGCTTTTGCCGTAATTATTTTCTCTTTCCTGCGAGGCTTCTAATAGCAATACTCCCTCGATGTGGCAACTTGTGTCAATGTATTACAACCATATTTATAATTTGCACCAAGATGTCATAGTTTTCTGTTTAACAAGCTAAGTGATCGAGTTACGGCAAAAAAAAAAATGCGTTATGTCAATATATAGTTGAACATGTTAGATCGTGTCGTACTCAAATTTTTTCTGCCATGGCGGGGCAATGGCAGCAGTTTCATCCTTCTGGGGCAATAATAACGGCTTAGATTAAGTATGCAACGAGGTGTTGAACTCCTGTGATACGACCCAAGGGTTGACAATGCTGGTCACCAACTCTCATCCTTTCACTCGCCAAAATTGAACATTTTCATTTGAAGGAAGGTGAAGCGAGAACGATGCATGATCAAGTGGTCATGAGCCCCCCTAAAAGCTTTGTGTCTTTATTAGGGAATCTAGATGCATGTGTACCTAGCTCATCATAACGGATCCCACATGATGTGAAGGTTATAATGAACCCGCTGCATATGCACTCAATTGACTTAAGTATGTCTCAAAAGTTTTTCCTAATTGATTAGGGTATTCTAAAGTTAAGTGAAATTACCCTCTTAAAATCTGAATGTATTAGCAACTAGCAAATTGGACGTCCCAGGTCGCTCACACTTTTTTTTTTCTCTTTAATTTTCCATCTTTCTTTCCCTTTTTTTTTTCTTATTGCTCATTTTGTCCTTGGGTCTATCTGTTCACTGTGCATGACCCCTTATTATGCACGTCCGCCAAGCCAACCTTGATCACGAGTCTTGACCGCGGCTTCTTCACCCCCAACTCCGCTGGACCCCCCTTTCCGTGTGGCCCCGCCGACCCATGGCCCCATCCCCAAGCACCCACCACCGCCATCTCGCCCACCGTATCCGTTTCTTTGGCCTTATGCGGGTCGGGTTGGGCTTGTGACGTCCAGTCTGGCGTCACCAAGCACAGGCTTAGCCTCGTGCGTGGGGGTCATGACACTTGAACCTTCGTCTGTCCTCATCAAGGACGGGAGGAGAGATGGAGGCCTTGTTGGCGTTGCCTGAGGTAAGGCAACAAGCCTCGGGGTGGTTCCGCTAACTCGAGCTAATTGGGCAATGACAGACAATGATGAGACAAGGCATGACGGGGCAGAAATTCCCTTAAGGCACAATGATAATTTTGTCTAATTGATAACCCGGTAGAAATAAAATTACCTCATAACTGTAAAAAATCCCAATTATTAGTCTCGTCTAATTAACCGTCGAGTCGACTTGTTAATTAGATCAGATCGCCAACAGTAAAGAAGCACGAAAACTTGCCGGTTGCTCAAGTTGCTTTATATCTTTATCTTGGTGAGAACGGAAAGAGAAAATCTGAAAGATTTGGAGCATTTTCATGTATCATTTGGACACAGGCCTACGGGGAATATGGCATGGTGGTTAGGATTCAGGAATGCACACAATACCTAGAGAAGATTCACCACTGACATTGTGCACCAATTTAAGGTTTCTTAGGTAACTTTATTCCTAATCCATGGAGAGGAAATCCTGAAGATCGTGAATCTTCCGATATGCCCAAATGCTAAAGAGAAGATTTGAGCTAGAATGTACCAAAACGTGGCCGAGTTGATCAACTTTGGGATCAAATTCTCTTGGATGAAAAGACTTACCTTTGGGATATTGATAACAAAATGCTAACTGCTGGGCAATTCTTATTCTATTTTCTGCTATATCGAAAATTCATAATTTTTTGGCGGCATAAACTTTTTTAAAATAGTTGCGCACTCACCTTCAATGAGAGAAAGAAAAAAGTATTATGATTTTTTCGCAGCTTGCCCGTGCCTTAATTAACTTGACTTGCGCCGTGCGATGAACAATCTCAGGGGGGACCTCTACAAATGCCGACGCACAAGCAGCCGTGCTCAACATGAGTCTTCGTACGAAGTTTAGCGGAAGTTGCACCTCTGAAATCGACTGGGTTCAATCGAGTATCTACTCGAAAACATGGCATCACGCAAACGTGACAACTGTGAGATCATCTGGTTTTCATCATCATTGGCCATTATCATCGTGTAGACATTTTTCAATGTGAAAGTGGAGTACTCCGTTTCAACTACCGACCTAGCTTCTCAGTTAAATTATGAAGGGGCGGCAGCGGCGGGCTCGTTCAAATTAGCGGCAGCCATGTTTGATGTTAGACGTTTTATCGCGGATGTGAAATTTTTCGTGGTTATATTTAAGGCGAGTCGCCGGCACTAATTGCCTCTTCTTATCCTTATCTGGCATTTAAAAGAAAAGTGCCGTGCGAATATAAAATCACCTTACTTCATTGTCAATAAATATAAAGAAAGGTGTGAATTGTATGAATATTTGTCTATATGGTAGAGAGAAAAATGACTTTCATCTCGCTTTTTAGATTTCCTATCTTACCCTTTTTTACATAGTAGAAATATAATGGATCTCTTAATCACCAAATTCATAGATAGCCATCAATTTTCTTTTTATGCATAATCATCAAATTATCTGTATTATCTATCTATCTTTCTATATTATAAAGTCAAAACACCCTTCATCTTACTCTCGAAGTGTCGATAATGTCCATAACACTTCTTTATAAATACTAGAAAAGCGAGGGACGCTACTGTCCATAACACTTCTCGAAGTGTTTAACATGTACTTTGGACAGTTAACTTTTTTTTTCTACCTCCTTTTTACACCTACACGATTCTCACACCACTAAATTAATTTAACGTAATGAATTCTGGTATTATTGTAAAAGTAATATCACACATGGATGGATATTGTTGACGTGGACGCCGGTCAGTTTACGTGGCACCACTGACGCTTACGTGGATAATTTTTAATAATGTTTTCATGTTTTTTTTTTATTTTATTATTATTTTTTCTTCTTCTTTTTTTTCCTTTTTTCTTCTTTTTGCCGGTGACCGGTCATAGTTGATGGCTAGGCGGGTTAGCCTCACTTGTGCGAGGGTGGCTGTCACTTGCCACAGGTGATGGCTCCCCTCGGCGAGAATCAACCTAGCCCAAGTTAGATCTGGCAAGGGGAGCCCTTGCCTAGTCGAGATTCGCCTATGGTAGGCGATGTTGACCCTTGACTAGGTGAGGCAAGCCCACCAGGCCATGGCTGGTGGCCGGTCACCAGCCAAAGGAAGAAAAAAGGAAAAAGAAAGAAAATAATAAAAATAATAAAAAATAAAATATTATTAAAAATTATTCACGTCAGCGCCGGTGGTACCATGTAGGTTAGCTGGCGTCTACATTAGTAATATCCAAGCAAAATTAGCCGAAAGGATTGAATTGACACAATACTAAAAAGTTTAGGATTAAATTAGCATAAAGATAATAGATTTATGGCTTTTCTAACACTTTTCTAGGAAAGCAACCATCGTCGCACTTTTAAAATGTCTATCCCACCCTTTGTCCATTTTTAATCACTTACAAACTTATAGAGAAAATGGAGTTCCTTGACTAATCTAAGCACCGGCTCATGTGCCCGTACCATACAACTTTATATATAACATCTCTCTTTTGCATTGAAGATCAATGAGAGAGCATCATGGAGGATGAGCATTCTAAATGGCGTCATCTGTTTGAGATAACTTGTAATTTTGCCCTCATATTTTCGAAAACTTTATGGCTCTCCCGGCGTGACCTTCACTAATATCGAAATGAGAGCAAAGTAGCACTAAATTAGGAAAGTCTTTTATGTAATATTTATATCAAGCGACGGGTTATCATTTTGTTATTCACTGTATTAAGTACCATCATCTATCTTGATTCTTAAATATGCATCGAAGATAAGGATATATGATCAGACAAATGACTTCATGTCGACACGGCTGAGTTGATTAAAAAATTTACTAATCTAACTTTGTCCTGAATTGGAATTTAAAGAGCAAACGGCACTTTCTCTTAAAAAAGAACGATTTTTGGTGGGGACATCTTTGCATAGAGTCCAAGTCGTAATGATTGGAGAATGAGCTGTGAACTCGCCAACACGTCATTCAAAGAAGGTGGAGGGAAAGAGATTTTTCTAATCATTGTCCAATTGAATGACCTCTTTTGTTGCATTGCAAACCCCAATTAGGGGAAGGGAAGCCCACTCGACATAATAAAGTTAAAAGAGCTCGCCGTGCTTTTGATCCCCAATTCGAACTTAGTCGTGATTTTGATATCTGCCCACCATAGTCGATTAGACAATTGAAAGGTCGAACTACATGATTTGATACCATCATGGGAAGGGAGAGAGATTCAGAAGATTCTCTCGTGCTTCATTCATCAATAGGTTCGGCAGATGTCGACCATGGTTCCAAAATCTTGTTTTTAGGTCCCACTGTATGCCGGGGGAATAATATTTTCTTTTTCGTATGATAAAAAGTAATTTTGATATGATAAGAAAGTAGAACAAGAATGTACAAAAGCCTAACACGTTTGACATATTTAAGAAATGTCTTTTTATAATACAAGTGGGGAGAAAAATGAAGAATGCACGCATGCGTTGGTGTCCGGGAAAAAGCTTGGTGCGAGTGAAATTCTAATTTGATTCATTTTTTTAGAGCAAATATTCACACGCAATGCATGTGTGCAAGAAATCGACATTCAAAATGTTAAGCCAAATCATTTTGTCGCGAAATGTTTGAATCGTTGAGTAATTAAAAGAAATTAGTGATAGACATGCGAAATGAAAAAAAAAATCGTATAAAACTATTTAGAAATTTGTTTGGCAGAATTGTTGTAGGATAAAAAATATCCAAGCTTTAATATTGGATTATGTTCGGTGTAATATAAAACTGTGTTTATGCATTCGTTCATGTACCAATTATTTGCAAATAAATAATTAAGGATAGTTAGGGAAAGAAAAAAGAAACTCCTGAAAGCCCTTAAAATAAGAACTTTTGTTTAATATAATAATATAGATAATATCAGAATGTAGATTCTGTGGTCCCTAGCGTGGCAATTAGGGCCCGTTTGGTAACATGCCAAACAGTGAAAATTTCTATTCTTTTGTTTCTAGAAATAGTTTGGGAACAGAAATGTGTTTGGTAAACTTTTTGTTCCCAGGCACATTTTTGCAAAAATTTATGCCCAGAAATAGTTTTGGAAGAGAAACAAGAAGTTAAAAAAAGTTGCTTCTTGTTTCTCGGCACAATTTGAGAATCAGTTTTTTTTCTTCTTTTTTCTTTTTTTTGTTTTCTTCTTTTTGTGTTGCTTTTCTTGGGTTGTGGCTGGTTGCCAGTGGCTGGCCACAGCCTAGGGCCGGCGGAGGCGAGGGTCCCCCTTGCTGGCGAGGGCGAGGCGGCTCGCTGTCAGTCATGGCGAGGTCGGCCTTACCCAGATCGGGCGAGGCCGAGCCTCGCTGTGGGTCGCGACGGCGAGGCTCGGCCTCGCCAAATCTGGGCGAGGCCGACCTTGCCGTCTCTGGGCGAGGCCGACCTCGTTGTGGGTCATGATGGCGAGGCAGGCGGCGAGGCAGGCGGCGAGGGCGGCGGCGAGGGCCGCGACACCCTGGCCTGTGGCCGGTCGTCGGCGACCGGCCATGGCCAAGAAAGAGAATGGGTAGAAAGAAAAAAAATTAAACAATTCAAAATATTATTAAAATATTATTAATGTAAAGAAATTTTGTGTAGTTACCAAACGCATTTCTGTTCTTTTCTATTCTAGGAATAGAAATTTTGGACAGTTTACCAAACGTCTTCAAATGCTCAGAAATTGTTTTCGGGCATAGAATAAAAAAGAATCATTTCTGAGTAGAAATAGTTTCCGGACACAGAATGGTTGTCATGCCCACCCTTAGAAGATCCTGTTTTCATTAGTAAAGCAGTACCTGCCATGCCAAATTTCTGTTCTTGGTCTTTTCTTGCAAAAACAAGAGCCAATCTCAACGACAGCCCATATTGATTAAGGCTCACCAGTAACTCCACTACACCTCAGGAAGCATAGACTTGAATTAGTATCCCAGTGAACCAACTTTCTAGATTCACCTCCATCTAGACAGCTTATAGGCTGTTGATTACTCGGTTACGGTGGAATAGGAAGACTACCGTGACTCTATGAGATTAGTATGGTATTTAGAGCTCTAGGGTTATCATGGATGGTACACTCGTAGATGACTGGTTTATCTAAGCAGCGCGGTAGTAGTCACCATTGTATGCAAAATATTATATGACAGAACAATGCATTGGGCAATTTAGGGTTTGTCCAAACATTCATCTAATGCTTTGCCCTAGCCTAGTTGGGGCCACGATCTGCGGGCATAAAGGTCGTGACCTTCGGCGACTCCATGGTATTGAGGTATTTGATAATTGATATGGTAAACATGGTCAATTAATTCATAACATTGGTAACGTGGGTACAGGCTTGTATTTATAGTGCCGAGTCATTCTTTCTGCTCTCATGATGTGATGAAGCCCAATGCCACTTATGGGCTTTGTCTGCAATGCAGCCCACTTGCCATGCCCACGCCAAATTTTATTTTTCTTTGGTAATAACCATACTCAGCATCTACATTGTCTCAACCATTCAAATTATTTACATTAAAAATTGAAAAATAATTACATGGAGTTTTTTAATGTCACTAGAACTATACATATATTTCTCAACAACCTATGTAATGCCGATCAAGAGAATAGTACAAGACAATTAATGCAAAATTCCAACTGCAGAAGCAAATAGAAATTGTTAAAAGATACTGACCATGATCTAAGATAACTATTTCCCCTCAATCAGGAACTGCAGTGATCCGTCGCGCAACAGCAACAACTATACAGCCGATGTAAGTGTTGCTCTAAGAGTTTGCTAATTCATATTGTTGGAAATTGCATGCATATGGGATTTAGACGCAATCAATGAAGATACAATTTTTCCATAATCACGGTCTCGAAATTTTGTGTTCATTTCTTAATCTTTGCCGATCAACTTGTTCCCAGACAAATTGCAGTCAATTGGAGTTCAAGCACGTCTCCTGCTGATGTTAACAAGAGAATTTTGAACGTGTAAGTCAAGCAATCACTTCTGAAGTTGGCTCGACGGGATGGAAAAAGCAAAACATGCTCTTCCTTTTTTTCTAATTTGTCAGCAATGCATAGAGATTGTTTCAATAGGGACAAAAATACGCAAAACTTTACAAAGAAGGCCATGAGCGCAGATGTATAATGCCAGTAGCACTGTGAGTTTGATATGCCATTATGATTTTGATTTATCAACGATGCCAAAGACGTTATACATTCATGATCCGAATTAATAAGTTTAATTTCCCATTTAATAAGTTTAAATGTTTGCGTTCCAACAATAAAATTTAGGCATTCCTAGCCAAGGATTTCAAAGTCTTGCAAACGAGGAAAATCAGATCTCACTTTGTGTACTTGGATGAGACTACACTTGAATGATAAAAAGACCAAAATAATAAGCATATAATTTGCCTCATGGCAGTTCAACAGACTTATTCATCATCTTACAATGCAAAAAATGAACGGTCGAGATTCTCATATTTGACAAGATCTGCGAGCATTCCTCCTCCACTTCTTTCTCATATTAGCTCCTTTCCTTTCAAGCAATACCCGAGCTTTTCAAATTTTCTGGATTCGAGAACAATATATCCTAGAGAGACTCCAGCTACCATTCTAGACCCATAATCCATCAATATGGCTCTCCACTCAAATCAGCCTCCATGCTCTGTATCATTTTCTTGAACGATGGTTATTGGTGGAATTTCTCGTGAACCATCTGTGCATGTCTCTAGCCGTGGAAATCCGCATAGTCTGGGATTCTTGACAAACGAGTCGCTCTTGAATGTGTTGAATTGCCGTCCCTAAGGAATAGGTCCAATGAGCTGATTCTCTAAGAGGTTTGAGAATTCAAGAGATGTCAAATCCGCTAGTTCTCGAGGAATCCTTCCGGTGAACTTATTTGAAGAGAGGTCTAGCCATTCAAGTTCAGTCAAGTTCCCGATAGACGGAGGGATATAGCCTACAAGATTGTTGCGGGAAAAGTTGAGCCCTTTGAGTGACTTCAGGTTTCCTATATCCACGAAGCTCCCCACCAAAATGGTTGCTCGATAAGTCGATACTCATGAAAATAGTTAGAATTTTCACCAATTGTATCTCTAGTCCTTTTATGGTCAACGTGACTGAATCTTGATAATTATCATCTCCCATATACTGTGGCTTGCCCCGTATTTTATCCTGATTCATCATGGCAGTAAACTTCATAATATATCTAATAGGTAAAGGACCGCTCAGATTGTTGTTGGCCAAGTCGAAAATGCGCAATTCAAAAAATGGGCAAGCTAATGTAGGACTACTCATGAAGCCATGGAACATGTTGGACCTCAAAACAAGAACTTGTAGCTTGGGAAGGGTTCCTAACCAATCAGGGAAGGTATCCTCCATTCTATTGTTGCCGAGATCCAAAACTTCCAAATTTTCACATTGTAGTAAGGACCGAGGCAATGTCCCTTCAAATTAGGGGTGGGCGATTCCAGGTTCCGGGTAGGTTCCGCCTGGAACCTGGAACCTACCCTCGGGTACAAATTCCTCAAAATAAGGAACCTGGAACCTACCCGTCGAAACGTGGAACCTAGAACCTACCCTATTATAGGTTCCAGGATCGGTTTCAGGTTCCAACAGGTACTTTTTTTTTAATTTTATTTTTAATTAATCAAAATGAAAATGAACATTCATCAAAAGGAATACAAAAGACAAATTAGACGTACTCATTTTCCTAGATATATAGCATTAAGTGTATAACGACCATATAAATAAAAACTGAAAAGTCTAGAAGGAGCTAACACCAAGACCAATAAGCCGATATGTATTATAGAAGTACCAATAGATGACAAATTTTCTGAGTGATAAAAAACCACAGCATATTAACCAGAGTAGGACTTATGATCAATAGAAGAAACGATGATTAGCCCCTTCCAGTTCCTCAATATACATAGCCCCAATTGACAAACCAAACCAAATCAAATCAAAAAAGAAAAAAGAAAACCCCCCAAAAACCTCCCCCACAACACGCAAAGCAAAATCGCTAATTCCCCGAGTTCCAATCTAGGTCACCGCCTGCGAAGGAACCAGCGGCCGAACATCGAGCGATGGATGCTTAGAGCGCGATTCCTCCGCGAGATCATCATGAAAGAGCGAGGCGAGGGAGCCTAACCAAGCCTTCCGAAGCGCAGATGATAGGGGCGAAGGGTGAAATCGAAGATCCAGCAGCGATTTGATCGTGATCGAAATCAAACCTGCACCTCGCTAAACCCCTCTTCTTCTTCTTCTTCGTCTTCTTCGTTGGAGTTTCTTCTGGTTTTGTTGATTTTACCTTGAATGATCGGCAAGGGGAATAATACGAATCCTACTCCACCTGGTTTTGCTCTAACAACTTCTAGAGAGAGAGAGAGTGGGAAGGGGGTGTGGAAGTGGGAGAGAACCGCGGAAGCGGAAGCGAGGAGCAAGGCGAAAGCAAGAAGCGGGAGCGAGGAGCAAGGCAGAAGCGGGAGCAAGGTGGAAGTGGAAGCAGGAGCGACCGAGAGAGGAGCAAGGCAGAAGCGAAAATGGGAGCGAGGCGGAAGTGGAAGCAACAAGCAAGAGGGACAAGATGGAGGGTTTCAAGAGGAGTAGGGTTTCTAATTTTTAGGGATCCGGTACCTGGTCCCGGTTCTTGGTTTCGGTTCCGGTTCCCGGTTTCGGTTCCTAAAAATGTGGAACCGAGAACCGGACCCCCTGTCCATGGAACCTTGAACCTAACCGGACCCACCGGGTCCGGTTCTCCGGTTCCCGGTTCTACCTTAGAACCGCGCTCACCCCTACTTCAAATCGATTCCGACTAAAATCAATAGTCCTTAAATTGCCGCCCTCAGCAAATTTTCTAAGGATCACACCTTGAATCCTATTCATTTGAAGGTTGAGTACCGAGAGATTTCTGCTAAAGCTCATCAAGCACTTGGGCAAGATGCCCATCAAACTATTATTGGACAAGTCAAGGACTATGAGCTCAGTGGCACCATATATCAAAGGTGAAACCTTTCCACCAATCTTGTTGTTTGCCATGAAATAGAATTAAGTGGCGGGTGGTGGAATTGGAAGAGGACCTTCAAATCTGTTGTTGGATAGATCAACCGTCCACAAATTTAACCGATGGAGAAAATATTCCTCGGGCCATTGAACCCCCAAATTATTGTTAGATATGGAAAAGCTATAAAGCGTGGAGGGAAGAAACGGAGCAGTTGGAGGATTGATTTGGGCATGGAATTCATTGAACTACATATCGATCCACCTCAATGAGGGGGATTCTAGCAACAACTTGGGAAAAGTATCGTTAATTTTGTTGTAACTAACGTTTAGAAAGAACAATGATGCAAAATTGTCTAAAGACCGCAGTAATGTCCCTTCAAACTAATTGGCACTCAAGTCTAATTCAACGAGGTTGGTTAAATTTCACAAACATTGTGGAATAGAGCCAGAGAGATTGTTACCATCCAAGTATAGAGTTTCAAGGGAGCATAATTCGCAAATGGAAGATGGAATCTCTCCCCTGAAGCCGTTGTCGGTGGCCTGAAAGTTGACTATAGGCAGTGGTGGAATTGCAAGCAGGCCCCGGAATAAGTTGTCACTAAGGCAAACAAGGTCAACTCTGTCCATGGAAATTGTTGTATGCCTCCCTCAATAAGGTTACTAGAAATATCAAGAACCTGTAGTCTACCTTCCCCTACATTCCAAAACCATCTTGGGATCTGACCGCCAATCTTGTTTTTGGAGAGATCTAATTTTCTTAGCTTTTGTAAAGAGGTCAGAAAAAGAGGGAACTTGGTCAAGTTGTAGGAATGCAAGACCAAAGTCTCAAGCTTCGGAAATGAGTAATTTATACTGTTGTGAGCTAGATTTAACCCTATTGAAAGACCAAGGAATTGTAGGATTTTCAGTGTCGAAAAGACTCCCAAGTCTAAAACACCAGTAAAGTGGTTAGAAGAAAAGTCTAAATATATGAGTCGTTCAAGCTTTAGCTTTACAACAAATGACGAGATATGACCAGTTAACTCGTTTTGTGAAAGGTCCAACGTGGTTAATTTTGTTAAGTTCAAAAGCCATGAGGGAATCGATCCTGTTAATTCGTAGAAACTGAGATGTAGAGTTTTTAAAATCTTCAATTCACCAATTGAATCGGGTATTTTACCTAAGATGTTTGCAAGTGAGAGGGTTAAGGATTCAAAAGACTTGCTCCAATTAGACTTCAAAAGAGATACCGTGATATCATTGAAACCCAAACTGAGATCAAGGAGGTTTGGCAAGCTAAAAATGTTGGGCAGAAGTTCCTCTTGTAAATCGCACATAAACGCATTGAAAAACGTCAAGGAGGATGATAAATTCACGAAGGAACTAGGCGAAATAGCAGACATGTCTACGTAATCAAGGTTGAGTTCGCTCAACTCTGTCAAATTCTGAATAAGCATTTTGAAACCAGTATTTTCGATCTTAAGATTGGGTGCCACATACTGTTTTTTATAGTTTAAAGAGAGATAAAGTAAAACAAGTTTAGAAAGGTAAGAAATTTCAATGGGAACTAGACCTGAAAGATTGGAAGGAGAGAGATTGAGGTGCCTTAGTTCAGTAAACACACTTAGTTCAGGCAAAATGGGTGAGGTACGGAAATTGTTAACAGCAAGGTTGAGGCTCTGAAGATGGCAAAGTGCAAAGATTAAACTGTTAGAACGAAGGGTCCCCTAAAGATAGCTGAATGAAAGATTGAGGCTGATAATGTTACCCGTTATATTGTCACAGGCGACACCGTCCCACGAGTAGCAATCCAAGCCGTTCTTCCATGTAGTCGTCTTCGGATCACAGTGTGGGTCCGTATTAGTTTCAACTGTGAGAGAATTGCTAAACTGAAGTAAGGCATCACTTTGGACTGGACGACATAATTGTGCTGTTGTGCAACGAAGGTTTAATAACAATTGCCCAAAACGACAAAAGAGAAAACAGAGGGACTGGTAGAATTCCATGTTTTTTGGTCGAGCACAATGCCTCTAGGACTGTGGTGCACTTAATTTTAAACGCTGAGATGCCAAAGTCTTCTTGAAACGACATTACTGGGGTCAAAGTCTTTGGTGGGGTTACTTGGGCGTGGAAAATTCTTAGCGCAATGAAGGACAGTGGGGGAATTTTCAGGGCATCCATTCTAGCTGGGCATTGACAAATTGGTGCTAATAAGTTGGACTTCATTAATTGTTTTTACTTGCAATATCACATCAAGCACGGAATAGGACTTTTCTACATGTACACAATGCGAAGCCTTCTCCGCTTTTCTTGGAAGGCATATTAGTCAAGTCTATGGTAGCAATTTTCATATCATACATATGTGTGGCTCTGGTCATTACCGTCTAGTAGACAAAATTGAATAATCCAGAGCGAAGAAAATAATCTTTTACGAATTTTTTTCCGAGAAGATAACTTTGAATTCCTAATACCCCTGTTTACCATTGCAGATAAGTGTGATGATAGGTACAAGTACAAGATCTACTATTCACCTGCAAGTAAAAGATGCATTCTCTGAATGGCGGCATTTCCCGATGACTTTTTTATTCCTTGATCTACATGGCGAACAATTTCAATTGAAATCTTCTCAACAAGTTCGTGGTCCGTGCAATCTGATGCCGCTTTGGCTTCTTCGTTCGTTTGGCTTCCCTTTTCTCTATCCTTCGCACAATTCTCGCGAGCTATTTAGGTCTTCCAGTTTCATATGCAATGTATGCTACTGAGTCCCAAGATGATTCCCAATTAAGATAAAGTGACAAAATCACTAAAATCAATGAAGTGCTTGTCAAATGTTTTACGGTTACATTAGCTTACAACATCAGTGATGATATTGAGCTTCCACGCAAGTATGTCCTCGACTACTCCCATTTATGCATCTTCGTTCGTACTTTAGATGCTGTAAAAGAAAAATTCCTCGCAAATATCATTTGGAGTATCGGAAGGGATGAGTGGACCCAAGAGTCGCAGAGGTCGAAAGAGATCGAGAATCTCTATCACCTTCAGGACCCATCGAAGGATGGAGTTGCACATAAGTTTCCGTCCACTAGAATGAACTTGCACAAGACTAGGCGCTTTGCTCATCCTGCGGGCCACATAGAAAAGGGGGTCATTATCATTCAAAATCCAATCACCGAAAATTTTTTGGCGAAAACATACACATTTGATTCTTTGTGGCTCCTGTTTTTCAGAGCCTTGGACATGGAACCCCACATCGTGCTTGCTTGAGAAAGACGCAAACCGCATGTCTTCTCACTGCACATTTTGAGACTGAACCTGTATTCTTGTAGAGAAATAGAAAGGATTGAAGTAATTGTCGGGGCAATTCTTCCTGGATGAATAGCGAGCTTCTTTGGAGCTTTTCAGCTGTTTATGTAGCAGTTCAGTTTTATTGCCTCATCCTCTGGAATTTTACCGTGTACCACCACGTTATGTGGTAAATCTCTTGGGAAGCACGGAAGTTCATGAACGTCGAATGCATGGCAAGTCAGTTTGTCTTAAACTTTGTCTCTTTGGCTGAAATTACGGTTCGCATATGATTTTCATATATGCCTGAGTGACAAAGCTTCAACCCCGAGTCCTTCTGGCTTCATCGGCAAGTGTCAAGTCACCAATCGCCATCTCTATTTGACGGACAGATAGCGCTACTTCATGATTAGGCCACAGTTCATCAACCTGATCATCCGTTAAACTATAATGCATATAGTAAAGAGTAGAAATTGAACATTTATTGGAGCTACAAAGATTGCCAGATCTTTGCAGGTCGGAAAGCCCAAGCAGTTGTTTTCTTTCAATATCAGAAGGCTCAAGCAGAAGGCAAAAGCACCCAATGTGAGTCATCAATGGTCTAAATGTCGACCACCTGTGGCCGTGACCTCCGCCGGCCATCAACGAGGCCCGGTGGAGGGAAAAAGGGCAAAAGAAAAAAGAAAAAATAAAAGAAGAGAAAAGGAAAAGAAAAAAAAGTAAACAAGGAAGGAATAGAGAATAAAAAGAATAAATAAATAAATAAAATTCAAAAATGTTAAAATATTATTAAAATTTGTCCACGTTAATGCCGATTGTATCATGTAGGATGGCTGGCATCCACGTCATCGATTTCTAGCCAAAATGAGATGGATAAACTCAATTGGCAAAACATGAAAAGGTTTAGGACTTAATTGTTACAATTAAAATGTTTAAAATTGAATTGATAAAAGTACAATATATTTAGAATATTTTAAATAGTTTTTGTATTTTTAGGCTCTGTCACTCTATATACAAAGCTTGAACTACTTTATGGCTTAGTATACATAATCGGAAAAATTGTCCAAAAGGTCCTAAACCTATTATTGCCAATTTAGTCATAAACCTTTCAATTCTGCTAATTCAGTCATAAATCTTTCAATTTTGCCAATTCAGTCCATCTGGTTAATTTTGGCCCGCCGGCGATAACGTGGACGACGGCCGATTCCGTCTGTTCGACGAACGCTGACGTGGTAATTTTTTAATATTCAGTCATTGTAGATGCTGTTGTGGGAGTTTTTTTTTGTCGAGACTGTTCTAAGAGTTTGATGATTCAGATTGTTTGTAACTTGCATACGGGATTTAGATGCAAGCAGTGAAGATAACAAGTTTTCAAAGATCACGGTCTCGAAATTCTATGTTCATTTCATAATCTTTGTCGATCAACTTATTCTCGGACGAATCGCAGTCAACTGAAGTTCAATCAAGTCTCCTGCTGATGTTAACAAAAGTATTTTTGAACGTGCGTAAGTCAAACAATTACTCCTGAAGTTGGCCGGACGGGATAGAAAAAGCAAAATATGTTAATTTTCCATATGTCCTTAGTGATATGTTCTTCCTTTCTTTCTAATTAGTCAGAGCAATGCATAGAGATTGTTTCAATAGAGATAAAAAGTACGCAAAACCTTACAATGGAAGAACCAAGCGCAGGAGTATAATGCCACTAGCACGTGAGTTAATATGTCATTATGCACTTGGTTTATCAACATGCCATAGAGATTAAGAAACCAAGATCTGCACATAGATAGTTTTGCGGCATTTTCTACATGAGTCAAAACCACCATTTGTCTCACTTTTGGCTTTTGAAATTGCATAAAAAATTAAGGCTGCCCACTACTTTCTCTTCATCGAGTGGCCACTCAATTCACACATCTGCATAATCACTCAATTAAATAATCACTCAATTCCTCAAGAAGCGAATTCTTCTCTCTTCAAATGTAATCCACCAGCGATCATGCACACACGTTGCGTCTGCATCAACACTAGCCAATATATTAAATCAAAAGTGAATTCTGTCACGTTTTTTTAAGGTTCTGATATCATCCCTTGAACAAGAAAAAAGAAATAAGTTCCCGGAAGAAATGGGGATAAAATTGTAAGCTGGAAGTTACATCTTCAGACTTTGATTCTGTCCACTAACAAAAACTAGAGAACTCGATGGCTGGGAAAAGTACAAAAAAAAAAGTTCTAAATCTATTTTATTTGTACCAATTCACTTTTAAACTTTTCAATTGTGCCAATTGAATTATAATAATTTTGACGATTTTTCAATATAATCCGTTTAATTAATTTTGGCCAGAAATCGCTGACATGAACGCTAACTATCTCACGTGTCACGGCTGACATTACGTGTGAAATTTTTTAATTATTTTCATCATGCATTTGTTTTATCAACGGTGCCATAGACTTTGTATAGTCGTGATCCGAAAAGCAAGGATGGGATCCTTTGTCAAACTTTCACATTTAATATGTTCTTATGTTTGCGTTCCAACTATAAAATTTAGGCATACGCTAGCCAAGGATTTCAAAGTCTTGCAGATGAGGAAATTCAGATCTCACTTTGTGTAATTGGATGAGACTACACTTGAATGATAAAAAGGCCAAAATAGTTAGCAAATAATTTGCCTCATATATGGTAGTTCAACAGACTTATCCATCATCTTACAATGCTAAAAATGAACAATTCGGGATTCTCATATTTGACACGATCTACGAGCATTCCTCCTCCACTTCTTTCTCATATTAGCTCCTTTCCTTTCAAGCAATCCCGCAAGCCATCCAAATTTTTTGGATTCGAGAACGATATATCCTAGAGAGACTCCAGCTACGATTCCACACCCATAACCCATCAATATGGCTCTCCACTCAAACCAGCCTCCATGCTCTTTATCATTTCCCTCGAGGATGGTTAACGGCGAAATTTCTCGTGAATTGTTTGTGCATGTCCCTGGCAATGGAAATCCGCATAATCCGGGATTCCCGACAAACGAGTCGCTCCTGAATGTGTTGAATTGCCTTCCCAAAGGAATAGGTCCGATGAGCTGATTCTCTGAGAGGTTCAAGAATTCAAGAGACGTCAAATCCGCTAGTTCTCGAGGAATCCTTCCAGTGAACTTGTTTGAAGAGAGGTCTAGCCATTCGAGTTCAGTCAAGTTCCCGGTAGATGGAGGGATATAGCTAGTAAGATTGTTGTGGGAAAAGTTGAGTCCTTTGAGTGACTTCAGGTTTCCTATATCCACCGGAAGCTCCCCACCAAAATGGTTGCTCGATAAGTCGATACTCGTGAAAACAGTTAGAATTTTCACCAATTGTATCTCCAGTCCTTTTATGGTCACCGTGACTGAATCTTCATAACCATCTCCTCCCATATACTGCAGCTTGCCCTGTCCATTATCCCGATTCATCATGGCAGTGAACTTCATAATATATCTAACGGGTAAAGGACCGCTTAGATTGTTGTTGGACAGGTCGAAAATGCGCAATTCAGAAAATGGGCAAGCTGCTCTAGGACTACTGATGAAGCCGTGGAACATGTTGGACCTCAAAACAAGAACTTGTAGCTTGGGAAGGGTTCCCAACCAATCAGGGAACGTATCCTTCAATCCATTGTTGCCGAGATCCAAAACTTCCAACTTGTCACAATGTACTAAGGACCGTGGCAATGTCCCTTCAAATTGATTCCGACTAAAGTCAATAGTCCTTAAATTGCTGCCCTCAGCAAATTTCTTAGGGATTACACCATGAATACTGTTCAATCGGAGGTTTAGCACCGAGAGATTTTTGCTAAAGCTCATCAAGCACTCTGGTAGGGTGCCCATCAAACTATTATTGGACAAGTCAAGGACTATGAGCTCAGTGGCATTGCATGTCAAATGTGAAACCTTTCCACCTATCTTGTTGTTTGCAATGGAATAGAATTGAGCGGCGGGTGGTGGGATTGGAAGAGGACCTTCAAATCCGTTGTTGGATAGATCAACCTTCCACATATTCAAACAATGGAGAAAATATCCTTCGGGCCATTGACCCCCTAAATTATTGTTGGATATGGAAAAGCTATAAAGCATGGAGGGAAGAAATGGAGCAGTTGGAGTATCGATTTGGCCATGGAATTCATTGAACTGCAGAGCGATGCTCTCCAATGAGGGGGCTTCTAGCAACCACTTTGGAAAAGTATCGTTGATTTTGTTGTAACTAACGTTTAGATAGGATAATGATGCACAATTGTCTAAAGACCCCGGTAATGTCCCTTCAAACTGATTGGCACTCAAGTCTAGGTCAAGGAGGATGGTTAAATTTCCCAAACAATGTGGAATAGAGCCCGAGAGATTGTTACGAGCCAAGAATAGAATTTCAAGGGAGCTTAATTCACAAATGGAAGATGGAATCGCTCCGCTGAAGCCATTTTGGGCGGCCAAAAAAACGAATATAGAGAGTGGTGGAATTGGAAGCGGGCCTTGGAATAAGTTGTCACTAAGGTCAACAACGGCCAACTCTTTCCAACGAAATTGTTGTATGCCTCCCTCAATAAGGTTACTAGAAATATCAAGAACCTGTAGTCTACCTTCCCCTACATCCCAAAACCATCTCGGGATCTCACCGCCAATCTTGTTTCTGGAGAGATCTAATTCTGTTAGCCTTTTTAAAGAGTTAAGAAAAATAGGAAACTTGGTCAAGTTGCAGGAAGGCAAGGCCAAAGTCTCAAGTTTCGGAAATGTGTAATTCGTACTGTTATAAGCTAGATTTAACCCTACTGTAAGACGAAGGACTTGCAGATTTTTCAGTGTCGAAAGGACTCCCAAGTCTAAAACACCAGTAAAGTCGTTAAAAGAAAGGTCTAAATATATAAGCCGTGCAAGCTTTCCAACAAATGACGGGATATGACCAGTAAATTCGTTGCCTGAAAGGTCCAAACTGGTTAATTTTGTTAAGTTCACAAGCGACGAGGGAATCGATCCTGTCAATGTGCAGTAACTGAGATATAGAGTTTTTAAATTCTTGGATTCGCCGATTGAATCAGGTATTTTGCCCGAGATGCTTGTAGACGAGAGGGTCAAGGATTCAAGAGACTTGCTCCAGTTGGACTTCGGAAAAGAAATCTTGATAACATTAAAATCCAAACTGAGATGAAGGAGGTTTGGCAAGCTAAAAATGTTGGGCGGAAGTTCCCCTCGTAAATAGCACCAAGACATACTGATACACGTCAAGGAGGATGATAAATTCACGAAGGAACTAGGCGAAACAGCAGACATGTCTACGGAATCAAGGTTAAGTTCCCTCAACTCTGTGAAATTCTGAACAAGCCTTTTGAAACCAGTATTTTCAATCTGAAGACCCAAGTTAAAAGAGAGATCAAGCAAAACAAGTTTTGAAAGGTAAGAAATTTCAACAGGAACTAGACCTGAAAAATTGGAACTAGAGAGATCGAGGTGATTCAGTTCAGTAAACAGACTCAGTTCAGGAAAAATGGGTGAGGTACGGAAATTGTTCCAAGCAAGGTTGAGGCTCTGAAGATGGCGAAGTGTAAAGAGTGAACTGTTAGAACGGAGTGTCCCCTGAAGACAGCTGAATGAAAGATCGAGGCCGATAACGTTACCCGTTACATTGTCACAGGCGACACCATCCCACGAGCAGCAATCCAAGCGATTCTTCCATTTAGTCATCTTCGGATCACAGTTTGAGTCCGTACCAGTGTCAACGATGAGAGAATTGCTGAACTGAAGTAAGGCATCACTTTGGACAGGATCACATAATTGTGCTGCTGTGAAACGAAGGTTTAAGAACAATTGCCCAGAAAGACAAAAGAGAAGAAAGAGGGACCGGTGGAATTCCATGTTTTTTGGTCGGGCACAATGGCTCTAAGACAGCGGTGCACTTGATTATAATTGTTATGAAGTCAAAGTCTTCTTGAAACGACATTACTGGGGTCAAAGTCGCTGGTGGGTTTTACTTGGGCGAGGAAAACTTTTTAGTGCCATGGAATTTCTTCCTTGGCTGAATGCAATAAAGGAGAGCGGAGGAGCTTTCACGGCATCCATTCTAGATGGGCATTGACAAATTGGCGCTAATAAGTTGGACTTAATTAATTTTTTTTTACTTGCAATATCATATCAAGCATGGAATAAAATTTTTCCGCATGTACGAGATGCGGAAGCCTTCTCCGCTGCTTTTCTTGAAAGGCGTATTGGTCAAGTCTGTGGTGGCACTTTCCATTTTAAAGATACGCGCGGCCCTGGTCATTACCGTTTGGTAGACAAATTTGAATCTCTAGTGCCCCCGTTTACTATTGCCGACAAGCGTGATGATAGGTACAAGTCCAACATATACTATTCATCTGCAAGTTCAACAAGAATTTTGGGCGGGATGAGGGAACGTGTGCTGCTATCTACGGAACGTGTACAGGTAAAGTAAAATATAAACGCAGCGGAAGCAAAAAATAAAATTAAACTATACATGCATTTTCAAAGGTGTTGTTCGTGTGCTTTAATAAAAAAAATCAGAAAAACAAAGGGGGGGTTAGCTTTTTACCGATAGTTGTTTCTCTAGTGTGTGAAGCAGAAACGGATTCGAGAAACAACGGCGTGCGGGTTGGCCCGGGCAACGATGAAGCGGCGCCGGGTTTGAGCGAGTTTTCTGCCGAGAAATTGCTTCTGTTGAAACCAAACTAGTGCCCGTTCACAAAGCCCCATCTCTAGTATTATCATCTTTAGTCAACCAAAGAAAAGGTTCAACCGATTAGTAGTGCTTCATGGATCATATAATTGTCAGGAAAATGACTCTGCGCAGCTCGATTGATCCTGTGCCCTTCCGGAAAGGATTAATGGTGAATTTAGCTTTCCTTCTATGTTCCGGTGCCCGAGGACACGCCGCGCCGTACCATATCCACTTATCGTATCTCTCGGCCAACCTTGCGATTTAGAAGTCGGGATAAGGAAACCATGATACAGAAACCCAGTGGCGATCGGCTTCAATGAACAGGAACGTCGTGCTCCCGGAATTACGTTTAAACATTAATTTTATGAAACTAGTGACGGATGTGATTGCTGGAGAGCAATTTGGCGGGTAGGATTTGGCACGCGACTCGGTCGACAAAGCCAGGAAGCTGATGAGAAGTCAAACCACTCGCATCACCCGACAACAGCTTCATGAATTCCTACTCATTCTCTCTCTCTCTCTCTCTCTCTCTCTCTCTCTCTCTCTCTCCGCAACTAATGAACCGGGCGAGTCGAAGTGAGGAGAAGAAGAGGAAAAAGATCGCGTTTTTCAAGTTTCTTGTTCCAAGGGCGATCCGGATCCGATCGGACCAGTGTTTTTTTTCTTTTTTTTAACTCGGTCCGATCCGACGTAAGTGCCCAGCTCGATTGGTTATTCGCTGTTCGATTCACCTGGATTTCATACCGATTGAATTGGGAATACGTCGAATCTGGCCGGTCGTTTGCCGCTCTGGGTATCAAGTGAAAATCGAATCGGGCCATGGTTCAATTCTTGATTCAACCGATCGAACCGGCCCGTCCGTTCCGAGTTCGGATATGCCAGTTCAAACATAGAACGGACGAGTTAGATCCCGATCGATTTGGAAAATTATACCCGACTTTATCGTGCTAACAATCTCATGGAAACAATTCTCCGCACTCTAAGACCAACAAATGAGAAACTTTTTACATCCCCGATGTGTGTATTGTTGACGGCGTGCTGCACGTGATCAGCTGCCAACCATGTGCAGCACACGGTCACCAATTGTTGCGGACCATGTGCGTGCTCTATTATTATTATTATTTTTTTATTGTTTATTATTATTTTTTATAAAACATAGGAGTGCACGACCAGCATGTGTGCATTTTGCGCGCATTAATATGTGTCCACTTTGGATGTGTGTGAGCATCATATCCATGCAAGCCCATGACCAAAAATAAAATAAAATAAAATAATATATCATTTAATTTAATTTAATTTTAGCCCAACTCAATTCGATTGTTGTAATTGCAAACATATTGCATAGTTACTTTAAAGCATACATCCAATAACGTCCGGTGATGATCCTTAAGGGATGTACTTCCATGGCAGAGTCATCAATTAAGACCAGCTATATGGGATTCGGTCGTTTTATCTTATTATTCAAGGAAAAATTTGTGCACCCCCCTAAAAAAGATGCAATCTGTGAATGGCATTTCAAGCCGACGACTTGTTTATTCCTTGAAATACATGGCGAACAGTTTCAATTTAAATCTTCTCAACAATTTCATGGTCCATGAAATCTGATGCCTTAGGCTTTAGCCTCTTCATCCATTTGGCTTCCCTTTTCTCCATCCTTCTCATAGTTCGTGCGAGCTATTTGGATCTTTCGATTTTATATGCAATGTATGCTACAGAGATCCGAATTACGATTCCCAATTAAGATAAAGTGATAAAATCTCTAAAATCAAGAAAGTGCTTGTCGAATGTTTTACAGTTACATTAGCTTACCACATCAGTGAGGACATTGAGCTTCCATGCAAGAATGTCTTCGACTACTCTCAATCGTGCATCTTCGTTCGTACTTCAGATGCTGTAAAAGAAAAACTCCTCACAAATTTCATCCGGAGTATCGGAAGGGATGGGTGGACCAAGTGTCGCAGAGGTCGAAAGAGATCAAGAATCTCTATCGCCTTTGCTCAATGAAGTTGCACGTAAGTTTCCATCCACGAGAATGAAGTTGCACAAGTCTACACGCTTTGCTCGTCCTGCGGGCCACAAAGAAAAGGGGGTCAATATCATTTCAAATTCCAATCCCCGAAAATATTTTGGCGTAAACATACACATTTCATGGCTCCTGTTTTTCAGAGCCTTGGACATGGAACCCCACATCATGCTGCTTGAGAAAGACGCAAACCGCTCGTCTTCTCACTGCAGATTTTGAGACTGAACCTGTATTCTTGTTGAGAAATCGAAAGGATTGAAGTAATTGTCGAGGCAATTCTTCCAGGATGAATGGCCAGCTTCTTTGGAGCTTTTCAACTGTTTACGTAGGAGTTCAATTTTATTGCCTCATCCTCAGGAATTTTACCATGTACCACCACATTAGGGGGTAAATCTCTTGGGAAGCACGGAAGTTCACGAACGTCGAATGCACGGCAAGTCGATTTGTCTTAAACTTTGTCTCTTTGGCTGAAATTACGGCTAGCATATGATTTTCATCTATGCTTGAGTGACAAAGCTTCAACCCCGAGTCCTTCTGGCTTCATAGGCAAGTGTCAAGTCACAATCTCTATTTGACGGACAGATAGCACTACTTCATGATTAGGCCACGATTCATCAACCTGATCATCCGTTAACTACTGCATATAGCATCCTGTGCCTTCTCCCCCATAGCCTTATCCTGTTAATATGGTAAAGAGTAGAAATTGAACATTTATTGGAGCTACAAAGATTGCCAGATCTTTGCAGGTCGGAAAGCCCAAGCAGCTGTGTTCTTTCAATGTCAGAAGGCTCAAGCAGAAAGCAAAAGCACCCGATGTGAGTAATCAATGGTCTAAATGTCGACCGCCTGAGGCCGTGACCTCCGCCGGCCATCGACAAGGCCCGTTGATTGCCGGTGGAGGGAAAAATGGAAAAGGAAAATAATAAAAAAGGAAAAAAGAGTAAAGAAGGAAAAGAGAATAAAAAGAGAATAAAAAGAAAAAAAAAGAGAAAGAAGAGAATAGATAAATAAAATTGAAAAAATGTTAAAATATTAATAAAATTTGTCAGTGTCGACGCCGACTGTGTCATGTAGGATAGCCGATATCCACGTCAGTGATTTCTAGCCAAACTTGACCGAATAGACTCAATTGACAAAACGTGAAAATTCTTAGGACTCAATTGTCACAATTAAAAGGTTTAAAACTGAATTGGCAAAAATGCAATAGATTTAGGACTTTTTGGATAATTTTTCCATTTTTAGGCTCTATCACTCTATATACAAAGCCTGAACTACTTTTTGTCTTAGTGTACATAATCTCTAGCCATCACTTAGACAGTCTATCGATACTCGAAAGCACAAAAACTGGAAATATGGGGAAAATGGAGTTCCTCAACTAACTTAAGCACTGGGTCAAGTGCATGTAACATACAACTCTATATACAAAGTCTCTCTTTTGCATTGAAGATCTGAGCGAGGATCATGGAGGATAAACATTCTGAATGACATCATCAGTTTGAGATAACTTTTAATTTTACCCTCTTGTTATCGTAAATTTTACAACTCTCACAGCGTGACCTTCACTAATCTCGAGATGAGAACAAAGTAGCACTAAATTGGGAAAGTCTTGTATGTAGTACTTACATCAAGCGACGGGTTATCATTATGTTATCTACCGTATTAAGTACTATCATCTATCTTGCTTCTTAAATATGCATTGAAGATAAGGATACAATGCTTTCGTGTGTCGACACGGCCGAGTTGATAAAGGAAAAAATTACTCATCTAACTTTCTCCCAAAATAGAATTTAAAGAGCAAAAGGCACTTTCTCTTAAAAGAGAACGATTTTTTTTTTTGGCTGTGAACTTGAAAACACATCATTCAAGGCATAAGGACATTATAAGTGTCATAACTTGTGTACAGCACTCACTTTAGTGCCAAAAATTTTTGCCGGCTCACTTAAGTGCCAAATTGGAGGAAAAACGATCACTTAAGTGCAAAAAAATTTTTTTGAATCACTTCAGTGCTAAAATTTTTGAAAAATGATCACTTAAGTGCTAAAATTTTTTAAAAACGATAACTTAAGTGCTACATTTTTTGAAAAACGTTCACTTAAGTGCCAATCTCCGGTGAGCCACGTCAGCTTCAGAAATTAATAAAAAAAATGACACGTCGGATTTCCGGCGAAAAATTATGTACGGCACCGGAGTTGGCACTTAAGTGATCGTTTTTCAAAATTTTTAGTACTTAAGTGATCATTTTTCAAAAATTTTAGCACTAAAGTGATAAAAAAAACTTATGGCACCAAAGTGAGCGCCGTACATAAGTTATGGCACTTATAGTGTTCTTTTGCCAATCATTCAAAAAAGGTTGAGGGAAAGGGCTTTTTCTAACCATTGTCTGATTGAATATCCTCTTTTGTTACATTGCAAAACCCAATTAGGGGAAGAGAAATGCCCACTCGACATTATAAAGTTAAGAGAACTCGATGTGCTTTTGATCGCCAATTCGAACTTGTCCAGAAGATTCTCTCGTGCTTCATTCATCAATAGGATTGGCAGATGTCGACCACGGTTCAAAATCTTGTTTTTAGGTTCCACTGTATGCCGGGTGAACAATATTTTTTTTCGTTTGATAAAAAATAATTTTGATATGATAAGAAAGTAGAATAAGAATGTACAAAAACCTAACACGTTTGACATATTTAAGAAATACCTTTTTATAATACAAGTGGGGAGAAAACTAAAGAATGCGCGAATGCGTTGGTGTCCGGTAAAAAGCATGGTGCGAGTGGAATTCTGATTTGATTCAATTTTTTAAAAGAAAATATGCACATGTGTTGCATGGGCATAAGAAATCGACATTTAAAACGTTAAGCGAAATCATGATACCGCGAAATGTTTGGATCGTTCAGTAATTAAAAGAAATTGGTGATAAACATGCTAAATGAAAAAAAAATAGTATAAAATTATTTAGAAATTTGTTGAGCAGCATTGTTGTAGGATAAAAAATATCCGAGTTTTAATATTGGAACGTGTGAGTGGTAATATGAAACGTGTGTTTGTGCAATCGTCCATGTACAAATATTTGCAAATAAATAATTAAGGATAGTTACGAAAAGGAAAAAAGAAACTATGGAAATCCCTTAAATTAAGAGTTTTTGTTTAATATAATAATATTAATAATATCAGAATCCCTTAAATTAGGAAGCATAGACTAAAATCAGTATCCCAGTGAACCAACTTTCTAGAATCACCTCCATTTAGACAACTTATAGGCTACCGTGATTCAATGCGATTAGTAATATATTTAAGAGGTCTAGGGTTTTCATGGATGTTACACTCGTAGACAACGGTTTCATGAAAAGAATTTATCTAAGTAGCTTGTCAGCACTCACCATTGTATGGGAAACATTTTATATCGCACAATGCATCGGGCAATTTAGGGTTTGTCCAAACCTTCATCTAATGCTTGGACGTAGCCTAGTTGGGCCGTGATCTGTGGGCATAAAGGTCGCAATCTTCGGCGACTCACCTACGAGGTATGATATAAAGGTGTTTGATAATTGATATGGTAAACATGATCAATTAATTCATAATGTTGAGGAAAATCCCTAATTAGTTTTGAAGAAAGACAAAACAACATTTTCTGACCACAATTACACTTAAGTTATTTGATATAGGTAAATGCTGAGTCAACAGACTTAGTCGATGGAAGGACTTTGTTATCAGACTTAAAATTCCTCTCATCAGATTCAATAAGTGTTATTTTTGGCAAGTTTATGCAGGACAATCAAATTGATTTTATAATCGATATCTCAAGATATCCGAATTGGCAATCACAAGATCATTCCTTAAACACAAAGAACTACACTTATAGAAACCTTGATTTGATTGTATGAGCGATCAAATCACCTGGAGATAATAGTTCTTCTTCTAACAACTATGCATCTTCTTTTGGGAAGATTCTCTAACGGGTTGATTTGGAGATCAATACTCTGAAAACTGTCTAACGGGTAAATTGAAAATAGAGGAGTATAAAAGGAGTGCAAACGTCATACAAGAAGAAAAACTAGAATCGAGAATTCTAAAATTTGAGTAGAGCTTTAATCTTACACACTTGTGATTATTGTATTCCACGTTGTTACTTTAGAGAGAAAATTACTTGAGTGAAGAGTCTACTTGATAGTGTAATATATCAACTAAGAAACATTGCTCTTATAATCTCTTAGTGATTAAATAGTGAAACACAACCAACAGGCTGCTAGCGTAGAATCGACAGTGCTATTGCTATATATAATCGCAATAGATTTTCGAGGATAGATAATTCAGGCCCAGATTATTGACGCGAAAGTAAGGATCGAAAAACATGGGGAGAGAACAGTCCCGCACGAGTCACGGACAACCTCAAAAGAAGAACGACAATCTTGCACACGATCAATCGCGATGATGACTAGATGACTTGACAAAATGCTTGTTGAAGTTGTTAGAAGAAATGCTTAATTTCGAAATGCTTGTTAAAGTTGCAAGAAGGCAAGGCCAAAGTCTCAAGCTTTGGAAATGTGTAATTCATACTATTGCAAGCTAGATTTAACTCTGCTGTAAGACCAAAGAGTCGTAGATTTTTCAATGTCGAAAAGACTCCCAAGTCTAAAACACCAGTAAAGTTGTTAGAAGAAATGTCTAAATATACGAGTTGTTCAAGCTTTACAACAAATGATGGGATATGACCAGCTAATTCATTCCTTGAAAGGTCCAACCTAGTTAATTTTGTTAAGTTAAAAAATGATGAGGGAACTGATCCTGTCAATGTGTAGTTCTTGAGATTCAGAGTTTTCAAATTCTTGAATTCACCGATTGAATCAGGTATTTTGCCCGAGATAATTGTAGAAAAGAGGCTTAAGGATTCAAAAGACTTGCTCCAGTTAGACATCTGAGAAGAAACTGGGATATAATTGAAATCCAATCAGAGATCAAGAAGGTTTGGCAAGAGGAAAATGTTGGGCGGAAGTTCCCCTTGTAAATTGCACATAGGCGCATTGAAAAATATAAAGGAGGATGATAAATTCACGAAGGAACTAGGCGAAACAGCATACATGTCTACCCTGTCAAGTTTAAGTTCCCTCAACTCTGTAAAATTCTGAACAAGCATTTTGAAACCAGTATTTTCGATCTTAAGACCATGCATCACTTACATTTTTTTTATTAGTTTAAAGAGAGATAAAGTAAAACAAGTTCAGAAAGGTGAGAAATTTCAACTGGAACTAGACCTGAAAAATTGGAACTAGAGAGATTGAGGAGCCTCAGTTTAGTAAACACACTTAGTTCGAGCAAAATGGGTGAGGTATGGAAATTGTTAACAGCAAGGTTGAGGCTCTGAAGATGGCGAAGTGCAAAGAGCGAACTGTCAGAATGGAGGGTCCCTTGAAGACAGCTGAATGAAAGATCGAGGCCGATAACGTTACCCGTTACATTGTCATAGGCGACACCGTCCCATGAGCAGCAATCGAAGCCATTCTTCCATGCAGTCGTCTTCGGATTGCAGTATGGGTGCGTATCAGTGTCAACTGTGAGAGAATTGCTGAACTGAAGTAAGGCATCACTTTGGACTGGACGACATAATTGTGCTATTGTGAAAGGAAGGTTTAATAACAATTGCAGAGAAAGACAAAAGAGAAAACAGAACGACAGATAGAATTCCATGAATTTTTGGTCGAGTGCAATGCCTCTAAGACAGCGGCGCACTTATTTATAAACGCTAATATGTCAAAGTCTTCTTGAAACGACATTACTAGGGTCAAAGTCTTTGGTGGGGTTACTTGGGTGCAGAAAATTCTAAGGCTTTCCTTTGTTTCGTAAAAATATAATATTTTTTAAAAATAATTTTTAGAAAAATGATATTTTTTGATATTTGGCTGAAACCTAAAAGTAAACTAGAAAATATTTTCCGCCGTTTGGTATGGATAATAATTTTCTTGCACTTCTTTCAATAATTTTTTTATTTTTCCTTTTTCTTTTCTTTTTTTAAAAATCGAATTATTAATTATTTTATTTTCTTTTTCTTTTTCCTTCTTCTTCACCTGTTGCCAGCGACTCGCCATAGGCGAGCTCGAGCCTCGCCGGCCTGTGGCGGTCGGCGACCGACAGAAGAAAAAGGAAAAGAAAAAGAAAAGAAAAGAATCAAAAATTGATTTTTAAAAAAGAATAGAAAAAAGAAAAAGAAAAAATAATTAAAAGGAGTGCGCAGAGGAAAACGTGCTTAATCTGAGTGAAAGAAAGAGGTGGGTAATTGTAAAACATTTTAGTCTCCTATTTTAAAAGGCCTCTCTTCCGTTGATGGAAACCAATTTCCTTAACCGGTTTATTTTCCTTGGGTTAAATATCGGAAAATCCGGAAAATATTTTCCTAAAAGTTATTTTTCGAGAACCAAACGGATTTTTAGTGCTATAGATTTTTTCTTTCCTTGGCTGAATGCAATGAAGGACAGTGGAGGAGTTTTCGGGGCATCTATGCTAGCTGGACATTGACAAATTGGTGCTAATAAGTTGTACTTCATTAATTTTTTATACTTGCAATATCACATCAAGCACGGAATAGGACTTTTCTACATGTACACGATGCGGAAGCCTTCTCCGCTTTTCTTGGAAGGCATATTAGTCAAGTCTATGGCTGCAATTTTCATATCATAAATGTGTGGCTTTAGTCATTTAAGTCTAGTAGACAAATTTGAACAATCCATAACGAAGAAAATAATCTTATATAAATATTTTTCCGATAAGATAATTATGAATTTCTAATACCCCGTTTTACTATTGCAGACAAGTGTGATGATACGTCCAAAGTCCTAGATCTACTATTCACCTGCAAAAAGATGCAATCTCTTAATGGCATTTCAAGACTTTTTATTTCTTGATCTACAAGGCGAACGGTTTCAATTTGATGTAGCTAGCAAGGATCACCTAGAGGGGGGTGAATAGGTGATCTTAAATAATTTTTGATAATTTATGCGGAAATGAAAGATCACAGTTGAGTCTGAATAAAATTCAGATTCAAGATAGATTATACAGACAGTGCTCTTGATGTGCAGTATGTAAATAAAGAGATAAGTGATAGAAAAATTGCACACAAGTTTATAGTGGTTCGGCTTATAGTAAGCCTACGTCCACTCTCCCACGCTGACAGCCTACCGGTTGGATTTCACTATGTAATCAATGAGGAATTACAGCCTTAGAGTGACAGCACTCTTGCGTATATTAGGACTCTCTATCTCACACAATCACCCTTACAAAGTATCCCTCAAGATCTTAATTTTTGGCTTAGCAAGACAAAAAAATGATCGGAGTGTTCTCAGACTTTGGACTTATTGATTCTTGATTCTGTACATCCTTCTGCTGCTCGTTGATTTCCTTAAATACTCATCTACTTCCAAATTAGCCGTTGGACAGCTTCCAGAGGATCATCTTCCAATCTTCACCTTGGACAGATTTGTATAATACGGATTGAGTAGCCGTTGGATGATAGATTTTGAATCCCGCTGATTCTGATCGCCCATACAATCAGAATCTTGGTTTCCATAAGTAGAGTTTTGTCCGTTGTAATACATACTTGTCGTAGTATTTGATTGTTACAGCCTTAAATTGAAACAATCAAAACTTTCCTTCTGTGAAATCCATACCGGATCACTAGCTATTATGTTTGGTTCTGAATTCTGTGTCTGCGTTTGAAGAATTTCTACATCTGCATCTGAAGAACTTCTGCATCTGCATCTGAAGAACTTCTGCGTCTGCATCTGAATAATTCTTCGTCTGCATCTGACTAATTCTGCGTCTGAATTTCAGAACTAATGTTATGTGGGTCTTTAATAAGGTATTTGACATCTTGTAAAGTCTGAATAACTTCCTTCTGAGCTTCCAGAATATACATACATGGAATAAATTAGTTCAAAATAAGTATCAGACTTATAATAACGTGGAAGGTTTTGTCAACTTCAAAATTAATAGGAGATTTCCTCAACACAATTAACACCTTCTCAACAATTTCATGGTCCGTGAAATATGATGCCCTTTTGCTTTGGCTTCCCCATCCATTAGCCTTCCCTTTTTTCCATCCTTCTCATGGTTCTCGCAAGCTATTTGGATCTTCCGGTTCATATGCAATGTATGCTACGGAGATCCGAATTACGATTCCCAATTAAGAAAAGTGATCAAATCTCTTAAATCAATGAAGTGCTTGTCAAATAATTTACGGTTACATAGCTTACAACATCAGTGATGATATTGAGCTTCCATGCAAGGATGTCCTCGACTACTCCCAATCCCGCATCTTCATTTGAACTTCAGATGCTGTAAAAGAAAAATTCCTCACAAATATCATTCGAAGTATCGGAAGGGATGAGTGGACCTGAGTGTCGCAGAGGTCGAAAGAGATCGAGAATCTCTATCACCTTCAGGACCCATCCAAGGATGGAGTTGCACGTAAGTTTCCGTCCACTAGAATGAAGTTGCACAAGTCTAGGCGCTTTGCTCATCCTGCGGGCCACAAAGAAAAGGGAGTTGATATCATTCCAAATTCCATTCACCGAAAATTTTTTGGCGAAAACATACACATTTCATTCTTTGTGGCTCCTATTTTTTTCAGAGCCTTGGACATGAAACCCCACATCGTGCTGCTTGAGAAAGACGCAAACCGCATGTCTTCTCACTGCACATTTTGAGACTGAACCTGTATTCTTGTAGAAGAAAGGATTGAAGTCATTGTCGGGGCAATTCTTCCAGGATGAATAGCCAGCTTCTTTGGAGCTTTTCACTGTTTACGGAGGAGTTCAGTTTTATTGCCTCATCCTCTGGAATTTTACCATGTACCTCCACGTTATGTGGTAAATCTCTTGGGAAGCACGGAAGTTCGTGAACGTCGAATGCATGGCAAGTCAATTTGTCTTAAACTTTGTCTCTTCGGCTGAAATTACGGCTAGCATATGATTTTCGTTTATGCCTGAGTGACAAAGCTTCAACCCCTAGTCCTTCTCGCTTCATAGACAAGTGTCGAGTCACCAATCACCATCTCTATGTGACGGATAGATAGCGCTACTTCATGATTAGGCCACAGTTCATCAACCTGATCATCCATTAAATTAATGCATATAGCTTCCTGTGCCTTTTACCCCATAGCCTTATCCTGCTAATATGGTAAAGAGTATAAATTGAACATTTATTGGAGCTACAAAGATGGCCAGATCTTTGCAGGTCGAGAGGCCCAAGTAGCTATTTTCTTTCAATATTAGAAGGCTCAAGCAGAAACCAACAACGCCCAATGTGAGTAATCAATGGTCTAAATGTCGACCACCTGAGGCCGTGACCTTCGCCGGCCATCAACGAGGCCTGGCCATTGCTGGCGGATGGAAAAATGGAAAAAAGAAAAAAGAGAAAAGAAAAGAAGAGAAGCGAAAAGGAAAAAAAAAGAAAAAAAAAGTAAAGAAGGAAAAGAGAATAAAAATAAAAAAAGGAAAAAGAATAAATAAATAAATAAATTCAAAAAAATATTAAAATATTATAAAAAATTATCCACGTCAACGCCAGTTGTGTCACATAGAACGGTCGGCGTCCACATCACTAATTTCTGACAAAAATTAGCCGGATAGACTCAATTGGCAAAAAGTGAAAATGTTTAAGGCTCTATTGTCACAATTATTCAATCAAAAAACAATTTTGTCATAATTAAAACGTCTAGGAATGAATTGCCAATCTCAAGGACAACCCATATTGATTAAGGCTCAACACTAACCCCGTTACACCTTAGGAAGCATAGACTTTCGACCCAAAAAAAAAAGGAAGCATAGACTTGAATTAGTATCCCAATGTACCAACTTTCTAGAATCACCTCCATCTAGTCAGCTTATTGGCCGATAATTACTCGATTACGGTAGAACAAAAAGACCGTCGTGACTCGATGAGATTAGTAAGGTCTTTAAGAGGTCGGAGGTTTTCATGGATGGTATACTCGTAGACAATGGGTTCATGAAAAGAATTTATCAAAGCAGCGTGTTAGCACTCACCATTGTATGTGAAATATTGTATAACGAATAGTGTATTGGGCAATTTAGGGTTTGTCCAAACATTCATTTAATACTTTGTCGTAGCCTAGTTAGGCCGCGATCTGCAGGCATAAAGGTCGCGACCTTTGGCGACTCGAAGATATTAAGGAATTTGATAATTGATATGGTAAACATGGTCAATTAATTCATAACATCGGTAATGGGGGTAGCAAGTTTGTATTTATAGTACCAAATTGTTCTTTCTGCTCTCATGATGTGATGAAGCCCAATGCCACTTATGGGCTCTGTCTGCAATGAAGCCCACTTGCCATGCCCACGTCAAATTTTTTGTTTCTTTGGTAATAACCATACTCAGCCTCTACATTGTATCAACCATTCAAATTGTTTACATTAGAACAAAAAATTTTACATGAAGAAGTATGATATTAGCAGGAATATATAAGAAATACAATGTAAAAAAGTCTCACAACATGTCCTGGCCATGCTTATCTTGACCTGGTAATGACGTCCCCCATATATATTATATACATAACATATGCTAATTTTTTTTGGGTGGTCGGAACATATGCTAATCTTGACCTTCCCGCAAATAAGCTACCAAATCATATGCTAATCTTGACCCAATAACCTTGCTCACGACAACAACTCCTTCACCATCATCGATAAATTGAGTTAGACATGGAAAGGAACCATCTATATTGCCAAGTAAATCCCGACTAATTAATCCAGAAAGAAACCAAGATTTGCACATAGAGAATTTGCGGCATTTTCTACATGAGTCCAAACCACCATTTGTCTCACTTTTGGCTTTTGAAATTGCATAAAAAATTAAGGTTGCCCACTACTTTCTCTTCATCAAGTGACCACTCAATTCACAAATCTATAATAACTATCCGCTGCATATTCACTCAATTCCTCAAGAAGCAACTTCTTTTCTCTTCACATGTAATCTACCAGCGATCATGCACCCACGTTGCGTGTGCGTCGACAGTAGCCTATATATTAAATCCAAAGTGAATTCTGTCACGCTTGTATAGGGTTCTAATATTATCCGTTGAACAAGAAAAAAGAAATAAGTTCTCGGAAGAAATAGGGATAAAATTGTAAACTGGAAGTTATATCTTTAGACTTTGATTCTGTCCACTAACAAAAACTGGAGACCTCAATAGCTGAGAAAAGTAAAAAAAAAAAAAAAATCTAAATCTATTACATTTGTGCTAATTTACTCTTACATCTTTCAATTGTGCCAATTGAGTCATAAACCATTTGACGATTTGCCAATATAGTCCGTGTGACTAATTTTGGCTGGAAATCGTTGACAAGGACGCTGGCCGTCTTACGTGGCACGGCCGGCAATGGGTGTGAATTTTTTTAATATTTTCTTAATTTTTAAAATATTTTCATTATGCACTTGATTTAGCAACATACCATAGACTTTATATATTTGCGATCCAAATCGCAAGGACGGGATCCTCTGTCGAAACTTTCCCATTTAATAAGTTTATATGTTTGCGCTCCAACAATAAAATTTAGACATATGGCTAGCCAAGGAATTGAAACTTGAAAGTCTTGTAGACGAGGAAAATTAGATCTCCCTTTGTGTACTTTGACGAGACTACACTTAAATGATAAAAAGGCCAAAATAATAAGCACATAATCTGTCTCATGGTTGTTCAACAGACTTATTCATCATCTTACAATGCAAAAAATGAACAGTCTAGATTCTCATCTTTGATAAGATCTACGAGCATTCCTCCTCCACTTCTTTCTCATATTAGCTCCTTCCCTTTCAAGCAATCCCGTGAGCCAGTCAAATTTTCTGGATTCGAGAACAATGTATCCTAGAGAGATTCCAGCTACGATTCCACATCCATAACCCATCAAAATGGCTCTCCACTCAAACCAGCCTCCATTCTTTGTATCATTTTCCTGAACGATGGTTACTGGTGGAATTTCTCGTGAACCATCTGTGCATGTCTCTGGCAATGGAAATTCGCATAGTCCAAGATTCCTGACAAACGAGTCGCTCTTGAATGTGTTGAATTGCCGTCCCTGAGGGATAGGTCCGATGAGCTGATTCTCTGAGAGGTTCAAGAATCCAAGATATGTCAAATACGCTAGTTCTTGAGGAATCCTTCCGGTGAACTTGTTTGAAGAGAGGTCTAGCCATTCGAGTTCAGTCAAGTTCCCGATAGATGGAGGGATACAGCCTGTTAGATTGTTGTGGGAAACGTTTAGCCCTTTGAGCGATTTCAGGTTTCCAATATCCACAGGAAGCTCCCCACCAAAATAGTTTCTCGATAAGTCGATACTCGTGAATACAGTTAGAATTTTCACCAACTGTATCTCCAGTCCTTTCATGGTCACTGTGACTGAATCTTGATAACCATCTCCTCCCATATACTGTAGCTTGCCCCTTCCTTTATCTTGATTCATCATGGCAGTGAGCTTCATAATATATCCAACAGGTAAAGGACCGCTCATAATGTTGTTGGATAGGTCAAAAATGCGCAATTCAGAAAATGGGCGAGCTGTTGTAGGACTACTCACGAAGCCATGGAACATGTTGAACCTCAAAACAAGAACTTGTAGCTTAGGAAGGGTTCCCAACCAATCAGGGAACAAATCCTCCACTCTATTATTGCTGAGATCCAAAACTTCTAAATTTTCACAATGTAATAAGGACCGTGGCAATGCCCCTTCAAATCGATTCCGACTGAAGTCAATAGTTCTTAATTTGCTGTCCTCAGCAAATTTTCTAGGGATCAGACCCTGAATCATGTTCATTCGGAGGTTGAGCACCAAGAGATTTTTACTAAAGCTCATCAAGCACTCTGACAAGGTGCCCATCAAACTATTATTGGACAAGTCAAGGACTATGAGTTCAGTGGCATTGCATATCAAAGGGGAAACCTTTTCACCAATCTTGTTGTTTGCAATGGAATAGAAGTGAGTGGTGGGTGGTGGAATTGGAAGAGGACCTTCAAATCTGTTGTTGGATAAGTCGATACTCTTGAACACAGTTAGAATTTCCACCAACCGTAACTCCAGTCCTTTCTTGGTTATCGTGACTGAATCTTGATAACCATCTCTTCCCATATACTGTAGCTTGTCCCGTCCTTTATCCTGATTCATCATGGCAGTGAGTTTCATAAAATATCTAACAGGTAAAGGACCGCTCAGATTGTTGTTGGACAGGTCCAAAACGAGCAATTCAGAAAATGGGCGAGCTCTTGTAGGACTACTCACGAAGCCATAGAACATGTTGGACCTCAAAACAAGAACTCGTAGATTGGTAAGAGCTCCCAACCAATCCGGGAACGTATCCTCCACTCTATTGTTGCCAAGATTCAAAACTTTCAAATATTCAAGGTGCAATAAGGACCGTGGCAATGTCCCTTCAAATCGATTTTGACTAAAGTCAATAGTCATTAAATTAAATTGCTGCCCTCAGCAAATTTCTTAGGGATCAGACCCTGAATCATGTTCATTCGGAGGTTGAGCATCGAGAGACTTTTGCTAAAGCTCATCAAGCACTCTGGCAAGGTGCCCATCAAACTGTTATTGGACAAGTCAAGGACTATGAGCTCATTGGCGTTGCATATCAAAGGTGAAACCTTTCCACCAATCTTGTTGTTGGCAATGGAATAGAAGAAAGTGGTGGGTGGTGGAATTGGAACAGAACCTTCAAATCTGTTGTTGGATAGATCAACCACCACTAGATTCAACCAATGGAGAAAATATTTCTCGGGCCATTGACCCCCCAAATTATTGTTGGATATGGAAAAAACAGAAAGCTTGGAGAGAAGAAATGGAGCAGTTGGAGGATCAATTTGGCCATGGAATTCATTGAACCGTAGATCGATGCTCTCCAATGAGGGGGATTCTAGCAACCGCTTCGGAAAAGTGTCGTTGATTCTGTTGAAACTAACGTCTAGTAAGAGCAATGATGCACAATTGTTTAAAGACCGCGGTAATGTCCCTTCAAGCTGATTGGCACCCAAGTCTAGTGCAAAGAGGTTGGTTAAATTTCCCAAACATTGTGGAATTGAGCCAGTGAGATTGTTATGAGCCAAGTTTAGAGATTCAAGGGAGCTTAATTTGCAAATGGAAGATGGGATCTCACCGCCAATCTTGTTTTCGGAGAGATCTAATTCTGTTAGCTTTTTTGAAGAGTTCAGAAAAAAAGGGAACCTGGTCAAGTTGCAGGAAGGCAAGGCCACGGTCTCAAGTTTCGGAAATGTGTCATTCGTACTGTGGTAAGCTAGATTTAACTCTACTGTAAGACGAACGACTTGCAGATTTTTCAGTGTCGAAAGGACTCCCAAGTCTAAAACACCAGTAAAGTCGTTAAAAGAAAGGTCTAAATATATAAGCCGTGCAAGCGTTCCAACAAATGATGGGATATGACCAGTTAATTCGTTGCCTGAAAGGTCCAAACTGGTTAATTTTGTTAAGTTCACAAGCGACGAGGGAATCGGTCCTGTCAATGTGCAATAACTGAGATATAGAGTTTTTAAATTCTTGGATTCGCCGATTGAATCAGGTATTTTGCCCGAGATGCTTGCATCCGAGAGGGTCAATGATTCAAGAGACTTGCTCCAGTTGGACTTCGGAAAAGAAATCTTGATAACATTAAAATCCAAACTGAGATGAAGGAGGTTTGGCAAGCTAAAAATGTTGGGCGGAAGTTCCCCTCGTAAATAGCACCAAGACATACTGATACACGTCAAGGAGGATGATAAATTCACGAAGGAACTAGGCGAAACAGCAGACATGTCTACGGAATCAAGGTTAAGTTCCCTCAACTCTGTGAAATTCTGAACAAGCCTTTTGAAACCAGTATTTTCAATCTGAAGACCCAAGTTAAAAGAGAGATCAAGTAAAACAAGTTTTGAAAGGTAAGAAATTTCAACAGGAACTAGACCTGAAAAATTGGAACTAGAGAGATCGAGGTGATTCAGTTCAGCAAACAGACTCAGTTCAGGCAAAATGGGTGAGGTACAGAAATTGTTCCAAGCAAGGTTGAGGCTCTGAAGATGGCGAAGTGCAAAGAGTGAACTGTTAGAACGGAGTGTCCCCTGAAGACAGCTAAATGAAAGATCGAGGCCGATAACGTTACCCGTTACATTGTCACAGGCGACACCGTCCCACGAGCAGCAATCCAAGCGGTTCTTCCATGTAGTCATCTTCGGATCACAGTTTGAGTCCGTACCAGTGTCAACGATGAGAGAATTGCTGAACTGAAGTAAGGCATCACTTTGGACAGGATCACATAATTGTGCTGCTGTGAAACGAAGGTTTAAGAACAATTGCCCAGAAAGACAAAAGAGAAGAAAGAGGGACCGGTGGAATTCCATGTTTTTTGGTCGAGCACAATGGCTCTAAGACACGGTGCACTTGATTATAATTGTTATGAAGTCAAAGTCTTCTTGAAACGACATTACTGGGGTCAAAGTCGCTGGTGGGTTTACTTGGGCGTGGAAAACTTTTTAGTGCCACAGAATTTCTTCCTTGGCTGAATGCAATAAAGGAGAGCGGAGGAGTTTTCACGGCATCCATTCTAGATGGGCATTAACAAATTGGTGCTAATAAGTTGGACTTAATTACTTTTTTTTACTTGCAATATCATATCAAGCATGGAATAAAATTTTTCTGCATGTATGAGATGCGGAAGCCTTCTCCGCTTTTCTTGAAAGGCATATTGGTCAAGTCTGTGGTGGCACTTTTCATTTTAAAGATACGCGTGGCCCTGGTCATTACCGTTTGGTAGACAAATTTGAATCTCTAGTGCCCCCGTTTACTATTGCCGACAAGTGTGATGATAGGTACAAGTCCAACATATACTATTCATCTGAAAGTTCAACAAAAATTTTGGGCGGGATGAGGGAATGTGTGTTGCTATCTATGGAACATGTACAGGTAAAGTAAAATATAAACGCAGCAAAAGCAAAAAATAAAATTAAACTATACATGTGCTTTCAAAGGTGTTGTTCGTGTGCTTTAATAAAAAAATCAGAAAAACAAAGGGGGTTAGCTTTTTACCAATAGTTGTTTCTCTAGTATGTGAAGCAGAAACGGATTCGAGAAACAACGGCGTGAAGGTTGGCCCGGGCAACGATGAAGCGGCGCCGGGTTTGAGCGAGTTTTCTGCCGAGAAATTGCTTCTGTTGAAACCAAACTAGTGCCCGTTCACAAAGCCCCGTCTCTAGTATTATCATCTTTAGTCAACCAAAGAAAAGGTTCAACCAATTCGTAGTGCTTCATGGATCATATAATTGTCAGGAAAATGACTCTGCGCAGCTCGATTGATCCCGTGCCCTTCCGGATTAATGGTGAATTTAGCTTTCCTTCTATGTTCCGGTGCCCGAGGGCACGCCGCGCCGTACCATATTCACTTATCGTATCTCTCGGCCAACCTCGCGATTTAGAAGTCGGGATAAGGAAACCATGATACAGAAATCCGGTGGCGATCGACTTCGACGAACGGGAATGTCGTGCTCCCGGAATTGCATTTAAACATTAATTTTATGAAACTAGTGACGGATATGATTGCTGGAGAGCAATTTGGCGGGCAGGATTTGGCACGCGATTCGGTCGACAAAGCCAGGAAGCTGATGAGAAGTCAAACCACTTGCGTCACCCAACAACAGCTTCATGAATTCCTACTCATTCTCTCTCTCTCTCTCTCTCTCTCTCTCTCTCTCTCTCTCTCTCTCTCTCTCTCTCTCTCTCTCTCTCTCTCTCTCTCTCTCCCCGCAACTAATGAACCGGGCGAGTCGAAGTGAGGAGAAGAAGAGGAAAAAGATCGCGTTTTTCAAGTTTCTTGTTCCAAGGTCTATTGTCAGCAAGAAGGGAGATTTTTTATTTCCTCCCTTTTCGTTTTCTTCTTTTTTTTTGTTTTTTTTTTTTGCCTCTTTTGATTGTTTCACGCAGGCGGTGCCTCCCGCGAGAAGTGTCATCGGTTTTTGGTTTGAAATTGGCGAGGGAGGAAGGAAGGAAGGAAAGAGAAACCGGATTCGTGATGATGACGAGATGGGATTGTCCTTCGTTTCCATATGGGCGGGGGGGCTTCGAAACCGGATCCGGATCCGGATCCGATTTGACTGGTGTTTTTTTTCTTTTTTTTTAACCTCGGTCCGATCCGACGTAAGTGCCCAGCTCGATTGGTTATTCGCTGTTCGATTCGCCTGGATTTCATACCGATTGAATTGGGAATACGTCGAATCTGGCCGGTCCTTTGCCGCTCTATGGGATTTCATAGAGTCATCCATTAAGACCAGCTATATGGGATTCGGTTGTTTTATCTTATTATTCAAGGAAAAATTTGTGCACCCCCCTAAAAAAGATGCAATCTGTGAATGGCATTTCAAGCCGACGACTTGTTTATTCCTTGAAGTACATGGCGAACAGTTTCAATTTAAATCTTCTCAACAATTTCATGGTCCATGAAATCTGATGCCTTATGCTTTAGCCTCTTCATCCATTTGGCTTCCCTTTTCTCCATCCTTCTCATAGTTCGTGCGAGCTATTTGGATCTTTCGATTTTATATGCAATGTATGCTACAGAAATCCGAATTACGATTCCCAATTAAGATAAAGTGGTAAAATCTCTAAAATCAAGAAAGTGCTTGTCAAATGTTTTACAGTTACATTAGCTTATCACATCAGTGATGACATTGAGCTTCCATGCAAGAATGTCCTCGACTGCTCCCAATCGTGCATCTTCGTTCGTGCTTCAGATGCTGTAAAAGAAAAACTCCTCACAAATTTCATTCGGAGTATCGGAAGGGATGGGTGGACCAAGTGTCGCAGAGGTCGAAAGAGATCGAGAATCTCTATCCCCTTTGCTCAATGAAGTTGCACATAAGTTTCCATCCACTAGAATGAAGTTGCACAAGTCTACACGCTTTGCTCGTCCTGCGGGCCACAAAGAAAAGGGGGTCAATATCATTCCAAATTCCAATCCCCGAAAATATTTTGGCGTAAACATACACATTTCATGGCTCCTGTTTTTCAGAGCCTTGGACATGGAACCCCACATCATGCTGCTTGAGAAAGACGCAAACCGCTCGTCTTCTCACTGCAGATTTTGAGACTGAACCTGTATTCTTGTTGAGAAATCGAAAGGATTGAAGTAATTGTCGAGGCAATTCTTCCAGGATGAATGGCCAGCTTCTTTGGAGCTTTTCAACTGTTTACGTAGGAGTTCAATTTTATTGCCTCATCCTCAGGAATTTTACCATGTACCACCACATTAGGGGGTAAATCTCTTGGGAAGCACGGAAGTTCACGAACGTCGAATGCACGGCAAGTCGATTTGTCTTAAACTTTGTCTCTTTGGCTGAAATTACGGCTAGCATATGATTTTCATCTATGCTTGAGTGACAAAGCTTCAACCCCGAGTCCTTCTGGCTTCATAGGCAAGTGTCAAGTCACAATCTCTATTTGACGGACAGATAGCACTACTTCATGATTAGGCCACGATTCATCAACCTGATCATCCGTTAACTACTGCATATAGCATCCTGTGCCTTCTCCCCCATAGCCTTATCCTGTTAATATGGTAAAGAGTAGAAATTGAACATTTATTGGAGCTACAAAGATTGCCAGATCTTTGCAGGTCGGAAAGCCCAAGCAGCTGTGTTCTTTCAATGTCAGAAGGCTCAAGCAGAAAGCAAAAGCACCCGATGTGAGTAATCAATGGTCTAAATGTCGACCGCCTGAGGCCGTGACCTCCGCCGGCCACCGACAAGGCCCGTTGATTGCCGGTGGAGGGAAAAATGGAAAAGGAAAATAATAAAAAAGGAAAAAAAGAGTAAAGAAGGAAAAGAGAATAAAAAGAAAAAAAAAGAGAAAGAAGAGAATAGATAAATAAAATTGAAAAAATGTTAAAATATTAATAAAATTTGTCAGTGTCAACACCGACTGTGTCACGTAGGCTAGCCAACATCCACTTGAGTGATTTTTAGCCAAACATGACAGGATAGACACTACAAAAAAACTTGTTTTTTGCGACGGAATTTGCGACGGAAATTTCGGAAAAATCCGTCGCAAATCGAATTTGCGACGGAAAAAATTCCGTCGCTACTAGCGTGTCGCAAATTTTTGCGACGAAAAATTCGAAAATTCGTCGCAAATTTGCGACGGAAAAAAATTCGTCGCAAATTTGCGACGGACAATATCCGTCGCAAAAATCGTCGCAAATAATCCGTCGCAAATTTGCGACGAACTAAATCCGTCGCAAAATTCGTCGCAAATTTGCGACGGACCAGATCCGTCGCAAAATCCGTCGCAAATTTGCGACGAACTCAATCCGTCGCAAAATTCGTCGCAAATTTCGTCGCAAGTTTGCGACGAACTCAATCCGTCGCAAATTTGCGACGAATCAATCCGTCGCAAAATTCGTCGCAAAAATCGCCGCAAATTTGCGACGAACTCAATCCGTCGCAAAATTCGTCGCAAAAATCCGTCGCAAATTCGTCGAAAATTTCATCGCAAACTTGGCCTAAAATATTCGTCGTTATTTTTACATCATTTCGGCCATAAATTATTGTCCATATCAATAAAAGGAGACAATGACATATAATTGAAACAGAAAAACGAACAAACCATAAATTCTGACAAACCAGCCACAATGACATATAATTGAAACAAATAACAGAAGGAAAGTTATAGAGTCTGACATAATGCTATTTGATATTCAATCTTACAATACATTCAAAACATTAACTAAGAGACGGGATAACCATAGAAGACGCAAAAAAACCATACAGGAGAAGACGCGGCTTTGATACGATGGCAGGACACCAAAAGTAGTCACCTTTGTCGAAACCTGAGGAAATGTCGATACATAAATCAGTCCAGAATATAAAAACATCGTTTAAGCATGGATGTGGAACTAGGTATAAAATAACAAAAATATGTTTCAGGACGAACATAAATGTTCTTACATATGAATATGAGTGAAATAATGAAAAATCAAGATTATGAAGCAAGCTTACCCAGAATTGCTACTAGGGAGACTGGAGAAAATCATCATCATCATCATCATCAGCATCAGCACCAGCATCAGCATTCTCGGCATCAATGTGCCCATGACCCATTGGATTGGCTGGAGGTACAGGAGGCCCGTCATTGCGCTGGAGGTTAAGGTGTTGCATAACGATTCTCATTTGATCTTCCAAGCTATCTATTCGTTCATCCTTCTTAACAAGTAAATTATTCAAACGATGAACTTCTTGGGTCAACTGCTCCTCTTTGCGTGACTTCCTTCGACCAGTCCCAGCGGATGATGAACTTCAAGGACTATTCGGCATGAACATCTTTGACAACGATCCCAGCCCAAATATTTTCCCTTTTTTCGCCTCACCCGCTGCCTCCATCCACAATGCCATATTATCAACTGGTGGGCGGGGCTCAGGACAATCATCACTACCACTAGCACTGCTCAGTAAAAGATCATCATATTTTTCCTACATTAACAATGTAGATGAAAATAAAATCACTATATATATATATATATATATATATATACCATAAATATTGAAAGCATTCACGGTTTTCATTATAGTTTACATATAAGCCAAAGTATAACCTTACATACCTTAACAGCTTTTGCTCGATCGCCTGTCCATGTCTTATCTTTCTTTTGAAATGTGCGTTCAAATGTAGCTGCAAATGTCGGTTCCGTCCCCAATTCATGTGCCTACAAAATGTAAACTTGAGTAATTGAATCGAATTAAATTAACTTATAACTCATTTAACAGACTTACCAGTCGCTTGCGATGCTCGGCAATGTTGATAGAGCCCCCAGCATATGTGGCTGACCCTTCACTAGAACTAGAAGAGCGATTCTTCTTATTCTGCTCACAGAGTTGCCGACTCTGTTCAGATGCCCAAAATGTGTTCATTGCCACCCAATTGTCAGCCGTAAAGAAAGACGGCTTCGCTTGCTTGCTCTTCGCTCTATTCATGACATTTCGCATAAAAGCACTTATTTTCTTATCGAAAATTCTTCTCACTTCATTGTTTTCCGCTTCCTCCCACTTGAACTTCCGCTGCAATGAATAAAAATACAAATTGAAAATTATTATGATGATCACATATCCATAACCATGCACCAGACACATATAGACAGATTTTGTAAAGTTCATATCGGGGAAAATATCTGGTCCTTTACGTATCAAAAACTACAGAGTTGTTCTGGTCCCTTTACATCATTCTTGACCATCAATATACTATACCAAACTTAATTAATGAGAAAATAAAATATGTAAAACTTACCTTGAACTCATTCCACCACATTTCTTTCACTTCTTGTGGAACACTTCTGTAATTCATATACTCTCCCATCCAAAAGTTTCTTACTATTTTGTTCAATTCCCTCACAACAGTCGTAGCATCCGTGAATCTGCATTCATACGAATATTGTGCAACATGGATAATTCAGTTGACATCAATATCTAAAGCCCTAAATATGACATATACTAAAATAAAAATGAAGCACTTACGAATCTCCAAATGGGCATATGAAGAATCGGTTATCTTCTTGACCTCTGTTTCCGTCAATATTCGATTGTTCCGCCGAATAATGGGGTGGAACGGAAGGAGAGGGAGCTAAAGGAGATTGAACTGGAGAACGTTCAGTTCGCATGTGGTCAAGTCCCGTAACATATTGTTGAGGGTGGGAGGAAGGGCCAATGTGCCCATATTGTGACGGACCATATTGTGGTTGAGGGTTAGATGCCGGGACCATATTTTTGTTATTCACGCAACAATTAATATGAAATTGCAAAAATAGAAAAAATTACAATGAAAAGAAGACTTACCTAAATATTTGACTGAAATATTGGTAGGACAAAGTTTCCCAATTTGATGAGAATTGCAAAGTCCACTTGGATTGCGAGACCTTCAATTAGGCACAAACCCAAAAAAGAATAATCACATAAGAATCAATATTTTTTAACAAATTTTAATGTACGATGGAAACGGAATTCATCCCTCGCAAATTTGCGATGAATAAATGAAAATTCCGTCGTAAATTTGCGACGGAAGATAGTATCCGTCGCAAATTTGCGATGGAAATTTTTTCCGTCGCAAATTTGCGACGGATACTATCTTCCGTCGCAAATTTGCGACAGAACATAGTGTCCGTCGCAAATTTGCGACGGATACCTCATTCCGTCGCAAAACGGCGTGGCCGTTCGCCTCATCCGAAGGCCGGCGAGGTGTCACCGGTCGCCGGTCATTAAACCGGTGATGCATGTACGAAAAAAAACAAACATAAACATATATTAAAAAAAAAATTACAATGCAATGCCGAATAGTCATGAAGCTAGCAATTTTGCACTTACCGGTACAAAAGCTTCACCGAGATTAATACGTGCGTGCGCGGATTTTGCTGATTTCACACATATGAAAGAGGGAGAAAAGCGAGAGAGAGCGAGAGATAGCGAGAGACAGCGAGAGAGAGATAGTGATTGCAGGTCACGGATTATAAACTACGAATTTGCGACGGACCCTAGTTCTCGTCGCAAATTTGCGACGGACTTTCTTTACCGTCCCAAATTTGCGATGGAATTTGCGACGGTATTATTTTCCGTCTGAAATTTGCGACGAAATTTTTTCCGTCGCAAATTTGCGACGGATTATATTTTCCGTCGCAAATTTGCGACGGAATTTACGACGGAAAAAATTTCCGTCTCAAATTTGCGACGGAATTTGCGACGGTATTATTTTCCGTCGGAAATTTGCGACAATTTGCGACGAAAAAAATTTCGTCGCAAATTTCCGTTGCAATTTTCGTGTTTTTTTGTAGTGAGACTCAATTGGCAAAACGTGAAAATGTTTAGAACTCAATTGTTACAATTAAAAGGTTTAAAACTGAATTGGAAAAAATGCAATAGATTTAAGACTTTTTGGATAATTTTTTCATTTTTAGGCTCTGTCACTCTATATACAAAGCCTGAACTACTTTTTGTCTTAGTGTACATAATCTCTAGCCATCACTTACACAGTCTATCGATACTCGAAAGCACAAAAACTGGAAATATGGGGAAAATGGAGTTCCTCAACTAACTTAAGCACTGGGTCAAGTGCATGTAACATACAACTCTATATACAAAGTCTCTCTTTTGCATTGAAGATCTGAGCGAGGATCATGGAGGATAAACATTCTGAATGACATCATCAGTTTGAGATAACTTTTAATTTTACCCTCTTGTTATCATAAATTTTACGACTCTCACAGCGCGGCCTTCACTAATCTCGAAATGAGAACAAAGTAGCATTAAATCGGGAAAGTCTTGTATGTAGTATTTACATCAAGCGACGGGTTATCATTATGTTATCTACCGTATTAAGTACTATCATCTATCTTGCTTCTTAAATATGCATTGAAGATAAGGATACAATGCTTTCGTGTGTCGACACGGCCGAGTTGATAAGGGAAAATTACTCATCTAACTTTCTCCCAAAATAGAATTTAAAGAGCAAAAGGCACTTTCTCTTAAAATAGAACGATTTTTTTTTTGGTTGTGAACTTGAAAACACATCATTCAACGAAGGTGGAGGGAAAGGGATTTTTTCTAATCATTGTCTAATTGAACGACCTCTTTTGTTACATTGCAAACCCCAATTAGGGGAAGAGGAAAGCCCACTCGACATAATAAAGTTAAGAGAACTCGATGTGCTTTTGATCGCCAATTTGAACCTGTTCAGACGATTCTCTCGTGCTTCATTCATCAATAGGATTGGCAGATGTCGACCATGGTTCAAAATCTTGTTTTTAGGTCCCACTGTATGCCGGGTGAACAATATTTTTTTTTCGTTTGATAAAAGATAATTTTGATATGATAAGAAAGTAGAATAAGAATGTACAAAAACCTAACAAGTTTGACAGATTTAAGAAATACCTTTTTATAATACAAGCGGGGAGAAAAATAAAGAATGCGCGAATGCGTTGGTGTCCAGTAAAAAGCATGGTGCCAGTGAAATTCTGATTTAATTCAATTTTTTTAAAGCAAATATGCACATGCATTGCATGGGCATGAGAAATCAACATTTAAAACGTTAAGCGAAATCATTATACCGCGAAACGTTTGGTTCGTTCAGTAATTAAAAGAAATTAGTGAGAAACATGTGACATGAAAAAAAAATAGTATAAAATTATTTAGAAATTTGTTGAGCAGAATTGTTGTAGGATAAAAAAATCCTAGTTTTAATATTGGAACGTGTGAGTGGTAATATTTTTTTTTGCCAGAAATTAAACTTTATATTGCAAACAAAGCAATTACAAAAAGGAAGCATTACCTACATTAGAGCGAAATATAAAAGAAGACTCTACTAGTACAATATTTTTAACTCTAGAAGGGACATCATGGTAAAGAAAAGAGGATGTGGTGTCTATATGATTAGAGGCCCAATTTGCAAGTGCATGACCAGCTCCATTCTTGGATCTACGAGTCCAGTCCAAGCTCCAATCTGGATTGTGCTGAAATTTAAAGCGAAAATCTGCAACGAAAGGTTGAATACTCCAAGGGCAAAGACCCTTTTGTTGGATGGCATTAATTAAAACCTTACAATCGCTTTCAAAAATCGCTTTTTGAATGCCCAGGGACTGAGCATAATTGCAGGCGAGAAAGAGAGCTGCTGTATCCACTTCCATTGGCGAGTTCCAACGTCCTCTCCTTGTCTAAGCTTGGACTACTAATCCGCTAGCCAATCGTGCAATGATACCTATGGCTCCTTTGTTATCTTTCCACGCACCATCTACATTAAATTTGAGCTCTTGATCTGATGGTGGGAGCCAGGTGTCTGTTCCTACTCCAATCGAATCGGCTTCTGGACTTGGTGCAACTATGTTTTCTTCCTTGAACTTGTTCGAGAATTCCATGAACTCCTGTAAAATCAAGGAAGGATTTGGAATAGCTTGATCATGTAAAATGGAATTCCTATAAAACCACATTCTAGTATATAGAATCGCTGCATAGAGAGTGAAGAGTTTGCAATCGAATCCCATTATCTCTGCAATTCGAACTCCAAACAGGTTGTTGACACCTAAATTTTGGCGATCCCGTTAGGTAAATATTACATAGAAAAATTAGGGATTAAATTTTAACCCCTAAACAAAAATATTAAAATTGCATAGCATATAATTTAGGTTCATATAGATTAATTGCATTCCGCATCGGACCGGCGCTGGCAAGAAAGCTAAGAATTCATCGCAATTGGAGGCCAAAATTCATAAGTCCAGAAGGCTTTGGTTATTTTAATTTGAGCTTAAATTAGCCTGAATTAATTTAGCCCATTTGGAATTAAATAAAAATTAAAGGATAAAGCCTAAGCCAAAGCCCATTAAGACTAGGAAATCCGGTCAATTAACCTAGGGTTGCGATATAAATATGTCGTTATGCATCATAATCAAGGGGGGCTCTCATAATTCCCAGAGCAAAATTTTCAGAGAGAGAGAGAGAAAGGGAGAGAAGAGTCGTCGTCTCCCTTGGGCGTGTGTCTACACGATCACGGCCAAGAGCTCCACGACCAGACTCTATTTCTTGCTGCTTTCGTGCCTCCTCGTGGCTGTTCCTACGCTCATAGCTGCATCAAGTTCAGCCAAGGTTGGCTTTTTTTTTGTTGACGGAGTCAATGTACTACGTCCAAGTGAAGTCCAACTCAGTGATACCCTTGCCGAACTGCTCATCACCGTTGCTGTGAGCCCCTTTGCTGCTGTCCACTCTGCACCACCACGCTTCCATCATCCAAAGTTGTCCCTGCCTCAGCCCTCCACGCCTCAGACGCTGCTCCAACAGTCAGCGAACGCCCAGAGATAGCAGCCAGTAAGCGCGAGCGGTTTCCAATAATTCCAAACAATTTTCTGCAGATTTTCGGTGAGCCCATCCTCTCCGACGTTCAGCACAGCAGCCCAGCGGAACTAGTGCTCATCGCCAACCAGAAACATCGCTGAACCATCTTGCACCGAGAGCTTCCAGATTTTCCTATGTTTCGCAGGATCGTTCGAGGTGTTACGGCGAGCAAACCAGGCCATTGACTCGCGGGAATTCCTTGGATCGATCCACGAATCAAGCGGTGATCAAGAAAGGCCTAAACCGTGATCTCCGAGTCATCAAGCCCTCACCGCTAGAACCATCGCGCGCGCCACCACGTCCGCCGTCGATCACCCACCGTCGGTCCCAATCCGCAATCTTGGTCCGCAAGTTCAAATTTGGGAATATCCCGAAATTAGGTAAGAATGCTATCCGGTATATTTTCAAAATATTTAGATTCCTAATTCAGATATTTTGAATATTGCGTGGATTGATAGATATCTTAGGATAATGTGTGCTATATCCGCAATATTTGAAAAAACCCAAAATTAGGAATCATTCCTAATTTGGCAACGTATCTGGACGACTATCCGACCTTATCCCTAAGGTACGATACGCGGTGATACGGAAAATCGTTATCTTATCCATAATCACTTGGATACGGTAACAAATTTTATTTACTTTCCAAATTTTAACAATCAGCTTTCTGTCAATATCTATAACCCTATAGATATGACCGTTAGTTTGATTTCTTTGCTTAATTTGAATTTGATAAGAAGAATCTTGCGGATTGCGTGGATTGTTTGAACGTGGTAGTTATCTTTGTTTGATTGCTTTCCTTTTAAATAAATAAAATCCAAAAATTTGTTAGTTAGATTTAAATTAGAAATTTTGCATGCTTAGGGAATCTTAAATATATCCAAAAGAATAAGATAATTATTTGATTTAAATTGGGATTTAGGGTAACATATTTCCTAGTTTAAATTAGAGATTGTTTTAATCTTAGTGGATTATTTAGGATATTTAATAATTTCGAATTTTAATAAAAATCCCAAAAAAGAATCACTTTAGGATAGATCAATCATTTTCTCTAGGATAGATTGCATGTTATTTTAGGCATTTTTTATTCCGAATTTCATTTAAAAATACCAAAAATAAATCATTTGTCCATCATTAGAATTAGGTCACGTCGTCGCATGGCATATAGTTTGCATGTTAGGTTGCATTAATCGCATGATAATTATTGCACGTCATTACATATAGGTTAGTTTTCATTTAAATAAGTGAAAATTCAAAAAATATTGAGTGAGTTGCTTGTTAATTAGAAATCATATTAGGGTTGTTGATATGATTTTCTAGTTAACCATGCAGATGCTTACGTTGCTTCGAGGTAAGTAATTCTCCCAATTTTACAATTTATTGGGTGTTACTTTGGTGGTTTGCGCACCCGCATGAACACCTCACATGTTAGTAATTAGATAATAAAATGGATCCAGACTGCATGCATAAACATTTTTTGAGAAGAAAAGGTACCGAAAGGGCGTTAGACTAGATCTAGCGTAACCAAGTCCCCGAGCTTAGAATCTCTGGTTCGTAGGAATAAAACATATCTCCCTATGTTTTATTTAGGTTTCTAATCGACCTACCACAAATAGATTAGTGGCGACTCCAAGCATGAAAACATTTGCACGTTAAGAACTTAAATCCTAAGTTGCGAATTGGTAGGGCTTGGGAGGGCTCGAGTTAGGCTTAGTCTTAACAATCCATTAGCCTGAGAGAAAATTTAGGTCGCGACAGCTTGGCGACTCCGCTGGGGACTTGAGTTAAAACTCTTAGTGGACTTAGGCCAGTTTTTCTTTTCAAAAATTATTTTTTGTTTGGCAGCGAGGATCCCAGGTACGTCCCTAACGTTTTAGGTGTTAAATGTTTTTGCAGAATGGGAGGTATAAGGGGAGGCGTGATTGTTAACCCTTGTTTTGCAGGGAGGTGTTTGGATGTATGGTTTATTTTATGCACGAAGCGCTGTATGATATAACCTGCTGTGCATGCCTTGCATTTACACTACACCGCACACACTACCCGCTGCCGGACCTCGGCGGCACAGGTTTAGGATGGTACTGAGACAGCGGATACCTCGACCACACCCGCGTGGTATGGGTCGCCCTTCTTGGTCCCGAAAGTTTTTTCATGGTGTCATTGAGTTCCCACCACGGTTGCACCCTTTGCAACCCGGGTCGGCTCCTTGACTAAGCCAGAGTCAGGGGAACCCCGGCCTAACCACAACCATGACTGGTTTAGCCCGGTAATCCTCGCGTCTCCATTTTGCAAGCCAGAGTCTAGATAGAAATCAAACCTCACATTTCATGCGCATGTCTTTGTGATTGCCATGGTCCTATTGGGTAAGGTAATTACGGACCGATCACGATAGCCTATTCGCACGCGGTCGAGAACTAGAATGGTCGATCAAACTGACTTACGAGATCGTGTCGTTGGCATTGAGGACCAAATGAAGCAACTCCTCGTCGCAATGCAACAGATGTCCGCTAAGATCAAAACTCTTCGCCTTACTCCTATTCCTGCATCCCCTGAGGCATCAGCCCCAAAGCATAAAGGTGGAAAGAATGTCGATAGTGAGGAAGATGACGATCTTCCCGATTTAGTAGATGACCCCATCCAGATTATTGTCAACAAGGAAAAACTTGATGAACGGGTCAACAAACTTGAAGAAAGAGTGAAGCAGTTGGAAGGCTCACATGATTCGCCCTCAATCGACTTGTCTCTTTACTCACAGATCAAAATCCCGAAGAAGTTCAAGATGCCAGACTTTGACAAGTACAATGGCACCTCCTGCCCGAAAGCTCACCTGCAGCTATATCACGTACAAATGACACCGTACGTTGATAATGAACTCCTGATGATTCATGCATTTCAGGCAAGTTTGAAGGGTCCTGCCCTGAACTGGTATCTCATGAAGAAGATAAATGGCCTCAAAACCTGGAAGGAAGTTAGTGAAGCATTCCTAAAGCAGTACAGGTTCATAACGGACATCATTCCCACCCGCGATGACCTCGAGCGTGCTCAGATGAAGAAGAATGAGTCATTCAAGGATTATGCTATCAGATGGAGAAACATAGCCGTACAGATTATCCCAGAACCCATAGACAGTGAATTGAAGAGGATGTTCATTAGAACTCTTCCGTTCGAATACCGTAATCGGATGGTAGCCACTCCGGCTGACAACTTCAATCAACTCATCCCTATAGGCGAACAGATTGAGATAGGGCTGAAAGATGGGTGGTTTGTGGAGCCGTCTTCCTCGACCAAAAGATTTGGTGCAAGAAAGGACAAAGAGCCGGCAGCTGAAGTGAATGTGACTTATACCCAACCGGGCCGGCGGAATGCTAACCCTATCCCAGTAATCCAAGTAGCAGAGGCTCAACAACAAAACACGGGTCGTCAACCCTTTCAGAAGAAAAACAACAAGAGGCAATTCACTCCCCTTCCCGGGTCGTTGTCTCAAGTATTGGCGGTCCTCCGAAAGAAAGGCTTGCTTACCACTGAGCCAAAGCGGCCCAATCCTGAGCAGTTCTATAACTACGATCCGTCTAAGAAATGCGATTATCATATGGGCGAGGTGGGGCACTCAACCGACGATTGTTTTACCCTCAAGCATCGAATCCAGAACCTCCTGGACATGAAGGCTTTCTCGTTTCAACCCGCTAAGCCGAATGTTCATAGCAACCCGCTCCCTGATCACGCGGGTAATGTGAATACTATATTTAGTTTCGATGCTGGTCGAATCAAGAATGTCAAGGTGTATACCACCGATGTCTATGGTGAGTTACTGAAAGCCGGTTATTACCCGAGTAATGAGGACCTTCCCTTGGCTGTCATGAGAGAAAGAATCTCAAGAATGGTAGAAGCTGGGATGATCGTTTATGCTGACCACACTGGCATCGTTTCCACTATCTCCGAAGTAGTTATTAATTGGGAGGAGGAGTTTGCTACATTGAACACCGGAAATGACAAGGGCGACCCTCTGTCTGAAGACATGCCTCCGTTCGAAGACGTGTCCGATGGTGAAGAGATCGTAGAGAGCACGCCTAAAGCTGATGAAGGAAAAGAGATGGATGGAGAGGTATGGATGATCCAACACCTCTAATGACAGAAGATCCTGATGATGCAATAGATGGAATCACTACCTTGTTCGATAATTTCCTCATTGGAGCCATCGAGGAAGGACCGTTGGAAGGAATGGGCACTGGCCCGCAAGAGTAACACCTTTACTTTTTCGCACACTCCCCTGCGTGGAAATTTTTACTGCTTTATAGGACTTGCCCCGTCTCGGGAGCTGCTTTTTAGGAATTTTCATTTCTAGGACGTGATTGTTACAATTTCCTTTCCAATAAATGTAATTCATTTGGTGATAATCAATGAAATTACAAGTTTTTTTTATTTTTGAGGGCATGTTGAGGTATATCAAACCAGCCCGGTGATGATATCCAACCGATAAAAAAAATATAGTCCAAGGAGAATTCTGAGGCCTGGGCTTCTTCATGCTTCCTCGTGTTAAAACTTCTTTGAAAAGAATTTCGAAAAAAAAAGTCAAAAAAAATCAAAAGAAATAAAAATACATTGTTTAGCCCTGTTTGTCCTTTTGAACCCCCTACTTTATGTTTCAGGGGCAATCTTGTGATACGTGAGGGTATGGGAACGGTCCAATATGATGAATCATGTGCAGCCGACCTTGATCCCAATGACACCGACGAACTCAACGATTCCTTAGATATTCAGTGCAATCTAAAATGGCATGAAAGGCCCAAAGTCCTCACGTCAGATCAAACTGTCACTATCAACTTGGGTGATGCGAAGGAAACCAGAGAAATGAAGAAAGATGCAAATCCCCCCGAGAGTGAGACGAAACACCTGATCCAGTTGCCGCATGAGTAGGTAAGTCTTTCAACCAAAAAGTACATCAAAGATACTTCGAGGTAAATGATTTAGTCCTAAGGGAGGTATTGCTAGTCTTTCCTGTTCCTGGGGGTAAATTTGCTCTAAACTACATTGGCCCATATATGGTCAAAAAGGTGCTTCCCGGAGGCGCCCTGATTCTCGCAGAAATGGATGGTCGTGAGTTCTCCACTCCTGTTAATTTTGATGCTGTGAAGATGTATTATCCTTGATAATTTTTAACATTTTGAAGCAAAAGTTTTCAAGTGTTTGGTTTTATTCTGAAATGCAAACATTTCACTGATGAATAAATGGTTTCAATCAATTTAAAGATGGAATGTGTGCTTTGGCTTTAAATTCTGTTTGATCATTTTGTCAGTCTGCATCATCGATTTCAAAAGGGGAATCTAATTGGATAATCTGATAACTCATGTAGAATGAATTGAATGTGTTGAATGAGGTACATCGGGATGATGAAAGGCAAGCCCTATCCTATACACAGTCTCATGCACTAATCCTCAGTGAGTTGAGTGGAAAAATTCCATGTCTGCAAGGTAAAGAGTTATCTCGCAAAAGGTACGGCAACCGAAGTGACGAAAGGCAGTTTATTTCTCTATCCCAAACACTACAGGTTATCCATTGCCTCGCCACTTTGAGCTTAAATGTTTGGAGAAATTCTTTCAAATTACCCCTGTCAAGAACCACCCCACATCGGGGCAAACTGGAGGTAAGTCAGCATTATAAGGTGAAAAATGAATAGAGATTTTCTTGCTCTCACTTGCATCAATCTTCGAGTGTTGCTTTTTTAGAAGAATTCACACGAAGTTCAAGTGCCTTAGGATGACGAAGAGCATTTCTTTCTCTATCCTATACACACCTTATCCTTTGCTAAGCCCAATTGAGCCTGTAAATTCGTTTCTTAAACCCAAGTTGGTGATCATCCCCCACACTGGGGCAAGGTAAAAGTCATCACTAATTTGGAGCGCCGATAGAAGACGAAGACCCTGAAAATCCAAATGTTAGTCATTCGATCAAAACAAGCCAAAATGTGGCTGACTAATATATGCATTGTAGACAGTGTGTGTCAAAAGTCAAAAAAAAAAAAGAACTAGGGGGCATGAAAAAGCAGTGTGCCTGGTAAAAGCAAGGTCAATGCCCAAGAAAAAAAAAGAAAAAAGAAAAAAAAAGAGAAAAGAAAATCGGAAAAAAAGGAGAACTTTAGCGAAAAAATGTCAAGATACAACATGTCAAAGTCATGAATCCCAGTGGAGCAGTGGTCTTACAAGTCTCAAAGGAATCAAGTGGTGAATTCAAGCCCAATGGAACGTCTACCGAGAAGATAATCTCCGGCGAAAAGGAAGACTGGTGACAATGCCGAGATGATCACCAACTTATTCACCCTATTTATACACATTTTGAGCCTAATGATCCTTTCATTTCTCAACCCATGAGCCTAGCCTACGTTACGTCCCTTACAAAGTCTCTTCAGATTATGGTACTTGAACTAATATAGGATTCGGATGTTTATAAGCTTAGCTCGAAGAAGTGCGAGCAAGTCCATTTCTATCTCATTTTGCAGGGTTCTTGACTTATAAACCCGGAGATAATTGTGGAGTATTTTCTTTCAATAGCCTCGACTCGAAGAGTCCCCTTTTGCTAAGCCATTGACCAAGCCTATGTTACGGTCCTAGCAAAGACCTCTCGGATTGGTAAGGTTGTACCGCTTGCGAGAATACTCGGATCCTTGTCGACATGAAGATGGTGAGATAGAGTGATTTTCATAAATTAGCCGCTTTTCGATGAGGATGAGAGAAAGCCCTTTCGGACCGAAAGTCCCTCATTCGACATTTTCAAGATATCCACTTGTGAATCTGGATTGTCTTATCATGATTTTTCCCAGTGAAATTTAGTAATGCTGATTTGACAAAATCGTCATGCATGAAAACCAGTTGAATTTATAGAGCATGAGTATATGTGTTCTTGATTGCCTATGAATGCATATTACTTGTTGTCTATAACCGTGTCTAGCAGGAGACATACACTCAAGAGTCAGAGATATCAACAGGTAAGTATGTCTCTACCCCTTCAGGTGCCTGTGTTTATCCAGGTATTCATTTACCTGTTCGAGCAATCGACAGACTTCATATCTAATCAGTTTTGTTGCAGTCACTCGGCGTCTTCGACAATGTCCAGACGTCTATATATTTTTCATCCGAGTGCCTAAGGAGAAATCCAGGTATCTCATTCGAGTATCCGAGGAGAAATCCGGATATCTCACCATATTTCTCATTCGAGTGCCTGAGGAGAAATCCAGGTGTCTCATCCGAGTATCCGAGGAGAAATCCGGATATCTCACCCAAGTACCTGCGACGATATCCAGGTATCTCATAAAGGTTGGAATATTTTTCCAATCTCAGAAGATTCCCCCGTGACACGTCTATGAGGAAAGGTATAGGCGCAGCGGCCAAATCTTTATGAGTACGTATGAGGAAGGTATATGTATTTCATGAAGATCGGAACTTCTAATCTCAGAGAATTCTCCCGTGACACGCCTATGAGGAAAGGTATAGGCGCAGCGGCCAAATCTTTACAAGTGCCTATGACGATGTATAGGTATCTCGTAAAGGTCGGAATGTTCTCTCAAACCCAGATGTTCCCCCACGGCTCACCTATGAGGAAGGTATAGGTGAAGCGGCCAAATCTTTATGAATACCTATGGTGATGTATAGGTATCTCGTAAGGGTCGGAATATCCTCCTGATCTCCGAAAGTTCCCCCGTGACACGCCTATGAGGAAAGGTATAGGCGCAACGGCTAAACCTTTACGAATACCTATGGCGATGTATAGGTCACCGAAGTTCATCAGCGTTCATCAAGCAATACCTTTGGGATAGAGTCTAAACATTTGCCAAACAATCTCAAGAATCATGGCAATGCCTCAAATTACTTCACCACTCAAGTTAGGTGAGTAATTCCAGGTAATTCCAGGTATGTTTTCTATTTTATGCCAGCATCCATCATGACATATTGCATTCCAAAAACGGGATTAATACTCCCACCAAAAATAACATTCATTGCATTTGCATGGCAAAATTTAGGCATCAGTTTAGTCTTTGAATGCAACCTCTTCAAGCTCACTTTCAAAGAGGGGCAGCTGTTGACACCTAAATTTTGGCGATCCCGTTAGGTAAATATTGCATAGAAAAATTAGGGATTAAATTTTAACCCCTAAACAAAAATATTAAAATTGCATAGCATATAATTTAGGTTCATATAGATTAATTGCATTCCGCATCGGACCGGCGCTGGCAAGAAAGCTGAGAATTCATCGCGATTGGAGGCCAAAATTCATAAGTCCAGAAGGCTTTGGTTATTTTAATTTGAGCTTAAATTAGCCTGAATTAATTTAGCCCATTTGGAATTAAATAAAAATTAAAGGATAAAGCCTAAGCCAAAGCCCATTAGGACTAGGAAATCCGGTCAATTAACCTAGGGTTGCGATATAAATACGTCGTTATGCATCATAATCAAGGGGGCTCTCATAATTCCCAGAGCAAAATTTTCAGAGAGAGAGAGAGAAAGGGAGAGAAGAGTCGTCGTCTCCCTTGGGCGTGTGTCTACACGATCACGGCCAAGAGCTCCACGACCAGACTCTATTTCTTGCTGCTTTCGTGCCTCCTCGTGGTTGTTCCTACGCTCATAGCTGCATCAAGTTCAGCCAAGGTTGGCTTTTTTTTTGTTGACGGAGTCAATGTACTACGTCTAAGTGAAGTCCAACTCAGTGATACCCTTGCCGAACTGCTCATCACCGTTGCTGTGAGCCCCTTTGCTGCTGGCCACTCTGCACCACCACGCTTCCATCATCCGAAGTTGTCCCTGCCTCAGCCCTCCACGCCTCAGACGCTGCTCCAACAGTCAGCGAACGCCTAGAGATAGCAGCCAGTAAGCGCGAGCGGTTTCCAATAATTCCAAACAATTTTCTGCAGATTTTCGGTGAGCCCATCCTCTCCGACGTTCAGCACAGCAGCCCAGCGGAACTAGTGCTCATCGCCAACCAGAAACATCGCTGAACCATCTTGCACCGAGAGCTTCCAGATTTTCCTATGTTTCGCAGGATCGTTCGAGGTGTTACGGCGAGCAAACCAGGCCATTGACTCGCGGGAATTCCTTGGATCGATCCACGAATCAAGCGGTGATCAAGAAAGGCCTAAACCGTGATCTCCGAGTCGTCAAGCCCTCACCGCTAGAACCATCGCGCGCGCCACCACGTCCGCCGTCGATCACCCACCGTCGGTCCCGATCCGCAATCTTGGTCCGCAAGTTCAAATTTGGGAATATCCCGAAATTAGGTAAGAATGCTATCCGGTATATTTTCAAAATATTTAGATTCCTAATTCAGATATTTTGAATATTGCGTGGATTGATAGATATCTTAGGATAATGTGTGCTATATCCGCAATATTTGAAAAAACCCAAAATTAGGAATCATTCCTAATTTGGCAACGTATCTGGACGACTATCCGACCTTATCCCTAAGGTACGATACGCGGTGGTACGGAAAATCGTTATCTTATCCATAATCACTTGGATACGGTAACAGATTTTATTTGCTTTCCAAATTTGAACAATCAGCTTTCTGTCAATATCTATAACCCTATAGATATGACCGTTAGTTTGATTTCTTTGCTTAATTTGAATTTGATAAGAAGAATCTTGCGGATTGCGTGGATTGTTTGAACGTGGTAGTTATCTTTGTTTGATTGCTTTCCTTTTAAATAAATAAAATCCAAAAATTTGTTAGTTAGATTTAAATTAGAAATTTTGCATGCTTAGGGAATCTTAAATATATCCAAAAGAATAAGATAATTATTTGATTTAAATTGGGATTTAGGGTAACATATTTCCTAGTTTAAATTAGAGATTGTTTTAATCTTAGTGGATTATTTAGGATATTTAATAATTTCGAATTTTAATAAAAATCCCAAAAAAGAATCACTTTAGGATAGATCAATCATTTTCTCTAGGATAGATTGCATGTTATTTTAGGCATTTTTTATTCCGAATTTCATTTAAAAATACCAAAAATAAATCATTTGTCCATCATTAGAATTAGGTCACGTCGTCGCATGGCATATAGTTTGCATGTTAGGTTGCATTAATCGCATGATAATTATTGCACGTCATTACATATAGGTTAGTTTTCATTTAAATAAGTGAAAATTCAAAAAATATTGAGTGAGTTGCTTGTTAATTAGAAATCATATTAGGGTTGTTGATATGATTTTCTAGCTAACCATGCAGATGCTTACGTTGCTTCGAGGTAAGTAATTCTCCCAATTTTACAATTTATTGGGTGTTACTTTGGTGGTTTGCGCACCCGCATGAACACCTCACATGTTAGTAATTAGATAATAAAATGGATCCAGACTGCATGCATAAACATTTTTTGAGAAGAAAAGGTACCGAAAGGGCGTTAGACTAGATCTAGCGTAACCAAGTCCCCGAGCTTAGAATCTCTGGTTCGTAGGAATAAAACATATCTCCCTATGTTTTATTTAGGTTTCTAATCGACCTACCACAAATAGATTAGTGGCGACTCCAAGCATGAAAACATTTGCACGTTAAGAACTTAAATCCTAAGTTGCGAATTGGTAGGGCTTGGGAGGGCTCGAGTTAGGCTTAGTCTTAACAATCCATTAGCCTGAGAGAAAATTTAGGTCGCGACACAGATGAGATGAAACCCCATGGGCTCTGTCTCCATAAAATCTGGTCCAAAGGGCATGCTGTGAATAGATGGACTAGAGTTTCTTCTGAATTTCCGTGTGAGTGTGAGTGGTAATATAAAACGTTGTGTTTGTGCAATCGTCCATGTACCAATATTTGCAAATAAATAATTAAGGATAGTTACGGAAAGGAAAACAGAAACTATAGAAATCCCTTAAATTAAGAGCTTTTGTTTAATATAATAATATTAATAATATCAGAATCCCTTAAATTAGGAAGCATAGATTAAAATCAGTATCCCAATGAACCAACTTTCTAGAATCATCTCCATTTAGACAGCTTATAGGCTACCGTGACTTGATGAGATTAGTAAGATATTTAAGAGGTCTACGGTTTTCGTGGATGTTACACTTGTAGACAACGGTTTCATGAAAAGAATTTATCTAAGTAGCGTGCCAGCACTCACCATTGTATGGGAAATATTATATAACACACAATGCATTGGGCAATTTAGGGTTTGTCCAAACATTCATCTAATGCTTTGCCATACCCTCGTTGGGCCGTGATCTGTGGGCATAAAGGTCGCAATCTTCGGCGACTCTCCCGCAAGGTATGATATAAAGGTGTTTGACAATTGATATATGGTAAACAAAATCAATTAATTCATAACATTGGTAATGTGGGTACAATTTTGTATTTATGGTATCAAATTATACTTTTCTGCTCTGATGATGTGATGAAGCCCAATGCCACTTATGGGCTTTGTCTCCAATGGAGCCCACTTGCCATGCCCACGTCAAATTTTATGTTTCTTTGGTAACAACCATACTCTGCCTCTACATTATATCAACCATTCAAATTATTTACATTAGAACAAAAAAATTTACATGAAGAAGTTTGATATTAGCAGGAACATATAAGAAATACAATGTAAAAAAGTCTCACAACACGTCCTGGTCATGTTTATCTTGACCTGGTAATGACGTCCCCTGATATATTATATACATAGCATATGCTGATTTTTTGTTTTTTTGTGGTCGGAACATATGCTAATCTTGACCTTCCCGCAAATAAGCTACCAAATCATATGCTAATCTTGACCCAATAACCTTGGCTCACAATAACTTCTTCACCATCATCGATAAATTGAGTTAGACATGGAAAGGAGCCATCCATATTGCCAAGTAAATCACGACTAATTAACCCGGAAAGAAACCAAGATTTGCACGTAAAGAATTAGGGGCATTTTCTACACAAGTCAAAACCACCATTTGTCTCACTTTTTGCTTTTCAAATTACATAATAATTAAAACTACCCACTATTTTCTCTTCATCAAGTGACCACTCAATTCAAACATTTATAATAACTATATGTTGTATATCCACTCAATTAAATAATCACTCAATTCCTCAAACAGCCGATTCTTTTCTCTTCAAACGTCACCCGCCGGCGATCACGGACACTAGCCTATATATTAAATCAAAAGTGAATTCCGTCTCGCTTTTTTATGGTTCTAATGCTATCCCTTGAAAAGAGAAAGAAATAAGTTCCCAGAAGAAACAGGGATGAAATTGTAAACTGGAAGTTATATCTTGAGGCTTTATTCTGTCCACTATCAAAAACTGGAGAAGTCGATAGCTGCCTATGAACAGTGACTTGCAGCAGCTAATGTCCCCCTTCTCCACCTTTTTCCTCACAAGGATGCGCTTGTCATGGCTTCTATGCAAAATCACAGAGGACAAGCCTCCATTTGAAGTGAGAGCTTTGCCCAAGCAACAAGGAAGCGAACACACCCTCTCTCGGTTTTGTTCCCATATCAAGATAAAAAAAGGCCTGCAAAATCGACTTTCATTATTTGTTTTCTACGTAATCTAAATCGTGCAATTTCTGCACTTTTAACTCTTTTTTTTAAATTCGAAACCCTCCCTCCCTTGTAACATGTGCCTCTTAACACGTACATTCATATAAAATTTTTTGCAATTTTTTTAAAATTTGTATGCCGATCCAAAAAATTTTGGTGGGCATGCGGAAATGTATTTTTTACTTTTTGGTGAATCTTAAACAGGCGATCTGGGTCTTCTTCTTCTATCCCTTTTCCAACAAAGAGAAACGAATCGTACATGCACGTAGCGCGTGCTTTAAAAATGATTTAGTTTGCGAGAATCCCGATGAGTTGTGTTAAGAGGGGATGAGACGCTGGGAAGCATTAGGTGATGTGGTTATTGGAAGGTATCTGGGATGTTCAAGAAGAAGACAATAGGATGTGAGATACTTGGTTGTTGAACAAATGGGAGAGAGTGTGCCAAGAGGAGGAGATGAAATATGGTTAATTGGACACTTGGGCAATCTTTTTAGGGTTAGGTAGAGGAATTGGTATGTTAGAGTTGTCATGAATGGGAGATGATGCCATTCAAGAGGAAAATAGTGCAGGGTCCGTCCGTGTTTTTTTTTTGGTCGAAATAGAGATATTATTTCATTAAACCTGGCCCATCTACAAGAGTAAGGGGCATCAAAACACAGGATTTCCCAAAGAGGGGAAGAGGGGTTACAAACCCAGTTTCGGGAGAGGGTCTTACACCTTGGAAGACGGAAAATCTAGCAGTCTCTTCCGAAAACTATACATATAATCCTCAACAACCTTTGTAATACAGATCAAGAGAATGGGAGAACACAATTAATGCAAAATTCCAATGCAAAAGCAAAAAGAAATTGGTAAAAATTAGATACTCACCAAGATCTAAAATAACTATGTCCCTTCAATCAAGAATTGCAGTGATCCGTAGTGTAACAGTGACAACTGTATAGTCGATGTAAGTGTCGTTCTAAGCGTTTGCTAATTCAGATTGTTGATAACTACATGGACACGGGATTTAGATGCAAATGATGAAGATAACAATTTTTCAATAATCAAAGTCTCCAACTACTGTGTTCATTTCTTAATCTTTGTCGATCAACTTGTTCCCGGACGAATTGCAGTCGATTGAAGTTCAATCAAGTCTCCTGCTGATGTTAACAAAAGAATTTTTTAACGTGCGTAAGTCGAGCAATCGCTTCTGAAGTTGGCTGGACGGGAGAAAAAAAAGCAAAACATGTTATTTTTCATATATCCGCGGGGAAATGCTCTTCGTTCTTTTTTTCTAATTTGTTAGCAATGCATAGAGTTTATTTCAATAGAGCTAAAAGGACGCAAAACTTTACAAAGAAAGACCTGCAGCGCAAAAGTATAATGCCCATAGCACGTGACTTTGACATGTCATTATGCATTTAATTTATCAACTGTGCCACAGACTTTATATATTCGCAATCCGAATCGCAAGACGGATTTCTCTATCAAAACCTTCCCATTTAATAAGTCTGTATGTTTGCGCTCCAACAATAAAATTTAGGCATCCGGCTAGCCAAGGATTTCAAAGTTTTGCACGTGAGGAAAATTAGATCTCACTTTGTGTAAATGGATGAGATTACACTTGAATGATAAAAAGGCCAGAATAATAAGCATATAATTTGCCTCATGGCAGTTGAACAGACTAATTCATCATCTTACGGTGCAAAAAATGAACAATCGAGATTCTCATATTTGAAAAGATATAACAGCATTCCTCCTCCACTTCTTTCTCATATTAGCTCCATTCCTTTCAACCAATCCCCCGAGCCATTCAAATTTTTTGGATTCGAGAAAAATGTATCCTAGAGAGACTCCAGCTACGATTCCACACCCATAATCCATCAATATGGCTCTCCATTCAAACCGGCCTCCATGCTCTGTATCATTTTCCTCGAGGATGGTTATTGGTGGAATTTCTCGTGAATTGTTTGCGCATGTCCCTGGCAATGGAAATCCGCATAATTTGGGATTCCCCGACAAACGAGTCGCTCTTGAATGTGTTGAATTGCCTTCCCAAAGGAATAGGTTCAATGAGCTGATTCTCCAAGAGGTTCAAGAATTCAAGAGACGTCAAATCTGCTAGTTCTCGAGGAATCCTTCCGGTGAACTTGTTTGAAGAGAGGTCTAGCCATTTGAGTTCAGTCAAGTTCCTGGTAAATGGAGGGATATAGCCAGTAAGACTGTTGTGGGAAAAGTTTAGTCCTTTGGGTGACTTCAAGTTTCCTATGTCCACTGGAAGCTCCCTAACAAAATGGTTGCTCGATAAGTTGATACTCGTGAAAACAATTAGAATTTTCACAAACTGTATCTCCAGTCCTTTTATGGTCACCGTGACTGAATCTTGATAACCATTTCCTCCCATATACTGTAGCTTGTCCCTTCCTTTATCTTTGATTCATCATGGCAGTGAGCTTCATAATATATCTAACGGGTAAAGGACCACTCAGATTGTTATTGGAGAGGTCGAAAATGCGCAAATCCAAAAATGGACGAGCTGCTCCAGGACTACTGACGAAGCTGTGGAACATATTGGACCTCAAAACAAGAACTTGTAGCTTGGTAAGAGTTCCCAACCAATTCGGGAACATATCCTCTACTCTATTGTTGCCAAGATTCAAAACTTCCAACTTGTCACAATGTACTAAGGACTGTGGCAATGTCCCTTCAAATCGATTCTGACTAAAGTCAGTAGTCCTTAAATTGCTGCCCTCAGCAAATTTCTTAGGGATCACACCCTGAATCCTGTTCATTCGGAGGTTGAGCATTGAGAGATTTTTGCTAAAGCTCATCAAGCACTCTGGCAAGGTGCCCATCAAACTATTATTGGACAAGTCAAGGATTATGAGCTCAGTGGCATTGCATATCAAAGGGGAAACCTTTCCACCAATCTTGTTGTATGCAATGGAAAAGAATTAAGTGGCGGGTGGTGGAATTGGAAGACGACCTTCAAATCCATTGTTAGACAGATCAACCATCCTCAGATTCAACCAATGGAGAAAATATTTCTTGGGCCATTGACCCCCTAAATTATTATTAGATATCGAAAAAGTAGAAAGGCTGGAGGCAAGAAGTGGAGCAGTTGGAGGATCGATTTGGCCATGGAATTCATTGAACTGCAGATCGATGCTATCCAATGAGGGGGCTTCTAGCAACCGCTTGGGAAAAGTATCGTTGATTTTGTTGAAACTGATGTTTAGCATAGATAACGATGCACAATTGTCTAAAGATTGTGGTAAAGTCCCTTCAAGCTGATTGGCACTCAAGTCAAGTGCATAGAGGTTGGTTAAATTTCCCAAACATTGTGGAATAGAGCCGGAGAGATTGTTACGAGCTAAGAGTAGAATTTTAGGGGAGCTTAATTCGCAAATGGAAGATCGAATCTCTCCGCTAAAGCCATTTTCACTGGCCCGAAAGAGGAGTATAGGAAGTGGTGGAATTGGAAGCTGGCCCTGGACTAAGGTACTGCATGAAAACCATTCTCATTCAGTCCAGAATTGGTTTTTTGCTCCCGGAATCAGTTTTGGACCAAAAACCCGTTTGGTAACGCAAATTTATTTTTCTATTTCCGGGACAAATTTTTGTCCCAAAACCGGTTTTGAACCAGAAATTAGAACCTAAAAAAAGTAGGTTTTCTCGTTCTTGAACAAAACTCAGAACCATTTCTCTTGAACTCGTTCTGGAACAAAACTCCCATCTCTCGTCTGGAACTCCACCCGCCTGTCTCTCTCGTCTCCGAGCTCTCGCCAGCCCCTCGTTTGCTCGCTCCGACCAAGAAGGAAGCCACGGCCGCTGCTCGCTCGCTCCTGCTCCTCCGTAAGCTCCGATCTCCTCTCATCTCTCTCTTTTTTGGATTTTCCAGTCGCCTTCATCGGGGGGGGTCAGGTTCGGCCTTGCCATGGCCGGCGGTCGACCTGGCCGTCGCCCAGATCTGGGCGATGGCGAGGTCGACCGCCGGCCCTGGGCGAGGCCGCTCGGTCTGGGGCGGCCCTGGGCGAGGCCGCTCGGCCTCCCTTAGACCGAGCAGCCTCGCCTAAGGCCGGCGGTCGAGCTCGCCGTCGCCCAGATCTGGGCGACGGCGAGCTCTGGGGGAGGCCGAGCGGCCCCGCTGTGGGCGGCAGTTTATCATGCGGTCGCCCAGATCTGGGCGACGGCGAGCTCTGGGGGAGGCCGAGCGGCCCCGCTGTGGGGGGCGGTTGAGCTCGCGGTCGCCCAGATCTGGGCGACGGCGAGCTCGACCGCCGGCCTTAGGCGAGGCCGCTCGGTCTGAGGGAGGCACTATGAAGGAGATCCAGGTTTCTGAACTTGGATGAGCACTACACTGCTCATTCTAAACAGGTGCTGTGATTTCCCAATTGGTGTGGACTACTGTGCCCTTTCTTCTGAGGGATGTGTAATTTCGATAACTTATCGAAGTTTCCTTGTTGCCCTTTAATCATGAATATGAGTGTGTGTTGCTTGCTCCGATCGTTGTAGATGAAGTAGAAATTCGATGCTTTGACGGCAAGAATTTCGAATGTGGAGTCGATGCCTTCATCAGAGCCCAAACCTGCCCAGGCACTTCACATTCATCTGATAGTTTATTTGTAGTTTTATAAATTCGATTTAATGTGACATTGTTGGGTGTAAAACTGCAATTTGGGTTGGGATGTTAATTGTTCGATTGGCTTTTGTCTGTGATTTGTTGCCTTTCCTGTTCATTAGGAGTAAAGATATTCTACCGGAATGATCTATAAGTTGCTCAAATTGCAGTTGCCAGAGTTCTTTTTTCAGTGTATGCATTTAGTATGACGTTGTAGACCTCTGATTGCACTGTAATTTACCTGTGAAACTTAACTGGGGGAAGAGTCCCTGTAATTCCACGTTTTGATCTGGGCATTGAAAATGACATGAACTTCTATTTGGCTAGTGGGATTGATAACATTTGGTGATGGCCGCTTCATTTGAGACCCGGTGATTTATGATTTGTGCAGCGATTAGAGATTCTCTTGAGTATGTTCTTGGTTTCCTTTGCAGGACCATCACATTTCTTTATTGTGCTGAACTGGATATGCATGGAAAAAAAGGGCTTGCTGTGATGAATGGCTTTTGTATGCAGTTCTTGTCGTTGCCTCTTTAAGCTTGTAGTCAGTTTGGTGGTCAAAAGCCTGAAACTTCAGGATTTTCTATTCGTAATACTCACATCTGTGACTGGGTTTTGACTCTTTCTTACATTTATCAAGTTCTAATTCGCTATTGTTGTGGTAGTAAACATGTTTGATCTGTCTGAGATGAAAGCCAATATTTTGGGGCAAGATTTGAACTTCAAATTATCCCAACTATTTAGAGTCGAAGTAATGACAAGAAATGTTTGCCATGTGTTGCAGCCACTTGAGGGCATTTTGTATGATCGGCTGCTGTGAGGCGCAGGTTGCCATGGACAAGTTAAGAGAGAAGTTCCGGGGATCAAAGAAAGTCGGAGAAGGGCACATGGCAGAATGAGCAAGATGAAGGATGGCTTTTGACTTTGAGATGATGAAACTAGCTATCCCGACTTAGTCCAGCTTCTCGTTTTTTTTGTTATGAGCATGCACTTTTACATAGGGTAGGATCAAGTTGCAAACTTTATTTGCACAAGCAAGGTTTCTTTGGGACTTGTACAGTTCACTGGTCCTTAAAGTATCAACAGTGCTATTTTTTGATGTTGAATTTTTTATGGATACAACTATCTTATCTTGGGTGTAAGCAGGTTTTTTCTGAAACTATTGTCACTGGCATTATACTTATATAGATATTCGTCAGAAGTTCTTCATACACGGATTTATGGATTAAGTATTCGGTGAGTGCTGTGCACATCATTTACCATAAGTAATTACATATAAGTTGTAACAAGTTGTCAGAATTTGCTTGTCTAGTACCAAAAGCCTATATGTGTTGCGCTACCCGCCATTGTTCTGATCCAGTTCATGCTTGAAATTTGTCCTCCTCAGAACAAATCCTGAATTTGAAATTTTATGATTCCATCCGTCTCATTGGATCCCGATTATGGATATATAATTAACCCTAATGATGTAAATAAGGGGCTAGTGCTTGAAATGATAATACTTCTAACATGATATGTTTACGTGATAGAATAACCCTTCATAGTTTGATCCATTTGCCTTTTTTAGCCAAAAGGCTAAAAAAAGAAATGTGACCTTTTTATTTATAAATTTGTTAATGCATTTCTTTTACATTGTTCTCGACATTCAAATTGTAAAAGTTGTGGTCTTTTTTTAATTCCTATTTCAAACAAATTAAAAATTAAGAAGCTTAAATTGATCACATTAAAGGATTTTTCAAATGTATTTCTATCAAACGGCATTCTGTGAAGTTTTGAAACTTTTAATTTTTTTAAAGATTTTTATGAATTTTTCAGATTTTTTTATTATTTTTATTCCATTTCTAAAAAAAATGGATTTCTGTTCCTGGAAATAGAATTTTATGTTGTTTATCAAACGGGTTTTTGTTTCAGGAAATAAAAATTTCGTGCTGTTATCAAACGGGTTTCTGTTCTAGAAACAGAAATTTTTTGTTGTTATCAAACGGGTTTTTTTTCCCAGAAACTCATCCAAGAACCAGAAATAGAAAAATCTATTTCTGGTTCAGGAACTCATTCCGGAACAGAATGGTTATCATGCGGTACCTAAGTTGTCACTATGGTCAATAGTGGTCAATGTCACTAAGGTCAACAATGGTCAACTCTTTCCAAGGAAATTGTTGTATGCCTCCCTCAATAAGGTTACTAGAAATATCAAGCTCCCATAGTCTACCTTCTCCTACATCCTAAAACCATCTTGGTATCTGACCACCAACCTTGTTTTTGGAGAGATTTAATTTTCTTAGCTTTTTTAAAGATCAGAAAAAAAGGAAACTTGGTCAAGTTGCAGGAAGGCAAGGCCAAAGTCTCAAGTTTCGGAAATGTGTCATTCATACTATTGTAAGCTAGATTTAACTCTACTATAAGACGAAGGACTTGCAGATTTTTCAATGTTGAAAAGACTCCCAAGTCTAAAACACCAATAAAGTAGTTAGAATAAAGGTCTAAATATATGAGTCGTTCAAGCTTTCCAATAAATGACGGGATATGACCACTTAATTCATTGCGAGAAAGGTCCAACCTGGTTAATTTTGTTAAGTTCGCAAGCGATGAGGGAATCGATCCTGTCATTGGGCAGTAACTAAGATCCAGAGTTTTTAAATTCTTGAATTCATCGATTGAATTAGGTATTTTGCCCGAGATGCTTGTAAACGAGAGAGTTAAGGATTCAAGAAATTTGCTCCGGTTAAACTTTGGAAAAGAAACTGTGATATAAGAATTGGAATCCAAACTGAGATCAAGTAGGTTTGGCAAGCTAAAAATGTTGGGTGGAAGTTCTCCTTGTAAATTGCACATAGACACATTGAAAAACGTCAAGGAGGATGATGGGTGCCCAATCATCCTAAACAGCAGACGTGTCTATGAGATCAAGGTTAAGTTCCCTTAACTCTCTGAAATTCTGAACAAGCGTTTTAAAACCAATATTTTCTATCTTAAGATTGGGTGCCCAATCCATATTATTAAAGTTATAGTTAAAAGAGAGATCAAGTAAAACTAAGAAATTTCAACGGGAACTAGACCTGAAAAATTGGAACGAGAGAGATTGAGGTGCCTCAGTTCAGTAAACACACTTAGTTCAAGCAAAATGGGTGAGGTACGGAAATCGTTAACGGCAAGGTTGAGGTTCTGAAGATGGCAAAGTGCAAAGAGTGAATTGTTAGAACGGAGGATCCCCTAAAGACAACTGAATGAAAGATCGAGGCCGATAATGTTATGTGTTACATTGTCGCAGGCGACACCGTCCCACGAGGGGAAAATTACCAAAAAAGTCCTAAACCTTTTGCAGTTGTGCCAATTCAGTCCTAAACTTTTTTTATTTTTGCCAATTCAGTCATAAACCTTTTGCAATTGTACCAATTCAATCCATCCAGCGACTTTTGGCCGGCCAGCGCTGACGTGGGCGTCAGCCGGCTAACGTGGCAATTTTTAATAAATTTTTTTTTATTTTTTTTTCTTTTTTTTCGCCTATCTTCTTTCTCGGTCGCCGGTCCGGTGATCGGCGACCGGCGAGAGGCTGAGGCCGGTGAGGTCCACCTCGTCGGCCATGGGCGAGGCTGGCCCTCGCCGGTACTGGCGAGGGCCAGCCTCGCCGTCGCCGGGTGAGGTCGACCTTGCCATGGCCAGGGCGAGGTCAACCTCGCCTAGCGACGACAAGGCCTCGCCAGATCTGGGCGAGGCCTCGCCCAGTCATGGCGAGGTCAACTTCGCCCGGTGACAGCGAGGCTGCCCAGATCTGGCGAGAGCTCGCCATCGCCATGGTCAGGGCGAGGTCAAGCTCACCCAGAGATGGCGAGGCCTCACCGTCGCTGGGCGAGGTTGACCTCGCCTCGCCATGGCGAGGTCGACTTCACCCGGCGACGGCGAGGCTGGCCCTCGCCAGTGCCAACGAGGGCAAGCCTTGCCCATGGCCGGGGAGGTGGACCTCGCCGGTCTTAGCCTCTCGCCGGTCGCTGGACCGGCGACCGGGGAAGAAGATAGGCAAAAAAAAAAGAGAAAAAATAAAAAAATCTCGAAAAATAATTAAAAAAATTATTAAAAATTGCCACGTCAACCGGCCGATGTCCACGTCAGCGCTGGCCGGCCAAAAGTGGCCGGATGGATTAAATTGGCACAATTACAAAAGGTTCAGGACTAAATTGGCAAAAAAAAGGGATTTAGGACTGAATTAACACAATTGCAAAAGGTTTAGGACTTTTTTGGTAATTTTCCCTTTCACGAGCAACAATCCAAGCCATTCTTCCATGCAGTCATCTTCGGATCACAGTGCGGGTCCATACCAGTTTGAACTGTGAGAGAATTGCTGAACTGAAGTAAGGCATCACTTTGGACAGGACCACATAATTGTGCTGTTGTGAAATGAAGTTTTAAGAACAATTGCCCAAAAAGACGAGAAAACAGAGGGACCGGTAGAATTCCATGTTTTTTGGTCGAGCGCAATGCCTCTAAGACAGCGGTACACTTAATTATAAACGCTAAGATGTCAAAGTCTTCTTGAAACGACATTACTGGGGTCAAAGTCTTTGGTGGGGTTACTTGGGTCTGGAAAACTTTTTAGTGCCATCGAATTTCTTCCTTGGCTGAATGCAATAAAGGGGAGTGGAGGAGTTTTCACGGCATCCATTCTAGATGGGCATCGACAAATTGGTGCTAATAAGTTGGACTTTATTAATTATTTTTGCTTGCAATATCATATTGAGCATGGAACAGGTTTTTCTTACATGTACACGATGCGGAAGCCTTCTCTGCTTTTCTTGAAAGGCGTATTGGTCAAGTCTGCGGTGGCATTTTTCATTTCAAATATATGCGTGGCTCTGGTCATTATTATTTGGTAGAAAATTTTGAATATCTAATGCCCCTGTTTACTATTGCTGACCAGTGTGATGATAGGTACAACTCCAACATCTACTATTACCTGCAAGTTCAACAATAATTTGGGGCGGGATGATGGAATGTCTGTTGGTGTTTACGGAACATGATGTATAGGTAAAATAAAATATAAACGCAACGGAAGCAAAAAATAAAATTAAATCATACATATATATCCAAAGGCGGTGTTCGTACATTTTAATAAAAAATCAAAAGAACAAAGGGGTTTAACGGATTACCTCTCGTAACGTGCCTAAAACGCCTTGGTTAAGATATTTTTCAGTTCAAGCCCCACCAATGTTGGATCTCTAGTTCACATACATCACAAAATCGTACGTCGAACGAAAGAAAAACTCGCAAGTAATCACCTCTATAATTGTGCTAATAATCTCGTGAAGACAATTCTCTGCACTCTTGTTATTTCAATCATGGGACCAACAAAAGAGAGAAACTTTTTACCTCCCCACACACACATTGCACAATCCTCATCCCTTCATTTTTTTTTTGGCAACTGTTGTTGATCATGTGCAGCACACTGATCGCACGTAAAAAGGTGATCGGGTGCTACACATGATAAGCAACTATTGCTGATTGCACATAAAAGGGTGATCAACAACGGTTGCCCAAAAAAAAGGGATGATGATTGTGCATTGTGTGTGTATTGCTGACTGTGTGCAACGCATGATCAGCTGCTGACCATGTGCAGCACACAGTCAGCAACTATTGCGGACTAGGAGTATCTTTGATTCGGTTCAATTTTCTTGAAATATCAAACCGAACTATTAGAGTGCACAAACTGAACTGAACTGAACCGAACCTCGAATGAACCGAATATGAACTGAACCGAAGAACTGGTTCAGTTTGAATCGGTTCGGATCGGTTTTCAGTTTTTCTTCTTTTTCTTTTTTTTTCTTTTATCCTCCACAGCTCACAGCCATCTGATCAGAAGTCAAAAGCATAGTGTTGCTGCTGCTGAAGAATCCCTCGGATTGGTTTATTTTATTATGTCCCCGTGACTTTTACGGAATCAAATACTTTTAATTTTAGAAAGATACAGCAAACGTATTTTATCTTTTACATTACGTAACTCTATTTTTTAAAAATACTATATATGTACCCAAGATTTACCTCCGAAACCAACTTTACACCTTCGCGTCCATCATCTTTGTGCCCCTCTTCATTTTCTGTCAAAACAAAAATGTTCAATCCAATATCCTAAAATGTCGCCCATCCTAAACACTCAACTATGACATCTACCTCAGTGTCTTCCTATGAAATTTTTCTAAGTTCTTCACCCAGAAAAGAGAGAACAGATATTTAAGAAGAACAGTTAGACCTGCATCCATTTCAACAGAAAAGGATCAACAGCCAAAACCCAAAAAGCAACCTGGAGCTCTGCAGATATTTTGAACATTAGAACAAGGTCACGAGGCCAACCACACATAAACTACAGCTTGCACCCACAAATGAAATCCCATGGAGAAAGGAATAGATCAAATTCCCGAAATTCAGCTTGATAAGGGAACAAAATTAACACAAGAAACCAGATTAGCCCAGCACAGTCAAACGGATCATCCAATTTCAATATCAAGGCTCGGCCTCGAATCAAGATTAATGATCACCTCGACCAGGAAAAAGAATAGCCGCATGTGAAAATGCATACCGAAATCAACAAAAATTGCCTAACGGAGGCAGAAACCATAAAAATGAGGATCAAGATGCACAAATTATAGTATCTAGTGCTGTTCAGAGCTAAGAAAAGAGAAGGTGGGGGAAAAAGAAGAAGTATCCGACCTTTAGCTGTTGATGAGAAATTCGCAACAAGAGAGTGGAGAAGCAAATGGACAGAATTGTAAGCTTCAAATTTTTAATTAACAGCATCGAACAGTTTTACAAAGGAATCTGATAGTGTAGCAGCAGCAAGATGAGAATAAGAAACCGGTTGACGCAACCGCATTCCAGAATCATATAATCTTCCCCGCAACCCAGTCGCCGTCGCTCACTCTCGCCCAATCGAAGAACCCTCGAATCCGTCACCCACACGCCGTAAATCAGCCTTGCCTCCGCGGCCGCGCGCAACCCATTCCCCGTCGCTCACCCTATTCTCTCGAGGAAGCCAAAAATAAAAACATGGTTTATTTTTATTATCCGAACTGTTCGGTTCAGTTTTGGTTTCGATTCCGGTTCGATTCTGACACCCCAACGCGGACCATGTGCGTGCACTATTATTATTATTATTATTTATTTTTATCTTTTATAAAACATAAGGGTGCATGACCAGCATGCGTGCATTTTGGGCACATTAATATGTGTCCATTTTGGGCGTGCGTGTATCATATGCACGGGAGCCCATGACCAAAAATAAAATAAAATAAAATAAAATTCATTTAATTTAATTTCATCCGGACACAATTCGATTGCTATGATGCAAACATATTGCATGGTTACTTTAAAGCGTACATCCAATAATTTCTAGTGCTGATCCTTAAGGGACGTATTTCCGTGGCAAAAGCCATTCACTAAGACCAGCTATATGGGATTCGATCAATGACTTTTTTATTCCTTGATCTACATGGCGAGCAGTTTCAATTAAAATCTTCTCAACAATTTCATGGTCCATAAAATCTGAGGCCTCATGCTTTAGCCTCTTCATCCATTTGGCTTCCCTTTTCTCTATCCTTCTCATAGTTAACGCGAGCAATTTTGATATTCCGGTTTCATATGCAATGTATGCTACAGAGATCCCAATTACGATTCCCAATTAAGATAAAGTGATAAAATATCTAAAATCAAGAAAATGCTTGTCAATTACGATTCCCAATTACAATTCCCAATTCCTTGATCTACATGGCTTCATAGGCAAGTGTCAAGTCACAATCTCTATTTGACGGACAGATAGCACTACTTCATGATTAGGCCACAACTCATCAACCTGATCCGTTCACTACTGCATATAGCATCCTGTGCCTTCTCCCCCATAGCCTTATCCTGTTAACATGGTAAAGAGTATAAATCGAACATTTATTGGAGCTACAAAGATTGCCAGATCTTTGCAAGTCGGGAAGCCCAAGCAGCCATTTTCTTTCAATATCAGAAGGCTCCAGCAGAAACCAAAAGCGCCCAACGTAAGCAATCAATGATCTAAATTGGACTCTGAACCAACTTGTATGGATGCAACGACTTCAGTAAATAAGAGTTGAGCAGCAGGCTCATCGTTTTCAATCATTCTCACCCTGAATCTATCCAAACATGCCAACACACATGCTCAGATGTGTACATGCCCAAACATTCAATATGCCTATATCCTTACTAAGAAAAAATCAAAATAAGCAGTCTCCAACATTAAAATCTCATGCACTCTCTTCTATTGTCATCTGTCTCAAGTGAAGATCACTTCGAACAAAGGTCACAAGTCTCAAAACAAATACAAGCAATAAGTTCAGGAGTTCTTAAAGCAACTTCACGCCTGCTTCTCTCACAGAATCGATGACTGCCTTAACTTTGCCATGATACTTTTGTTCTCTTTTTAAGTGGATGGTGACAGCAGGGATGCCCTTGAGCAGCAGCCGCTCTCCCAGTATCTTTCCTATCTTCGCAGCGGCGGCCACGTCGCGTGTCGAGTCCATGCTCGGTCTCAAAGCCTTCTCCTGCGAGCTTGCTGAAGATGCAACAGTAGCAGTAGGGGAATGGATCACTTGGGCACTTACGAACTTGCTAGTGAAGTGCATCTTCAGAACATAAGGCTTGAGAAAGTTTATTATTCTCGGTGGCTTAGCTGGCGGTGGGATAACCATCTCTGAGTTGGGGAATCAATATAACGAACTTCGAATTGCTAGAACCAAAGCACCAAAGTCAGATAAAAGGGAAAATAAACGGAAAAATAGAATGTTCATCTTTTCCATTCCATCTTAGTGTTAAGGCCCAGTATGTCGTTTCAGTTGTATAAAAGTCACCTTTTTCCATTACAAAAGAAGAGAAGTATAAACCACAGGCCTTTAAGCTTGTAGTATAGTAGACTGTAGATGGGGCCTTACTAATAGAATGGTAATGGAAACAAGATCCCTATAAATAAGTAACTTAGGGTGCGTTTATTTCACAGAAAACTCAAGATTCGGAAAATATTTTTCAAAAAATGATCGCTTGTATTCCTTACAAAAATGAATGAATGAGAAGTATTTCCATCATCTACGAAAATAGTTAGGCGTAAATTGTTGTCGATAATGAAAACATTTTTCGTTAACTAATTTTTCTAAGCGATATAACCAATCATCTTTTGGAAAATTTTCTACAATTCTTGAGTTTTCCGTGAAACAAACACACTCTCAGTTCCCACATCATTGCACTAGAACAACGAAAAGCATTAACAGCTGAGAGATGCAATATTGACCGTGATTGCCAACAAAGTATCTCATGAAGCAGGCATACAACTGATATATGTGATGAATAGAGAAACCAAACTTGAACAAAGCAATCGAGTGTCATGATAGAGAACAGTCGTAACACAACTCCTCGTAAAATATTTTCCAAAATATGATCACTCTTATCCATTACAAAAATGAACGAATGATAAGTATTTCCATCGTCTACAAAAATAGTTAGACATAAATTGTTATCGATAATGAAAATATTTTCCATTGACTAATTTTTCTAAGCGATATAACCAATCATCTTTCGGAAAATTTTCTACAAATCTTGAGTTTTCCGTGAAACAAAGGCACCCTCAGTTCCCACACCATTGCATTAGAACAACGAAAAGCATTAACAGCTGAGAAATACAATATCGACCCTGATTGCTGATAAAGTATCTCATGAAGCAGGAATACAACTGATATATGTGATGATTAGAGAAAGCCATACTTGAACAAAACGATCGCATGTCATCATAGAAAACCGTCGTAACTCGTAACACAACTCCGTTTCGATTTGGTTTTTCCCCCATTCCACATTTCTGCGGCATATCACGCATCAAACAAGCAAAGATAGTTTTCTTCTACATGTGTCTCCTCTTTCACAACTTTCATCAAACAGTCCGCGTGCAATTTCTGAAAGATCGTAACCGAGCAACCCAGAAAACAGTAAAAGACAGTTTTAAGGGCCAACCAAGAAAGAGACACGCGAGTGAATCGAAATCACGAGAAACGGAGCAAAAAAGACACAAATTTGTCCAAAATTTTCCAGGGAATCAATCAGAAATTGCAGAACTAGCAATTCTAACTCTGACCCACAATGCACATTCACTCAAAGACAAGAAAGCAGCAGCGACAGACCATTTTGAGAGGAAGTATCACGCCGGCGAATGCACGGTCGAGCTGCAAAATCCACCAACAACGTCTTCAGAAAGCGTGAGATGCGAAGAGCGAGAGGAGCGCGAACAAGCTGAGCGACCAAATAAAAAGACTCGGACGCATATGGAGAGCCCCAGACGGGCGACCCGATATTTGAGATCCGACCCAACCCGACCCAAATTGACCGAGGAAAGTCAATATTTTGCAATTGACCGAATCGTTCAATATTATTGTGCTAAGTTTGTTTTATTTATTGTTCCGAATTATTTTTTTATATTAGAAATGGATATATACAAACGAAACTTGAAAAGTATTTCAATTGATTTGACAATGTTAACTAATGTGATATCATCAGGGGTCAAATGTAAGCTTTTACATATTTTAAAATTACAAAAGAACATTGCAATGATTGCTAACACTCAATTCAACTAATGTTGTCGCGCATCGAGTCTATTTTAATAGTTAGGTCCACAATTTAATTTTAATAGATGTAGTTGTACTATAGCTACGTTAACTATAGGAAGTGGTGATTATCAAGTAATTATACTTTTTTGCTAAAATTGTTCAAATTAACTTTCCAATTATTTTGTTAAGACTTTTATTTGTTCTTCTTATCTAAGAGAAGTATAGATATAGATAAGTTCATAGTAGACATATTATTTTAATCCTTCGGTAGTCTATTTATTATGATATGTGAAATAATGTAAAGTCGAATGGAACTTCATTCACGTAATAAATTTAATTATATGTACTTTAAATATGAAAAAATTGTAATATAAACGGATGATTAGGAGTTAAATTCATATTTTATATTGTAAAACACCATTTGTACTTACATATTACCATCTATATAAAGTCATCTGAATATACAATATATATATATATATATTTCAAAAGTATATGTAAATAGGTGGGTTCCATTTTCTTTGCCGCCCGTTTTGTACGGCGAAAATCCTTCCGGCTCGGGTCGGGCCACCTGCACCCATCCATATGTTATTTAACTTATTTTTACTTTACATCATGGATCGACGCCATAATAAAACGAGCAAAAAGATTTTGATTCTCCAAATAATTCGCAAAAAGCGTGGCTTGACCTAACCCGTGAGACAACAAACACATATGATTTCTTTAACTCTAGTGAGTTTTGTCCACCCCTCCAATGAACTCTCAGAAAAGACAAAAAAAAAAAATTCCGACTGTCTTTTCTCCCTCTAATTTTTAAATTGCTCTTCGAACAGCTCTTGGACCAAAAGCAAATCTATATCCGCAGTCGGCATGCGTACCATTGTGTATCTTGTATAACTATTCAAATGTGGCAGCTTGGACGTGATAGTATAATTTGGGGATAAGTGCGCAGGAAATCCTAAGATTTGTTACGAAAATGTAATTGAGTCCTAAAATTTCCAAAAATTGTAATCAACAGAAGGACTTAATTGAATCAATTTAACAAGTTTTAGGACTTGATTGCACTTCTTTAATAAATTTTAGGGCATAATTGCACTTTTTGAAAGTTTTGGACCGAGTTGCAATTTTGTGACAAGTTTGATTGCACTCCCAGTGTACTTATTCCTATAATGTATATGTAAATCGGACAATGGCCTCTTCTTAAATCTTCTTAAATCAATTCGCAACTCGGGACAATTCCTCCCACCATCACCACAATGTTTCTCCTTGTTCTCGGTGTCAACTCACCCGTTCGACCGGAAAGGACAAGAAAGAGAGCTTCTTTTCAAATGCACGAATTCGTCACATAAGTCTGCGTTTCAGAATTCATGTATGGGAAGCCAAGCGAAAAAGTGGAGTGACTTACGTGAACCATTCGATATCTCGTGGGACTGATCAACTTGTTCATTTCTTAATCTTTGTTCATCAACTTGTTCTCGGACGAATTGCAGTCGATTGGAGTTCAAGCAAAACATGTTTTTTTTAATATATCCTGGGGGATATGCTCTTCCTTTTTTTCTAATCTGTGAGCAATGCATGGAGATTGTTTCAATAGAGACAAAAGTACGCAAAACTTTACGAAGGACCTGAACGCTGACATATAATGCCAGTAGCACTGTGAGTTTGATATGTCATTATGCTTTTGATTTATAAACGACGTCATAGACTTCATACATTCACGATCCGAATTAATAAGTTTCCCATTTAATAAGTTTCTATGTTTGCCGTCCAACAATAAAATTTAGGCATACGGCTACGCAAGGATTTCAAAGCCTTGCGGATGAGGAAAATCAGATCTCACTTTGTGTACTAGGCTGAGATTACACTTGAATGATAAAAGGGCCAAAATAATAAGCATATAATTTGCCTCATGGCAGTTCAACTGACATATTCATCATCTTACAATGCAAAAAATGAACAGTCGAGATTCTCATATTTCACAGGATCTACGGCCATTCCTCCTCCACTTCTTTCTCATATTAGCTCCCTTCCTTTCAAGCAATCCGGCGAGCCATCCAAATTTTCTGGATTCGAGAACGATGTATCCTAGAGAGACTCCAGCTACGATTCCACACCCATAACCCATCAATATGGCTCTCCACTCAAACCAGCCTCCATGATCTGTAGCATTTTCCTCGAGGATGGTTACTGGTGGAATTTCTCGTGAATTGTTTGCGCATGTCCTTGGCAATGGAAATCCGCATAATCCGGGATTCCCGATAAATGAGTCGCTCTTGAATGTGTTGAATTGCCTTCCCAGAGGAATAGGTCCGATGAGCTGATTCTGTGAGAGGTTCAATATTTCAAGAGACGTCAAATCCGCCAGTTCTTGAGGAATCCTTCCGATGAACTTGTTTGAAGAGAGGTCTAGCCATTCGAGTTCAGTCAAGTTCCCGGTAGACGGAGGGATATAGCCAGTAAGATTGTTGTGGGAAAAGTTTAGCCCTTTGAGCGACTTCAGGTTTCCTATATCCACCGGAAGCTCCCCACCAAAATGGTTGCTCGATAAGTCGATACTCGTGAAAACAGTTAGAATTTTCACCAACTGTATCTCCAGTCCTTTCATGGTCAGCGTGACTGAATCTTCATAACCATCTCCTCCCATATATTGCAGCGTGCCCCTTCCTTTATCCTTATTCATCATGGCAGTGAGCTTCATAATATATCTAACAGGTAAAGGACCGCTCATATTGTTATTGGACAGGTCGAAAATGCGCAATTCAGGAAATGGGCTAGCTGTTCTAGGACTACTCACGAAGCCTTGGAACATGTTGGACCTCAAAACAAGGACTTGTAGCATGGTCAGAGTTCCCAACCAATCCGGGAACATATCCTCCACTCTATTGTTGCCAAGATTCAAAACTTCCAAGTTTTCACAATGTAATAAGGACCGTGGCAATGTCCCTTCAAATCGATTCCAACTAAAGTCAATAGTCCTTAAATTGCTGCCCTCAACAAATTTATTAGGGATCACACCCTGAATCATGTTCATCCGGAGGTTGAGCACCGAGAGATATTTGCTAAAGCTCATCAAGCACTCTGGCAAGGTGCCCATCAAACTATTATTGGACAAGTCAAGGACTATGAGCTCAGTGGCATTGCATATCAAAGAGGAAACCTTTCCACCAATCTTGTTGTTTGCAATGGAATAAAATAGAGTGGCGGGTGGTGGAATTGGAAGACGACCTTCAAATCTATTGTTGGATAGATCAACTGTCCGCAGATTCAACCCATGGAGAAAATATTCCTCAGGCCATTGACCCCCCAAATTATTGTTAGATATGGAAAAATGATAAAGCCCGGAGGGAAGAAATGGAGCAGTTGGAGGATCGATTTGGCCATGGAATTCATTGAACTGCAGATCGATGCTCGCCAATGAGGGGGCTTCTAGCAACCACTTGGGAAAAGTATCGTTGATTTTGTTGTAACTGACGTTTAGAAAGAGCAATGATGCACAATTGTCTAAAGACCGGGGGAATGTCCCTTCAAAATGATTGGCGCTCAAGTCTAGGTCAGAGAGGTTGGTTAAATTTCCCAAACATTGTGGAATAGAGCCAGAGAGATTGTTACGAGCCAAGTTTAGAGTTCCAAGGGAGCTTAATTCGCAAATGGAAGATGGGATCTCTCCGTTGAACCCGTTGTCGGTGGCCTGAAAGCTAACTATAGTGAGTGGTGGAATTGGAAGCGGGCCTCGGAATAAGTTGTCACTAAGGTCAACATCGGTCAACTCTGTCAGGGGAAATTGTTGTATGCCTCCCTCAATAAGGTTACTAGAAATATCAAGAACATGTAGTCTACCTTCCCCTACATCCCAAATCCATCTCGGGATCTCACCGCCAATCTTGTTTTTGGAGAGATCTAATTCTGTTAGCCTTTTTAAAGAGTTAAGAAAAATAGGAAACTTGGTCAAGTGGCAGGAAGGCAAGGCCAAAGCCTCAAGCTTCGGAAATGTGTCATTCGTACTGTGGTAAGCTAGATTTAACTCTACTGTAAGACGAAGGACTTGCAGATTTTTCAATGTTGAAAAAACTCCCAAGTCTAAAACACCAGTAAAGTTGTTAAAAGAAAGGTCTAAATATATAAGCCGTTCAAGCTTTCCAACAAATGACGGGATATGACCGGTTAATTCGTTGTATGAAAGGTCCAACCTGGTTAATTTTGTTAAGTTCACAAGCGATGAGGGAATCGATCCAGTCAATGTGCAGTTACTGACATGTAGAGTTTTTAAATTCTTGGATTCACCTATTGAATCAGGTATTTTGCCCGAGATGCTTGCAAACGAGAGGGTCAAGGATTCAAGAGACTTGCTCCAGTTGGAATTCGGAAAAGAAATCGTGATAAAACTATAATCCAAACCGAGATGAAGGAGGTTTGGCAAGCGGAAAATGTTGGGCGGAAGTTCCCCTTGTAAATGGCACATAGACGCACTGAAAAACGTCAAGGAGGATGATAAATTTACAAAGGAACTGGGCGAAACAGCAGACATGTCTACCCAATCAAGTTCAAGTTCCCTCAATTCTGTCAAATTCTGAACAAGCATTTTGAAACCAGTATTTTCGATCTTAAGGCCAAAGTTTGTAGAGAGATCAAGTAAAACAAGTTTAGAAAGGTAAGAAATTTTAACAGGAACAAGACCTGAAAAATTGGAACTAGAGAGATTGAGGTGATTCAGCTCAGTAAACAGACTCAATTCAGGCAAAATGGGTGAGGTATGGAAATCGTTAACAGCAAGGTTGAGGCTCTGAAGATGGCGAAGTGCAAAGAGCGAACTGTTAGAACGGAGGGTCCCCTGAAGACAGCTGAATGAAAGATCGAGGCCGATAACATTACCCGTTACATTGTCGCAGGCGACACCGTCCCAGGAGCAGCAATCCAAGCCGTTCTTCCATGTAGTTGTCCTCGGATCACAGTATGGGTACGTATCAGTGTCGACTGTGAAGTATGGGAACGTATCAGTGTCCACTGTGAGAGAATTGCTAAACTGAAGTAAGGCATCACTTTGGTCCGGACGACATAATTGTGCTGTTGTGAAAGGAAGGTTCAATAACAATTGCCCAGAAAGACAAGAGAGAAAATAGAGGGACAGGTATAATTCCATGATTTTTTGGTCGAGCACAATGCCTCTAAGACAGAGGTGCACTTATTTATAAACGCTAAGATGTCAAAGTCTTCTTGAAACGACATTACTGGGGTCAAAGTCTTTGGTGGGGTTACTTGGGTGTGGAAAACTTTTTAGTGCCATAGAATTTCTTCCTTGGCTGAATGCAATAAAGGAGAGTGGAGGAGTTTTCACGGCATCCATTCTAGATGGGCATTGACAAATTGGTGCTAATAAGTTGGACTTAATTAATTTTTTTTTACTTGCAATATCATATCAAGCATGTAATAAAATTTTTCAAAGGTGTTGTTTGTGTGCTTTAATAAAAAAATCAGAAAAACAAAAGGGATTAAACGGATTGCCTCTCATAGCGTGCCCAAAATGACTTGATTAAAATGTCATTCGGTTCGAGCTCCACTAATGTCGGATCTCCAGTTCATACACATCACCAATCGCACGTCAAATGAAAGAAAGAACTTGCGAGTAATCACTTCTATAATTGTGCTAATAATCCGATGGAGACAATTCTCTGCACTCCTGGGACCGACAAAAGAGAGAAACTTTTTGCCTCCCCAATGTGTGTTTTGTTGATCGTGTGCTGCACGTGATCAGCTGCTTACCATGTGCAGCACACGGTCAGCAATTGTTGCGGACCATGTGCGTGCTCTATTATTATTATTGTTTTTATTATTTATTTTTATTTTTTATAAAACATAGGAGTGCACGACCAGCATGTGTGCATTTTGCGCACATTAATATGTGTCCACTTTGGATGTGTGTGAGCATCATATGCATGCAAGCCCATGACCAAAAATAAAATAAAATATCATTTAATTTAATTTAATTTCGGCCCAACTCAATTCGATTGTTGTAATTGCAAACATATTGCATAGTTACTTTAAAGCATACATCTAATAACTTCTAGTGATGATCATTAAGGGATGTTTTTTCATGGCAGAGTTATCCATTAAGACCAGCTATATGGGGTTCGGTCATTTTATCTTATTATTCAAGGAAAAATTTGTGCACCCCCCTAAAAAAGATGCAATCTGTGAATAGCATTTCAAGCCGACGACTTTTTTATTCCTTGAACTTCATGGCGAACAGTTTCAATTGAAATCTTCTCAACAATTTCATGGTCCATGAAATCTGATGCCTTATGCTTTAGCCTCTTCTTCCATTTGGCTTCCCTTTTCTCCATCCTTCTCATAGTTCGCGCGAGCTATTTGGATCTTTCGATTTTATATGCAATGTACGCTACAGAAATCCGAATTACGATTCCCAATTAAGATAAAGTGATAAAATCTCTAAAATCAAGAAAGTGCTTGTCAAATGTTTTACAGTTACACTAGCTTACCACATCAGTGATGACATTGAGCTTCCATGCAAGAATGTCCTCGACTGCTCCCAATCGTGCATCTTCGTTCGTACTTCAGATGCTGTAAAAGAAAAACTCCTCACAAATTTCATCCGGAGTATCGGAAGGGATGGGTGGACCAAGTGTCGCAGAGGTCGAAAGAGATCGAGAATCTCTATTGCCTTTGCTCAGTGAAGTTGCACGTAAGTTTCCATCCACTAGAATGAAGTTGCACAAGTCTACACGCTTTGCTCGTCCTGCGGGCCACAAAGAAAAGGGGGTCAATATCATTTCAAATTCCAATCCCCGAAAATATTTTGGCGTAAACATACACATTTCATGGCTCCTGTTTTTCAGAACCTTGGACATGGAACCCCACATCGTGCTGCTTGAGAAAGACGCAAACCGCTCGTCTTCTCACTGTAGATTTTGAGACTGAACCTGTATTCACTGTAGATTTTTTTTTATTCTCATGAAAAAAATTTATCTAAGTAGCGTGTCAACACTCACCATTGTATGGGAAATATTATATAACACACAATGCATTGGGCAATTTAGGATTTGTCCAAACATTCATCGAATGCTTTGCCGTAGCCTCGTTGGGCCATGATCTGTGGGCATAAAGGTCGCAATCTTCGGCGACTCACCCACGAGGTATGATATAAAGGTGTTTGATAATTGATATGGTAAACAGAATCAATTAATTCATAACATTGGTAATGTGGGTACAATTTTGTATTTAGAGTATCAAATTATACTTTTCTGCTCTGATGATGTGATGAAGCCCAATGCCACTTATGGGCTTTGTCTCCAATGAAGCCCACTTGCCATGCCCACGTCAAATTTTATGTTTCTTTGGTAACAACCATACTCTGCCTCTACATTATATCAACCATTCAAATTATTTACATTAGAACAAAAAAATTTACATGAAGAAGTTTGATATTAGCAGGAACATATAAGAAATACAATGTAAAAAAGTCTCACAACACGTCCTGGTCATGTTTATCTTGACCTGGTAATGACGTCCCCTGATATATTATATACATAGCATATGCTGATTTTTCGTTTTTTTTTTGTGGTCGGAACATATGCTAATCTTGACCTTCCCGCAAATAACCTACCAAATCATATGCTAATCTTGACTCAATATCCTTGGCTCACAATAACAACTTCTTCACCATCATCGATAAATTGAGTTAGACATGGAAAGGAACCATCCATATTGCCAAGTAAATCACGACTAATTAACCCGGAAAGAAACCAAGATTTGCACGTAAAGAATTAGCGGCATTTTCTACACAAGTCAAAACCACCATTTGTCTCACTTTTTGCTTTTCAAATTACATAATAATTAAAACTACCCACTATTTTCTCTTCATCAAGTGACCACTCAATTCACACATTTATAATAACTATATGTTGTATATCCACTCAATTAAATAATCACTCAATTCCTCAAAAAGCCGATTCTTTTCTCTTCAAACGTCACCCGCCGGCGATCACGCACACGCGTCGACACTAGCCTATATATTAAATCAAAAGTGAATTCCGTCTCGCTTTTTTATGGCTCTAAAGCTATCCCTTGAAAAGAGAAAGAAATAAGTTCCCAGAAGAAACAGGGATGAAATTGTAAACTGGAAGTTATATCTTGAGGCTTTATTCTGTCCACTATCAAAAACTGGAGAAGTCGATAGCTGCCTATGAACAGTGACTTGCAGCAGCTAATGTCCCCCTTCTCGACCTTTTTCCTCACAAAGGATGCGCTTGCCATGGCTTCTATGCAAAATCACAGAGGACAAGCCTCCATTTGAAGTGAGAGTTTTGCCCGAGCAACAAGGAAGCGAACACACCCTCTCTCGGTTTTGTTCCCATATTAACATGAAAAAGGCCTGCAAAATTGACTTTCATTATTTGTTTTCTATTTAATCTAAATCGTGCAATTTCTGCACTTTTAAAGTTTTGTTTTTAATTCGAAACCCTTCCCTCCCTCGTAACATGTGCCTATTAACATGTACATTCATATAAAATTTTTTGCAATTGTTTAAAAATTTGTATGCCGATCCAAAAAATTTTGGTGGGCATGCGGAAATGTATTTTTTACTTTTTGGTGAATCTTAAACGAGCGAGCTGGGCCTTCTTCTTCTTTTCCTTTTCCAACAAAGAGAAACGAATCGTGCATGCACGTAGCGCGTGCTTTAAAAATGATTTAGTTTGTGAGAATCCCGATGAGTTGTGTTAAGAGGGGATGAGACGCTGGGAAGCATTAGGTGATGTGGTTATTGGAAGGTATCTGGGATGTTGAAAAAGAGGACAATAGGATGTGAGATACTTGGTTGTTGAACAAATGGGAGAGAGCGTGCCAAGAGGAGGAGATGAAATATAGTTAATTGGACACTTGGGCAATCTTTTTAGGGTTAGGTAGAGGAATTGGCATGTTAGAGTTGTCATGAATGGGAGATGATGCCATTCAAGGGGAAAATAGTGCAGGATCCGTCGGTGTTGGAAGATGGAAAATCTAGCAGTCTCTTCCGAGAACTATGCATATAATCCTCAACAACCTTTGTAATACAGATCGAGAGAATGGGAGGACACAATTAATGCAAAATTCCAATGCAAAAGCAAAAAGAAATTGGTAAAAAATAGATACTCACCAAGACCTAAGATAACTATGTCCCTTCAATCAAGAATTGCAATGATCCGTCATGTGACAGTGACAACTGTATAGTCGATGTAGGTGTCGTTCTAAGCGTTTGCCGATTCAGATTATTGGTAACTACATGCACACGGGATTTAGACGCAAGCGATGAAGATAACAATTTTTCAATAATCAAAGTCTCGAAATTCTGTGTTCATTTCTTAATCTTTGTCGATCAACTTGTTCCCGGACGAATTGCAGTCGATTGAAGTTCAATCAAGTCTCCTGCTGATGTTCCCGGACGGATAAGATGACTTTGAATTTCTAATAACTCGTTTGCTATTGCAGATAAGTGTGATGATAGGTAAAAGTCCAAGATCTACTATTCACTTGCAAGTAAAAGATGCAATCTCTGAATGACATTTCAAGTCGACAACTTTTATATTCCTTGATCTACATGGCGAATGGTCTCAACTGACACCTTCTCAACAATTTCATGGTCCATGAAATCTAATGCCTTCTGCTTTGGCCTCTTCAACCATTGGGCTTCCCTTTTTTCCATCCTTCTGACAGTTCTCACGAGATATTTGGGTCTTCCAGTTTCATATGCAACGTATGCTACGGGGATCCCAACAACAATTCCCAATGAAGATAAAGTGATGAAATCTCTAAAATCAAGAAAGTGCTTGTCAAATGTTTTACGGTTACATTAGCTTGCAATATCAGTGATGATGTCGAGCTTCCATACAAGGATGTCCTCTACTACTCCCAATCGTGCATCTTGGTTCGTACTTCAGATTCTGTAAAAGAAAAATACCTCACAAATATCATTCGGAGTATCGGAAGGGATGAGTGGACCCGATTATCGTAGAGGTCGAAAGAGATTGAGAATCTCTATCAACTTCAAGACCCATCCAGGGATGGAGTTGGTCGTAAGGTGCCGTCCATTAGAATGAAGTTGCACAAGTCTAGGCGCTTTGCTCATCCTGCCGGCCGCAAAGAAAGCAGATTGATATCATTCCAAATTGCAATCCCCACAAATTTTTTGGCGAAAACATACACATTTCATTCTCTGTGGCTCCATTTTTTCAGGGCCTTCGACATGGAACCCCACATCGTGCTGCTTGAGAAAGACGCAAACCGCATGTCTCCTCACTGCAGATTATGAGACTGAACCTGTATTCTTGTAGAGAAATAGAAACGATTGAAGTAATTGTCTGGGCAAATCTTCCAGGATAATGGCTAGCTTCTTTGGAGCTTTTCAGGTATTTACAAAGGAGTTCAGTTTTTTTGCCTCATCCTTTGGAATTATACCATGTACCACCACATTAGATGCTGAATCTCTTGGGAAGGACGTAAGTTCATGAACGTCCAATGCACTGCCAAGTCCCTGAACGTGATTATGATTGCTATATTGCTAAAATAACTTGTTACGGTTAATAAAGCCAGCTCAATTTCTTTTAAACTTTGTCTCTTCGGCCGAAATTACGACTAGCATATGATTTTCATTTATGCTTGAGTAGCAAAGCTTCAACCCTAAGTCCTTCTGGCTTCATAGGCAAGTGTCAAGTCACAATCTCTATTTGACGGACAGATAGCACTACTTCATGATTAGGCCACAATTCATCAACCTGATCATCCGTTAACTACTGCATATAGCATCCTACGCCTTCTCCCCCATAGCCTTATCCTGTCAATATGGTAAAGAGTATAAATTGAACATTTATTGGAGCTACAAAGATTGCCAGATCTTTGCAAGTCGGGAAGCCCAAGCAGCTGTTTTCTTTCAATATCAGAAGGCTCCAGCAGAAACTGAAAGCGCCCAACGTAAGCAATCAATGATCTAAATTGGACTCCGAACCACCTTGTCTGGATGCAACGACTTCAGTAAATAAGATTTGAGCAGCAGGCTCATCATTTTCAATCATTCTCACCCTGATAATCTATCCAAACATGCCAATACACATGCTCAGTTGTGTACATGCCCAAACATTCAATATGCTTATGTCCTTACTAAGAAGAAATCAATATAAGAAACCTCCACCATAAAAATCTCATGCACTCTCTTTCATTGCCATCTGTCTCAAGTGAAGATCACTTCGAACAAAGGTCACAAGTCTTAAAACAAATACAACCAATAAGTTCAGGAATTCTCAAAGCAACTTCACACCTGCTCCTCTCACAGAATCGATGACTGCCTTAACTTTGCCATGATACTTTTGTTCTCTTTTCAAGTGGATGGCGACAGCAGGTACGCCCTTGAGCAGCAGCCTCTCTCCCAGTATCTTTCCTATCTTCGCAGCTGCGGCCACATCTCGAGTCGAGTCCATGCTTGGTCTCAAAGCCTTCTCCTGCGAGCTCGCTGAAGACGCGACGGTAGCAGTAGGGGAATGGATCACTTGGGCACTCACAAACTTGTTAGTGAAGTGCATCTTCAGAACATAAGGCTTGAGAAAGTTTATTATTCTCGGTGGCTTAGCTGCTGGTGGGATCACCATCTCTGAGTTGGGGAATCAATATAACGAACTTGGAATTGCTAGAACCAAAGCACCAAAGTCAGATAAAAGGGAAAATAATTGGAAAAATAGAATGTTCATCTTTTCCATTCCCTCTTAATGTTATGGCCCAGTATGACGTTTCGGTTGTATAAAAGTCACCTTGTTCATTACAAAAGAAGAGAAGTATAAACCACATGCCTCAAGTTTGCAGTATAGTAGACTGTAGATGGGTCCTTACTAATAGAATGATAATGGAAACAAGATCCTTGTAAATAAGTAACTTAGGGTGCGTTTATTTCACGGAAAACTCAAGATTTGAAAATCATTTTCCAAAAAATGATCGCTTGTATTCCTTACAAAAATAAATGAATGAGAAGTATTTCCATCATCTGCGAAAATAGTTAGGCATAAATTGTTATCGATAATGAAAACATTTTCCGTTGACTCATTTTTCTAAGCGATGTAACCAACCATCTTTCGTAAAATGGTTTTCAAATCTTGAGTTTTCCGTAGAACAAACGCACCCACACCATTGCACTAGAACAACGAAAAGCATTAACAGCTGAGAAATACAATATTGACCCTGATTGCTGATAGAGTATCTCAAGAAGCAGGCATACAACTGATATATGTGACGAATAGAGAAAACCGTACTTGAACAAACGATCGCATGTCATGATGAAGAACGGTCGTAACACAACTCAGTTTCGATTGGTTTTTCTCCGGTCCACGTTTCAACGGCATATCACGCATCAGACAAGCAAAAATAGTTTTCCTCTGCATGTGTCTCCTCTTTCACAACTTTCATCAAACACTCAGCGCGCAATTTCTGAAAAATCATAACCGAGCAACCCAGAAAGCAGCAAAAGACAGCTTCAAGCGGCCAACCAAGAAAGAGACACACGAGTGAATCGAAATCACGAGAAACGGAACCAAAAAAAAACACAAATTTGTGCAGAATTTTCCAGGGAATCAATCCGAAATTGCAGAACTAGCAAGTCTAACTCTGACCCACGATGCACATTCACTCAAAGACAAGAAGGCACCAGCGACAGACCCTTTTGAGAGGAAGTATCACGCCGGCGAATGCACGGTCGAGCTGCCAAAATCAACCAACAACGTCTTCAGAGAGCGTGAGATGCGAAGAGGGAGAGGAGCGCGAAGAAGCCGAGCCACTGTATAAAATGACTCGGAAGCATATGGAGAGCCCCCAGATGGGCGACCCAATATTGGAGACCCGACCCGAGCCGAATTGGCTGGGGAAAGTCAATATTCGAAATGAACCGAATCGTCCGACCACTCGATCCAACCCGACCCGCAAAATAAAAGAAAGCAAAATGACTTAAATCCAAAGCCCAGCTTAGAATAATAATTTATATTTTACTTCTTAGCAAATTTTATTTTGTATTTAAGTTGCTTAGAAAATAAGTGATTGGACCGCATTTTGCTAAAATTGTTTTATTTGTTCTTCCAAATCACTGTTTCGATATCATAACAGATATATGCAAACGAGACTCGAAAAAATAATTGCATTCGGATTTTTTAAACGATCATCCGAATTATTTTGCTGAGTTTGTTTAATATGCTCTTCCAAATTATTTTTATAAATTAGAGAGGGATATTCATAAACGAGACTTAGAGAGATATCTCTGTTAATTTGACCGGGTTAATCAACGTACTATCATCAGGGGACAAATGTAGGTTTTCATAAATATTAAATTACAAATGAACATTGTAACTATCATCCTTAGCAGTCAAGTTGACTAGTGCTCTTTGCTCGTTGGGTCTATTTTATGCAAACGAGACTCGATAGATCGCTAATTTGACAAATTAACAAGCGCCATATATCATTAGGGGACAAACGATCGCTTTAAAACAAGTGAGTTCTGTTCACCCCCCCATTTAACTCTCACAAGAGACAAATTTCTTTTTTTTCCGACATTCTTTTCTCCCTCTAATTTGTCAATTGCTCATCGAACAGCTCTTGGACCAAAAGCAAATCTATATCCTCAGTTGGCATGTGTGCCATCGAGTGTAACTTGTATAACCATTCAAATGTGACAGCTTGGTCGTGATAGTATAATTTATATGTAAATCGGGCGGTGGCCTCTTCTTAAATCAATTCGCAATTCCGGTGGACAATTCCTCCCACCATCACCGTGACGTTTCTCCTCGTTCTCGGCGTCAACTCACCCGTTCCGCCGGAGAGGACAAGAAAGAGAGCTTATTTTCAAATGCACGAATTCGTCACGTGGGTCTGCGTTCCAGAATTCATGTATGGGAAGCCAAGCGAAAACAGTGGAGTGACTTACGTGAACCATTCGATGTCTCGTGGGACTGACAGGCAATCGCAGACATGATTGTTGTCGCGGGGCGAATCAAGATTCCTGATGCCTTTTGGACATTACATACATGAACATGCCAACAAAAAAATAATTCAGCTCTCAGTCTGCCGCTTTCCGTGGAATCTGGCCTTTCAATGAGTCAAATCCGAGTTTTTCTCCTGGAGAAACTTCGCTCTAGGTTCGAACAAACACGTTTGCTTATCCTCATTTCATGTCCATCACCAGTTTTGGAGTTCACTTCATCCTCACAACGAAGAATGTCATGCCACACTGCCTAAAGAAATTTCAAGTGCGACAAGAGCACTGCTTGCAGTACGTTGTCGAGGCGTAGCTGAACAAAAGTAGGAACGCCATAGATCCTGTGCTTCACCATACCAAATTTTAGTCATGATTGGTCGATATATTGAGCTGGTCATGATTGCCCCTATATTTGCACAGGTTCTTCTTATTAACGCTCGCGACTCTTGAATGTTGGTGTGTATCTGCAGTTGAGTTTTGGGTGCTGTTACTCCTTTATAAGTCGTATGCTTTGTCCAAGCTAAGAGGGTCTTATTTTTTGTGTTTTTTTTTTGCTGAACCGAGCTAAGAGAGTCTAGTTATCATAGCAGTGATGCGTTCCGCAGCTCTGAACATGTGATGTGAGCACACAAACCTCACTATCAACTGATTTACTGCACGAGTTCTCATCGTCACAAGCCGTGATTCTTGGCATGTCTACACCAGTAGCAGCCGTTTCACTGGGAAATCCACTCCCTCACTGCCTAATTTGATTAAAACTGTGTTTGTGGTTTACAGCTGATAGGAGTAGGAGACGTTGTCTTGGGCATATAAGGTGAACATAGATCTAATTACTAGCCATGGCAATGGAGGGAGAGGCAAACGAGAAGCTGCTGAAAAAATTGGCAGCAGTGGAAGTCGGTGATGGTGGTGAGGATGAGCCACTGAAGGACAGGATATGGAGTGAGACCAAGAAGATGTGGATTGTCGCGGCACCTGCAATATTCACCAGATTCTCCACCTTTGGGATTTATGTCATCAGCCAAGCTTTTATCGGCCATATCGGGTCCACTGAATTGGCTGCCTATTCTCTCGTCTTCACTGTCCTCATGAGATTCGCAAACGGCATCCTGGTATGTTTAAGCATGTTTTCCATTACTTTAGTTGTCATTTTTTCATATAATATAATCATGTAATATGGTATCTTTCTGCTGTTCATCTTACGTCAACATTTTTATAGAAATCAAAAGAGTAGTCTTATGTCCCTTAAGTAATAATGCTCAAACATAAAATAGCTGCCGTGAAGCACTATACCAGTTACGAGCTTCTCATGGAAGCAGCTAGTCAGCTTTTGATCAACTTTCTGAATATGTTAGAGCCAGTGAAATTGTAATGTAAACGAGGCATACAGACATCGAAAGAGCTAAAAGGAAAACGAGTTTAAAGTTGATCCTAGGCCATTTGCATTGTGGCTATGGTTTTGAATGAAACAATACTTTGTTATTGTTGAAGAAGAGCATGACCAACAAGACTTATGAGTGAATTTGCCAACAACATCTCCATGCATATCTTTTTTATCACCTGTCAGAAGAACCTTTCGTCATGTAATTCATGTGATGTTGTCCAGAAATTTGAGTTTTGAAATGAGTTGCAACAGCTACTATTCATGGAACTTGCAGCTTGGTATGGCAAGTGCGCTACAGACGCTATGTGGCCAGGCCTATGGCGCGAAACAATACCACATGCTCGGAGTGTACCTCCAGAGATCATGGATTATCCTAACAATCTGCTCCATCTTTCTAGTTCCCCTTTTCATCTTCACCGTGCCACTTTTAAGGGCCTTAGGCCAGGAAGATAAAATTGCGGAGGTCGCTGGAGACATCTCGCTCTGGTTGATCCCGGTCCTCTTTGCCTTCGTCGTATCTTTCACCTGTCAAATGTTTCTCCAAGCGCAGAGTAAGAACATGATCATTGCATACATAGCGGCATTCTCGGCAGTGGTTCATCTATGCCTTTCTTGGCTATTGACCGTGAAATACAAGTTTGGAATTCTAGGCGCTATCGCTTCCACCATTTTGGCATATTGGATTCCTAATATAGGACAACTCGTGTTTGTGTTGTGCGGAGGTTGCCGAGATACGTGGAAGGGTTTCTCGAGTTCTGCCTTCAAGGACTTGTGGCCAGCGATCAAGCTCTCACTTTCATCTGGCGCCATGCTATGGTAAGTCAGCATTTCATCACCGAGACATGAGATTTCGTTCTCGAATTCATACTAATTGATAAGTTTCTGAGCGGATCAGCATTAGTTTAGTTGGTCAAACCATTTGGTATCTGCGTGCCCGATGGGTGAATTAGAAGCCGGCTATCTTCTGTTGTCAAATAAATGGTGATATCTGAACACTTGAAATCTCGCATCAGAAGTGATTAGCAGCACATCCTTTCTTTTTCATGCAAGATTTTCACTGAATTCCTATTCTTTGCTAATTGTCAGTCTCGAGCTGTGGTACAACACGGTTTTGGTTCTTCTAACAGGCAACATGGAAAAAGCAGAGGTTTCCATCGATGCGCTCGCCATCTGGTAATTGTGTTTGCGCTTCCACTCTTTCCGCTTTTAGGTGTTTTCCATTACGTTTGGGAAATGCCTTGATTACAAAAATTCCTTTAGCAAAGGCTAGTTCACTAAAATGAAATGACATAATTTCATTACTTGCAGCCTCAATATCAATGGTTGGGAAATGATGATCTCCCTCGGTTTCTTGGCTGCAGCAAGGTGTAATCACATGAGTCATGACTCGTATTGACTATTAATTCCTTCTCTAGACGCACACTTTACTAGCAAAATTCTTAATTTTGTATGCTTTTTCAGCATTCGAGTATCCAATGAACTAGGAAGAGGGAGCTCAAGATCAGCCAAGTTCTCAATCATGATTACGGTGCTCACATCATTCGGCATAGGATTTGTTCTCTTTGTGTTCTTCCTCATCATCAGGGGGCGTCTGGCTTATATTTTCACGGAAAGCGATGAGGTTGCCAATGCCGTGGCTGATTTATCACCTCTTCTGGCTATTTCCATACTTTTGAACAGCGTCCAACCGGTGCTTTCTGGTACTTCTTCTCCACTATTCCCTCCTGGTTAGATGAATAAAAGTACAATATTCCTTAAAGAACCTGATGGTTTTCAATTATAACCGACATGAGTGGACAATCAATACACAAAATTTTCATGGGATTCATGTTACTCTGTTGTGGGATTCAGTGAGCTCCCATTCAATCTGAGAAATATGGCGATCCATTGTATGACGTGAGCGATGAGTGGTGGATTAATATCAAATCTTAAGTACCTGATTGTGATTGAACATTAGTCTCAACATTTATTTATCAGGAGTCGCCGTTGGAGCTGGTTGGCAGAGCATAGTAGCCTATGTCAACATCATAAGCTATTACCTGGTGGGGATTCCTGTAGGAGTCGCGCTTGCCTATTTCTTTAGTATGCAAGTGAAGGTCAGCTACTAATTTCCTCTCTTAGATGGGCTGCATTGGCGAATTTGCATGTCAAAGAGTGAGACATGTCAAGATGGGCTGAAGCTCCTGACCTGCACCTGTAAAATTGAGATTCCTAGAACTTGATCATCTGTCTTGTAGGGCGTCTGGGTCGGAATGCTGTTCGGAACTTTCGTGCAGACTATAGTACTGATCGTTATTACCTACAAAACTGATTGGGATAAGCAGGTGCGCCGGATATTACTATTCTCAATTAATTCCTGATTATTTTGAGGGTCGATGAATCTCCATGGCGTTATGCAGGTATCACTAGCTCAAAGACGCGTCAATGAGTGGTTCGTGGCAGAATAAGCATCACACAAGACCGGCACGGGTGTCTAATTCGATCTTTTCTTCATTCTACTGTTACACTCTTGAAGATAGCGAAAAGCTCTGTATCAGATGTAAAAATCTCAATTCCCAGCAGGGGAACTGTCCTGCAAGATGCGCACCAATTTAATAAGATAAGCGTACGAGCAGTGGAAGTGCTGTCAAAACATTAGTTATTCGACCTAAATTACAGGAACAATGACATTCTAGCAAATCTATGAAGATGGCAATTGAAATGAGAAAACACGTACTTTCATGATTTCGACACCATTTCTCCTCCTGTAGCCCTGTGTGATTTCGCCAAAGCGAGCAATTTCCTATCTCGTCGAACATTTTGAGTTTCAATGTGTTTGTTCTTCCAGGAGCAGATTTTCAATTCCCTTTCGAATTGAATGTTAGGAAATGCTAATCGCGAGTAGTTTTAGCACACGAGGTTGAGCCTTGAGTAATTGTCGTTGATTATAAGCGGCAACGCTTGCGAGAAGTCCATGGTCGACTTTCCTTGTTTTATTACTTTGGCCGACTCCAATGCTTAAGGAAATTCTGTGCCCCATTTTTCATTCTTTTCAATTCCCACAACCAAGAAGTCCATGCATTTTCACTTTATTCGGGCCGGGTTTTATTCAACGGACTCAAACTCGAGACTCATTATAACAAAATAGTTTGATAGAAGAAATCAAATTGCCCAACAAATGCAATTTTTGGAAGTCAATCACTTGTAGTGATCCAAGTCACATGCGAATTTTGACTTGTCGTAACTGTTCGTGCTTGCCTTGACCGGCCGAACACTGTGCAAGCAGACAAGAGAGCTTTGACACGGACTCGTCCACTTCCTCGCAGCTTGTGGACAGCCCGACACATTTGCTAGATGTAGAGAAGGCGTGGAACCGCGCAGATCAGCCCGCAACATGTGGCCATGTGCCGAAGACAAACTCGGGTGGCGAATTTTGCGGCTCGGGTGTTTCCTCTCCCCGAGCTCATTTGAGACACTCAAACTAGAACGCATTGAAGATCGGACACACAGAACCGGGTCCAATCGCAGTAATGTCCATCTGCCTATTGTCATCCAGACTTGCACGGGCAACAAAGACCTGAGAAATTTGATAGAGCAGCGGAATGCAAATCCTTCTTGCTGTCAAAAGGGATGGAGAATATCTGCCTTCCTTATTTGAGTCGTGGCCCTTCCCCAGTACTAAAACTACATGTACTTTAAATATCAAAAGGTGTATATTTTTACGGAAAATTTTAATATCAAGAGTTATATTGACAATGTAAACTCTAAAGTACCATTCGTAATTATGGATTACCATCTATATTAGGTTAACTAAATATATAAAATATATATACTATTCTAAATTTGATTATATCATTTGTAATTACCATATGTATTAGAATAATTCAATATACAATATATGTATATAGTTTACAAAAATGTATATATATTTTAAAAAACGTATGTTTGGGTCGGGGCCCCCTGCACCCCACGCCCATTCATAGGTGGATCTTTACTTAACATCATGATTTGACACCAAAATAAAACAAACAAAAAGATTATGATTCTCCCTCTTCTTTGCAAACGTGACGCTTATCCTGATCGAAGAGACGTCAAACACGAATGATTTCTTTAAAGACTGATGGGTTTTGTCCGCACCTGAATTGATTACTCACCCTCGAATTTTTAAATTGCTCTTGGAACAGCTCTTGGGCCAAAAGAAAATCTATATCCTCAGTTGGCATTTGCACCGTTGTGTAACCTGTACCGCCCGACCAGAGAGGACAAGAGAGAGAGAGAGAGAGAGAGCGAGCTTTTTCAATGAACGAATTCGTCACGTGAGTTCGCGTTTCATACTTCATGTGCGTGAAGCCAAGCGAAAACAGCGTGACTCCGATGTAAACCATTTTTGATATGTCAGGGACTCATGGACGATGAAAGACATGGTTGTCTTCTTGTGGTGAATCGAGATTCCTGACAGCTTTTTGGCCATTACTTACATAAACATGCAAATAAAAAGTGTTAAAACATGACAAGTCGCTTGACAATGGAGTTTATACGCTCTTTATATGCATGTGAATTGCAGTCTGCCTTCACCTATTGATTTGAGCTTTTGAGTTGGATTATCTAACATGGTATTAGAGTTCTTTTCTTTTCGCATGTGCATCCACTCTGTTGGTTTAACCTAAGAGGGTAAAAGAAATATTTGTTTTTTCGGTGAATCAAGCTAAGAAAGTCTAGTTATCGAAGGGAGTGCGCTTCGCAACTCTAAACATGTGACTTGAGCGCACAACCCTACTATCAACTGATTTACTGCGAGTTCTCATCATCACAAGCCATGATTCTTGGCATGTTTACACCAGAAGCAACTCTTTCAATGGGAATTCCACTCCCTCACTGCTTAATTTGATTCGAACTTTATTTCTGGTTTACAGCTGATTCGAGTAGGCGAGTTGTCTTGGGCATATAAAGTGAACATAGATCTAATTACTTGCCATGGCAATGGAGGGAGGGGTGACCGAGAAGCTGCTGAAAAAATCGGTAGCAGTGGAAGTTGGTGATGGTGGCGAGGATGAGCCACTGAAGGACAGGATATGGAGTGAGACCAAGAAGATGTGGATTGTCGCGGCGCCTACAATATTCACCAGATTCTCCACCTTTGGGATTTATGTCATCAGCCAAGCTTTTATCGGCCACATCGGGTCCACCGAACTGGCTGCCTATTCTCTTGTCTTCACTGTCCTCCTGAGATTCGCAAACGGCATCCTGGTATGTTTGAGCATGTTTTTCGTGACTTTAGTTGGGCAATTTTTCACAGAATTTAATCGTGTAGTATGGCATCTAGCTTCTTTTCATCTTACATCAACATTTCTAATTTGCAAAACATTAAGATCTTTGTCTCTGCCTATTGTTTATAGATGCTTCTTAAGCATGCAGTGCCGTTGAGCCCAACACTGAATAATGAATGATAATCTTTTTAATAGAAACAGACTCGTGTCCCAGAAGTGATAATGCTCAATGACATAAAATAGCTGCCGCGAAGCACTATACCAGTTACGAGCTTCTCGTGGAAGCAGCTAGTCAGCTTATGATCAACTTTCTGAATATGTTAGAGCCAGTGAAATTGTAATGTAAACGAGGCATACAGACATCGAAAGAGCTAAAAGGAAAACAAGTTTGGAGTTGATCCTAGGCCATTTGCATTGTGGCTATGGTTTTGAATGAAACAATACTTTGTTATTGTTGAAGAAGAGCATGACCAACAAGACTTTGACTGAATTTGCTAAAAACGTCTCCATGCCTAGCTTTTTATCACCTGTTAGAGGAACCTTTCATTGTGTAACTCGTGATGTTGATCAGAAATTTGTGTTTGGAATGATTTAAAACGTGCTTCTGTTTAATGGAACTTGCAGCTCGGCATGGCAAGTGCATTGGAAACCCTATGTGGCCAGGCCTATGGCGCGAAACAATACCACATGCTTGGAGTGTACCTTCAGAGATCATGGATTGTCCTAACAATCTGCTCCATCTTTCTAGTTCCTCCGTTCATCTTCACTACGCCACTTTTAAAGGCCTTAGGCCAGGCAGATGAAATTGCGGAGGTCGCTGGAGAAATTTCACTCGGCTTGATCCCGATCCTCTTTGCCTTCATCATATCTTTCACCTGCCAAATGTTTCTCCAAGTGCAGAGTAAGAACATGATCATTGCATACACATCGGCGTTCTCAGTGGTGGTTCATCTATGCCTCTCGTGGCTATTGATTGTGAAATACAAGTTTGGAATTCTAGGCGCTATGGCTTCCACCATTTTGGCATATTGGATTCCTAATATAGGACAACTCGTGTTTGTGATGTGCGGAGGTTGCCAAGATACATGGAAGGGTCTATCAAGTTTGGCATTTAAGGACCTCTGGCCAGTGATCAAGCTCTCGCTATCATCTGGCACCATGCTATGGTAAAGGCACTATTTCATCACTGGGACATGACATTTCGTTCTTGAAATTGGACTAATTGCTAAATTTCTGTGTGGATCAGCATGAGTTTAGTTGGTCTAGCCATTTGGTATCTACATGCTCTATTGTGTGATTTAGAAGTCGATCAACTTTTGTTGTCGAATGGATGGTGAACTCTGAACACTAGCAATCTTGCATCAGAAGTGGATAGCAGCACATCCTTTCTTTTTCACACAAGATATTCACTAAATACCTATTCTTTGCTAATTGTCAGTCTCGAGTTGTGGTACAACACAGTGTTGGTTCTTCTAACAGGCAACATGGAAAATGCGGAGGTTTCCCTCGATGCACTTGCCATCTGGTAACTGTGATGCACTTCCTCTCTTTCTGCTCTTCAGTGTTAGGGAAATGCCTTGAGTTATAAAGGAATTCTATCAAAGGCCTGTTCACTAAAATGAAGAGCATAATTTCATTATTTGCAGCCTCAACATTAGTGGTTGGGAAATGATGATCTCTTTCGGTTTCTTGGCTGCAGCAAGGTATAATTACATGAGTCATTACACCTGTTGACCATTAATTCCTCCTCTAGACTTGCATTTTACCATCAATTCTGAATTTTGTACATATTTTCAGTGTTCGAGTATCAAATGAACTAGGAAGAGGGAGCGCAAGATCAGCAAAGTTCTCGATCATGATGGTAGTGCTCACATCGTTCGCCATCGGATTTGTTCTCTTTGTGTTCTTCCTCTTCTTCAGGGGGCGTCTGGCTTATATTTTCACTGAGAGCGGTGAGGTCGCCGATGCCGTGGCCGATTTATCGCCTCTTCTGGCTATTTCCATACTTTTGAACAGCGTCCAACTGGTGCTTTCTGGTACTGCTTCTCCACTATTCCCTCCTGATCAGATGAATAAGACTTCATTATACCTTAAAGAAGTTCTTCATGGTTTTTGATTATCACCGACATGAGTGGACACAAACTTAATTGATCAATACATAAGATTCTTATGATGTTCATGTTTCTCTTTTGTGGGATTCAGTGAGATCCCATGTAATTCGAGAAATATGACAATCCACCATATGACGTGAGCGATAAGCGGTGGATTAATATCAAATCATTAGTACCTGATCATGATTGAACATTAGTCTCAACATTTATTTATCAGGAGTCACCGTTGGAGCTGGTTGGCAGAGCATAGTAGCCTATGTCAACATATAAGCTATTACCTAGTAGGGATTCCCATGGGAGTGGCGCTTGCCTATATTCTAAGTATGCAAGTGAAGGTGAGCTACTAATATCCTTTCTAAGATGGTCTACATTGGCGAATTTGCATGTCAAAGAGTGAGACATGTCAAAATGACCGGCACCTGTAAATTTGAAATTCCTAACGTTTGATAATCTGTATTGTAGGGCTTGTGGATGGGAATGCTGTTTGGAACTTTCGTTCAGACTGTAGTACTGATTGTTATTACCTACAAAACCGATTGGGATAAGCAGGTTTGCCAGATTTTACTATTCTCCATCAAAAACAGTGGAGTGACTGACATGAACAATTTGATGTCACGTGGACTGACGTGATTGCTGTCGTGGGGCGAATCAAGATTCCCGGATGCCTTTAGGCCATTACACGCACATAAACATGCCAACAAGTAAACAATACAAACCCTCACTCTGCCACTTTCCGTGAAATCCGGCTTTTCAACGAGTCAAATCTGAGTTTTTCCTGCTAGAGAGACTTTGCAGTTTGCTCTAGGTTCATGGAAAACACCTCATTTCATGTCCATCGCTACTTTTAGAGTCACTTCATCCTCACCATCAAGAATCTGATACCGCACTGCCGTACGGAATTCCAAGTGTGCGGACGTCTTGACATGAACCCTGCTTGTGGGTATCGAAATTTACGCTGATCTAATTGGTTAATATATTGAGCTGGGGGATGATTGCCCCTATATTAGCATAGGTTTGTCTTATTCATGCCATTTTTAGATCTGCACTTCGCAAACTTTTAGGCTCATGACTCTTGAATGTCGGTGTATCTGCAGTTGAGTTTTGGGTACTGTTACTCCTTTGTAAGTACGTATGCTTTGTCCAAGCTAAGAGAGACTTCATGTTTTTTCGCTGAACCAAGCTAAGAGAGTCTAGTTATCGAAGCAGTGATGCGATAGGCAGCTCCGCACATGTGAGGTGATCACATAACCTCACTATAAACTGATTTATTGCCACTTCTCATCGACACAGGCCATGATTCTTGGCATGTCTACACCAGAAGCAACTCTTTCACTGGGAAATCCACTCCCCCACTGCTTAATTTGATTCAAACCGTGTTTCTGCTGTACAGCTGATTGGAATAGGCGACGTTGTCTTGGGCCTCTAATTACTAGCCATGGCAATGGAGGGAGAGGCCACCGAGAAGCTGCTAAAAAATTCCGTAGAACTGGAAGTTGGTGACGGTGGTAAGGATGAGCCATTGAAGGACAGGATATGGAGTGAGACCAAGAAGATATGGATTGTCGCGGCGCCTGCAACATTCACCAGATTCTCCACCTTTGGGATTTCTATCATCAGCCAAGCTTTTATCGGCCACATCGGGTCCACCGAACTGGCTGCCTATTCTCTTGTCTTCACAGTCCTCCTGAGATTCGCAAATGGCATCGTGGTAAGTTTCAGCGCGTTTTCCATTACTTTAATTGTAGATTTTTTCACATCATTTAATCATGTAAAACGGTATCTTGCTGTTGCTCATCTTACATTGACATTTTCAGTTTGCAAAAGAATATTTCTGTGTCTCTGTGCTTATTGTTTATAGATGCTTCTTAAGCACATGTTGTGCCATTGAGCCCAACACTGAATAATGAATGTTGATTTTTTTTTCGTAGAAGCAGTCTTATGTGAAGTAATAATGCTCAAAGACATAAAATAGTTGCCGCAAAGCACTACACCAGTACCAGCTTCTCATGGAAGCTGCTAGTCAGATTTTGATCGACTTTCTGAATATGTTGGGGCCAGTGAAATTGTAAAGTAAACGAGGCATACAGAAATCGAAAGGCGAAAAGGAAAATGAGTTTGGAGTTGATTCTAGGCTTTGGCATTGTGGATATAGCTTTGACTGAAACAATAATATGTTGTTGTAGGAGAAGAGCACGACCAACAAGACTTTGGGTGAATTTGCTAAAAACATCTCCGTGCATAGCTTTTTATCACCTGTTAGAGGAACCTTTCGTCGTGTACTCTTGATGTTGTTCAGAAATCTGAGTTTTGAAATTATTTAAAACACGGTTCTGTCCATGGAACTTGCAGCTCGGCATGGCAAGTGCACTAGAGACCCTGTGCGGCCAGGCCTATGGCGCGAAACAATACCACATGCTTGGAGTGTACCTCCAGAGATCATGGATTGTCCTCACAATCTGCTCCATCTTTCTAGTTCCTCTGTTCATCTTCACCGCGCCACTTTTAAAGGCATTAGGCCAGGAAGATAGAATTACGGAGGTCGCTGGAGAAATCTCACTCTGCTTGATCCCGATCCTCTTCACCTTTATCTTATCTTATACCTGCCAAATGTTTCTCCAAGCGCAGAGTAAGAACATGATCATTGCATACATAGCGGCATTCTCGCTGGTGGTTCATCTATGCCTCTCGTGGCTATTGACCGTGAAATACAAGTTTGGAATTCTAGGCGCTATGGCTTCAGCCACTTTGGCTTATTGGATTCCTAATATAGGACAACTCGTGTTCGTGATGTGCGGAGGTTGCCGAGATACGTGGAAGGGTTTCTCGAGTTTGGCCTATAAGGACTTGTGGCCGGTGATCAAGCTTTCGCTTTCATCCGGCGCCATGCTATGGTAAGGCATCATTTCATCAACAAAACATGAGATTTTCATTCTGGAATTCGGACTAATTGCTAGATTTCTGTGTGGATCAGCATTAGTTTAGTTGGTCCAACCGCTTAGTATCTACATGCTCTAATGTGTGATTTAGAAGTCAACGATCATTTGTTGTCGAAGAAATGGTGAAATCTGACACTAGCAATCACTAGCAATCCTTCATCAGTTGGCTAGTGGCACGTCCTTTCTTTTTCATACAAATTTCCACTGAGTACCTATTCTTGGCTAATTGTCAGTCTCGAGCTGTGGTACAACACAGTGTTGGTTCTTCTAACAGGCAACATGAAAAATGCGGAGGTTTCCATCAATGCGCTCGCCATCTGGTAATGCTGTTGCACTTCCATTATTTCTGCTCTTCAGTGTCTTCTATTACGTTAGGGAAATGCCTTGAGTTACAAAACATTTTATCGATGGCTTGTTCCCCAAGATGAAATCGCATAATTTCATTATTTGCAGCGTCAACATCAATGGTTGGGAAATGATGATCTCCCTCGGTTTCTTGGCGGCAGCAAGGTATGATCCCACGAGTCTTGACTCCTATTGACCATCAATTCCTCCTCTAGACTGGCACTTTACCAGCAATTCTGAATTTTGTATTTTTTTTCAGCGTTCGAGTATCTAATGAACTCGGAAGAGGGAGCACAAGATCGGTAAAGTTCTCGATCATGATGGTAGTGCTCACATCGTTCGCCATCGGATTTGTTTTCTTTGTGTTCTTCCTCTTCTTCAGGGGGCGTCTGGCTTATATTTTCACTAAGAGCGACGAGGTCGCCAATGCCGTGGCTGATTTATCGCCTCTTCTGGCTATTTCCATACTTTTGAACAGCATCCAGCCAGTGCTTTCTGGTACTTCTCCACTATTCCCTCCTGATCAAATGAATAAAAGTATGATATTCCTTAGAGAAGTTCTTGATGGTTTTCGGTTATTACTGACATGAGTGGACATAAAGTTCATCGATCAATACATAAAACTTTCATGGGATTCATATTTTTCTTTTGTGGGATTTAGTGAGGTCCTGTATAATTCGAGAAATATGACGATCCATTGTATGACATGAGCAATATGTGGAGGATTAATGTCAAATCATTAGTACCTGATTGTGATTGAACATTAGTCTCAACATTTATATATCAGGAGTTGCCGTTGGAGCCGGTTGGCAGAGCATAGTAGCCTATGTCAACATCATAAGCTATTACCTAGTAGGGATTCCCGTGGGAGTCGCACTTGCCTATTTTTTAAGTATGCAAGTGAAGGTGAGCTACTAATTTCCTTTCTAAGTCGGTCTGCATTGGTGAATCTGCATATCAATGAGCGAGACATGTCTAAATGGGCTGAAGCTCTTGACCTGCACCTGCAAATTTGAAATTCCCGACACTTGATAATCCCTCTTGTAGGGCGTGTGGGTCGGAATGCTGTTTGGAACTTTCGTTCAGACCGTAGTACTGATCGTTATTACCTACAAAACTGATTGGGATAAGCAGGTGCGCCGGATGTTACCATTCTCCGTTAATTCCTGTTGATTGTGAAGGTCAATGACTCTCTATGTCCTTCTGCAGGTATCACTAGCTCGAACACGCGTTAATGAGTGGTTCGTGGCTGAAGAAGCATCACACGCGGCTGGCACAGGTGTATGATTCAAGCTTTCTCGTTCTCCTCTTATTCTTGTGAAGACAACGAAGAATTCTGTGTCGCAATGGGAAACGACCTTCACTTTATTGCAGTTAAGCGCCTTGATAATATAATGTCCTGTAAAATGTCTATCGTATCTTCATTTAGTCAGATAAACTTACGACTAGTTTTAAAGGAGGAACCTCAGATCAGTGGAAATGCTGTCAAAACATTACTTATTCAACCTAAATTAAAGCAGCGATGACATTCTAGCAAATAAGGGCAATTAAAATGAGAAGGGACACCCACCCGTGGGTGGCGCAGTTGGTTTGAGCTCTCCCGCCATCGTAGGAGGTGAGCGGTTCGAAACTCTGTGTCGTCAGCGATTGAAGTGGGGGGCCCTGGCGGTGGGTTGCTGGGCTAGTCTCCTCCCGGGTTTAGTACCGATTAGCCTGTCGGGCGAAAGGGAGGTTCCCGGGTCACCAAAAAAAAAAAAAAAAAAAAATGAGAAGGGACTTACTTTCTTGATTTCGACACTGTTTCTCCTCCTGTAATCCTACGTTATTCCATCAAAGCAAGCAATTTCCTATCACGTCGAACGCCTTCCTTATGGAGCATTTTGAGTTTTACTATGTTTTTTTTTTTGATAACCGAGGAGTCCGCGCGGCCGGCGAGCTTGCGCTCAAACCAGCGGTGAAGCCCAACTAGTCCTCGGGGGGGGGAGGGGGAGGGGGGCTAGCGCAACATTCCACCGCCACGACCCTCTATTTAAATCACCGGCACCTACGAGTTTTGAACCCAAGACCTCTCGTGAAAGGAATTGAGCACAAACCATCACGGTCACCGATGGGTGGGTTGAGTTTTACTATGTTGCTCGTCTATGAATGGATTTTCAGTTCTCTTTCGAATTGAATGTAGGAAATGTTAATTGCTCAATATATTTATTCTGCTCTCAAGTAGTAGTCATTGATTATAGACAGCAATGCTAGCAAAGCTCATGTCAAAAGATGACTTATATGGCCTAAATTAGTAGTTGCAACATTTGCTGGTTTTGAAATGAGGAAGGAGCTTTCCATGGCAATATTCGACTAAAGGTGCGTTTGGTAACTGATCAAATAGTAACTAATTCTATTCTTTTGTTCTAGGAAACCAAAAAAAAAAAAACAGAAATTCATTTGGTAAATTTTTTGTTGGTGAGCTTCTGCAGCCCGAAGCACCCCTTCGACCTGGCGAGCTTTCGCAGCCCGGAACACCCTATCGACCTGGCAAGCTTTCGCAGCCCATAATCTGTCTTTTTCCTTACCCGGTGAGCTTTCGCAGCCCAGAGTACCACATAGACCTGGCGAGCTTTCGCAGCCCAGAGTTTCCTTTTTTACATAACAAGACTTCATGTAGTCGAAGGCCCGTTCTTACACGATATGGCTTTCTTCTTGGGCGAAACCATTCTTACATGGTAAGACCTTGTCGAATAAAAGGATTCCCCTTTTGGATAGTATCCGCGGAAACAAAAAAAAAAAAAATCACCCCCATGCCTCAAGCATCGCACCATCCCGTGCCCTCTACCAACAAAATTTAGGTGTCTTTTGTCTTTGAATGGAACTTCTTCAAACTCCCCTTCAAAGAGGGGCAGTTGTTGACACCTAAATTTTGCCTAGTGATTTAGGGTTTAATTGCATAGAAAAATTAGGGTTTAATTCTTAACCACTAAACAAAAAAAAATGTTTTCATTAAATTGCATGGCATATAGACTTTAGGCGCATTTACATTAATACGGCATATTAGAACATATTTTCATTGTTTACTTTCAAAAAAGAAAAAATTTTAAAAATTAATTATAAAAAATAAAAAAAAAATAAAAAAAAAGAGAAAAAGGAAGGACCAACGTTATTCAACGGTAGCCCACTTCCTTTTTCCTCTTTGATCCATTCTGCGTTGTCCTTCCACAATCGGGAGAAGGCCAGAACGTAGTAAAACGCAGAAGCAGAATGCAGAAGCCTGAGCAGGGGGCAGAGGCATAGAGGGGGCAGAGTTCCAAGGGAGAGAGTTCCGAGAGAGAAGGCAAAAGAGGAGCCTTTCACCAAGGACAGCTCTCCCTCTGCATGCACACAGAAGAGAAGCAAAAGGAGGTAAAAGACAAAAGGAGAGCTCTTCGTGGGTTGATACGAAAGGATTCTTCTCTCTCTCTCTCTCTCAATCTCCATCCTCACTTTCGCAAAAGAAGCAAAAATAAGAAAGGATTGCATCAGGTTCATTTGAGCTAAGCGCCGGTGTAATAGGGTCATATGGATCCGGCATACCCAATATTAATCTGCTAAGATAAGGTCACACATCCATTACAATGGATGTCGTGTGATATTTGCAATCAACTCAGCACATCAGACAATCATTTCATTTTTCCAAACTATACTTACTGTGACATATTTACTTTGAATTGTTTTTGTGACGTCAAAAACCCTAAACTATATCCACTGTGATACATTTACGCTAACTTTTTCCTTGTGACATAAAAAACCCAAACTTATACTTAAGTGACACATTTACCCTCCATCAAGGTTCCACTAGATAATATTTTCAGCTAAACGTTGTTTTTATTTTACTTAAGCCATGTAGACGTCATGTTAACACCGTTTGCTTTCTCAAGTTCATGTAGTTATAGAATTTTGATGGAGGATGAATGTGTCACACATGTATAAGTTTGAGATTTTTGGGGTTATAGAAAAAAGTACAGGGTAATTGTGTCATAGTGGATATAGTTTCGGATTTTTGATGGCTTATGCTCCATTTCTTTTATGAGTCATCTATTTGAATATGGCTCAATTTGTTGGTTTTCTATCGTGAATTGCAATTTAAGAGTCTCTAGGCATTTATTAACCGGGTTCTAATTAGAGATCTTTTGTCCGTCGCATGGATATAAGCCTTTTCTGTCCCCTAAATTTAATTAGAGAAAATGTATAACTTCGATTCTTGAACTCGCACTGTTTTCCCATTAAGGTCATGAAATTCGTGATTCATGGTATGAAATCACTAAACTTTTTAACCTTTTGAATCAAGGCCATGAACTTGCTCTAAGAAAACACATTTTTAGGCGAGATAGGGATACTTACTAAAAAATTCCTAAATCTATTGTACGGATGTCTATATTAGTGTTGTACCGTGCATGAATGCTGTCATCTATGTCAATAATTACCAACCAAAATTGATTGGAATGACTACATTGACAAATTGTCATAAAGTTTATGACTCAATTGATGAAATGAAAGGTGTAGAACTGAATCGACATCTGTATGATGGGTTAATTCCAAAAAAAAAATTGACTTTACCTTGAATGACGATCATGGCCGAAACTTTTTTTTTGTTCCCAGAATCAGTTTTGAAACAAAATCAAGAAGTAAAAAAAAATTGCTTCTTGATTTTGGGAACAAGAATCAGAAATGAAAAAGAAATTTTCTTCTTCTTCTTCTTCTTCTTGGTTTTCTTCTTCATTTTCTTCCTGGCCTATGGCTGGTCGCCGGCCGTCAGCCACCGGCAACCAGCCACAAGCCAGGGCTGACCAAGGCATCACAGCCCTCGCTGATAGCCAGCCAAGGCAGCTCGCAGCTCGTGGCCTAAGCGAGAGCCACCCTCACCAAATCTAGCAAGGGCGACCCTCGCCCAGGCTGCCGAGGGCGGCCCTCGCCTAGGCTGCTAGCCACCCTCGCTGGATCTGGAGAGGGCAGCACTCACCCAAGCCGCAAGCTGCCCTCGCTGGCCCTAGCCTATGGCCGATCGCCGACGCCGACGACCTGGCCATGGGCCAAGGAAGGGGAAGAAAAAAAAAGGAAAGAAATATTAAAATAATTCAAAATATTATTACTAAAAAGAAATTTTGTGTAGTTACCAAACGCATTTCTGTTCTTTTTCTATTTCAAGAATAGAAATTTTGGACAATTATCAAATGTCTTCAAATACTTAAAAATTATTTTCGATAATAGAATCAGAAAGAAAAATTTCTGAGTAGAAATTATTTCCGATAACAGAATAGTTACCAAACGCATCATAAGCTTCTTCCATAGATCCTACAAGGTTCTTGACTATATATACCTAGACATTGGGCAAAATGCTAATGCTTTTGGGATGACATGATTATATGCAGTTCTCAATATCGTATGTTCTTTTTCCAGCTTTTTGTTAATCGATTGGACGAATTGAGGTACAGACATTGTCTATTGCTGTGCTCAATGTACATGCATGAAGTCTGCATCACAAAAATCTCAATTTTCTCCTAGAGGTGCTCGTTCCTTCTTATGAAACAGGTGGGTGGAGGAAAAATGTAGTCATGGACAGACTGCAAATCCACCTTCCTTTAGGAGGTTGCGGAATCCATCACTGTTCATGTAGAAAAGCGCGAGGCATTGTGGAGTAATCCCCCAAATCATTCCTATCCACATATTGTGATATGTGACATAATCCACTGTTCAGGACTTTGACTCAACATCATGGATCAATGTCAATATGAAACGACAAAAATATTTTGATTCTTTAAATTCTCTGCAAGATGCCACGCTTGACCTGATTGATGAGACGTCAAGAAAAAATAAATTTCGTTCATACTGGTGAGTTTTGTCCACGCCTCAATTGAACGCTCAGAAGATAATTTATTTTTTTCCCGATAGTCTTTTCTCCCTCCTAATTTTAAAATGCTCTTCCAGCAGCTCTCGGAACAAAATAAAATCTATATCCTCGGTTGTCATATGTGCCGTTGTGTAACTCGTATAAAATATTCAATTGCGGCAGCTTGGAAGTACCGGCAAAATTCATATGTCCATCGGACAATGACCGTTCCTCAAATCAATTCACAACTACAGACAGTTACTTCCATTGTGTCGTTTCTCATCGTCGTTCTCGAACTCGCCCGTTCGGCCAGAGAGGACAAAAGAGTTTTTGCAATGTATGTGAAGCCAAGTGAAAAGGGGGAGCGACACTAATGTGAACAATTTGATACCTCATGGACTTTAGAGAGAATGAAAGACACGATTGTTGTCGCGGGGTGAATCAAGATTCCTGATGCTTTTTTTGGCATTACATGAATAACCATGCCAACAGAAGATAGGATGCAACTCTCTTTCTGCCACTTTCGCTTGAAGCTGGCTTTTCAATGAGTCAAAACTCCTTTGCTTATCCTCATTTCATGTGCATCACTAGTTTTAGAGTCACTCCATCCTCACCATTAAGACTGTCAATGCCACACTGCGCGCATTAAGAAATTTCTAGTGCGTGCAACGTCTCGACTTGAACACTGCTTGCTGGTATCAAAATTTACACTGATCTAGACGTAACTGAACAAAAGTAGGAAAGCCATCAATCATGTGCTTCACTATACCAAATTCTGGTGATGCGATAATTTGTTAATACGTTGAGCTGGGCATGATTGCCCCTATACTAGCACAGGATTGTCTTAATCGTGCCATTTTAAATTTGCAGTTTACAAACTGAGGCTCATGACTGTTGAATGTTGTGTTAAGAGTAGGCACACAGATACAACAAAATAGAGAGTAAAAGCGAAAAAGAGAAATCGAGACACTGGGTTTATCCTAATTCACCTCAAACTAGGGTTACATCCAGCAAAAGATTCCACTGTAATCAACACAACTCACCTCTCTATTGCAACCCTTAGTTACAAAAGAGAGATTATATATGTTGACACCTAAATTTTGGCGCATCATTTAGTGGTTAATTGCATAGAAAATTAGGGATTAAATTCTAACCCCTGAACAAAAATATTAAAATTGCATAGCATATAGTTTAGGCTCATATAGATTAACTGCATTTCGCATCGGTTCGGTGGTGGTAAGCGAGCTTAAAATTCATCATGTAAATCGAGTTCGGGCATTGAACGAAACTCGGCTCACTCGGAAACCATGGGCTGAAAATCACACGCAAAAGGGCTTGGTTGTCTTAATTTTAATTTAAATTAGCCCGTTACGCTTAATTAAAGAAAAGCTCAAATTAAGTCAGCCCACTTAGAATTAAATTAAAGCCTAAACCTAAGCCCATTAGGACTAGAAAGCCCGGCTAATTGACCTAGGTTTACACTATAAATATATGTTTATGTCTCATAATCGAGGGGGGCCTTTTCAGAATTTCAGAAATCAGATTTCTTTTTAGAGAAAGAGACCGAGAGAGATTGGGTCGGTTCTTCTTCCGGAGGTTGAATTCACGAAGGTCAAGGTAGAGAGGAAAAGCTCTCCACGTTCTGCACTTACAAAGAAGCCTGAGAGAGAGACAGACGCACATATAGAGATTGAAGAAGACTCGGTCAAAGTGGGGCTCTTTTGGGGGGCTTCGTGAAAAGAAAAGAAAGAGGTCTCCACGGACAGACTTGAGAAAAAAAAGCGTAATAAAGAACCAGAGAGGGGGAGGGCTTGTCGTCTATCAACGCCCGCTCGACGCCGTCTCTACCAGTCCTGGTGAACGCCTGAGGGACTCACAACACCAGCGCTCAAACGAGCATCCTGCAGCAACCCCGGCGGTCGCGCCTATAGTTTTCTCTCTTGTGGGTTTTGAAGCTTTCCGGCTAGAGACTTGCACGGTCCCGCTGCCCGTTGGTGATCACTGCAGCGGTTCCTTGCCCCCGCGTCCCTGCTGAGCCATCGCTGATCCACCACCGTGCCGAGTGGTGTTCGTTTTCTGTTTTTGCAGGTTATTGATCGTCAAACCGAGCCACCCCGACTTGTTGCCTTCGCTAATCATCATACCGCTAGTTCATCGAACCGGTTGTCCAACGAGCATCACACCGAACTATCATCCACCGCCGTGTCACTGCCGCGAGCGCCATCGTTCCCGACGCCGCGCCGCCGCTAGTCCCAACGCACCGCCGGTTATTCGATCCGCAATTCCGATCCACGCGATTCAAATTTGGAAAGTTATTTACGCATTCAGGTAAATATCTTATCCTGATTTGATTTAAATATTTTGTTGCCTATCTAGACCTGTCAAATGGGTGGGTCGGGTTGGGTTTGGGTCGGGTCATAAATGGTCCGACCCAAATTGACCCATTAACCCGTTTATGACCCATTTATGCGCAATGCAATTTTGTTGACCCATACCCGACCCGACCCATACCCAACCCATACCCGATTAGACTCATATTGCTAAAATACTTCCATATTTAATTAAATATAGGAAAATTCATATCCAAGCTGAAATGAGAGTGCAGAATGAGTGAGTGCAAGATTGAGTGAGGGTGAGAGAAATGCGTTGAGTTTAAATCAGTTGTAAACTCATTTATGACCCATTTGCGACCCATTTATGACCCATTTAACACTAATATAAGACTTCTACCCATTTATGACCCATTTACTAAATATAACTAACCCATTTATGACCCATTTACTAATAAATGGGTTAAGAAATGGGTTTATGACCCATTTTGACAGGTCTACCTATTACGCGCTTATTGATATCTAACTTTGCATATTTAGATAATAGGCAATATTTCAATTAGGATTTATTTCCTTAGATATCTATCACTTGTCAAATTTGGATAGAATTTAGAATTTTCAAAATCCTTTGAATATATCCAAAATCTTTGAGATATCTATTTTTTCTAAGATGTGATCAATTAAGATAATTTCCTAATCCGCAACCGCACACGTGGAAATAAATCTATCTATCAGGCTTTAGATAGAATTATTTCCATAGCGGGTATTTCGAATTTTAGAATCGATCTGTCAGGCTTCAGATCGAAACTTAATTCGAAAGATTTAGCGGTTATTTTTTTTTACTTGATTTTAATTTCGAATTTTGATTAAAGAAAATACCAAAAAGATTACTCTAGAATAGGTTAATTTCTTTAGTTTAAAATTGCATGTTTAGATAATTGGCATTTTTAATTACGAATTTCATTAAAAAAATACAAAAAAAATAATATGCCCGTCATTAGAAATAGGTCACGTCGTCGCATGACATATAGTTTGCATGTTAGGTTGCATTAATCGCATGTCAATTTTTGCACGTCATTACATATAGGTTAGCTTTCATTTAAATAAGTAAAAAATCAAAAAGAAATTTCTGCACCTTTGAACTCTAAGTCAGGATTTTTCAAATTTGTCAAATTGAGTATTTTTCTCGAAATTGGTACCGAAAGGGCGTTAGGGAATCTAGCGTAACCAAGTCCCCGAATTCATAATTTATGGTTCGTAGAAATAAAATAGTACTCCCGCTATTTTATTTAGGTTTCTAATCAACCTACCCTAAATGATTAGTGGCGACTCCCGTTGAAAATATTTGCATGCATACAATTGGACCTAAGTTGCGATTTGGTAGAGTTTGGGAGAACTTGAGCTAGGTTAGTTAATTTAATTGATCTAGTAATCCATTAGCCTAAGATCGGAAATCACGATTTTTTTAGGTCGCGACAATATATACTCAGTAAATATTCATTAGCCCAAGATCAAACTACCAATAAAGTACAGGCGTCACGGGGCACTGTCCCTTACGAGCCCCATGCCTTCCTATCTATGAACCACACCCCAACATGTTGAGTTATCTGCAGTTGAGTTTTGGGTGCTGTTACTCCTTTATAAGTTGGTATGCCTTGTCCAAGCTAAGAGGGTCCTTTTTTTGTTTTTCGCTGAACCAAGTTAAGAGAGTCTAGTTAAGGAAGCAGTGATGCTATTTTCAACTCTAAACATGTGACGTGAGCACACAACCTCACTATGAAATGATTTATTGTGAGTTCTCATCATCCCAAGAGCCATGATTCTTGGCATGTCTACACCAAAAGCAACTCTACTGGGAAATCCGCTCCTTAGCTGCATATTTTCATTCACACTGTGTTTCTGATTTACAGCTGATCGGAATAGGTGACGTTATCACGGGCATATAAGGTGAACATAGGTCTAATTACTAGTCATGGCGATGGAGGGAGAGGGGTCCGAGAAGCTGCTGAAGAAATTGTTAGCAGCGGAAGTTGGTGATGGTGGTGAGGATGAGCCACTGAAGGACAGGATATGGAGGGAGACCAAGAAGATGTGGATTGTCGCAGCGCCTGCAATATTCACCAGATTCTCCACCTTTGGGATTTATGTCATAAGCCAAGCTTTTATTGGCCACATCGGGTCCACCGAACTGGCTGCCTATTCTCTCGTCTTCGCTGTCCTCCTGAGATTCTCAAATGGCGTCTTGGTATGTTTCGGTCTGTTTTCCAATACTTCAGCTGTTGATTTTTTCACATCATATAATCAAGTAGTGAGGTATCCTGCTGCTGTTCATCTTACATCAACATTTTTGGTTTGCAAAAGATTACTTCTTTGTCTCTGTACTTATTGTTTATAGATGCTTCTTAAGCACTTGTTGTGCCACTTAGCCCAACACTGAATAACGAATGATAATTTTTTTCATGGAAGCAGTCTTACGTCCCTGAGGTAATAATACTCAAAGACATAAAATAGACGCTGCAAAGCACTAAATCAGTACCGGCTTCTCATGGAAGCAGCTCGTCAGCTTTTGGTCTGACTTTCTGAATATGTTAATGCCAGTGAAATTGTTATTGTTGACAAAGAGCATGACCAGCAAGACTTTCAGTGAATTCACTAAAAGCATCTCCAGGCATAGCTTTTATCTCCTGTCAGAGAAACCTTTCATTGTGTAATTCATATAATGTTCGGAAATTTGAGTTTTGAAATGATTTATAAAACACGCTTCTGTCCATGGAACTTGCAGCTTGGCATGGCAAGTGCGTTAGAGACCCTATGTGGCCAGGCCTACGGCGCGAAACAATATCACATGCTTGGAGTGTACCTCCAGAGATCATGGATTGTCCTAACAATCTGCTCCATCTTTCTAGTGCCTCTATTTATCTTCACCGCACCACTTTTAAAAGCCTTAGGCCAGGAAGATAAAATTGCAAGGGTCGCTGGAGAAATCTCACTCTGCTTGATCCCGATCCTCTTCGCCTTCATCATATCTTTCACCTGCCAAATGTTTCTCCAAGCACAGAGTAAGAACATGATCATCGCATACATAGCAGCATTCTCAGTGGGGGTCCATCTTTGCCTCTCGTGGCTATTGACCGTGAAATGCAAGTTTGGAATTCTAGGCGCCATGGCTTCTGCCATTTTGGCATATTGGATTCCTAATATAGGACAACTCATGTTCGTGATGTGCGGAGGTTGCCGAAATACTTGGAAGGGTTTCTCGAGTTTGGCATTTAAGGACTTGTGGCCAGTGATCAAGCTCTCGCTCTCATCCGGTGCCATGCTATGGTAAGGCAGCATTTCTTCACCGAGACATGAGATTTTGTTTTAATTGTTAATTTTCTGTGTGGATCGACACTAGTTTAGTTGGTCTAACCATATGGTATCTACATTCTCTGATGTGTGATTATCTTTTGTTGTCAAATAAATGGTGAAATCTGAACACTAGCAATCACTAGCAATCTCACATCAGAAGTGGATAGCGCACGTCCTTTCTTTTTCACGCAAGATTTTCACTGAATTCCTTTTCTTTGCTAATTGTCAGTCTCGAGCTGTGGTACAACCCGGTGTTGGTTCTTCTAACAGGCAACATGGAAAATGCGGAGGTTTCCATCGATGCGCTTGCCATCTGGTAATTGTGATGCACTTCCTCTCTTTTCTGCTCTGCAGTGTTTTTTTATCAAAGGCCTGTTCACTAAAATGAAATAGCATAATTTCATTACCTGCAGCCTCAATATCGATGGATTGGAAATCATGATCTCTTTTGGTTTCTTGGCTGCAGCAAGGTATAACCACGAGTCATGACTCCTATTGACCATTAATCCTCCTCTAGACTTGCACTTTACCTGCAAATTTCTGAACTTTGTATGTTTCTTCAGCGTTCGAGTGTCCAATGAACTAGGAAGAGGGAGCTCAAGATCGGCAAAGTTCTCGATCATAATTATAGTGCTTACATCGTTTGCCATTGGATTTGTTCTCTTTGTGTTCTTCCTCTTCTTCAGGGGGCATGTGGCTCATATTTTCACTGAGAGCGATGAGGTTGCTCATGCCGTGGCTGATTTATCACCACTTCTGGCTATTTCCATACTTTTGAACAGCGTCCAACCAGTGCTTTCTGGTACTTCTTCTCCACCATTCCTTCCTGATCAGATGAATAAAAGTACAATATTCCTTAGAGAAGTTCTTGATGGTTTCCGATTATCCCTGACATGAGTGGACATAAACTTGATCGATCACATAAAATTTTCGTGGGATTCATGTTTCTCTTTTGTGGAATTCAGTGAGGTCTCATATAATTTGAGAAAGATGGCGATCCATTGTATGACATGAGAGATAAGTGGTGGATTGATATCAAATCATGAGTACCTGATTGTGATTGAACATTAGTCTCAACGTTTGTTTATTAGGAGTCGCCGTTGGAGCTGGTTGGCAGAGCATAGTAGTCTATGTCAACATCATAAGCTATTACCTTGTTGGGATTCCCGTGGGAGTCGCGCTTGCCTATTTTCTAAGCATGCAAGTGAAGGTGAGCTACTAATTTCCTTTCTAAGTCGGTCTGCATTGGCGAATTTGCATATCAATGAGTGAGACATGTCAAAATGGGCTGAAGCTCTTGACCAGCACCTGCAAATTTGAAATTCCCGACACTTGATAACCTGTCTTGTAGGGCGTGTGGGTCGGAATGCTGTTTGGAACTTTCGTTCAGACTGTAGTACTGATCATTATTACCTACAAAACTGATTGGGATAAGCAGGTGCGCCGGATATTACTATTCTTCGTTAATTCCTGATTATTGTGAAGGTCAATGAATTTCTATGTCCTTCCACAGGTATCACTTGCTCAAACACGCGTTAATAAGTGGTTCGTGGCTGAAGAAGCATCATGCTAGACCAGCATGGATGTATGATTCAAGCTTTCTCGTTCTCCTCTTATTCTTGTGAAGACAACGAAAAATTCTGTATCGCACTGGGAACTGACCTTGACTTTATTACAGTTAAGCGCCTTGGTAATAATATAATGTTCTGTAAATTGTGTATCGAATTGTCAATATAGTAAGATAAACTTACGAGTAATACTCAGATCAGCAGAAATGCTGTCGAAACATGACTTATTCAACCTAAATTGAAGCAACGATGACATTCTAGCAATAGTATACTGATCCAATGTGCGAATCTGTCGGAGGTCATCACTGTTCAATCTTCTGTAGGATTCCCGGTGCTTTGGTTCGACATCTTGCAGAGTTTCTAAAGCCAACGATGCAGGTGTTCCAATGCCCCTAATCAGCCGTAGCAGGAAGGAGTTAGTGTTTTTAAGATTGTGTGTGATATGGGAAGAGCTATTGGAAGAAAATTACAGTCATGAATCTCATTAAGTGCATCAGATCCAAAATGCTCCAAACTTCAAAGAACTTACCTGCTCATCCCAATTAGTTTTCCATGTCATGTAGACAGAGAGCGAGCAATTGTGAAGTAAGCCCACAAATCATTCCTATCCATAATCTCTATGAGGATGAATAGAGATGATTCTCCAAGCAGATTACATAAAACTGTTACATGGAAGTGACCAAAGTACTGAAAAAAAAAGGATTTTTTCGAAGTTGATTGCTTGAATACATGCAAGTCGAATATGAATTCTGAATCAGATCTTGACGTTCAAATGGGCAACGTATCCAAGTACAGCTCCAACGGGGATGATTCCAACCAGAAAAGGAACGTCCATTATTAACAAATGCAACCACGCTTGGACATCCTGCTCCTACGGCCACCCCTCCTTGCTTCAAACCGACTAGTGCCAAACCCATGATTGAATCAGAGGAGACATCGCCCGCGCAATGACTCGGCATGGCTTTGATGAAATTATATTGCTCTTAAAACTTTGGCAAGATGGATATGCTCGTAAATGTTCACCGTTTGCCCTTGAGAGCAGGCTGAACACTGTTCAAGAACACCAATAGTACAAGCAGGTTAGAGAGCTTAGCCACAGGCTCATCCTACTCCCGCGCAGCTTGCGAACAACCCGGCAGTCTGACAGCCCAAGAGAAGGGCACAGAACCGCGCAGATCAGCCCGGAACATGTCGCCGGGTTGAGAATGTCTTCATTGGCGGATCTTGCAGCTTGGGGTGTTTCCTCTCCCCAGCTCATACGAGACCCCCACAAAATAGAGAATGCATTGGAGATCAGACACAAAAAAAAAAACCGTGTCTAATCGAGGTGATGCTCGTGTGCCATGTAGTCATCAGAACTTGGCAACTTCCACACAAGCATGGTCCGCGCGGGCAATGAAGACCCGAGAAGAAGTCGGGTCATGGGCCTTGAGTGGGCCTTCGGACCATGATCGGGTCCCATGTAAACAGAACTTTCTCCGTAAACAGCGCGAAGAAAAGGGTCAAATGTCAATTGAAAGATTGCCAAAACGAAAAGGGACGGTGACACAAAGATGGTCCTGAAACTTTAATTTATTCAAGGTGATTCCCGAACTTTTGGCCAATACATAATGTGATTCTTAAAATTTAAATTTGTTTAATATGACCTTTGAACTTTTGGTAGAGTTTAGTTCGTGAATTATATAAAAATGATTAATATTGTCATTGTTCCTAAACTTAAATTAATAGAATGACATAATTCATGGACTAAATTAAACATATATCAAAATTTCAAGAATCACGTCGAACAAATTAAAAATTCAAGGAGCACGCTATACATTGAATCGAAGTTTGGGGATGATTTGTGTCCTTTTCTCAGTAAAAAAACAAAACAAAACAAAACCCAAAAGAAAACAAAAAAAATAAAGACAACAAGGAGAGAGAGAGAGAGATAGGGGTCCGTCATTCAATTTCTTCATCGAATCGCCTCGTTACGGAATTTACTGGATCAGCCGCAATTCAACGGGGCGTTTCGTTTCGGAGATCGCATCCGTCTTCCGATTACGATAGCTTCTCGCCCCTGCGCGCGCGCGCAGAGATCAGGGGGAATCGACGGGAAAAGCGAGGAGAGAAAATCCACCGTCGGAGCCCGGAGGATTTCCCCCTTCTCCCTCTTCTTCCTTCTTCTTCCTTCCTCCTCTGTTCGTCTTTTTTTGGTGGGGTGGGGCGGGGCGGGTTGGGGGGCGGGGCGTAGCAGAAGGAAGAAGATGGACGGCATATTCAGCAAGCTCCGGAATCTGGACGCGTATCCCAAGATCAACGAGGATTTCTACAGCCGCACCCTCTCCGGCGGCGTCATCACCCTCGTCTCCTCCGTCGTCATGGCCCTCCTCTTCGTCTCCGAGCTCCGTACGTATCGCCTCGCCTGGCCTCGCCTGTTCCTCCTCCGCCGCCGCGCGGATTCGCGCTCTTTAGGGGGTTTCCGGTCTTGCAATCCGGCAATTGCGCGGGTTTCGATGTTGATTTTGTGCTCTCTTGTTTTTTTTTTTGGTGCTTTCTGGATGATTTCCGTGTTGCCGGAGATTGGAATGGTTGGCTGGCGCTAGAGTTGGCCACCTGCTATCGACTTGTTCATGAACCGGAGATTTTTCGGCTCCGGATTTTGTGCTCGAATCGCCGAAACGTTCTTCTCGCGGTGTTAGGTTCAGCTGACCTCGATGCACGACTCAGTGATCTAGCGATTGATACTCAGATTACAAGCTGTGAACCGATGATGCTACTTTTTTTTTTTTTATCTCGCGCGCTCGTGGGAACTTCAGTGCTATTGTATTGATCGGGAGTTGTCGAGCTGCTTCAGTTTATTGAGATGCATATATGTCCATGCTTGGGGGTGTAGGCGCTTTTGCGTTACTTGTTGGCCTTTTTCATTGCGAGTCTCTTTATCTTGCTTGCAGGATTGTATTTACATGCCGTAACCGAAACGAAGCTAGTGGTGGATACATCGAGAGGGGAACATCTACGCATCAATGTAATGCATTTCACTTTCCCTATAGAGAAGTCTAATCGGTAGTGTGATTCGTGGCTCTGTTTGTCACCGATTTGTCGACGGAATTTGCACTTGATCTAGATTTTTGGGCCTCCTATGACGGTATTCGATGAGATTAGGCTGATCTTGGCACTGATATTGTTTTTAGTAGCTCATTGTTTATTCGATTTTGGGAGAATCGATGATTCTAAGAAGGTACTTCAGTTAAGTTTGAGGACTGCGGTTACTGTGCTCTGAAGAATTATCATTTATAGTGACTATGTTGCTATCTCATTGTACTCAATGAGCGGTTGCTTGATAACCGACTGAATAACACTACCTCTGTGATGATTGGTGCTGCAGTTTGATGTCACGTTCCCTGCATTAGCTTGCTCTATGCTCAGCGTTGATGCCATGGATATCAGTGGAGAACAGCACCTTGATGTAGTATGTATTAGAGTCTACTTGCAGACCTCTTTCATGATTTATATCTAGCAATTACTTATGGTCTGCCCGGGTCTTTCTAACGGGCAAGCCTGAGTTTCCAATCTCATTATTTCTCATTACTTCAATGAGCTTGAGCGTGTCTGGTGCCTCTGTATCCTGCAGAGGCACGATATAATCAAGAGAAGATTAGATTCTCATGGCCAGGTGATAGAAGCAAGGCCAGACGGAATTGGTGCTCCAAAGGTGAGTAATGTCGTATTTCTAAAAGTTAGTTGATCTGACCCACGAGTCTCTTTTACATGATTGAGTTTGGTCTAAAAAGTTCATCCATTTTAATTGCAACTGCAATGACGTATCTGTTGTAGTGTTCTGTTGGAATCATTTTATGGTTGGATTTGCATGCGCATATTGCTTCAGTCTGGCATAGATGAGATATTCTGGTCAGTTTGCTTGACGTCTCTAGGGCTGGATATTACTCCTGTTTACGTGATTGTCGCAGAAAATTCGGGCTTGTCATGTTAATTTTTTTTTTATCTTAGTGAAGGTCAATTAATCGTTACAAACGGGTCACATTTTTCATAGGCTCTCATGCTTTCTTTGTCATTCTATTATCAAGCTTCAGTGTCTTCTCAACACATATATCAGCTCTATAATCATTTTAAAGTCTAGTTGCATTTAATTGGTGCCACTAAAATACTCTCGGTATGCAATCTCTGATTCAGTTTTGCAGTTATCTGCAAATTAAGAAAGTCGCAAATACTCTTTACCATTTCACCTCAAATTCAATCGTGCAGTAATCTGCAAATTAAGATCCTATAGCATTCTTTTTGGATGACACGATGACTTGACCATCCTCCTCTCCTTCCTCTTTACCAGTGGTCCGTTTCATTTTTCCCTGCATGCATCCTGTAGTCTATTTCATTTGGCAATATGCTTATACAGGTATTTGTACATCCTGGTGACTTTCATATGACTCACTCACTTTTTTTGAGCAGATTGAAAAGCCCTTACAGAGACATGGTGGGAGGCTTGAGCACAATGAGACATATTGTGGATCATGTTTTGGAGCAGAAACAGTACGTTTTCTCTTTAGCTAGTGATATATGGTTCAAATTTACGTGTCAGCTGTAGTTAGCATTTTGCGGTATGCGACAAGATTTCCTTGTTGTTATGCTAGGATATATGAATGCTTTTTCTTTTTGTTCTTTTTTGTTGCACTCTGTAGTCAGATGAGGAATGCTGTAATTCCTGCGAAGAGGTCCGCGAAGCATATCGAAAGAAAGGTTGGGCACTTTCTAATCCAGATTTGATCGATCAAGTAAGTCCGTGTGATGACTGGTTGAGGTTATATATGTCTCCTTCTTAGTGAAATGACTCTTTGACATGGTCTTGCCGATGGTGCCCATTTTGTGATGGGCAAAGTGATACTATGATCGGAAGATGGTTCCAACTTCTCCTTGGCTGTTTATGTCTTTGGTAGTCTGCCACATTCAAATTAATTATCTTTGTTTTCTGCTCTGAGGATTGAGAGTCCTGCTTTCGGTTTTAAATCTGTTGAAACTCATGTCCTCCGCCAGATGCAACTCAATATTCCTCCTTTTCTGCTTTAAGATTCAGATGTGGCCCTGCTTCTTCTGTGCTCTCAAAGTTTGTCAAATGTTTCACAGACTCCATTGATGCGAAAGAGCAGACTTTGCTACTGGGGAAGGCCCATGGCTCAAATCTGGAACACATGTTTTCTATCCCTTTTGACATTAAGGAGGATTTGGATTCCGCTCCTCATCAAATTTCTCATGTCAAATCAGATTGAAGAAACATGGACCTAGAATTTATTGCTCACGACCATGCTTATGAGCAATTTTTTGTGACGATGGTACATGGACATTAGTTTGATTAGACCAGTAAACCCTAAGCCATTTATGGTTTTAACCATTATTGAAGTGAATTCCCAAAGTACTAAGGGTTTGTAATGACCAGCACCAAAAAATGGGGCTTCAGTGATGATGCTTTCGAATAAGTGTATTCTTCTTCACGCTACTGTTTATAGAAGTGACAAGAAATTTGTAGGAGCGAAAATGCTGTATGCTCATGTGAATTGCTCCCTAGTCCATACTCCTACGTAATGGAGCCTCTAAGAATTACTAATCTATCAACTTATATCCAAAAACAAGTCGACTGGGTGTTGATGGTTTGGGAGACTGTTGGTTGCAATCAGTCAGCTTTTGCTTTCATTTTGGTCTTGCTAGGATCGTCCAACTTCAGGAATTTCCTCTCAGATGATTTTCTTTTCTATCTTTACTCTACAGTTGATTTTTTTCTGAAGTATGAGCGATTGTCTCTTTCCTGGTTCACAGCTGTCAGTAGTAATTGCATATTTTTATATAACATTGCTTGTATGATGTTTCTGTGGCATGCAGTGCAAAAGAGAAGGTTTTCTACAAAAGATTAAAGAAGAAGACGGTGAAGGATGTAACATCTATGGGTTTCTGGAAGTTAATAAAGTTGCGGGGAATTTTCATTTTGCTCCTGGAAAAAGCTTTCAACAATCCAATGTTCATGTCCACGATTTACTGGCATTTCAGAAGGATAGCTTTAATGTAAGTTGCGGTGATGCCTTTTATTTCCAAATTTTTACTACGTGTAGTTACCTTAGCAGTTGACATGCTCAATTAGAAAATTTATAGTGAACACATTGGTTTTATATTTGCAAGCATCTTATAGACTATTTAACACAATACAGATTAGTCACAAGATCAACAGGCTATCCTTTGGAGACTATTTCCCTGGTGTCATAAACCCACTTGATAAGTAAGCCCATCTTTTTTGTCCATGCTGACAACTTTCGTAAAATTTATATTTTCTTAATTCGTGATGCATGACCTATACTATGCTGCTGTCTCATGTTTATCCATTTCAGTGTGCAATGGACGCAAGAAACACCGAGTGGAATGTATCAGTATTTTATAAAGGTCAGTACTGCACCTCTGATGTCTTGACAATTTTGTAATTCTGAATGCCTTTGTCCATGATATGTAGTACCCTAGCCTTTGACATGATATTACTGTAGAAGATAATTTTATAGTTGGAGATGACCTGGAGTTGTCTTTTATAACCTGTGGGCTGGATATGTGCCATTTGCTTTTGCTTTTTGTGATGTCCTAGTTCAATATGTCTAGGATATTAGTGGAGTGAAAAAGAAATAAATTGTGCATCAACCTGTCTTCTGAAAATGCCATAAACTAGCAATCGTTTAGTATGTCGAACTTTTCCATAACTTCTATCACTGCATATCCCGGTTACATGTTCACTTGTCTTCGTGAGATAGAAGATACCTCTTGCTTGATCTATTTTAGTCAGTCCCGTGGTATGGAGAATTGCTCTCCATGTTTATAATCTCAAAACGAGACCAAGGACTGCATATATCACTTGTTACCTGTTTGATGATGACAACTCACTCTTGGATTATTCTGAGTGTATCACGCATTAGTATGAATGGAATGAGGCATCTGAAGAACTTGCAAGTTTCCGCTTGTAATGTAGCTTCATAGTCTTTCAGGGTTCTATTATGGCATAAAGCATTTTGGTACAAGTTCTGAAGTTATCTTGCTGCTTCATTAGTGTCTCTTCTGCTTTTCAAGAGTTGCTTTTGCCTTTGTGGACCATCTTTTTTGCTATAATTTCAGCTGTTTCAATGAATCTATATTCCTTTTCTCATTGAAGTGGTGTTGGTGTAGCATAAATCTTAATTTGTCCATATATTACCTTTTCTATTGCATTCCCTTCCAAGTTCTCGCCAGTTCAGATTAAAGGATGATCTGGGCAATGAAGCAAAAAATTACCATAGCGTTGACCAGAAGATTTCCCTCTTGGTCTAACCATTTAGCCATGAAAATGCCTATTAACTGTCACTATCCACCTACTCGCTGGTGATCTGCATGTGCGGCTGTCTTTTTTCTTCCTTCTTTTGGTGAGTAAGCTGGAAAGCGCATATTTCAGATGTAGCTTCAAAATGGAGAATTTTTTTGAGTCTCTACCCCTTTCAAAATTCTAGGTCGTAGTTGTGAGTCAACTTTATTCTTCTTGATTGACATGTTCAATGATATCTGCGAAGAATGTTTCAAACATATAGTGAATAATCTTAAAAGTAACCTTTTTCCAGTTCCCTTCTTCACTGTAACATGCTTTTTCTTCAAAGGAAGTGCTCTACAGCTGCAATCTACTAGAGTGGTTGGCAAGACTATAAATCTTTAGATCTTTGCATTAAATGAAGATGTGCTATCTGTTATGCAGGTGGTGCCGACGGTATACACAGATGTGAGCGGGCACACTATCCAGTCAAATCAGGTGCATTTAAGACAAATGAAAACAACTTCATAGTGTTTTATTGGTGCACTATGTACACAGTGTAACGCTCAGAATCTTTGTTGTTTATGTTGTAGTTCTCGGTAACAGAGCACTTCAGGAGTGCAGAATTGGGACAGCTTCAGACACTGCCAGGAGTTTTCTTCTTTTATGACCTCTCTCCAATTAAGGTTGCTACTTCCTGTTCTTGTTTGTTTAAGTTTCATCTTAACTTGTTGATATGAAGTTTTACTGCTAAATGGCTGGTAACAAAAAATTCAAGCAGTTCTCAGTTTTTCCTTTGTTTTGGTCGAAAGCAGTTCATAGTTGATTTATGAAATTCTATTGGCACTCGATTTCATTGTGCAGGTGACCTTTACTGAGGAACATGTGTCATTCTTACACTTCCTAACGAATATGTGCGCTATAGTTGGAGGTACCTTCAAAAACTCTTAATATGTAAAATCTCCTATCGAGACAAAATTGCCTCTTTCAATTATCTCCTTTATTTGAGATAGAGTAAGTGAAGGAGGAAAACTTTCTTTTTATGCCCTTTATATGGGTTGGCTGTAAGATTACACCTAAGTTTTTAATACTACATATTAAGTTAATTAAATAAGCAGGAGGGTCCCAGTAAACTCACTTAGCTATGGTCCATAGTCATTCTTACACTTCCTAACGAGTATGTGCGCTATAGTTGGAGGTACCTTCAAAAACTCTTAATATGTAAAATCTCTTATCAAGACAAAATTGCCTCTTTCAATTATCTCCTTTATTTGAGATAGAGTAAGTGAAGGAGGAAAACTTTCTTTTTATGCCCTTTATATGGGCTGGCTGTAAGATTACACCTAAGTTTTTAGTACTACATATTAAGTTAATTAAATAAGCAGGAGGGTCCCAGTAAACTCACTTAGCTACGGTCCATAGTCATTTAAACATCTTTATTTGAGGACTCACTTGAACCCAAAAAGAAGAAGAAATTCTGAGAAGAGCAAGTCATGAAACAATGATCAATTGTTCAGCATGGCTCATCATACAGGTTTAATATGTCCTTGTGTTGCCATGACTTTTAAGATGCTAAATGGCTTACTGGTTTATCCTTATTAAATTTTGAGTAATCAAATTTTCTTTTCATTAGTTTTTAAGTCTTATACACGTCTTGTTGCCTGATTTACCATCATTATACCAGTTTAATATCGAACTCGTCTTACTATTACTTTGAAGACATTAAAATTTATAGTGCCGATCTCCAAGCTAAACTACATGAAATTCCTTTCAGATGTTTCGGATGGATCTGTGATATTAGGTTTTTTTTCCAGGTGTTTTCACGGTTTCAGGCATCCTAGATTCTTTCATATATCATGGTCAAAAGGCAATCAAGAAGAAGATGGAAATTGGCAAATTGAGTTAAAAAAATGAGTTAAGGAGAAGCTTCGTGATTTGGCAGCTGTTCATGGTTCAATAGAATGGATTTTTCTGGTGCGTGACCCACTGGAGAGATGAAAGCGGAGAACAAGGATGGCCAAAGCGGTTATCTTTGGTAGGTTTGGGATTGTTTCTTTTGATCTAATGTTTGATTGTTGCTGATCAATGAAATAGACTGGTGCTGTCTGGCTCAACCATCCAACGGTTGTTTCCTGCTCTTTGCCCAGTTCCATCGGGTAATTATCTGTTGGCATTTGACATAGAGCAGTTCTTTCAGACTCTTCTCTTTGAAAGTTATAAAGGAATTGTACACTAGAATGAGACAGTTCCATTCGTCTTTTAGCATTTTCATCGGTTTGGTCGAGTATAGTTCGGACAATATTTTTAGTGTTTCAGATTTTGGTCTCTTGCTAATCTTTAAGTTGATCAGAAACATTATCTTGACCTATTGCTGCAAATTGTTGAGGTGATAGTTCCGTAGAAATTGTTATCGAGACGACAGGGGTTCTTAGGATGTATCTGGTAATCATTCTATTGTCGGAAATTAATTCTACTCAAAAATTAAAAAAAAATTATTTTGTTCTCGGGAACAATTTCTGTGCATTTGAAGGCCTTTGGTAACTGCCCAAAATTTATATTCCTGGAATAGAAAAAGAACATAAATGCATTTGGTAACTGCATAAAATATTTTGAATTTTTTAATATTTCTTTTTTTTCCTTTTTTTTTCTTTTCTTTTTTTCTTCTTCTCCTTCCTTGGCCTTTGGCTAGTCTACAGCCATGGCCTGGGCGAGGGCTAGAAGAGGCCGGCGGCCCTCGCCCATGCCGCGATGCCCTTGTCGGCCCTAACGTGTGGTTGGTCGCCAGCCGTGGTCGAAGACTCGCCATAGGCCAAGGAAGGAGAAGAAAAAAAATTGTTTCTATTTTGATTCTTTTTTTTTGTTCTCGAAAACAAAAAGCAACTGTTTTTTTATTCTTGATTCTATTCTAAAACTATTCCCGAGAACAAAAAAATCACCAAATGGATTTTTGTTCTTCTTTTATCCCCGGGAATAAAATAATAGAATCAAACACTGTTTGGCCGGTTATCAAACAACCCTTTCAAGATCTCGAAAAGAGGGAAAAAAAATCCAACTGCATAATGTCTGTTGATAAATTTTAGGGAAAACATCATCAAAAATCCAAAATTATGTCACTTGTGATAAATTTATTCTGAACTTTTTTTATGACAAGAAAAATCTCAAATTATGTTACTTGTGACATATTTATCACACAATACTTTGACCCAAGAGCGTTTTCGTCTTTTTCCTTTTTTTGTTTCTTTTTTCTTTCTTCACTCTTCCCTCCGCGGGCCATGTTGGAGGGAAGCCGGCAATGGCGGCCCTCGCCGACATTGGGGTGGGGAGAGGCGAGGGCTGCCCTCGCCTGCTCGGGCGAGGGCAACCCTCACCAACGTCGGGCGAGAGCTGCCCTCGCTCGCCCAGGCGAGAGCTGCCCTCGCTCGCCCAGGCGAGGGCGACCCTCGCCAGCATCGTGCAAGGGTCGCCCTCACTTGGGCAAGCAAGGGCAGCCCTCACCCCACCCCAATGCCGGCGAGGGCTGCCCTTGATGGCTTCCCTCCACCATGGCCGACAGAAGGACGAGAGTAGAAAAAAAAAAAAGGAAAAGATGAAAACGTCATTGGGCTAAAGTATTGTAGAGTAAATGTGTCACAAGTTGCATAATTTGGGATTTTTTGTGTCACAAAAAAAAGTTCATGGTAAATTTGTCACAAGTGACATAGTTTGGAATTTTTGGTAGTGTTTTCCCTAAATTTTAGAGACAGTAAATTCCTGCTTAGACTTACTATACTTGACTCAGCTTAAAACTTCTTTCGTGCATTTGGATCGATTTAATTTATAAGTACTTATTTTCACAAAACAAATGAAACTACACAATATAAACCTCCCGATATTTTCTTGCTAGAATTACAAAGGAGGTGTGGCGACGAGTAAGGATGGTCAAAACTAGGAAACGAACTTATCAAGTCTCGAAGAAACATTTCCTTCTTAATCTCGGAGTTTATCCCGGGGAAGGGGCTCCCGTGGTCGATAACTTGCACAATGCCCCACTTGGTTATAAGCCCTTGTTGCTGGGTTCGGCTCCGTCCCATGTCATTGCCGGGAAGCAATTGAGCACCTCATGAATGTACGTTTACCTCTAAAAGATGAAGCTTTAATGTCATTGGTTAATTTCATTATCTGGTACTAACTCGGTATTCTGACGGTGCGGAGTGTGATGGCAGCATTGTGTTTGGTATGAAACTTTGCAAAGTCAAACTTACTATAATTTCGAATGGCATGACATATGACTCGACCAGTGTATCGTAGTGGAGTTCCAGAGATTGATAGGAGCCATAGAAATAGTATGAGCTTGGAAGGCAAGTGCTTCGATTTCCGAAGGATATGATATGATACAAGCAGCAAGTTGCATTATAGGCAAGACAGTGAGCTCTCTTTTAAGATTTAAGGTCTTCTAACATCGCCCGACGTGGGCACTTCGTTTCGAAAGTGTAGAGAATTGACACGAGGGTTTGGATGGTGAGAGCTCCATCTTTCACGTCGCCGACCATGTTTGCAACTCGTGGAAATCTTGAAAGATTGAGGTTTTTGTTTCAACAGAAATCTTGAAAATACTCCAAAGTTTTGATTTCGCATCGGTAGAATATAGGCACAAATAGTTCATGAATTATGTAATTCGAACCTCCCTTTTTTCTGCGCTCTATTGTACCCCCATTTAGAATGTCGTACCTCGCAAAAACGTCAAAAGTTTTAATGAACGATCAAAGATTTGCCCTTTCATTATTTGATGAGGAAATCGGATCCTCGAGGATTCTTGGCTGTTGCCCCATGCAGAGCCCTGGCGAATAAAACTAGTTTTTGAAATTCTAAAAAGACCCGGAACAATCGAAACTCCTTACCAATCTAAGATTTTTTCCGTGCTTAGTCAATTTTTCCGATCTGGCAATTTCCATTTCCGAGCTGCGTTCCTGATCTTTTTTTCCCTAAAGCAAAGTCGCAGAAGGACCGCGCCCAGTTTACGCATGCGCTCTGAGACGGGGGGCTGAGTCGGAGATGACATGCGACTTTGTCTTTTGTCCTGAGCCACACAACCCACGATATCGTCATCACCACCGTAACCACAACCACGACCACGTATTCAGACATAGATATCTCACCAACACAACACACGTTCTGACAATGCAATAATAATTACTTCCACTACAAAAATTAACAAGAAATGCACGATGACCACGATGACGATGATCCATGGCGACGCCGACTAAAAACCCCGGCTGACCATGATCGGATTTACACGACAATTTAACAGCTCCAATTTTGACTGGACAAGGCTTAACAGTGGCCCCTGCAACTGCCAAAAACTCCAGTGCAGCAACGCCTGCTTCCTAATACTTCCCTAAAATATTACATGATGCTAAGCTTTCTTGAAATTTGATGAAAAAGGAAGGACAAAAGAACGAACTGCTCTCAAGAACTGAACATGACACGACGATTAGAACTGGAAGACTTCAAGAATAGATAGCAGCCCAATCGATCTCGGATGGGTACTTCTGCAAGGAGAAGTTCTCGGGCACCCCCACGCTCTCCCACTGTGGCTCCACGAAGTCGTTGAACGTCAGCTCCGACAGCGGCGACGACTCCTCCACCGACGCGTCGTCGCTCTCCGGCGAGGACGTCGCCGCCGACGCTCCCACCTCCGCCTTCACCTCCGCCTCCTCGGGCCGCTGCGGCAAGGCAGCAGCGCTGCCGCCAGCAGGGCCCGAGCGCCTCTTCTTGCCGTCGGCCGGCTTCTCGGCCAGGCTCTGGCAGATGGCTTGGAGCTTGGCGTCCACGGAGGAGTGGAGCGGCTTGTAGTCGCCGAAGTCGCCTTCGATGTGAGACCCCTTGTGCTTGAGGTGCGGGAAGTTGAGCCGCGCGAAGTCGCCCCTCAGCCTGTAGGCCGCCTTGTCGTAGGCGAGGGCGGCCTCCTCGGCCGTGTCGAAGGTGCCGAGCCAGAGGCGGGTGCGGTCCTTGGGTAGCCGGATCTCGGCGACCCACTTGCCCCAGTGCCTCTGCCTCACTCCCCTGTACAGCTTCGCGGGCTTCTGGACCAGACCCGCCTGCTTCATCGGCACGGCCTTCGGCCCGAGAAACCCGGCACCGCCGTCGTGATGATGATACTGCTGCTGCTGCTCTTGATACTGATAATAAGAAGCCGGAAAAGAGGAATAATCTTGAAGGTAGGCTTGAGGTTGGATGGTCTGACCCATCCCCATCTGGGGTATTTGGGTCGGGTAGTTGAGGTTGAACCCTGTCGGACCAGACTGCTGCACCGAGAACCCGCCAGGAAATAGCTGGGTAATGGAGGTGGTGGAGCAAGGGTCCGGGTACGACATGGGCTGGGAAAGGGAAGAGGAGGATGGCGTCGAGAAAGAGAAGTAATCGCAGGAAGGAGAAGAAAACGATGAAGGGTTGGATGGGGAAGCACTCTTGATAAAAGGGCTAAGTGCTTCCATCAGCTCATTGCCACCAGTATCGAATGACTCTGATTCAAGAGCTGCTGCTGCTGTTATGCTATTGTAGAAATCCATGATCGCTGCCATAAATGTCTAATGCATGTACATGCAAATTAAACTCGGACCTGGACTAACAAGAAGGCAAGGGAAGGTTAGAAAAAAAAGGGTCCTTTTTTCTTTTTGCAACCTGCTGCTTACCAAAATCAGAGCACAGGCTGAAGTTTTGTTTTTTTTGCAGAAAAGCAAAGGAAAAGAAGCGATTTTGACAAACAGATATGGACCAAAGAGGTCTTTAATACACAACCCCTTCACTCCAGAAAGCTTAGTTCAAAGACCAACCTCCGAGGGACCAAAAATCACCCTCTGGGCTGATTCAGCTGAAGAAACACAGAGAAAGAGCAAACAAGAAGAAGAAGAACAAGAGACCAAGAGCATGAACGCAACCGATCTAGCAAAGGTAAAAAAAAATGACGAAAATTTCTGGATCTCGATTCTGAAAACACCTGGCTCTCGAGAATTTGACTCAGGTTCCAAGTTTTGTCCTTTTTTTTTTCTCGGGTAAAGAAAAAAAAAACCCAAAAACCAGAACTTTCTTGTTCTTTGTCAAAAGACAGGTGATTCACAGAAAGGGATTCAGAGAAGCGGGGATGTCAGAGAGAAGCGGGGATGAAAGATCGAAAGACCGAACAAACCGGCAAGCGCACGCCGTGTATCTCTCGCTCTCTGTTTTTTTTTTTTACCCCCTCTCCTCTCTTTCCTGTGGGAGTTCCTCTCAGAGACCTCACACACTCTCTGCTCTCAAGAGACCCGCTTGGCGCAGCTATTTATACACGCGGAGCTCTAAGCTCTCTCCCCACTTCGCCCCTCGTAAAACCCGCCGTTAAATCCCAATTTACGCCTTTCCATCGCCCACGTTTCTTTACTCGGTCACTTCGTCCCCTCATCCCCACAGAACGTGACGTCCGCCTCCACCTCACTGATTGGTCCCGTCAGCCAATGGCGGCCCGACGCGTGCGCCGGGTTCCCGTTCGCGGGAGGACACGTGCCCCCGCGGCGCTGCGTGGCCATTGGCGCATTCCGCCTTGAGGTTCTCGTATTGAACTGTCGAGTGAGGAAGAAAGAGGGGTCGAAAGGGGAAGGGACGAGGCTTAGCCTCCAAACACCAGACGACCTGGTCCGCGCGTTCACACCGGGACGACCTGGTCCGCGCGGTCACGTTAATAATGGGGCGAACTGTTTTGACGTTGTCGGTCCAGGAATTTAAGAGGAGGCTGTTTCGTGGTGAGCTGTTCTGCACTTCCGAGGGTCTTCCTCGGAGTCCGCGTGACCGTATTTTTTTCTTTTCCCCTTTTTTTCTCGGGCGAAAAATGGTCAAGATTTCAGCGTCCATAATATTCGATTTAAGGCACCGACGAAATATCAATCGTCTGTTAGCACACGCTTGTCATCGCAGTCCACCATTTACAGGAGGTGTGGGAAGTCCAAGACTAGCTCGTGCAGGTTCTTCATTAGACTAACCGAGGTTTCCCAAAGTTAATGGTAGACCGAGGCACCGTACCGGCAACCTACGGCTTGCAAATCAAATTTCGGATCACTCCGCCGACTACCCGATTGGTGATCGGTGAATTTCCTTGCAGCGATAGCAAGGTATTGTAAATTTCATGTGACAAAGGTGCGACCCCCCTCGTATTGGGCAGACGGTTCTTACTGATGTGTCATATATTATTCATAACTAGTGTCAATTCGTACCGATTAGATGTTAACTCGCACATTACGTGAATTGTCGTACAAAATATAACTAAATGAGGTGCGCAAAATTTTAACGTAAGTGCAATACTCTCTTCATATGTCATTGGTTGTAAAAGGTGCCCCTGATTTAAATTTTTAAAATTGGAAGCAACTAATTAGGCTTTGTTTGTTTTATAGAAATAATGATTTGGAAAACATTTTTCTTTAAAAATAATCGCTTGGATCACTTGAAATATTTGGTCAATAAAAAAAATGTTTCATTATCAGCAACAATTTATATATAATGAAAAAAAAAATTTGTCCATTCAAAATTTGCAAGTGATACAAGCGATCATTTTTAGGAAAATATTTTTGAAACTATTTATTTCCTACAAAACAGACGCACCTTTAGTATAAAAATAGAGGTTCACGAACATAGTGGGACAAAAAATATTTTATAAATTATACGATATCTCTTAGTTGCATATGAAATGATAGATGTTTTGTCTCATAATTTATACAAAAAAAAAACTTCAAATTATGCTGAAGTAAACAATATTTCTTGAATATTCATTAGGTGCAATTAGATAGTTAGAACAATGAGAAGAGAGGAAAAGGAGGTGGGGTAACACATTAGTGGCCTTAGGTAGCTTGGGAAAATGGGAAAATAAGCTATATCGAATAATCTCTAAGATCATCTAATTTGCAATAATTGTCATATCATGACAGATATATAAAATCACAAGTAACTTAATGAGGATGAAGGCTTATTAATTTTGGTCAATACGCGAGTCTCTCTGTAATGTGCTTTGTCTCGTATCGTCTTCTTATGGTGCTAAACGGGTCGCGATCAATAATGTAATTCGAGAAAGAGAAACTTGCTTGGAAAGAATAGAACGTGCAAGGTAAGCAAAGCGTGCATGAGCAAAGTGGCCATCGAAAAAATTGAAGAAAGTGAGGCATTTTATAGGCAAATTAGGAAACTTTATTCGCTTACATCTCAAGATCTCTCCACATGGGATTGACCAAGGGAGTAAGTAATTACGGGACCCGCGCTTGTAATTTCTCCTCATCTTCCTCCACTTTTCATTCCCCCTACTTTCCGAGCAAGAGAAGGCAACATTTTTCCTTCTTTTACCTTCCTCTCCTTCATAATTTACCTCGGCCAAAGCCAATCATTTGTCCCATAATCTCTTTTTTTTTTTTACCCTAGGCTCGCTCGGACTATCCTTGGGGACAATTAGGAACGACGGTTTTGTCGATCCTCCCGAGTAGCCGCGTCGCCCTGCCTCAGTTGGGGCAACCGAGCCCGACAATTAGTGGTGCAAGGTGGGGATGTGCAATCAATTATGGCCCCTGTGCGAGGCACGGGGGCAGGGATGAGATCTACCCAAACCACGCTCCTCCCCGCCTCTTTCGAGTACTTATTTTCATTAATTATATATAATGGTAGTAGGTTAATGTTTAACTTTTCATACATTTGTGTTTCTATTACTCAATTTCTACTTATATCTTACTTCATTTATATTACTAAAATATATATATATATATATATATATAAAAATAGCTTATTATTGAATGACTTATTCGAAAGTAAGAATGATATAACCACATAAATTTCATTCTTATATATCTTATTTTTTGCAGGGCCCCGCATTGCTGCACGTGGTGTGGACGGGACAAGGAATTGTGGGTACGGGGCGGGCCGTGGCGGGGGTACACGCCGCCCCACTGATTTGCTAGATAAGTATAAGAATAGTATTAATTATTTGTGATTGTATGACTATTTGTTAATGGAATTTTGTGTAACGTCTAGTCAAGTCATAGCACGAGATAATAAACCTTTTCTGTCTATGAGATGTAGAAGCCGATCATCTTTGGAAATTGCACGCAACTTAGCAAAACTCATCACTGCTGCAGTATAAAGATTCGATTTTCATACGATCATGTCTTCTATATACATATATTGATAGAACCTATAGTATCATTGGTCCAACACATTTCGCTACTTCTAGTCGACAATGCATGTACTATCAAGATGATTTCGGTCATTTAGATCGGTGGCCGTACTTAAATCTTATCCAATTTTTACAGTACGATAATTTGAAACGTAATCGACGATTTTCCAAAGGAAAATGTTAAAAGGTATCCTTAGGCACTCGTTAAACCTCACCTCGTTAGACTGGACCTTGGAATTTCAAAATTCTACTATTCAAAGTAAGTGATCTTGTTAAAACGTGCAATCATTACATTACTATTTCCAATTTTAGTTTGACTTAACTAGCATCCGTAGTTGTTGATATGACCCTTCTTGGAATACTAAGTGTACCCAATTTCAAATTATAAAATACAAGGACCATGTGAGCACTCAACCAATTCCCTCGGATCGATCCCAATTGTCAACTTGTCTGTTCCTTTTTTGACAATTCACCTTCTTGCTCATGAATCAACCTATCGAGTGGGGTGCAAGACTAAGGATACGAAAAGTAATTCGCACGGCAATAGGAAGTGTGCCAACTCAGAGAATTCGATGAAGGGTCGAGATCAATCGAAGTGTTCACCCACCATTTCCCATAATGGCTAGCTTAGCTGTGAGTTTGACCTAGGAATTAAATAATGCAGCATCATAAGGTCTTACAGCACTACAAGATAAGCTCAAGATGACATTAATGCATACATACGTATACGCATGATTGGGATTAGATTATCTGTCACAAGAGCTCTGGTGATCACAAATTTGATTAGTCCCTTATTGGGAAATGATGGAGACAGCCCTAGTAAAGAAGGGTCTAGATAGAGATTAGTGAACCACTTAGGTTGACATGCTTGTTCATGATATTGTATTATATTAAGCTAAGGTCACTCTACATTATCCCAAATTCAGTTCCAATCGTCTTCACGACCATATAAATTCCGGGTCAGAAGGTCCAAGACCTAATAATTTAGGGGTGCATGATAACATCCCACAAAAAAGTCCAAGAAGATGGGCATAAGTGGGAGACGGCCATTAGATGACCCACACAAAAACATCATCTTGTTTTGTTGGGTTCGATGTCGTTCTTCTACCTTAGGTAGTGCCAAGGATTGTTAATGGTGTCCTCCTTCGGAGGGATCCAAGTAATGCAGCCGGCGAATGAGGGCAGATGACCTCAGATGAGTGAAGTTAGGGTTGAGCTATGATCTAAATTACAGTGTCTTTATATTAGGGCTATGCAATCGATCCACTTCTATCCGGAAACCGGACCGAACTGGCTATGAAAATAGGTCCGATTCCCAATTCCAAAAATTTGGAATACTTTTGAGGGCAAGTTTCAAGTTCCGGATGCTAAACCCACCCACTAGAGAACTGGCGATTAGAACTTATTTTTTGAAGTTGGGAAGTTGGAAGAAGATGATTTCTCTTTCTTGAATGAACCTAACTTTTCTGTTACTTTATATTTCGGTTTCTTTTGTAGCGATTTTTATTTTGAACCGTTATGTTGCTTATACTATTTTACTATAACTGTCATTTGTCTCGAAATGAATAAAAAAGAAACTAGTTCCCGAGTAGATGTTGGAATTGGATCGAGAAAATAGGAATGATTTCAAGTTAAACATAATAAGTTTCAGATTCCAAAAATTATGAATCGATTTTAACAGGAATAGGTTCTAAGGCTAGAACCTACCCATCCTGAAACCAATTATCCCTACTTCCGATCATGATATCTTTAGTGGTCACCCTCGCGCCATGATTAGAGCTTCTAGATGCGTGTAAACAAGATGATTTGCGTGCATCCTAATCAAGTTTAAAAGTTTAAATATTTGTATTGCAAAATAGTAATTAACTAACACAATGATAAAATCTAATTTGTTTAGTGAGCAAATGTAATTGAATATTTAAATCTACATGAGCTGTACTGAGATCAATTTGGCATGTCAACTTCCATGTTAGATGACCACATTCATATCCAATTGCTAATGTCCGTTAATGATGGATGGTATTAAAATCAAAGGAGTATACATTATTAGATGATTTTTGGAGAAGAAAAATTTTTCTTAGATAATTACAAATTACATGATATTTACATATAGGTTGTGGTAATTGATCTTTCATGTGTCATGAGACCGAAAATGTCAGTTTTTTTTTATCTGTCATACTCTAACTCTCAACTCACTTTTCGACTTTTGCCCTGCTTTTTGTAAGGTGTGAAAGTCGAAATCCACATATGAAACTACACGTCTCTACCCCAAGCCATACCGAGAAGAAGGGGAATCGAACTCTCCGTTCTCAAGTAGGAAAGGTGGCCATTGGGGCAAATCTTAGTGGTTTATCACGAACCCAAGTGGAATTGGGGACGATGTATGGACATTTCTTCTCCCTTTGGGCCATAGAAATTGGCGTGGCTTGAAACTATGGAAAAAGAACGTATTGTGCCGTATGAAGCTAAATCGTCTCGGCCAAAAACAAGCTCCTCAAGTTGAATAACTATCCGATTTGATCATACTTATTGATCAGTCGATGTAATCAAATTATCTCAATTGAAAAAATTAGGGGTGAAACCTACCCGTCGGAACCGGTTCTTAAATTTTTAAAACCTGAAATTTATCCCTTCACCAGTTTCAGGGTAGGTTCAGGGGTCTACTTAGATTTCACCTACATGATTGCAATGAATCATCACCTCTAATGATCACCATTTACTGCTACAATCCACTGAGCACAACTCATATTTAGACACATAAAAAATATGTAACATTAACAAAGTAAAAACCTCGGTCATTGATATCGCCGAAAATGAAAGATCAGACTAGTGGTTACAGATTAAACACTCATTATCGAACGTCAAGGAATACCGCAGGATTGCGCGAAGACATAGAATAAGAAAAACAAAAAAAAAACTTGATATAGGTTCCAGCTTTCGAGTTCTTGTAACCTGCTCGTCGAAACTAGTTCCCTAATTTTTTTTTGTTAATCCGGAACTTACCTTGGAACCGAACCGGTCCAGTTCTCCAATTTCAGGTTCCACCGTGGAACTATACTCACACCTAAGCATATATTAAATCACGTGCTTCTCCTACATACATGCACAAACTGGTATATCCCCGCACTCAGCCTTGAGCTTTTTAATCGCGAACCCGGAATGGAATCGGAGGGCGCGGCTAGAAAAGAAATTGGGAATTTCTGAAACGTATTACTTATTTTATATACTTGTTTTATTTTCCTCCCTCACTAATCATGCACCCCGAGGGGGGGGCGGTCTCTAACCGTAGTTAATCATGTTGACCGCGGTGGTTAGGTCAACAGCGCCGGGCGCAGAATCCGAAGAAGGCTGTGTGGAGGAGATACGCCACGTGGGGGAGGGGGTGGCGAGCGCGCGACAAGCTCCTCTTCAATTGCGGCGCACTCCGTTTTTCTTTGCGGTTATGAGCAGTTGACCCCACGCGCTCCTCTCCCCCGTCGATCCCGCGCTCCTCCTCGGACGCCCACGTGGCGTCTCCAGCGGGCGAGTGCCGGTCCGGTCGGTAGCCCCTGCGAGTGGGCATCGCCGCGCGCGCGTGCTTAATCGTGATAAGTCCCAGCGAGGGAGGGAGGGAGGGACCGTAACCAGGTTTGTTGGTTAAGTTAGTTGACTGGTTTGGTCTGGGGCTAAACCCCCCTCTGACTCGCTCCACGAAAAATACTCTTCTTTGAAATTTCTTGTCCGAAATTCTTAATTTGCAGTGCCACCATTTTTAAAAAAACCCTCGGCTTTCGTAACGGCGGAAGTAACCATGATTCTGTCCCGGGGGAGGGGAAGAAAGTCGATTCGAGGCGAGAATCGCAAGTCGTGTTTGCATATCGAAACCAGTTTTTTGCAATCCATTTCGAGCTGTATCGTAAGCAGATATTGCATTTTTGTTAACAGTGCTGCGAAAACTCATGCAGGTTGAATTCGCGTCGCTTTCGAATTTGCCAAAAAGCTCGTGCCGAAATGGGCGAATTCGTTCGTGCAGATCAGCGTAAGGAATTGGGTCCTTGGGAATTGCGTTTGAGGTTTTGTCCAAAGCCTCCAATAGACTTTGTTTTCCAAGGGGGGCTTGGTGAGATCTTTTCTGACTTTCTGGGGTGGGGGGGATGAATGGACAAAGCGGCATTGGCTTCGAAGGGAAGCAAAGGGAAGGGCTGTCTGGAATGTATGCGGTTTCGGACCCACCGAGGTCGCCATCGCCGATCTCAATTGCTTCTTGGCGCGGTTGCTTCCCTCCTCCGCCTCTTCCTCTTCTTCTTCTGCGCTTGCCTTTTACGGCGCGCCAATGAATGAAAGCGAGCTCTTGAATTTTTTCTTGACTTTGCCGATGCCGTATGTGCTCCCAATTCCAAGTGACCGTCGCGGAACATTTGCCCTACCAGTCTTTCCATCGGCATCGACGTCACCTCTCGCGCTAGGAACGTGCAATCCGTGTCCTTCGGAATAGAGCTCTAATTCTTGAAATAAGGTCGCCATGAATAATGCCTGGACAATTGGTTTTTGTAGTATATTTTTGTAAAGCAAAACAAGGGTAAGACATATATAATTATTAGGGCAAAAGCCCTAAAAAATCCTAAAGTATATCCACTGTGACACATCTATCTGAACTTTTTTCCGTGACGCCAAAAATTCTAAACTTGTACATGTGCGACATGTTTATCTTCTGTCAAAGTTCTATAGATGAGAACTGATAAAAATATATCTACATGGACGCCACAAAGCAAACAGTGTTAATATGGCGTCCACGTGATTTAAGTGAAATAAAAATGATGTTTTTGCTCAAAAATCATCTAATGAAACATTGACGGAAGATAAATATGTCACATAAGTACATTTTTAAGGTTTTTTATGCCACAAGAAAAAGTTTAGGGTAAATGTTTTACAGTTGGCATGGTTTGAAGTTTTTTGTGTCGCAAAAAAAATTCAAAGAAAATATATCACAACGGATATAATTAGAAGTTTGTTGTAGCTTTTTCCCTAATTTTTAACCACGATTCGTGATGTTGTGTTATCCTATGATAGTGTTGTAACTCGTAACTCGCCCTCGGGAAGAAACTTTTCGGCAGAATCACAAGGAAAAATGGTGACCACGTGACCATTGTCTAATTTTTCATTGGGTTAGCACGTGACATCTTTTTCTCTAAGCTCTTGATTTTATATGGCGCTTCACGTGAGTTGATTTATGGGGCAGCCATTTCTGCCTCCTTTCATTTATAATTGACGATGAATACAAGCCCTTTAATAAATAAATAAAAAGCTTATGAGCTTACCAAATGCAGAAAATAAATAAAATCAATCATGAAAACAAAGTCAACTAATGTATTCGATCTCACGAGGCACGTTGCTTACCAGTTTCATAAAATTAGCTCGACTCTTAGATGGAACGACGAGATATTGAGCTTTTTCATAATTTAGGGTTCGTATTTTATTGTTAGGGTTAATACAACGAAAAAGTTCAAGCTGGTACACTTGTGATAAATTTACTTCAATATAATTTTTTTATCACAAAAAACCCCAAACCTGGTACACATGACAATTTTACCTTCCATTAATTTTCGTTAAATTTTACTGTCAAATTTCTGAGTTGGATGACACATGGTAGTTGACAGGTGTACCGGTTTGGGATTTTACCATCCTTTGTTACAAGTGTATTAATTTGTGATTTTTCGCGGTATTAATCTAATTTAACGGAAGGTAAATTTATCACAAATGTACCAGTTTAGGGTGGTAAAAAAAATTAGTTTAGGGTAAAATTGCCACAGGTGTAAGTTTGGGGCAAATTTGTCATAGGTGTACTAATTTAGAGATGTGCTAGTTTAGGATTTTTCATGGTATTAACCATCTATTTTAATACTGTATAATATTTCTTACGCAAACAGCCATGAAATGAAAACTTCCATCTACCGATGAAATAATTCATTTAGCAACGTAAAAGACCGTATCTGCACCAGATAAAAGTCTCCTAAAATACTCTCTTTCTAGTTATTTTTCTTCCTTTTCCTCTCAGTCTTCATCTAGAAGGCCGTCGTAAGTTTTTCTTGATATGATCATCATGCGATACGAGGCCTCTGAGATCACTCCTGCTGTCATAAGAGAATCGTAAATTTTTTATTGCCAAAGTCCTTAACTCGTGTAATCTCGGGTTGAATCCACGTTATTCGTTGCATGTGCGTTTACGCAACCCCTCGAATCACATGATCACAAACACAGAGCCTCCCAACTTGCCCTTTTGTTTTGTGAACCGAATCATATCCGAGAAACCCTAATAGTATCTTTAAACACCAAACAAAAGTAGATGATTAGGGCATCAAACAAAACCCTAATTTTTTTGGCCTTTCTGCTGTGTAGATGCATGAATCGCCCGAGTAATATACTCGAAAAGATCTGCGCACTGTCCGCAGAGAAATGCTTAGATGTGAAGACAGTTCTCTGGCCTGGCTTTGAAGTCGGTGCTTCCCCGTCGAAGCATGGAAAATAATTATTGCGTACTATTCGAAAGAAGAACGTGCCTGTACATTGATTCACGAACACATTCTTTTAACCCATTTGCGCCACTGGTACGAAAAACGTTATAGTATCACCGAAACAGCATAATCTCTTGCTTGATTCCATGAACTTTGATTATCAAGGTTTGTCACATGATCTGCAGTGTACTTTCTATCGTTTCCTCCGTCTCTCTCTCTCTCTCTCTCTGTCTGACCAGAGAAAAACCAAGAAGGCAAGGAGCCCACAGTTTGATGTTTTCGATTCCCGCTTTGATGTGGGAATGCGTAAACTCAACTGTTGTTATATTTGAAAATGCCGTTGATAGTCACAGAGATTGTCGATAATCTTCTTATATTCTTATATTCTCATGAATTAACGGAATAGCAGTATCATAGGTTATTACAATCTCGGACTTTTTGCGAAAATAAAAGGGCAAGTTTCACCAGAAACCCTAAATTATGCCCACTTTGACACATACCCTAAATAATCATTCAGCCATGGATGCTTAGATCCTTGTACATGGTGAATAACCAAATTCCAATTGAAATAAAATATTTATGAGAAATCAATGCTATTTAGGAGAAATCAATGAAAGGACATTTTTTTGTCACCAGAAACTATAAACTTGTCCACTTTGACACAAATGCCCTCAACATTTTTGTAACACGAAAAAAATCAAACTTATACATGTGTGACATGTAACTCTCTATTACAGTTCCGTCAATGTTATATTTGTCACATTAGTATAAGTTTAGGGTTTCTTATGGTTTTCAGTGACACAAAAAAAGTTTGGGATATTTATGTCACAATGAGTATAATTTGAGATTTTTTTGTGGCATTAACCTAAAATAAAATGATCTAGCCATTTTTATAAAAAAAATAAATCATTATCCTGTGTTATTCTTGACTTTTTTAGTCAGTTTATTTTTGCTAAAATTTTTACGACATGCGATGACGTACCATTTGAATTGGTCGTTATTAAAACATGGAAGAACTCGCTCCATGATCATCATTACTCTCCTCACATGAGTTTATTGTGAGCGAATAACACTAGTGCTAGAGCGCACGCTACCTGCATACGTGGAATACGGTGGCTTCCAATTGGAAGAAAATGAATAGTTTCTTGAAGAAGTGAATGATATTGGTAACTACATGAGATATATCAATTGCTACAATAAAATATTTTTTAATATTTATACAATTTGTGAGATTTTGTGAGATCATTATCAATTGTTCTAAAAAAAATCTTCGTATGGTCTTTTTACTGAGTATTAAGCGTGGACATATTTAATTAGGGAGGCAAATGAGAGTTGAAAAGATTGGAACTTAGGATTTCCAGCGACCTCCAGCTCTGGTATCATGTGAAATTTTGTAGAACAACTGTCAACTATTCTAAAAGTTTAAGTAATAAGATGAATGCGTGATTTACTATTTAAATATTCTAACGCAATTGTTAAAATTAAATGTAAATCCATATGAATGAGTGATTTATTATTTAAATATTCTAACGCTCCCTCTCACGCTTAGTTTAATCTTTTTGCTTAGTACTAAGTGTGGGCATATTTAATTGGAAAGGCATATGATTTTTTAAAATATTTGAACTTAGAACCTCCAACTCTGATACCATGTGAGATTTTGCCAACCGAACTAAAAGTTCAAGATGTAAGATGAAGGTGTGCTTTATTATTCAAATATTCTAACACAAATGCTGAAATTATATGTTAATCCGTATGTCATAATCTTATATTTTGAAAGGTCTTGGGTGTTTCGCGTTAAGAAAAAAAAAAAGAAATTGCAAGAGCCTCAAGATTAGAGAAAAGATTTATATGTGAAAAAAAAAATTGCCAAAATAACCCTCAAAGAAAAACTTTTAAATAGCAACTTAAACTGTGGGGTTTGATTTTTCAACTGACTATACTTTCCATGACATCCCTAATCGTCCTAAGCCCCATGATCTTGTTCTGTAGCGTACAGAAGGTCGTCCATTTTGATAATGCTCCCATCACGCCTGATAATGAAATTTTAATGCTAAACGTGCTGTTATATCAAAAGTCGCTTTCGTGAATTAATTTCAATTTCATTCCCACCCCCCTTATCATCCAATGAGTCTCTCGAAAGTCGCCTCCTTATCCTGGCCTTCTGGTCAGCAGTCACTCCCATTTTCGTCGGATTGGTATTTATTTCTGAATATGTCCCTCTTTTCAGGTTACTATTATTCCCGCAGAAAAGAAAATTCTACAACATTTATTAAGACGTAAGTAAGAAGAAAAAATAATGCTCATGGAAGGCACGTTAAATGAGGAACAGCCTCTGCCGTTGGCTTTCCACATCGTCAAGGGCCCCCCCAAAAGGAGCGAATTCCGGCACGCAAGTTTGACCACGCATCGGACTGCACATGTGAACAGATCGAGTTCGAGAACGGCTTCTTTGTTCTTCAATTATTGTCGTCCGGCCTGAGGTCTGCAGCGCCGCGATTTGACGTTCGCTAAAAGAATTCTCGAAGTACGCGTCGGAGCTGCCGTGCTCGAGCCGGAACGTCGTGTAGGAATTGAGGAGCTCCCGAAGTCGACGATGATCGCTGGAGCAAGCGCCAAAGAATTTATGGACGTAGTAAAAACTGGTCGTTGTCGTTTCGGATTCATATCATTATTGCGCTGAAATCATTTCGATCTGGTGGGCTTCCCAGTCCTTTGACCTTTTGCGCCCCTGAGTTTGAACGGGAGGTGATATTTTGGAGAAGGGAAAGGATTTTTTTATGCTCTTTCCTCCCGTGTTCGAATAATTATTCCTTTCTTTTTTGGTTCCAGAAGGAAAGTGACGGCTTGGCTTGAGCATCTGATGTTGTTTTCATCTGTCCCCGGAAGAATTTGTTCTGTAAACTTTAGTGCAGATCTAGTCAAATTTCGATAAGGGTGTTGAAAAAATTCGAACTTTGTGCAGTTGCATTAACGTAATGTGAACCGAATTAGTTGCCTAGTGCTTAGAAGCAGGCAGAAACTTTTTGGTTGGAGCCAAATGGGGCATCGTTTAATCAGTAAGCGTGAGCAGAGGTGCAATTGATTCGACTTTTACAAATTGGGGAAGGCGGATTGCACGACCTTCTCGCCTAGCGTTGAACTTGAGTTTCGGTGGGGGACAGAATTTGGTCAATTCGCAAATCTTGTTTCGCCTTCCAGAAATTCGCATCGCGCAGGCCGTGTATATCGTCGGTCCATGCGAATGTTGAGTAGAATATCCGTCGCGTATTGAACAGGGACGTATGTGTAATGACTACATCTAACCTTGGCCCGGCGGCTCGTGGGCCCTCGCTACGGTAGCCCAAGGGCACTTTCGGGCGGTCCTATAGTCGTGAGGCGCGGTCCCGATCAGGCCTAAATTGGGCCTGCCAAGCCCACATGATTATCACATGTCTTTTTCATGATGGACGGTCCTGAGCAATATTTTAGGCCTAATTCGATTGTCTGGCCTAACTCGATGGGATCGAGTTGAATTGACCAGTCCCTATAATTGTTATACATTTTGTCGCAATAAGTAAGCCTGGACGATATTTTAAGCTTAATTCAAGGGTCTAGCCCAGACCTGCCCATTGGTCACCTCTAATAATGGCTAAGATTGCATAGGATGGACATCGAATTTCTCTTACATCTCTTCCTTTTTGTAACCGCTTGCAACGCGACTACAATCTAGAGTTCACACCACCATTACATTTAGTCCATTTTCTCTCCCCCATAGTTGTGGTGATGTGATCATCCAATGTGGAGGACCACTAATTTTTAGAGGTCTTCCATCTTCAATCTCGTCTTGGAGGTTTTTTTTTTGTCGGAATATCGTATCGGAGGTTAAATGCCACCAATCATCACTTGAAATAGGAGGCCTTCAAAGTCCGATTGGTACAATCTCCAATCAAATATGATCATCTTTGGTATGCATCGCCACGCTCCCCTTCCCCAAATACACACACAAAACCTTAGCATAGGCATTCGCAAAAATTCTAGAATTAGCGGCCTTGACCAAAATTTTAGGCTCGATGTAAGGCCCAACTAGGCCTGAATGTGACATCCGGAATTTTCCACATTTATATTTAGGATGATTTTCCGCGATCGTTATCGCCCGGAATCCGATGTGATACAATGTTGATGCCTATATTGATGAGGTAGTGTGACGATAATTAATTGCCACCATATTAGTTGTAGAAAGGATCGTTATGCTGTGAATTTCATATTTGATGATTTTCAAGTTTCAAAATATATTGAGTTGAGGTTTTCCTAGCAACCGTTATTTTAATTAATGTTTTTAGTGAGTTGAAAATATTTTTCTGATTTGTCAACACTTGGAAATGACCCTGTCTTCCTTGTTTACATATTGATTTATTAGATATCTTTGTGGCTTATCAAAATATCTAGTTTAGAACCATATGATTATATCACTTGTAACTTTTCTATTTGAACACCTCTTTAGCTTATTAATGCTCTTTAAGCTTTCAAGCCAAGAGTCCACATTCATTGTGCCACATCTCCCTCATTTTCAACCATAAGTTTCACTTATAGAATGACATCATGCATGACCTCGCCCTTTACTTCAATGATTACAAATCAATTAATGATTTTTATTCATGCATCTATTTGGGTGATCTTATACTCTCTCCGATCATTTTCTTCATTTAGCTACTCAAATTATACCACTTGTAATCTTTTAATTTGTACATATCTCTCTCATTCTCCACCAAGTGTTTTTAACCCCAATGTCATCGTGGTTTTTAACCTTAGTTAACTAATATCTATTGTTTTTAAATCACGAGAAACCCAAGTCAAGATATTTTCTATCCCTCTCATTAATGCCTAAAATGGTCACAACTCAAATAATGTTTCATCATTCATGTATTTTACTTGGCCAATGATGTTCTCTCTCTTTCCAATCAAATATCTTCATCTTTTCATTCAAAATCTTGCCATTTGTCACTCAAATAATAACTCACATGTTCTTAAATGATGACATTGAACTTAGCCTATCGAATTAGATAATGCATGACATCATGAATGACATAATATTCTAACTCTAGTTCTCCTAGATGATCAACATGAGTTGAAGTTGTTCTTTAAAATAAGTGAAGGAGTAAGAAAGATTCATCTTACCTTCTCCTTCTTGGAAGAGCAATTTCACCTTCTTGACTTCAAGTGCAATTTCTCTTTTTCCTTCCAAAACAATAAGCAAAGCTTTCCCTTAAATTTCAATTACGCTCCAAAATTTAGTTAGCTTCATTTGTTAGAGCTTTCAATCTCATCTTTCAAGTATTTAAAAGGTAAAAGTTCATGGGCTCCATTTTCATTTTATCAATCAAGTTTTGTTATTTTATTTAGAGATTGAGAGTTGTTAATCGTTGTTCTTGTTTATTTTGCTTTAAAGGTTATTAAAGCTTTAAGTTGTTCAAGTCTTTATTCAAGATAAGCGAAAGCTCTAGGGGTTAAGTTGAGTTGATCTACTTAGTACTCTTAACTTGATTGGATAGTGTTTGTTGATTTAGTTTGAATGTTAATCAAGAGTGTGATCAAGCTTTGATACTAGCATGTTGAGTAATTGTGTTTACTTGAATTGAATCTATAATATTATTGTCATTTGTAGAAATGTTTGATCAACCTCGCAAAAGCCTTGGTTGCATACTATATGAAAATGTGTAGAAACGTGAAATTTAGACTTGACAAGGACATTCACATGATTTTGATTAAGTGTTGTTGGATTACTAATTATCTCACTGATTTACTAGCTAAGTGTTGTCAATTAATCACGTGGTTGATTCTCTAAGTTGTCGATGTTCACATTGTCGATTATTTAGATTGTCGATGTTCAAGTTGCCGATTCTTTAAGTATGGGGTAAGTACAGCGTAAGTGCCATAACTTTTGTACATAGGACACTTAAGTGCTATAACTTTTTTTTGGCTCACTTGAGTGCTATAACTTCCAAAAAAAAGATCACTTAAGTGCCACTTACGAGCTGATCGTGAGGGCCCAAAACCGCGACTTTTCCGGCCGAACGATGACCTTCCTGGCGAAGCGATCACCACTAGCTTGAAGAGGGGGTGTCGGTGAATCATTCCATGGCCTCCGTTCATCTCGAAATTTCCGTTTTAGCCTCCATTGACGAAGGTAAAAATGCTTCGTAGTCACACAATTTATTGAATCGATTTGTGTGATTACGAAACATTTTTACCTTTGTCAACGGAGGCTAAAACGGAAATTTTGAGACGAACGGAGGCCATGGAATGATTCACCGACACCCCCTCTTTAAGCTGGTGGTGCTCGCCTCGCCGGGAAGGTCACCGTTTAATCGAAAAAGCCGCGGTTTCAGGCCCTCACGACTAACTTGTCAGAGGGGTTGGTCATGAGGGTCCAAAAACGCGGCTTTTCCAGCCAAACGGTGACCTTCCCGGCGAGGCGAGCACCACCAGCTTGAAGAGGGGGTGTCGGTGAATCATTCCATGGCCTCTGTTCGTCTTGAAATTTCCGTTTTAGCCTCCATTGACGAAAGTAAAAATTCTTCGTAATCTCACAAATCGACTCGATAAATGTGTAACCACGAAGCATTTTTATCTTCGTCAACGGAGGCTAAAATGACAATTTCGAGACGAACGGAGGTCATGGAATGATTCACCGACACCCCCTCTTCAAGTTGGTGGTGCTCGCCTCACCGGGAAGGTCATTTTTCGATCGGAAAAATCGCGGTTTCAGGTCCTCACGACCAGCTCGTAAGTGGCACTTAAGTGATCTTTTTTTTAAAAGTTATGGCACTCAAGTGATCCAAAAAAAAAGTTATGGCACTTAAGTGTCTTCCGTATAAAAGTTATGGCACTTGCGTTGTACTTATCCCCTTTAAGTATAATATCATTGCTTGCATGAGAAATGAAATGAGGTAAGTATGTCATTATTATGTAATCATTGAAAGCATGATGAGAAATGAAAAGAGGTAAGTATGTGATCATTATTAAAAGGGCAAGGTAATAATATGCATAAAAAGATGTTATGTATTAGATGTCGATTATTTAAATGAGTGTTGATTTCATTGTTAATGCAAGAGTGATAATGTGATTATGATGTTATCATGTGCACTGTCGTTAAGTGATTAATCATGGAAAGTATTGTGAAAATTAAATTTTGTCATTCACATATTAGTGGCAACAATGCCCTGGAGTTGGGATGTCCCGGTCAGGATGCCTCGAGAGTCGGGATGAAACTATATGCTAATAATGAATATGGTGCATATCTATATGTGAGTACAAATGCATATATTCACACGTGATTAAGTGTTGATAATCATGCAATACAATATGCTATTCCATGCATTTGCATTTGAGTGATTAACCTTATGTTGTTATTGGTTTCTATCGTTGTATCATAAATAGAAAGATAATGCATTTACCCATGCACTAATTATACATGATTACATTGTATTGCATTGAATTCATGTTGTTTTGTACCAGGCTGAATAATAAGATAATCTCCTACCTTAAACTTAGAGATTTCATTTACTAGATTGTAGCTCACCCCTTATTTTTTCATATTTGTAGGATGGTCTCCTTGGGAATGTCGATGAAGGGGACGAGCTGTTATTGGAGGCCATCAACCCTTCAGTTAGATAGCAATTAGGTTAATGTATATGTCCACTTTTGGTTGAGTATGGGTGTAGAGATGCTAGTCGACCCAACCCTTTTCCCAGGACGTATGTAATTTGTGTTTTGCTTGAATGTTGTCTAAATATAGTAACTACTGATATTTCTATAATGAAGAAGTATATGTGTATATATTAAACCTGTGCGATTTCTTGTGTGGGGTATTGTGAAAATTTTGTTGTACTTTCGTATGCTTAATAATTATGAGTAATAATTGAAAAGGACACGTGTTGTCGCACATGACGTTCTGGGGTGTCACACCGGGCCACTTAATGATCACCTGTAGCAAGCACTTGCGCGGAATATAGAGACACATGATCGTGTTAGAGGCAATGCTAGATGAGGTCGAAGGAGATAGGGGTGGTCCCGTATGCATCCATATATGGTATTCAATTCAAAAGAAAATAAATCTCTTTACTATTCAAAGTCATTATGATTGTGTCATCTACCTAAGAATGTATATTGACGATGACAATTTGCCCGTGAATAGAGAGGATCCCATCATTCCAATTTGATTATCTGTCCATTTATTCCCCGATTTGTTTTTCGCCAGTTTAGGTTTTTCGAAACTAGAGATTGAGGGGCAAGAAGTTTAGGAGTGGATTTGAACCCGAAGGTACTATTTGAGCTAGCAAAATGATTGAGATTTTATACTTTCATATGTCGAGCTTGAAGCATTTCCAAACAGATATGATTCATTGAGCTAATGCCATAAAGAATTCAAATCTCAAGAATTCTTTTATAAAATAAGAGCACAGGTGATGTTCAATTTTCAATCAAATTCGGGCAATTTTCATTTGTTCAAGCTATAACGCAGTATAATACTTGTAAGTCTCGCCCGGGATGATTGAGGTAAGACAAAATAGGTGAAGCGATACAAAAATAGGGATCCCCCAAAAGTTAGCATGATGCATGGAACCCTATTGCTTGCCTCATTGTCCCATTGGCACATCTGATGCGTGAGCAGATGCCCCATGATAGCATAGTCAATCGAATCGGAAGGTGTACCGTGAATGCGACGACGCACGAAAAGTCAATCTCTTGAGAACTTGTTAACGACCGACAAAGCAATACCATTTGCCCCTAAATGACAACGAACGAGCATGGTTTGAGCTTCGGTCGATAGATTTCCACAATGATCAGACTCCCATCGAATCGATTTCCACAATGATCGATTCCACAATGATAAAAATGGCGCTCGAGGACACGCCACGGATCCCCCCGCATGATGGATTGACAATGTCGATTGCCGCAATGATTCCCCTGCCTAACTCATGATGATGTCCCGAGCATGCTCTCATCTCATTTGATGGATGGTAAGTGGAAGCTAGCCCTAATGTTAAATCGGTCCGCGACAGAAGGTGAAAAAGCTCAGTACCCGATTGGATCATGGCATGACTGGCTTGTCCCAGTATCTTCCATTAATGGTGGAGTGGTTGGAATTGGATTGAGTGGATGACAAAGCCAAAACCTTAGCCTCATAAATGTCAACTCGGGTCAGCGTCACCCGGCGTCAAAAGGTCACACCGTCCGTCATCATATCGTGAATTCAAATCATGTTATGAGCAAACTTTTGGACAATTAATACTTTAGATATTTTGCTGTTTTGTGAAGAGACTTTCCCGGTTTGTACCGTATGAGGTGGGGTTGCGATGGCGAGCTCGTTGACCTCGGGTTTTAGATTTTTCAATGAATCAAGTAATTTTGATCAAACCGAACCGTTGCGGATGTCAAATTCCAATAGCGGCTTTCTTTTCTCGATAAGAGAAGAGGCTAATGCTCGTGCTTCTAGGTTTCATATATAATAATTTATTGAAAATATGTTGAGTAAATCTCCCTCTCTACTTTTTCGAAATCCATTCTTTTAGTTGCAACAACGACATTGCCCATGATGGAGTTCAAATAATGGGATTGAATATCACGAAAAAATAGATGAATCGTTTATTAGATGATAAATATCATAGCTACATTTGTCTTCCATATAAATTCACTTTACACTTATCAAACATCTTTTTGTGTCCTATTTTACTTAAAATGAGTATATCATGGCCCGTTTTTCTTTTCAATTCGACACGATAATTTTATCAAGTTTTAAGCAATTGTCATTCTTTAATTAAGTAAAAATTAACTGCAATATTGCATTCTACTACATATTTATATTGTATCGAAGCAAGATAATTTTGATGCTCTATGCCATAGCATGGATTGATGTTAATAACCATAAATAATTTCTCTACCACACGATACATTATGTATATTATAGTCAAGGTTACTATGATGTATTTTTGTCTGTTCTCATTTTACGGTTTCACATAAAAGTTAGTCTATTCTGCCACAAATTCTATAATAAGCAACAAAGTCAATTTCTCTCTCTATATTATTGGATAGACATATGTTCGTATTTTTTTTTAATCTTTCTACGGCATAACATGCCGTGCCTAATAGAGTCAATTTTACTTGAATTCACAAGCATAACTATCTTCTCATTCTAATAAATTCTAATTTTACTCTTTATTACTTCAAATATTATTAGGTATATATAATATTTATGTTAAATTTTCCCAAATAATCTTCTCTTACATTGTTATATATAATGCATATTCCATTTTACTACACATATAAAATATCACAATTCGATTAGATATCTGTATTTAGATTGAGATTTCAAGAGATTCCCCTTCAAATTTTCGCCATCATCAGAAATTATATGCGAATTTAATTTGGAAAAAAAAATAGCATTCTCCCTGAATCGGATGCATTTAAAGTCAAAAGGTCACTTTTACCCTAAATATTTTAAATATGGTATTGACAGGTGGATCAATTTAAAAGGGATCTATTTTTATTTGGGCCGACAGGTTGAGTTGGGCCCGTCTTCATTATATTCTTGGAGGCCCGAACCCGAATCTAATAGGGCCACAGTTGGGCCTTTCTGTTCTGGACGGCCCGACTTTATTGCTAATTTTTGTCTATTCTCAATTTACTGCTAACTGGACCCGGTTGTGATGTCCATGCTTAAGGATCCGAATCATATAATCTTGAAAAGAAGAAACCACTTAAAATTCTGTATGCATATCTATATGTCTGTCCGTCTATCTTTCTATCTATCATCTTAAACTAGCGTATTGTTATTCGAGGATGTAACTCATTAAGGCTAGAAAATACTGAACAAAATTTGTTTTTGATAGTAACGTTGTAATTTGCGTCCTTAAGTGAGATCGCCATATAATATAGATGTGAAGAACATAACGTGCCGATTTTAGATGTCGGGGCATAACCTACCTTTGAATAGGGCATCGTGATTGGGCCTCGACTATTTACATCGATACATGTTGCCAAGCACATTTTATATGCACAAAACCTTGATCAAAAGTTTAAATTTGAAACTCTAATATCGCTGAAAAGCTAGGCGATAGTAAAATAGTTGTCAAAAATCAACATATAAGGAAGTGAAAACAAATTACAATCTTATGGAGTTATAAAGTTAGTTGACACCGCGGAATTGGTAGTGCTAGTTTCTTGAGATGAAAATAATTATTAGTATTATTCCTAGGGCCGTCAAATGGATGGGTAGGGTCGAAAATAGTCCGACCCAAATTGACATATTTAACCCATTTATATGCAAAACAAATTTAGGGATACATACCCCACCAGACTCATATTACTAAAATACTTTTATATTTAATCCAAATTATGAAAATCCATATTCACCTAATTAACCTGCTTTAAGCTCTTCATGTATGTATGCTATTTGGATAAAATCGCTATTGTAAGATGCTAAAGAATTGGCTTTCAACATTGCATAGAATTTTCAATCTTTGTATTGATTCACAATAAAGAATAAGAGAAAGTTAGTATTTGGTAGTGAATTTATAAAATTATAGCAACAAATAATGTGGATGATTGAAATTTTAATTAAATAGAATGTAAGATATTGAAGAAGATGATTTATGCTAGCCATGGATTGCAATGATGAGAATTAATATTAGAATATTACATAAAAATAATGATGCCAAATTCAACTAATGAAAATATACTCCAATAACTAACAGACGAAGCTTACAAGATCAATAAAAATAAAAAAAATGGAGAAAAAAAGAAGCCGTCTTAATATTTTTGATAAGGGTGAAGTCGAGCCCATCTTGCGAGCCCACAAAGACTTTTTTTAACTTGGAACAGGCCAAAAAATCTATTATTTACTCATTGAGGGTAAAAAGGAGAATCACAAAGATGGATTGGGTAAACGGTGAACCTATTTTGACCCAAAAAAAAATCTGTAAACCCATTTAACATTCACATTCTAATCTCATTTATAATCTATTTATTGAACACAACTAATTTATATAATGACTCATCTAATCAAATATGAGTTAAGAAATAAGTTTAACAACAATTTTGACATTTCTTTTTACTCGTGAGGGAGAATTGGCGCAGTATGTGGGAGCACGTTTTATGCTAATACACCGATAAGCTACAATCATGAAGAATTTCGGGTGTTAACAAGGATCTAAAAATATGATTTATCTTTACCAAAAAAAAAATAAAAATATGATATAGGGCAGGAGATCCATGCCTAACAATCTTCCAAAGATAGGCCACTCGAGAACGGGGGGGGCCTTTTTCATCAACTGGATTTTCACAAACATCTGTTGCGGATGGAGTCACTTCGATATTTCATTGTCAGAAAAGACCCAACTTTCTTCCGAAAAGCGCAACATCATGAACATCAAACTTTGTCATCGCAGACATCTCGTTTTGCTCTTGTAAGAAACCGCCACTTTTCCTAATGAGACCCTTGCTTCTCTCTACTTCTCTCCTGAAAGTTCTGCTTCTTTTCATTCCACCAAACTTTTCATGTCATCTTTCACCCTATGCTCCTTTCAGACCAGTTCTTCAAACCTACCACATATAATGCTCAACCGTAGACAACTTAATGTGTAAGCACAGAATATGTCTCACTCCACTCAGCAGCGGCCACACGGTGTGTGAACAAGTCAAATCAGAGTCGACAATGTCTTATACCAAGTTGAGACATGGAATGGGCGGCACGAAACTACAGATGAAGCATCGGGCGGTCATTTTCAGAATCAACACCACGCAACATTCGTTATCTTTGAATGTTGAATTAACATTACCAAGAAAAACTCTTCAACTAAGCATCAACATCAGTTGGATTCTAATCAACATTAAGGACCATGGATAACCCTACTAAACCATCTTCAAACGTGAGGAACGGATACAAGAAAAAGCGAACATCACGTACAATGAAATAAGCAAGAAACAACAATTAAATTGAATTGATAGCTAGTCTTCATAAGTACACACAGAACTGGAAAAAAAACAAATTGGAAGCCTTTAATAATAAGATAGCTCTCCAACGCCAAAAACCAAAACCCAAATCTATTCAATTGCTCATCTAACTTCAGCCGGCTGGAGATATTCAAACTACCAATGTTAATCACTGGCACATATGTATGCACATAACCTTGTCCCCAAAAATACAAAACCTATTTTTTTAGGCCGTGCGTATATATCTACACTTTCTGGAGCAAACCCTGTATTCACACGATGGAGTCCAAATAGCTGTTACACCGCCTCCTGTTGAACTCCAACAAGCTCCCGTAAGTGCGGTCTGCAATCCCGACAAAGAGAGCTTCCGTATCGGGGCTGAACGATATGCCAGCAATCTCTCCGAACAAGTCGATCTCCTGCCTCTTAACATACCCGGACTGCGTGTCGTAGATGTGCACAAAGTCGGCAGGCTCGGCCATGGCCATGAACCTGCCGTCAGAAGTGAACTTAATGGCTCTGATGGCCCCCATATTTCCCTTGAGAACAGCAAAGGACTGCGACGGATTCCTAATGTCCCAGAGCCTACACGTCGTGTCTTGATTGCCTGTGGCCAGAATTTGACCATTCGGGTGCCAAGCAGAAGCGAAGGAATAATCCAAGTGCCCTTTCAAGCTGTTGATTGTCTGCAGTTACAAAGAAGCATAGTGAGAACACAAATCCCAGCCTAAATATCGAACCTGCATCTACCAGTGACAATTGACTTACTTTTCCAGACTGAGCATCAGTTATCAAGCACTCTTCGCTGTCCCCAAGAACTGCCAATAATTTGCCATCGGGGCTTACAGAGGTATTCTGTAAATAGTCATGAGAGCAAGTGAGGAGAGTATCAAACCATTGAATGCCGAACTTTGGAGGGACATTTTGACGTGGGCACTTACATTTACACACCATTCGAAGTTGAAGCAGTTGAGGCAAGCAAAGTTCTGCGTATCAAAAACCCTGACTTGAGCATCGTTATTTGCAGTTACAACCCTCAACGAACCCCTGATAAAAGAATGACCTGTAGGTCAGCCTCTAAAGGAGAGAATCAGAAAAATTATGAAACAATCTTTTAAGTCTGCTGGATGGGCACTCACGTCGGGTTCCGCGATATATCCACACTGTTGGTAATGGCATTATCATCTGCTGTTACTTTGCTGCAGAATGCAACTCCAGATTGGCTCATGAACTGGGTCAACACAAAGGAGGTTAGTAAACGAGTTGAAGTCTTTATAACTATTTCAGTTATCCCAAGAGTAAGAGTTCCCTACCTTGCATATAAGCTCCCCTTGAAAGCCACCAGCAACCAATAAATCGTCTTTTATGGCCATGGTGCTTATTTGAACTCTAGACAGCGATTGTGATAACAAACCTGGACGCTTCTGTAAAATGCATACAGAAAAGATAATGAGCGCTTGAATAATGAAATATTATTCACTGAAAGCCCTGATGATTAGGAGACACCTACCAGTGTTGGAACAATGGGTTTAGCCACGTTGAGTACCTCTTTACTCCTCCTAAGTAGTGCAGACCAATGCATTACAGAGTAGTTCTGCATGAGGTACACATCGTGCTTGGAAGTTGACCACAAAAGATTGCGCAGCTACAAAAAGGCAATGAACCAATGAGATGAGCCCCAAATAGTAATCAAGGAAGAATATGATATAAGTGCATGTGCTATGAACAGCAAACTGCTGCTCTAAAAAGCCAAAGTTAAGAGTTCCAGACAATGGCGCTAGAGTTCGGATCAAAGTTCCTAAAAGCCAAAGTTAGAGTTCCAGGTAAAGCTTAATAGACTTTATTCTCTACTAGAACCCTCGGCCTACTAAGACAAACCAGACCCCTTGGATAATAGTGTTAGAGATGAGAAATGGTTAACCTGCCTAAAAGCCAAAGTTAAAAAACCACAGAAGTAATCCTTGTTGATCTTGAAGCATGAATATATATAGTAGCTAAAAACTTCAGTTCAGTCAAGGTCCTCTAATTGGCTAATGGCAAGTTCTCAAATGACTAACACGTGAGAACTGTCGTGAAGCTGAAGAAACATGTGAAGCCACATGAAGAAGAATGCAATACGTGCATAATCAAGAGCCTTAACATAATGAAAGAGTTACTTTTGGTGAATGTAAGCAAAAGGAGAGACATGCAAGTCATTACATCCCAAAAATGTCCTGCATTATCCAATTGTGTATGCATGCAACAGTAATAATTTGCCAAAATGTATCGAATGATAACCATTCATGTGAAACAAACAAATGTGAACAGATGAACTTAAGGTAGGAAAAAAGAGGAAAACGACAAGGAGAGAGAAAACAAGAAACTGCATGGCAGAACCAGATTCAGGAAAGATCCTAATAACAATCCAAAAAGCTTGTAATAGCTACTTAGCACCCTTACGGCTGGCACATATTCTCACAACATTATTCGCCTAAATCTCAAACATTTTCCTACCATACCATATAAAAAACGTATCCTTATTGCAGCAGCTGCTCAGATATTACTTCCACCCTGCTTTAGAGGCTGTAATAAAGAGAGTTATATAGCATTTCTAGATGCCGCAGAGAGTTAAGAGACATAATAATATTTAACAAGCAATAGAAATGATGCACACAGAGTAATACAAAGTAACCATTTCAACCTTCTATCATAAGAAAATTCAAGGAATAACAACAATCCCAATATTGCAACATATGCACTCACAGGTTAAGATAAAATGTTGAGCCATAAACAAGAAAAAATCCAATGCATTTCACGTGGCTTCTATCCAAGGTTAACTCATCTAACCGAGGATTTCTCATTGGAAGTCGAACTTTGTATTCCTTCTTATTTTTTCATAGAAGTATCTTTTCCTGAAGAAATGGAAATTGATCATGTGAAAGCACTGGGATGTACTTCTTTTCTGCAAAAGCATAACCAGCTATTGTTTGCATTCAATCACCAAGTTGCAAGTACAGGAAGAAAAGGAATCTTTGATATCTACGGCCCCAACAAGAGTTACTATTAGCAGTCTCTATTCTTGCCCAGAGAAAGGTGATAGTGCCAGATTTTCATGTTGCCAGAGAAAGGTCGTAGTGCCAGATTTTCATGTCAATAAGTTTCCCAAGGTCAGGTCACCAGTATACTTTTTTCCGTTGAAGACCACCAGTGGAATTTCCTTGCGCTCCTTTTACTGAACTACTTGGTGTACATACAAGACCAGATCCATTTGTTTCTAGTGCTAAAATTTTCACAAGGCAAAACATCTATCAAAACCTAAAATAAAGAGATACGCAAGCTCCATACCTTCCAACAATTAGTAGAGGCTTAGAGCACTTAGCATATATAACAATACCCACAAAGGATACTATCATATTGACAAACCTGCAAGACTACAAGACTAGAGCCGTATGTTTAACAAGATATTCTAACTACTTTAGAAGGATGAATTCGAAGACCCAAAGCCTACTAGTTAGTAACTTCTATTGATGCTATGATGCAACATGCGTTATGATGAATGAAGAGCAGTGAAGCATAATTAATGCAGCAATCTGGTGAAAATGGATGATGCATTGCTGATTTTACAAGCAAGAATGCAGGTCCAATTTGAAAGGCAACTTACAAACATCATGCAATTGAAATAGTGGTTTTAATTTGAATGAAATGGAGGAATTAACATTACAAATTCGACAGAAATGCTTTTTGGGCACAAATATCGACCTGACTAATCACTAGATGTAACTCATGCAGTTGGCACTGACAGTTAATGTATATTGACTATGCATGATGCATGAGAGTGCCCGGAAAATAAAAAGGGTCCCTATTTGGACGAACTGAAAGGAAGTATTGGCTTAGCATGGAATCTCTACCTGAAAATGCACGATTGTCGATTTGACAAGCCTCGTGTTAAATTGGAAGTCATAAAAGTTCTTCCCCTTCTCAACTTGCAAGCACTCCTGTTAATGAAATATATGCTTAAAAAGACTGTAAAAGAAACAACATCCAAAGAGGTAAAATCTGGAAATTGGAGGTTTCTTCAAACATGTCCAATTTAATCATCTAATTATTGGCAAAGATTAAAAATCAACAAAGAAGGGCATAGTCCTTAAAATTAATGGGCTAACTATAACAATGATCAAGATACCCAAACATAAAGTCTAAAAGAGTAAACAGGGAGAAGATCTTTGAAAAATTAGCCAAAAAAACAACTGGATGCTTTATAATTCTTTCTTAAACAGCTAAAACCAAAGTACTCCATTTCATTGCAGCCAAGTCAAAAAAAAACAAAAAAAATTCCCAAACATAGCAACTTTGGATCATGACATGACAAGAAAACTATATTCAATCCCAGATCACTGGTTGTGGTACTAGAGAAAGCCGATCTGTAATTCAGATCAAGAAGAACTACACCAAACATGAGAACACACCATGGGGTATATGTTCACTGGGATCGGATGAGTTCGAGATCTAACAAAGTTACGATAAAGAAACGAGGGTAGCAAATGATTCTGCATGTGCAATCAAATCAAACACAAGTGAATCTGCAAACTTCGCACAAACAAACAAACACATTAAATAATAGCACGCCTAAACCATAAGACAAACTCAAAATCAAAGGGTTTTAATGGAACAAAAACCTCACCTTGTCGAGCTCCACGCGAGAACGCGACAGGCTCTCGTAGTTCTTGTACTGCTTCAATCTCTTCTCGCGGTACTTGTCCCGCGTATAGTTCATCCTCTCCCACGGTATGCCCTGTATATCTTTCCCATTTCTCGCTTCCAAAGCAGAGGTATCAGTCTTCGGCTTGTTCTGTTGCATCCAAAACCCCAGAAAGAATGAATTAACATAGCAGTATTAGTATTCACTATTCACATCACTCGGCGATTATTTACAACACCAAGAGAACGAGAGAGATAAAAGGCACACTGAAGACGAACCGATTCGAAGTCGTCCTCAAAGTCGGAGTCCACCGACTCCACATCGGTGCTGCCAGGCGATTCAACATCAGAGAAGGGATTATCGTCGTCGTAGAACTCGTCAAAATAGTCGTCGACCACGTATTCAAGGTCGTCGTTGTGGAATTGCTCCATTACCCTGCAATCATCCAAGGCTAAAAAGTGATCAGGGACGCACGAAAGCGAATTCGATTGCAGATCGAAACCGCTCAGGCGAACGGATTGCGCTAAAGACCGTACCTTGCGGCGATTTAACAGAGCAAAATCGACGCTTTATGGTAAAAAAAAACCGTGGGTACACAACAGAAACAGAGGAAAACCAGAGGCCGTCCATATGAATAAGTAAATACGGGGGAAACGAACAAGAGGGTATCGTCAAATCGACCCGAAGAGGTCAAATCCGACGAGAAACATCGCACGAGAAAACAAGAACCAAACGAACTCAAGAAGAGAACGAGCGCTTGCACTTATTAAAGGAACGAAGGAACAAAACAAGAAGAAGGGCTTCCTTTGGCGACCGTACCTTGGAATTCCGAACCGAGAAACAGAGAAAGGGACTGCTCAGGAGGAAACCCACGAGAGAAGGAACGCAAGGAAGCGCCCAAGAAACCGGAACAACGAGTGGAGGGAATTGAGAAGCTTTCCCGGAAAACGGAGAGGAAACTGGAACGGAGAAATGGATGATCAGCCGCCGAGAGCCGCGGGAAGCGGGCGTTTCAAGGAAGGCAGGGAAGGAAGGAAGAGGAAGAGGAAGAGGAAGAGGAAGAATCCAGAGGGGGGTGTGCGCGTGTGTGGAGATGGACCTTTCTGTGCGTTTTTAGCCAAAACAGCGAGGAGGACGAAGCCACGTGCGCCCTACTTATAGAGAGAGAGAGAGAGAAAGAAGAGAGAGAGGGAGGGACTGTGCTTGCGAAGAAGATGAAGGCGTGGGACCCGCATGGGACCGCGATGCCTTTATTGAGGGTTTTTCTTTTTTATTCATTTCTATTATTTTATGATACAATGTAATAATATAATAATAATATATATTCGTTGCGGCGAAGAAAAGGTAGAAAAAAGAATCCCGTGGGCTTTTTTGGGTGGGCGGAGCGGGACCCACTCGACCGGCCGGTTATGGTGCGCATGGAATGCATAAAAATTCTGCTCTCATGCATTTGTTAAAAAATTTTCGAAATGCATTTTGAAGCAAACTTTACATTCTGAAATAAAAATATACTTATTAAAAATATTGGATTTCAGAATGCATTCTTGATTTCAGAATGAGTTAGAAGTTACTTTTTGTAGCTTCTTGAATTCGAAATGTATTCTTCCTATTTTTTCACAATTTTTTTTTCAAATTTTTTGTATTTTATTTTATCTAATTACCTGACTGCAGTAAATACCAAATTTCCAGGGGATAAAAATAGAGAGAGAGAGAGAGGGGGGGTTAAATTTGGGTTGTAATTGAGACGGTAATGTGACGTAACGAGAAAGTTGCTACTGCTGAGCTGGCGTTATCTGTCTGTCGTTCTGTTATTGGATATCCGCCCCCACCCAATTTTCCTTATTTAGCTCACCACAATTTCTCGGCCTACTTTTTAAATTTCTCTCTCTCCCTCTCTCTCTCTCTACTCTTCTCTCTTCTCTTTTTTTAAATTTTTGGATTTTATAACTCACGTTGTTTTTTTTTATCGCCATTTAATGCGAAACACCTTAAATTCTTGTTGAAAATATTGACGGACGAATTCGAATACAATACTCGCGATTTTCTGGCTTTTAGGATAATGTGTTTTCGACGAATAAGTACGTGGATAATGTTTTGCTTGGAAAAGGAAAACGGACAAAACAAATCTCCCCCCAATTAAGGTTTATGTGGCGAGATCTATTTTGGACGGGTTTTGCATGTTCTGAATCTTGTATTTTCCATAAATACGATATCCCTAAGATCTTTTAAATATTCAAAGATCATCCATCGTATTTATTTTTCATATGTTTAGTTTTCTTTTTTTTTTAATAACGATCATTTGGTGTTTAGGTGAGGATATGTGCACCTCGATTAATCCGCCTTTTCGAGCAAATCTTAAATATGTGCAAAACTTTGACAAGGCCTCGAAACGAGATCTTTTACCGTATTAGAAGGTATTATTGAATTCAAATCATAATCCTTCTTGTATTTGCAGACTTACCATTTTTATTGGCTCCCCTTGCTCTCTTTTTTTTTTCATGGTAATAACCCTCCACCCAACGAGCAATCTAGCCATGTAACCTGCAATTGGAGGTGAACAGTTTCAGGTTCCGCACAAGTTCTACTCGAACATGAAATCTACTCGTTGAACAGATAATTCATTTTTTTGAACGTAAAACCTACCTGCATAACATAAAATTTGGAACTTACACTGTCACAGATTCTAAGATTAATTCTAGGATTTATCAGGTTTTACTTATATTATTAATTGAATGATTACAGTGAATCATTACTTTTAATGAATATCACCAGATCAAGAAAAGTACAAAAATTTAGTTTCAAAATTCACCTACCTAGAACCTGAAATAGATCCTTTAATTTTTGAAATCAGACTTTCATGTCTTAAAACTCGGAACTGAACAGCCACCCACCAGTCTCGTTTTTCGGTTTCGGGGCATGTTGACCCCGCCCGCGACCGGCGGCAATTGAAGTAAAAGACAAAGAAAGAAACGGAGATCTCCGCTTAAATTTCTCTACCTTGGACTTTGGGGACGGGTTCTGACTTGTCTCACCGCCCCTCGGACCGCGGGGCAGCCCAGTGGACCGACACCTGTCGGTCGCGGTCTTCCTTGTGCAGCGGCGTGGTCGGTCCCGCCCGTCCGTTCCCTATTTTAATCCTTGTTTCCCCGACAGTACGAGAAATAAAGACGTCGTATTTTTCTAAGGAAGAAAAATGAAACGCCGGACTAAATGAAGCGCGTGCAAAGCGGAGGAACAGGGCCAATAGGGACCCGCCACTTGGCGGGCCCAGCCGGAGCCTCGCGGTCCCACAGGGCCGCGATCCGCGACGTCCACGTGTCCGGGCGGCATCGCTGCTCTCTCTCTCGGGAGTCGGGGAGAGTAAACGCTTTGCAGCCTGGTGCCACCACGTGGCTTACGTTAGCTGACATGTCCTCTTGCATTTTTTGGTGGGGCCCTCCGTTTCCGTGACTTTTGACGGCGTTTCGTGCGTTGGGGCCGGGGATTGGTCAGGAGCTAACCAAGGTTAAGCTTTCGGGTGTTCACGAGTAACGTGCGTGGGCCCCCGTCAGGTGTTTTGGTCGGCAATGAGGGGGTCCCACACGGGTGGGAACAGCAACCGGGGGGATTTCCGTGTGGTCCTTTGCCCTTGGTTGGTTGTTTCGCTCAAAATCTTTGAGGAAGATCAAGTAACATGGAGGCGATCGACGGGAATCGTTCGAGGCGCCAAAAAGTAGTCCCCACCGAATCATTATAAATATCATCCCTAGTCTATTGAAGATCCTTGTACAAATCAAATAAATTTATTATTTTTTTCAGTGTCCTTACATTTTAAAACTGCACTTTTTTTTGCTTTCAAGTTCGCATCATTGGTTAAATTTCGACATGTAATCTCTATTTTAGTTATTATGTCGTTGATTAAATTATGACATAATAAAATTATTGTGTTCTTAGGCCATGTCGTTGATTAAATTCTGTCATAGCTTTTTTACATCTAGTTACTTCATTGAGTATGTATTTTTCGGGCCTTATCATCGATTAAATTCCAGCATGATTTGTGTTTGTACAGTCCCGTTCTGTACAAAGTCGTTGATTTCTAGTAGTTTGTGATCTTTCCTATCCGGAGTTAGCGCAAAACATTGGCTTTCTTTAATTCAACAACCAACGAACGACTTTTGATAAAAGATATTTTGTCGCGAGAAGAATTTCAATAAAACGGTGGGGTGTGAGAGCGAGGTAAGGGGTCCCCATTCAAGTGGGACATTGGCCATTGGGCTCGAGAGTCTGGCGATTACTTTTCAAACTCGAATGACATATGCTTCTTTAATTCACTACATGTATGGATTTCTCGATATATAGAATTTCAAGGAAAAAATGTGGAAGGGGAGAGAAATCCAGATATGGATTTGAATCCCACGTGACATGACATTCCTCGAAAAATGCGGAATTGAATTATCTAGCAATAGCAAGCATCAAGATTCCAATTCCACAATCCTACGACCCACCATCCTCATAGAAAACCCATATTTATCACAATCGTCGCCACCATTGATCATTGGTCACTGATGGCCGCCTGCCACCTCCGTTGAGGAGTGCTCTTCCTTGAAAGATCAAAACTTTTTACGATCCAAAAAATTGGAAGGAATATCTCGAACGAGAATCCATCTTATTATTTCTTTATCATGGAAGTATGGAACCAAACGAGGTTATATTAAAGTTAGATGTGCCGACAACCCCCGAGAAGACAAATACACCTCTAATCTGCTGCTAAGTCAACATAACACTAGCGGTGGACATGATGAACCCAATCGAGTTGCGCCACCGCAAATTGCGCGTAGAATGGATCAACAAATAGGAAAAATTACGAGGTTATGCTTGTCTTCTTTTTCTATTTTTTTAACCAAATTAATACTATCTCGAAAGGATAATGTAAAACCTTAAAGAGTCAAAGAGAGTGGTCCAATTCTAACCCGAACGGATATGTGAAAGGGACGCACAGGAGCGAGGATAAGTACAAGGGGCTGCATGCTAGTAAAAAAAACATTTCTCTGCTGCACTTTTTCTAATCTGATTGGAGCCGCTTCTCTGGTCCGAGGGTGGTTGATCATAATTTAAGAACCATAGTTTTGATCAAACCACAAAGATTGGGAACACCTGAGGTGCTCAATGCTCTGGGCTTTGGGTAATTTTTTGTAATTATAACGCATGTGAAATCGCGTGGTCTTTAACAATTTAAGCTATTGGTTTGGACGTACTGACATAATCGCGGATCGGGATTTAGATGGAGCTCTTCACGCCCCCATATTTGCATGTAGTCATGTTTCTCTCATCACCTGTTCTTCTCTCCCCTGTCAAGGCAACAACATGTCCTGCGAGTGCAACCATATTCTAATTTATATATTTCAAGGCCATACTTTATACGTCTCATTCAGCGCACTAAACTAGGTTTCTATAAATCACTAGATGTCTTGACGAGACCGAAATAATCTAAGGGGTTAATATGCAACCTCAAACACTGTCGAGTTCTCTGTACCTTTATTGCTAGTGGGGCAGAATCACCCGAGCCAGTGTGATATATTGAGTAGCCTCATTTGTCGAACGTGACCGTGGCCCAATTGTTGTTGTCTGCACATACGAGCAATTGTTTTTTTATTATTATTTTTTATGATCTTTTGAAGATTTTAATAATAAATTTCTCCATTTTCAATGATCATGCGAGGGAATTGGCCAAGAAAAGGAGAAAAAGACGTGAAGAAAGAAGCATGGGTGTTGACGTTGACTTGCGAGGTCGCACTCCCAAGCAGCTTCATAATTGATCCATGGAACCCCCAAGATGATATATTATTCTATTTCTGTCACACTGTTGCTGCATGTACCGCATGCTGTATTCTGTATCACCCTTCTCAAGATCATCGCGGCCATCGCCTCGCGGACCAATTATTTCATGCATGGATCTCTCTAGAGTAGGAAGGTAGAGGACAAAGAGATGATGTTGTGGGGTTCGTCATGCTTTGAATATGTGGGTGCTCGTGTTTCCACTCCAAGAAATCTCAGATTCTCAGCAGCAGCCAGCGACGACGTGACCCATGTTGACCCACCACTCTCAAGGGGGTCTTCTCTCTTCGATGCTTCCTAGGGCATCTTCTTTGTTCTGACCTTTCCCATATGGATTCGCCATTGTTGCGTTGCATGAACATGAACAGGAAACTCTCAGATGCTCGAAGATGACACCTCGTAGGATTAAACTATTTTATACCTATATGCTTAAGAAATGTCCCAAAGGCATTCCTTATGCTAAATCCTTTCACGTTGAATCTTTTATTCAAAGCAAATCAGCTTAATATTGACATGAAGAATTGTATGTCGCTTTTTCATAATTTTCTACGACATGATTGTTTTTTCATTATCAAATTTATGAATGGAGTAGGGAAGAAAATTACTTTTTTCCAAGTGTAGACAAATAAACTCTTCATAAGTTGGCAATTTTTCGTATAAACTTGGGGCTCCAATGGACCAAATCCATCATAACGGACCTTAACCCAAGCGGAGACAAATGCAAAAGCCCACACCTTCCACTAATTAAAAATCACGTGATATAATCCGAATTAGAGTAATCCCAAATGAAATTTTGCATCCTTTTTTTCCACTCTAGAAATCTCAAGAGGAAAAGAGGGGGAAATAAAGATAATATGAATTTCTTTTTCTCCAAAAATCTTTCGGCTGGCTTGTTGGTTGATGAGTACATCAACGTCCATATAATATTCAAGTTCAACACCTCCAAGCCCCGAAGGTGATAAAAACAAGACGGGCGTTTGGGAAAAAAACAAAGGTCTCTTCAAGCTGGAAATGAAAAGAAGAAAATATTATAGGATAAAGACCCGATAGCTCGATGTAAAAAACCGACATGCTGCAGGAAGCTAGGAAATCGCTTCTTTGTGAATTGACGTCATAATTGGCTTATTATTGCCCATTCTAGCAACATCACTTGTCACAGCCATTATCGGTAGAAAAGTCATTTCTTTCGCTTGTGAATCCAAAACAATTCGATTAGGGATTAGCACACAAAATATTTAAGTCCCTTTCCTTATGTCATTCTCTATTTCCAAGTTTTCGTGGCTTTCAAGGTAGCTCATCTATGGTAATATCGGAACAATTAAAGGCTTGTTCACAACGACCATTTAGCCAATGTTCTCGACTTCTTCACATGTCGAATGGATCCACCAAAATGTTCTACGGGTGGTCAGTCCACTTAAATAAAATACTATTAGGTGCGATAATTTGGGAGGAGAAGTGCTAATTTATGAAATGGAGGGCCCTAATTCCTTTTTCTTCAAAAAGGTTCCATAGGGATATGATAGTCAATTTTAAGATATGGAACACAGTAGATGAGTGATTTATAAGAATGAGGGGGACCGGTCATGATCAGTCTCTCTCATTGCCTCCATATTTATCTTCTTTTATTTTTCGCAAACTAGCATATATAATGATTTTATTCCACACGTTTATGTTTTCTAGCAATAAAAAAAAAAGAAAAGGTAAAGGTTAGAGAATAAAGAAAAAGATATTTTGTTTATTTTTTTTTTGGTAAGGATATTTTGTTTATTTTTTTATTGCTAAATAACATGATTTTTCACTTTTTGCTTTTTTTTAATTTAGTGGGGCATGCATATTTTTTTCTCTCTCGGAGATAACCGGTGGAGAGGGAAGCTGAAAGTGAAAGGAAAATAAAATAATTATGCAAGTTGGGAAATCTCCTTTTTCCTACCCGATTATTCTAGTAATGTATTTGCGCCCCAGCTGGCTCTTGATTTTTTGAGTGAAGGATATTTGAATATACTTCCCAAAATTATTTATTCTTCCCATAAATATCTAGATATCTAGGTGCAAATGGCCATTTTGCCAACTGTGCAAATGGCCATTTTGCCTACAAGGTCATCTCGTTGGCAATAGCTTTCGTGCGCCGCGTTATGACAGATAATCATAAAAACAAAATAATTTCAACAATAGATGGAAGATTATATTTTAGTAAGTAATTTTGGATGGTTATTTAGATGTGCTTGTTGAATGTAAATGCCTCAGCTGACCATCTCAAAAACTAATTAGTAGAAATAAAATTATTTGTAAGACCTTCTACATAAAGCCCATATGATAAAATGTCCAAGATACAACAACTCAATTTGAGAATGTAAAAATAATAGAAATGGAAGTTCTCTGCACCTTTTTATGAATGGAAAATTGGCTTGAGGCTGAATATTTTGTAGATTAGGAAACAAATTATTGCAATAAAAATGTTGTCATAAATCAGGTTGATTTACAGCCTCTTTTGTTAGGGAAATATATCTGGAAAGTAGTAAATATGGACAATTGTGAATTGGAAAGGATGTTATTGCCATAAAAATGTTGTCACTGCACTGCCAAAAGACTCGAGCTTAGCAATTTGACTCCAAAAGTTGACTTGGCAAAATATGAGCATGTTGAGATAGCTTGGAATTGCTAGAATACCTCACAAATTTTTATTTTTATTTATACTAGATGTTCATTGGATTGTCATATAAAAAGTATAATTAAAGTGGAGCATGAAACATTTTAGCATAAATACAAAATGATTTTAACGTATCTTTAGTTGTGAAAAGTATATGCAAAATTAATTTATCAAAATACAAAGCAACTAAATAGTTTCAAAAAAAAAATAGTTTCAAAATAGAATTTCACAAATACAATATAGAATACTATATCTCGTAAATTTTATACTATTTCTTAATGCATATAGACAATAGGAGCTTTTATCTACTAGCTAACATAGGAAAACTTACTAAAAAATTAAAATATTTATTAAATATATATGGTTTACAATTAAATACGAAAATAATGAAAAGAGGAGAAGAATAAGGGGAATAATAAATTAGTGCAGATATGCTTTACTATTCTTGTAGAATAGTATCAAAATCATTTCATACAATGAGAAGATGCTTCCTAACACACTCAGAGAAAACTTTGTTATAATATATAAATCCTTCTAGAATACCCCAATTGATCGGAACAATTTTTTTGCTGTTCATAATTTTCCTCACCGACAGTAATTTTGTTAGATACAATTTCGCAATTTCTTTTTTATAGGACGTAATTTCCCTTTTATTGTCCTAAAATTTGTGGATTGGTTTTCTATTTTTCAATATATAATTGTAATCTACTTAGTAAGTTTCTTTTGCTATTCATTAACTCTTCTTTGCCGAACATCATTGTTCCCACTAATAATAATTTATCTCTAAATATCCCTTGTAACTAATTTCGTTTTGTTGGCTTTGAGTTTTCTTGGTCCTATAACGCGTAATATTCCAAAAAAATAATAATTTATTTAAGTTAATAATAATTTTTTTATGAATGTTAATAAAATATCTAATGCATCTTGACTTTCTTTTTCACTTCACAAAATCTTATAACCCGTGCTTCAATTATTTTTCTTACTCATTGTAACTTTTCACAATTAACCATATATGAGTTTGATCAGCTTTGCATCCATAACCCTTTAGCACCCATTAGTTAGGGACTGCGTTTTTTCCCTTTTTATCTAACAATCCACGTTGACTACAGGATCAATCTCGTAAAAACACTTACGATAGTAGTAACTTTTTATAATATATTTATAGAGTTTTAAATATATAGATTGTGATAGCTACCGAAAATAATACAATAATTATCCCCATTCTTCTAGTTGAAAAATGAAAGGCTAACTATATTTTAGCAATGTCGAGAGAAATGATGTTAGCTGAACCTGAAATTCATCCTTGCTTCCATGAGTCGTGAAAACTAATTTAAATTAATATTATTTTCCGATTAGTAATGAAACGCAAATGTGATAAGCATAAGGATTTATTAGAAGATTGAGGCTAGTTAGTAATGAAACGCAAATGCTTACTATTACTTTAATTTCCTCTCGTCTCATATTCGTTAATAGAAGCTAATTGAGCACCCAAGTCAGATTATGCCCAAGTTCTCTCTTCTATGTGTGTAGCCAATCCTTTTTTTTGGTCGGGTATTTGTACGTTTGGGTAAGGTGGCGAACATTGCCGTCATTTATGGGCAAGGTGATGCGATAGATGGGACCTCCCATTTCAATGGTAATGGTCATATCATCATAGCTAACAACACCTGACTATACCTCACCCGTAAAAAGTGCTCATTAGAAATTTCAAAGGCCCAACAATCTAGGGAAAATCGTCAAATCTTTCTAATTTCACATAAACTAGAGTCTCTCTGCTCATAATATTTCATTCATCGTCTAATTGAGTCGATTATTTTGCCAACAAAAAGCTAGTGACTTGATCTTTGTGAAATGAGATTCGATTTTCGTGATAATATATTTGCTTCCTTTAGATTTTATTTTTATTTCAAATCATTTTGTATCTTTTGATCTAAACATAGCCTAGAGTAAGTTGATCATGATAATGTACAGATAGTTAAACTATTTAATTTATATGATGGTAATGAATTAAATTGTACATAGTCTTAGAGAAATGATATCAACCTCAAAAGTGTAGCGGAAAAATTCCCGTCAAGTCCATGTCAATGATGGTAGTAGGGTAAAATTTCAAATGAACGTAACTGTCTCATTATCTCTAATCTCTCAATTGCATTGCTTGGGGATTCTTTTCACCCACTTTCTTTACCCCTACCCGATGTCTCCAAATGCGCCTGGTAAATTTACGATTTTTATATCTAGAAATGGATTGGTTGTGGGTCTTGAGTTAGAGAGACTATAGTTTATGAGAAATCGTAGAAATGGATGGATTGTCTTGTGTTAGAGAGACTCTGCTTATGTGAAATTATAAAGATTTGAGGATTTTCTTTAGATTGTTGAGTCTGAAATTTCTAATGTGCACTTCGTACCAAATTAAGCATGGGTGAGATACAAGCATCATATTGTACCGTTGTATACGATGTACACGGGAGGTTGCACTATCGCGTCAACTTCACCATTGACGGCAATGGTTGTGATACTAACACCCACTACAATATTAAGGAGACTGACCTGCTGCTAACCATGAGGAGGAGAAGCAGGAGCAGGTGAAGCAGCACGGTCAGAGAAGAACACCACCATTGCGCAAGACTGGCTAATCTAATAATTGCTATTCTCTGAGCAGCACTGAGAAATTGATTGGGAGTAATGAGTATGTTAGGCGAAATGGACATAGTTCTTTCTGTATAAAACTGTGAGTCTTCGCTTTTAGAAACTGTATAAAATATGAGATTTGCATTGCTGGGAAGTTGGCATGATTCGTTTAATTGTGTTTCTAACACAAAATACTAAGATAAAACATGTATTTTCGGTAAGGAATGTGGTTATTTGCATTGAAACATTTGGAATGCTCATTTATCATGCCATATCATTAGTGTAACTAGTGAAATAGTGTTTTTATGTAATCCGGTGCTAAACATGCCGCATTTAGTATGTGACGTTGCTGCAGATAAGTGCAATTACTATGCTTCAAGAATAACGGTAACATCTTCCAGGTTAACAGTTTTGCGCCTTGGATGATGGTCTGGTCATGATACACGGGCAAGCATGATCGAGGGTCAGGTCTCCTCCTGAATGTCTACCTGGGGAGAGAGCTCAAATATTGAAGATGGGGCTCGATATCTAGAAGAACAATCAATTTCCCGTGAAGCAGTTATTCTTGAAAATAAACCCCAGGCACACTTCCATGCTCCATTGGAAGCTTGATGATGCTCGTTCTTTCTTCTTTTTTTTAAAAAAGTTTGCATATCTTCAGATAAAGGAATTCATATCACGCTTAAGGAGCAGAGGCATTAACTGTCTAGATTTCCCTCAAGGTCAATGACACAATGGGCGCTAGTTCATTGATACAAGAGTTATGTGACTGGGAACTTCTAGATGGGTAGTTGATTCAGAATATAGTTCGGGCCCTCGGGGTCTCAGCTACGTTTTTTATGTGTGATGCTACGCTAATTGAAATGGTAAACAAACAATTTGGTATATTAATGTGAACATGATGGTAGTATAGATAATTGGATGCATGGCCTGAGGTGGTGGATTTACATCACAGTCCATCGAAGCCCATCAAATCATTTAGGGAATCCAATTTGGTAGATTGTCTGTCTTAATACACCACTACAACACCTAGCATTACTCGTATCTACTAGTGAACTTGTATCCTCCTGCTCCTGCCTTTTTGAGTTTCCTCAATCATCCTACTCTCTCCAGTCTCATGTTCACTCATCTGCTATACTTGCTCTGCTCAGTGGAGATTCGACAATAAACAAAAGGAACGAGAATCTCGCATTATCCGTCATTTCAAATTAGTCTCTAGTTTCTGTGTCACAAATTGACAAAGCCTGTAAATGGATGGGTTCTCCTCACGATCTGAATGATACCAACATCACCACGATATGGTAAACTGTTCCATTATAGCCGATGCCATAACCAAGTAGATATCTGGATGATGTCTAGCTGATCTTTCAAAGCAGCAACTCAGTTCTCTTGTTACAACCTTCACGCTCTTTGTAATTAGGAAACACTCCTAATTTTATTGTGGCCAAAACTTCAGATTCCACTGACTTCAGTACCTCTTCACCCATTTGTTTGCATCCTACCAATGTCTGCATATGCAAGCGTTAGACAAGACGAGTCAACTAATCAAGTCACTGCAGTAAATAATGCTTGCATATCATCTTATTCTGGAAGGAAAGCGTCCAGTAGGCAGAGAGCACACAGGAAAAGCACATCCATCAAATTTTATAGCCGTTACCCAAAAAGGTTGAGAACTTCTGTAAGTTCATTCAAATTTTATAATGACTCTTTCCACTCAAGCAAGAAAATAAGACCCATTAGATCTAATATGGTTATTGGAAGACATGAGAGAGCTTATTGAATCCATTCTCGCAGTTTCAGTCAGTGTTCTTTTCTCCCCTAGAAAAAGAATTTGCAGGGCACACACTTTTGCGTGCCATGGATTCAGTTGACAACTTGAAAGTATTTGCCAAGTATAGAATCAATCAAGAATAAAGTCAATGAATTTTCAAGTAAGTCACCAGGAGAGAAACAACTTGCATACGGCAGAAATGAAAGAAATACACATACATGGCCATCAGAATATATGTCACCAGTCCGGAAGCCTCTACTAAGAGTATCGAGCACAGCAGCTTCTATTCGCTCTGCTGCATTTTTCTCCCCTAATCCATACTTCAAAAGCATGGCAGCACTTAACACAGTTGCCAACGGGTTTGCCTTATCCTGTTCAACATTTTAGAGAACAGGATAAGTACATACTATCTGTTTTGCATTGAAAAACATTTTCATATTTTCAAACTTAACCTGTCCAGCAATATCGGGAGCAGAACCGTGAATAGGTTCAAAAAGTCCAGGCCCCTGTGTCAACAACAATGAAGCTTTGAACTTAAAAAGTTTGTCCAAAAGTATACTTTTTAATGAAAGTGGCAAAATTTCTGACCCAAAAAAAGAAACGAAAGTGGCAAACGAAAACAATCAACAAGCTTTTTACCTTCGCCGCAAGACTTGCTGATGGAAGCATCCCAATACTTCCAGTAATCATTGAAGCCTCATCAGACAATATATCACCAAATATATTGTTTGTTACAATTGTATCAAACTGCATAATCAACGAGTTATTATGATTAGGGCGCGTTTGGCAAGTTGCCAAATAATAACTATTTTTGTTCTTTTGTTCCCGGAATCAGTTTTGAAATAGAAATCTATTTGGTAAATTTTTTGTTCCCGGGCAAAAATTTGTTCTCAGAATCAGTTTTGGAACAAAATCAAGAAGCAAAAAAAGGTAGTTTCTTGATCCTGGGAACAAGAATCAGAAATGGAAAAGACATTTTTCTTCTTCTTCTTCTTCTTGGCCTGTGGTCGGTTGCCGACGCTAGTGACCTAGTCATGGCCAAGGAAGGGGAAGAAAAAAAAAAGAAAAAAAAATTCAAAAATTCAAAATATTATTAATAAAAAGAAATTTTGTGCAGTTACCAAACGCCTTCAAATGCTTAGAAATTGTTCCCGGGCACGGAATCAAAAAGAATCATTTCTGAGCAGAATCAGCTTTCGGGAACAGAATGGTTGCCAAACGCACCCTTAGTAGTCTCACAATTGCAAATTAGTGTCTTCTAATAAAGACAAGAATCAATGTTCATCAAGAGCATACCTGCTTTGGATCACGAACAAGCTGCATTGCAGCATTGTCTACATACATATGGGTTAGTTCAACATCTGGGAATTCAAGGGCAATCTCTGTGACTCTTCTCCGCCAAAGCATTGATGCCTAACCACTCAAACGAAAGAATGAGTTCAAACTACTCTTTCAATTTTATGCAAAATAACCTAGGAATGATCTAACATAGGAAGCTGATGGGACGTTATTCAGTATGTTTGTGACAGTCAACATCAGGCCGATCAAAAAGGATGAAAAAAGAGAAATGGAGAGAGAGAGAGAGAGAGAGAGAGAGAGAGCTTGACTTTTAGAGAGATAAATGCTACTTCCTGTTTTGAGGTCATATGAAATTCCCAAATTCACTTGCGTCTAGAGTTCCACAACTTAGGCAAAAATTGACATTGAAGCAACAATAAACTATGTATAGGATTGCCCCTTGCAGATAGGTTACAACTTCAAAAACAAAAATTTCACGACAGGACAACATCAAATAATCTTCCTGAATGATTGAATCGATAAATCATCTTCAAGACTTCCAAGTCCTTTAATTTTAAGTACAGAAATGCCAGCATTCGTAGAAAATTATAAAGCTAACCTTGCAAAGAGCTCAACAATATTTCCTACCTCCAACACGTTAGCTTTGTCAACAGAGCAAAGCTTTCCATGCCTCTGTCGGGCAGTCTCAAAAGCAACTCGAGCAATGCGATCAATCTGCCATGAAAATATGTTGCTTAAGTTATCATTTTTATCAAATATCTGGAACATGGAAAGAACAAGAATTGATATATCTCAGGACCAAGTCTCAGGAAGGAAGGAAAAGGGAAGCATGCCACCGAAACATTCAGAAAAGGAAAAAAAAATTTGCCAAGGTTAACTTCAGAAGAGCCTTCTATGTAACAATTCGGCTACATCTACTAGTAAAGATCTGTATCTACCAGTATCCAGTATCTACACAAGATAAATATGGTAGCTTCCCAATCCACACAAGAACAGTCCGACAGAGATAAAACATTGCCCAGTAAGTGAACATACAATGAAGAAGTGGTACAATATATTAATCAAAATCCTATAAACAAGAAACGAAACGTTGACGATTGATGGAGGAAGGAGAATTTCAATGCCTATCTACAATAATGCATATAATTGACAGAATTGTGCTGACTACAACTTTATCAAGTTAATGAGTGTTACAATGAAATTATGGCAGGTGTAATGGCTTATAGTTATAGGTTGAGGAAAAGAGACCCCAATCAAGTAGTATGTTTACAGTTGTGACAACAAAAAAAAAAGTTACCTCACTTGTTGCATATACTTCAGTATTGAAACCAATCTCCTCACCGTTTTGATTGGAACTAAAACCCCTTGGTTTCCCGAAGTATATTCCTGTTCATACAAGAAAAAAACACTACCATCAACATCATACTGATAAAAATTCAAGCATGAAAGAACAAATAAATATTGGAAACTAACCGCCAGTGAGCTCCCTTACAACCATTAGGTCAACACCTTCAGCGACCTCTTTCTTCAAAGTTGAAGCATCTACTAACTGGGAAGGAAGATCCATATGAAAGAGTGAGACTATCTCTTCAGCGATTAAGGTAATACTAGAACATGTGCATACATAAATGTACAAAGAAGTCAAATGCAATCAAGCAACAATTATCACAAAAATAAGAAGTATAGCAAACTAACCAAATACATGCTATCCAATGCCCCATAAAAGTAACAGAGGCAGCTTGCCATCTAATATTTAGTCCATAAAACATAAATAAAAAAAATAATGAACTTAGGCAATTAAGCAAGTGGTTAAAAACAACCTGAGGTAATACAGTAGCTGGCCGTAAGTTTGCAAATACTTTAAGACCTTCTCTTAATTGAAGCAGCCCAGTTTCTGGCTTCAAATGTTTTTCGATATTGTCCCACTTATACCTTAGTATAATGAAAAAGAAAACGAAAAAGATTTATGACAGAAGGCAGGAATGGTATATTTAAGAGGGAAAGATTAGATGGAAGAAAAGTACCCTCCAATTGCTCCGAGAAGAACTGCATCAGATTGCCGAGCTCCTGATAGTGTCTCATCTGGCAATGGAACTCCAGTCAAATCCAAAGCGGCTCCTCCCATAGGCATCTCTTTGAAACCGAATTCAATACCTAAGAGATAGTACACAAAACACTGAAGAAATCATTCCCATGATTGATCTAATAATATTAGGACAATCCACATTTGGGGCTAAAGAATTGGAAAATCAATAAGAATGAAAGTAAAGTGGAAAATGGAGGGGGATCAAAGTAATGCTATAGTTTAGAGGTAAATATGATAATTCAAGTCTTGCAGTGCTTCTAAGAATTAATTTGATTACAAGAACACATTTTTGTTAGACGAAAGGGAACTATCATCCAGCGGTAGCAATACTTCCTCTTCCTGATATTCATGAAAGGGAAAATAACATAAACAATCCCTAAACTTTGGTTCAATATACAATTTGGTTACTGAACTTCTAATTTGTTAAATGTAGTCTCTAAACTTTAACCAAATGTGCAATGTGGTCCATAAACTTTTAATTTATTTAATGTCGTCCTTGAACTTTTCATGCATGTTCAATTTAGTCCTTGAACTATGTAAAAATGTTCAATATAGTCCTTCAATTAATTCAAGTTCAGGGACTACATTGAACATGTTCATATAGTTCAGAGACTACATTGAACATGTACAAAAAAATCCAGAGATTACATTGAACAAATTAAAATTTCAAAGACCACGTTGGACATTAAGCTAAAGTTCAAGGACTACATCAAACAAATTAAAAGTTTAGGGATCAAATTGCAAATTGAACCAAAGTTTCAGGGACTGTTTGTGTCATTATCCCTTCATGAAATTGTAGTCTTTTAATAGCAGCAATCCTCAATAAAATCAATTACTACTCTTCAAATACAAGGAGTTTGGCTATTTGTTCTTTTTTCACTCTTTCATGGAAGTAAGGATGAACTTTGTTTGAACAAGTCTTTAATTGGACATTCCTCCAAGCTAATTTGACCAATTTCACCAAGCAAGAAGCTCTTAGACTTGACAAAGAGCTACACTTCAACGAGACCCGAGACTCCACGTACAAGTACTTGTTCCCTGACCAAAAAAACATGAATACACACAAAAAGGACAGAACTTTGGCATAACTGACTATGATGCTCACTTAGCTTCAATCAACCAAATATGATACAAGAGGAAATCACAATAATAGTAAGCATTAATTTTTTTTTTAATATTTTGCAAGGTTACTGTTTCATTACTAGCAGCAATCTTCTAATTAATCGGAATACTTGATCGAGAAAAAAAAACAAACTTAAATTAGCTTTGGGACCTCATGGAAGTGGGGGTGAATTTCACATTGCTAACATCCAATTTTTTTATTTATTGATAAGTTAGCTTTTCATTTCAACTAGATGAATGGGATAGATCCCATTACAAGCCCACATCAACTAGGACTAAACAATCCCGCATCAAAGCAAGAGCACCAGTATAAGCCTGCGACATAGCAGAACTTAACTGCAAAACATAAACCAACAACAATGAGAGAGCATCCAGCTATACAACATAAAACACCAGTATGCTGTAGTCTCCCAGCATAGGAGAGTTTTCTGGCTGTCCAGCTAAAGTCCAATTTAGTCAATTCATCCCACTTGATCTCATAATATTCACTTGACAGTTTGACATTACTCAGAACTCATACCCTACGCATCTGGGACCATAAAAGGAGGGAACTTCAACATAATACAACCTTCAGAGCCCAGCGAGCTTCACTCGCACGGCGAGCAAAAGCAGAAGGGTGTTCCAAAAACGCAAGAAAAACAGCGAACAGAAGCCGAAGGGGAAAAAAGGGGGAACCTTCAAGTGAACCAGCGAGGCTAAGGACGCCTTTGGCGACGGAGATGACTTCGGGGCCGATGCCATCGCCGGGGAGGAGGGTGATGGAGTAGCGTCTGGTGGTGGGTGTGGTCATGCCGCACCTGATCCTGCCCACCTTAGGAGGCCATTGCTTGGGGAGCGAAGCGTGGTGCCGAAACGGGGCTCTGAGGGATTTGAGATGGAGTTGCAGAGAAGCCATTGGTGGGAAAGAGATGAACAGAAACGTAGGTTTTGAGTTGAAGAACTTCTGATGCGGAAGGTGATTTCTAGGCTCAAATAACCTTTTTTTTTAAATCTAAACTACCCTAGTCAATTTTTTCATTTTCTGATTTTGCTCTTCTTATTACTGCTGGCGAGGTCACGTGGCCCTAGGCGGTGGTGCACTAGCGACATCCACATCAGTAATTTCTTATTAAAATTGACTGAAAAGACTGCATTGACAAATTATCAAAAAATTTAAAACTAAATTGACATATGTCTAATAGGCTTAAGATTTATTGATAATTTTCCTCGTGAATATGTGTTTCTTTTCTCTATACCCAATTATTATTTAGCATTAGTGACAAATCAGAATACATCACGAAAAGGGAACTCTCGATTCTCAACTAGTAAATTATTTTTGATAATTAACTATTGTGGCTAGTGATATAACCTAGAGAGGGTGAATAAATTGTTCGACAGGTGAATAGGTTATTTAATGAAACTTGATAAATTTTTGCGGAATTAAACAGAAGGATGTTGATATATGCGGGAACTACGTGCGCGTTGTTCTGTCAAGTAATTGAAATAACAAGTAAAGAGATGGAGGTATATGGACTAGTAAAAGGGATAGAGATAAATTTAGAGTAACCACGGCGAGAAAAACAATAATCCCAACTGCATAGAAGTTACTTCAGTGTCCATTGATAACAGATTTTCAACTGTTATCGTTTTACACACGTATAAGTTACAACCTGATAACAGCACATGGATTATAGGGGGAAGAAAACCAAACTGGGTCCAAGGATACATATAAATGGAAAAACCAAGTTTCCTAATCTACTGCTCTGACTCTTGAAAAATTATACTTCCAACTGGCATTTGAAACTTTGCATAATGCTTTTCTTGTTTAAGTTTTCCACTATTTGAGCCTGAAAAGCAATGCGTAATACAGAGAAGTCTCGGATAATTTATGTGCAACATAAATCCGATGTCAATGAAGAATAGCTGCGGAGGATTTGTGACATACTAGGGACAAATTTGGTAGCCCGTATACAAAGACGCCTCCAGTATGCTACTGGAACATCTCATCCAGCTTCTGCCTGTACTTAGCCAAACTCTACACAGAATTCGCATTTGCACAATTAGCATATTTCAACAAAATTGCAGCAAGTAATAGTTGATACTTGAATCTGTAAATATACACAAGTTGGAACTAACTTTTAGACAGCATACTATGAAATAGAGAATTGGCCCTCTTCCATCACGCGAGCTTATACCTTGTTGAATTAGACATAATAAAAATCTGTGGAACTCTGTTTCTCCTATGGAGGTGAAGTGCACGCTCGTTGTTTTTCCACGGCCAAAAAGAAATCGATAGGTTTATCAAGTATTCCTCTTGATATAGCTAATTAAGTTGCTCATTAGCCCCAGACAAGATTTTTAAAGAATGAGGATAATCATATCATTGATAGTGATTAACAAACACCGATAAGAACTCCCGCTATCGCAAATTCACAATGATCATCCACTTATTTCCAAGGTGAGCGGGAGAGTGAACTTCTAACATGCATGCTGCCTCTTAATTGAAGATCCTTCCAGCGAGAATTAAGCCCTAGCGCTAAAAATCTCTTCTAGGCAGACCTGTCCTTAATAAGCCATTTAAATTCATTAGCTACGTAAATCCCAAGTGAACAGAATTCAAATGCCTGCAAGACATCGTTTATAGTTTCACTAATCAATAGACAGGGACATAGAGTAGCTGACTCCTATGCAAGAGCGCAACTCTTGTGATATATATCCTACTTGTTTTATAACTAATTCCACTCCTGGTCCAGGAAGAATGAAGATGCTACATGCCATCTGAGTGCCTTTTCGACTTAGCGAACTTGCATATGTATTATATGGTTAGACACTAGATGAATAAGTGGATTTTACAGTAATTTTTCTAATCAATCTACTTCTGGATCAACATGTTCAGAAAAAAAATAGGTCCAAAGTTGAAAGAATACCACATAAAGGAACAAGCATACCTTAGTATATGCATATACTCCAACATCCGTAGGTGCCGAGGGACTTCCTCTCCTGATGAATTTGCCCTCTTTGAAAATGTATAGCATCGGTACTCCCGTTGATAGTTCTAGACTTATAACCTGTTGATAAAACAGAGCCATTTCTTCAGTTACATAAGATCATAAAATCATAGAATCGCTGATTAAGGTTGTTGTATCACCTCCTGGGAAGTTAATTTGTCAAGGTACATAATGATGGACCTCAAAGAATTCCCGTGGGCAGCAATCATAACGTTCTTCCCAGCTAGAAGTTGAGGTTCTATCTGCAAAGTGGATTCTGCCATAGGATACTACACAAAACAGATATAGTTCACTGTCCCAAACAAGAAATAGATGAAGGCAGTCAGATACCTGATCTTTAAAATAAGCGACAGCTCTTTCGGCACACATTTCCAGACTCTCCCCATTGGGCGGAGGAATGTCATAACTTCGACGCCACTCGTGAACTTGTTCCTTTCCGTATCTTTCTGCTGTTTCCTGCTTATTCAGACCTTGTAATTCGCCATACCTGAACAAAACATGTTTCATAAAGGGTTAAGACTATAATGGCAGAAGAAATTATTCATATGTGTAAAAACGACATTATTACATTCTTTCATTCAATTGCCAAGCTGTTACAACAGGAATGGATTGTTCCTTTGTGTCTTCACTGAAGATTTTGCTCCATAACCTAGCCTGCTCACTCTCATCATGCAAGATGATTGGCACCTGCAGGTAAGGGTAAAGCACGGATTACTGATATGATTAAGTGTAATATTGTAACAAATTTCTTCTAAATATGGGGAAATTGCTCTATCTGGATTTAGCAATGATGCCTAGATTGGATAATGACATGCATTAATAAGCTACTTTAGCTTCATTGACTATAAGCTCCCGATCTCCTTTTGTCTTACTGCCATGTAAAAGAATGACTTTGCTTAGTTTTACCTTTTTACAACGGTGCTGAGTCATGGCAAGCATCGCCGTCATCTGCGCACGAATGAGTGCCGATGTAAAAATCATGTCGACAGGTATGTTGCTAATTCTTTGTCCAGCATGAATTGCTTCCTCTATACCCTTATTGGTAAGTGGTACGTCTACACAACCTGTAAATAGGTTCTTTTCATTCCACAAAGACTCACCGTGCCGAATCAGTATAAGAGCTGCTTCACCTGAGATAAAAAGGAACTTTCGTCAAATTACTAACAAAAATGGTTGCCATTGAAGATACTCGATTGGCTTGAAACAATGAGCTACTGCAGTTTTTCCCACCTGCTGTACCAAGAATCAAGAAGATACCATATAAGCCACACTAAGAGTTTCTTCGAGAAGGACATGCAATTTGTCCACACCACGCAGATTATTAGATCAACATTACACTGGATGAAAGAGTCATACCTGATTTTTTCTTGGGCTCTGTGGAATCACTCTTTGAGGGAATTATAACTGGATCAAGCACCGGAGCTTGGGCTGAAACTCTAGTGGCAGAAGAATTCCTTAGTTCGGAGGCCCGAGTTCCTCTTATTGACCGACTAGCTTCAAAATTAAGAACTTTCTGAGAAAATCTGAATGAAACACTGCCCAATTCCAGATGGTTGGAAGATTTGTTGAGACAGCCACGAGGCTGAACAATTCCACTTGCTTGATTAAATACAGCAGTGGCCATTCTGAAAGTTTTAGAAAAGCATCACCACATAAGTATAGAGAGGGGAACTATCTTTCCCCATGCTTCTCAGGAAGTAAAATCATAAGCATTATGTTTTAAAAGAACCTAGTGTGGAACAAAAATGTCATAATTGTCATACTCTTCCTGTTTCTTAGACAGAACTAGTAAACAGTATCCTGCTGTTGAAGTATAATCACTCTCCGACCAAAAAAAAAAGTATGATCACTCAAAAAATAATAGAAGTTAAAATCAATGATCCTGAAAGGGGTATTTTGCTAATGAACCGAAATCAAACTCGTCGGTCATACGCTGCGCAGTAATTTACACATGTAACAGAAACAACTTCCCGACCATGAAATAGACAGCACAGGTAATTTTAGTTGTCCAAAGAGGCAATAAGTGAACCAGAAGGAAGGAGTTCACTAATGGGTTGACAGATTAAAACTAAAGCCACATACCCTGATACCACAGAACAGCAAGAAAAGATTCTGCCATATAACAGAACAAGATGACCAAGGACTTTCACTACATTACGCTTTTAGATCCAAAACTAGAATCAGTGATGGGCCCAGAACAGATAGACTAATTCAAAGTAACTGAAAATGCAAACCCCACATAACAAGCAAGCTACAAATGCACACAAACAAATGCTTCATCGCACACAAGCCCACCACCAAAGAATCACCAACATCCCAGAAAATCTCCCGAACTCCACTGTAGAAAAAATCAATCTTACTCCAACAAAGAGGAACCGAAGAGACCCGAAAAGCTCCGCCGACCCGGAAGCCGAAATGCGAGAAGAACGGAAGCGGAAGCCGAGGATCAGCTCGATTGCGATGGAATCAGCACCCAAGATCGCACCTTTCTCTTATAGGCCGAGCGGAGACACCGAGGGAAACAGGAAACAGTGCAAATTTCCGCAGCTGGGCTTGAGTTTATTCCGAGAGAAGCGGGGGGACGGGACGGAGAAGGAGATGAGAGATGGGTTAACTCCAAAGCCAAAACTGTCCAGCTTTTCTCTATTGACGAACTGCACTCCCCCTGTTACATCATCTCCCGTGGGAGAAATCGCTCCACCCTTTTGCTTGTTGATGCGTGTTTACGTCTCAGATGCGCAAACTCGAAACAGGGTATTGACAAGAGTTGCTCTCTTTCCTTCTCTTTCCCCAAAGTTTCTACTCTCTCTCCAACAGTTGGCAGGCGAGGCATTTTATACGAAAATGGAAGGACGAACACTCGTGGGCGATCATGCGGAGCTGCTCCTCCTCCGTGTCTGCGTTCTCTGCGAGCTGGTTTCAAGTCCTTTGACATTTGGTCTGGCAACGTCTGTTTTTTCTGTGGGTCCCGCGTATGTTATATTTGAGAGGAAAAAATATATATAAATTAGCTTTTATTTCGAATGAATTAATGCCACGAAAAATTCTAAGTTGGTACTCCTGTGACAATTTTACGTTTTACTAATTTTCGTTAAATTATACCATCAAATTTCTGAGTTGGATGACACGTGATCGTTGACGGGTGTCCCAGTTTAAATCTTTACCATCTTTTAGCCACACGTGTACAAATTTGTGATTTTTCGTGCCATTAATCTAATTTAACAGAATGTAAATTCATCACAAATATGTCAATTTATGATTTTTTATCGTAAATAAATTAGTTTTGAGTAAATTTATCACATGCGTACCAGTTTGGAATTTTTCGTGGTATTAACCCATTTGCGAATTCTCAATGGAAATTAATTGTTTTACGTTATAATTAGAGATTAAAAAGTGTGATGATCGAAAAATGGAGATCGAAAATGACTGATTTTGTAACGTGAACATTATCTGAATTATAGACTGGGAACTTCAGTGACGATAATTGCCGACGGTTTCCTTAAGAAATAAGGTTTTTTTTTTTTTTTGGCATATCGAACAATTTAGATAACTGGGCGCAATGTCTTTCTCTTCGAACATGCATGTCATGCCCCACGCTGCTGTTGGTTCAATTGATCGAAATTCATTTCATTCAGATCAAGTTGAGCGGATTGCTTCCAAGCCCACATTCTGTTCCTGGACCTGGAAGAAGATACTGGACCTACGTCCTTCAGCTCGGACTCTTTTTCGATGGAAGATAGGCAGCGGTCGCTCTGTTTCCCTATGGTTTGACTGGTGGCATTGCAGAGGACCTCTCTATCTTATATATACTAATGTCGACATCTATCAGTCCCGGATTCCCAGGGATACTACGGTTAGGGAGTTTTATGAAGGTATCTGGCAACCTTCACCTTTTCTTGACTCCATCCTCAGCTGGAATGAGCTGCCGCCTACTTTTGTGGATGCACCAGACCAACTGATATGGAATCCAAATACCTCGGAGTCCTTCTCGGTTTCCTCAGCTTGGGACCATATCAGGAGTAGAGGCCTCCCGGTTCCTTGGCACTCTTTTGTTTGGGATCACCACATTGCGCCCCGACATGCCTTCCTCCTTTGGATAGTCACCCGCAATCGGCTGCCTACGCAGGACCTTCTCCTTCAAAATCACAGGATCGAGACTGCCTTATGCGCTTTCTGCAATACAAGACCGGACTCGACCAACCATCTCTTCTTCAGCTGCTTCTCCACTAGAAGGCTAGCCTATTTTTGGGCTACCAGGTGCAACCTCCCTTGGCGGAACCGTCCGTGGCATGAGCACATCTCTTGGGCTATGACAGTTTGCGGCGGCACTTCTTTTGCACACTGCCTCTCTCGGTTTTCCTTTGGGGCGTTGGTCCACATTATCTGGTCAGAGAGAAACAACGCCATTTTCAGGAACAAGAGCATCTACCTCCCAGGTATGCGCAAGCACCTTCTCAAGGTTGTCAAGGACAAAGCTCTATCTATGGGAAGAATTCAAGACACTCCCAGGAACCGCCATATCCAAAGACAGTGGGGCCTCCCGCCTTCTATTTTTGATGAGGGCTGATCCTCCTTGTTTCCCGGTCTATTGTTTAGTCCCGGGCTCTCTTTAGTCTTTTCGGTGTCTGTATAGCCTTGCAGGGCCTTCCTTGACCCTATATGGACATTGTTGTCCTACCTGGGTCAGGCTTAGGTTCGTGCTTAGTTTGTATTTGGTTTTTGGAAAGTTATATACTCTTTTACCCTTACCAAAAAAAAAAATCATTTGTCTTTTCATCGAGTAAATGAATATTCAGTATAACCTTTTGGTGCGCATATGTATGTATGTATATAAATAAAATGGTGAGAAAAATGACTTTGCCAAAAGAAGGCCTTCTCCTTTTCCTCCTCTTGTAACGGTATAAATTTCTCAGACTGGAATTCAGTTGCGAGGACATGGAATTAAGACATGAGCTCTACAAACCACCAAGATGTCATGTGAATGTACAAATTGAAATAGCTGTGTGCACATCAAAATATTTCTTAAAAAAATGAGTGTGGTTGTCAACAACCTTTCATGAAGTTAAAGAGACCAACAACCGCCCACGCCCTCGCCTCCAAAGTATTAAATCGAAACGAAGTTCCACCAAACTAAGCGACCCCTTCAAAGTGGCCCCATAATAAAAATTTCGACAAGACCTACCTCCACCCTCTTCCGTGGCTTCCTAGGGTTTTTCAATATTAATGGTCAAGCCTGACACGTGCTTGGCTCAAGCAAGTTCGAAGAGGCCAACCACCCCCCCGTATGCCTTGCCTAACACTTTCCTCGTCTGCCTCTAGGAAAGTCCGAGAAATTTGCTCAAGCTCTCGGCAGCCAAGCTGTCGGGTTAAAAGTCATTGGGGCACGGGGCCCTGATGAATCTGTGCGAAGAATATTCTTCCCAGATGTTCCCTCCCAACTTTTCCCAGGGAAAAGCAGGGTCCTCCTCCTCCTTGTCTTTTGTTCGCTTCTTTTGACCAATTCCTCCCCCATTTTGTTCTAACTCCGATTCATCCGAGGTTCTCTACAACTTTCACTTGTCTTGAATTCAAGTCCCACGTAATGCATGGTGAGCAAAAGGCACGATACTCATGGTGATTATTAGTGATCGTGTGATTCATCTAGTAGATTTTACTTTTAATCTGTTTGTATACACTTAAAAGGAGTTCCAAAATTTCTCTTATGAAGAGGACCATATCGAGCAGTTAAGCTCAGAGACCTTAATGTCTCACTAATAGCAGGAATCAGGTAAGATACAAAGGCTAAATCTGATCGACAACACAAAATGGGTGGTGTGGATATTGATCTAGTCGAAAAATTAGTAATTTGGCCTATAGCGCTAGTGTAGTTTGTAATGTAAATGCACTTGGGAACAAGTCCCACTCCAACACTGGCAAGTAAGAGAGAGATAAATTTAGGTGTGTATGCATTACAATGAGCATTGTTTTAGTGTGTGGGCTCACAAATGGACCTAAGAGCATTAAATGGACTATACTGCTATTCATCTTGAGTAGACAGTTGGGAATTTTGGGCTTAAATTGAATTTATTTTCTGCAAGTGTTGAATTTAAAATTAATTTCAGCATTTGATGAATTCGAAATTAGAAAATATGAGCCATTGTAACCGTAGGTTGCTTAACTGTAGATAACCATTTTGTTGGAATTAGATGTACAAACCCAACGAAATAAAGAATAAATGTGAGAAAAAGAAATCAAGACACGAGATTTTATCCTGATTCAGCCTTAAACTAGGGCTATATCCATTGGAGGATTCCACTATAATTAGCACATCCCACCTCTCTGTTACAACTCTTAATTACGAAAGAAAAAGATTATATATAATAAGTAGCTCATGGGTCAAAGCCTAAATTATAAATAAAATATGAACCAAAACTATAAAAGTCTTTTGACGGCTTGGGGGTGTCACCCTTGCGACCCTCGTCGGGACAGCCTCGCCGGACCCTTGCCCACTCACCAGGGAGCAATACCCCTATGCCTTCTTATCGATGGAGACTATGAAGTGCACCTCATCACATTGGGTACCTGTTTAAAGTGACACCCATTTGTTAGAACAATTACTAAAAAAATCTTAAACTTATTGCATTTGTATCAATTCAATTTTAAATCTTTCAATTTGATCAATTTAGTCATAAACCTTTTGACGATTTGCCAATCGAAACCTAAACCTTTCAATTGAACAAATTTATTTTTAAATCTTCTAACGATTTGCCAATTTAGCCTTCCAACCAATTTTTGCCCCGAAAACCGTTGATGTGGTAGTCTAGTCAACACCGGTCATCTTACGTAGCACGGCCCGCGCCGACGTGAACAATTTTTGCAAAATTTTAATTTTTCTGATTTTTTTTTATTTTAATTTTTTCTTTTCTTTTATTGTTTTCCTTTTTCCTTTCTTTTTTTCTTCTTTTATTTTTTTCCAACCAAGGGCCGATGAGCTTGCCAGCAGACCCTTGCCAGCCCATATTGAAAGGTTTAGGACCGAATTGACACAAATACAATAGGTCTATGACTTTTTTTGGTAATTTCCATTAATTATAAACTAGTCTTCCAGCACATGAGTGTGCGCAATCAGATAATTGTGCGAATGACTTCCATTTCTTTTGAATGTCTTGAGAAATGTTCAGATATGAGCGTGCGTGTACGTACGTATGTCTGCAGACTTTGATTCCTCCTGCATCTTCAATAAGCCATTCGGTCATGCATCCTAATTTCTCCACAATAATCTCCAACTACCTCTCGACATAGGGATGACTTACAGACACTTCAGTGCCTTTAGCTACAGGCATTCATTGGTTGATGAATCCTTTTTTATTCAGACTCCAACTTCCTTTCATGTTTACTCCACTTAACCTCTGTCCATTGGAGACTCCCGATTAACGAACAATTCAGAACATTCCATCGATGGGCTTTGTGGGCCAATTGTATGGTTATGACTTTTATGATCAACGAGCTTCTTTAAGCGTTTTATCGAGCGGACTTTACGGGTTAAGTGTAGCGGTATGGCTTGCTTTGGGCCATTGGTTTCTTTATGTGCAGGCCCAGATTTTAGGGCTTATGTCAACATGACAAAGATTTGGTCCAGAACATTTGAGCCCATTGTAAATTGAAAAAAAATTCGGCCTCATCAGTTTTGATAGCGTAGCAGAAAAAAAAAAACCAAATCAAAAGATCTCGTTGATATATGAAGATTAAATTTCCATAAAAACAGTGAAGTTTGCCGAGAAAGAAAACATTGAAACTATATCATTACAACCAAGAAAGTTGAAATCTCGTGAAAGGGTGGAAGCAGTTTTGTCTCTATTTTTCCATGACCTTGATGTGCAAGCCTTCTCCGATGTCCAGAGTAGGACTTTCGGCGAATTTGACCTCTCGACCTTTATAAATCTGATCATATTCCAACAGAGAGAAAATGTTAGGAACCACACGGCTTTAGGCCATTGAACAGATGATCTTTTCCAGGATGTTGGTGTCTGAAAAGGGGAGACAAGTACCTGTATTTCGTCACCAAGACGTGTAGAAAAGTTGCCAGGAAAACTCTCGTATAGTCCGCTCCGGCACATTGTTTCATTCCCGATCCAAAAGGCATGAAATTCTTGAGTAGGGCATCTGATTTGCAGTCCTGGAATTCGAAAGCCCTTAACAAGTCAATTATAGTACGACATTTATAAGAATTTTATATCGTAATCGCTTGCAACCATAAAAGTTCCTATATACGACTCGTTTAATCTTGCTTATTTGTCCAAACTTTAGGTTTCCTATATGTAAACGGTAATTCTTGTTGAATTCAACCTTCCAGCGCCATGGATTGAACGTCGTAGGATCTTTATAAATGTCAGGATCAAAGCGAAAAGCGGTAGCGGATAACCAAACTCTCCAGCCTGCTGGAATTGTGTATCCTGTAAAGACATTTAACTCTCATCAATGTTCTAAATATGATTTGGTAATCAAAGTACTTATCGACATTCTAGACTCAAATTGAAAACGCATGAATCAACTATCATAAAAATGACCTACCATTCCATTCTACGTCCCTTTTTGCCCTCCTCAACATTCCAGGTGCGAGGCTTCCCAACCTTAGTGATTCATGTATTACCTGGTTTTTTCAATACCAACGTTAGAAGTATGTGCTGATAGTGCTAAAGAATTTGTCCATTTGGTTAGATTGCGTACATGAAGAGTTAAAGGCATCGATTTGTATTCTTTCCACGTGATCGAGGAGTCTTTAAATTCTCTTTGCTTTATTATGGCTTCATGCTCGTCCTGGAAAAATACGAGTAAAAACCCACTTAAAAGTGTTCAAAGAAATTCCGTTATATGCAATTTAGGGCGTAGTTAGAAAAGCATACCGTGACTTCTTCCAATGCTTTGGGATTCTCTTCGAGGAACATTAGAGCTAATGTCAATGTCGTCGAAAGAGAATCGAAGCTGACCCAAAGAAGTGAAAATATAAGGTGAACTATGGAATCCTCTTTTAGGAATTTCTCTTTGCCCATATCAGCCATGATGTGAGAAAGGTAGTCGTTGTGAGGTGTCTCCGACGAAGAAAACCGCTCTTTTACGATTCCTCGAATGATTGACAATGCCTTCTTATGGTCCTGCACAGATCTGAGCTTAATACTAATTCTTTCCATATACTGGAAATCAACTTCTAACAAAGAAATCCTTACCAAAAAAAAAAACTTCTAACAAAGAAATCGGTTCACTTTACCTTCATGCATTTGTAATGTAATGTACCTGGTATGTTCAACGGAATTGACTTAAGGCCCCGAATAAATGAAAAGAATAGGTCAAAAAACTCCTGCGATGATTGTGTAGGATCATAACTTAACAGTTGCTTTGCGCCTAATTCAATTGCCATCTTGCAAGAACATTAAAAGCAAATGCGTGTTAGATATGCCTATCACCCTTCTTAGAAAAAAAAGGAAAAAACGATTCAAGAGTGTTTTTGATCCAAGGATTTGGTCTTTGCTGTTCCGGTTGCATATTGTACGTCGACGGATTCTTGGTCTAACCAACTCTTTATGGTGACTCGAGACACTTCTTCCATCGAGGGAAGCAACTTCTCACTAAGACCCTCCACGCCGAAGCGCTTTAGAACCGTGCTTCGGATAATACTTGTGGACGTTCGGGATGTTGGTGCTGGCCTTGCTCTCTTGCACGAAAATCTTTGCGAACGTATCTAGAGACCACGAGTCAAACAGCTTCCCGTCTTGCTGGACGACAAACTGGCGGAATTCTGGATCGGCCGACACTACTACTGCCCGGCCCGCCACGCTCGTGCGGATTGTCTTTCCTTACCTGCGTCGAAAGAACAAAGAAGAGGGGCATTTCTATGTATCTTTAAGAATAACGAAATTGTAGCTCAAAAAAAAAAAAAGAATAACGAAATAAATTTTAGCAAAAAAAAAAGGAATAACGAAATAAAGTCATCATCTTGATTGCGAAATGGCAAATGAGATAGTATGAGTACCTTTGTATTCTCTTCTTGAGGAATGGATTGAGGTCCATAGAGTAACTAGGAACCATCAACTGAAGGGTCTCACCGACGAGAGGAAGCCCCAAAGAACCAGGAGGAAGAACACCATTGCACTTGGGGTTATTCCGCCTGTAAATCCAGTGAACTAGCCACGCGACGATCAACGCCAATGCCCACATTCCGATTGTCCACATCGCTTGTTTCTCTGAGAAGACGAGATGGTAATGGAGTGTGGAGGGAGATGATCGACCCAAGCTATGGTCTCTCTTTATAGAAAACTCTCTTCTTTTTTCTACTGAGATATGTGATGTGCATGCTTTGCTCAAGTTGTGTAAGTCCTGCTCGTGAAGGGAATTGAAGACTCCGCTGCGCTTCATGAGTCAAATAGAACTGTCTCATCTGTCTTCTTAGCAGCCTGCGAAAGTACAGCACGTGAAGGATATTGAAGGCTTTACCGCGCGTTAGTCAAAGAGTACCGTCTCATTTATCTTCAACAGAAGAGTACCGTCTCCAAGAGTACCGGCTTCAAATCTTGAGTCTTCTTCATCAAATGCGCAGCCTGTGGAAGTCCTGCGCAGCATGAAGGAAATTGAAGACTTCGCCGCGCGTTAGTCAAAGAGTACCGTCTCATTTGTCTTCAACAGAAGAATAAAAATCTCTCTTAAATGAGACCTGTGCAGTCCACAAAATCAGCAAGATGACATATGTGAATGGACTTTAGATCGGGTATTGTCCAATGAGAGAATTCGTAATTGTATAACAGAAAAGTAAAAGGAAAAATCTACCGAATATCTCTAACTAATTATAAAAAAATATACCAAATATTACGCTAACTAATTATAAAAATAAATCTTAACTAATGATAAGAGATAAACCAAATATTAGAAAAACAAAATGTAAATCAATGTAAGTCTTTGGCAAATCTTCTGTAATACTCCCCCTCAAGTTGGCACACGGAGGTCATGAATGCCCAACTTGAGAAATGTAAATCAATCTCGACCTAATGCCTTGGTAAAAATATTTTCCAATTGAAGTCTAGTGGGTACGTGCTCGGTTTTAATGGTGCCTGAGTGTACATGTTCGTCAACAAGTGATAATCAATATCAATGTGCCTTGTTTGTTCATGAAATACCGGGTTTGCTGCTACGTGTAAGGCGCTTTTCCCAAAAATAACAGAGTTTGAGTATGATTGATTAAATAAGCATGTGTTGATATGCATTCACCCTAAAAACAAATTGGTAAATTCGCTTGAAAACAAAGTGCTTGTGCTACATTAAGGACGTGTCAGTGTTTTCTTTCGACTCGCCCATTTTGCTGTAGCTTGTAGGTGCATGACTCCGCTTTCTGAAAAAGAAAATCCTTCACGGAATTAGAAAGAAATTCATGGCCATTAGCACTCAATGCCATTTTAACTGCTCGATCAAATTGGATTTTTACCATATTATAAAAATTAACAAAGACTTTGTACGTCTTTGATTTTTCCTTTGTCAAGTAGACCCAAACTGCCCGATTATAATGATCGATGATGGTTAAAAATAATGTGCACCGGAGAGACGCCCTGTCTGAAATGACCCCCAAACATCACAATGCGACAAATCAAAACATCCACCGACTTTATTACTATTTAGAGGAAATGATGAACGGGTTTGTTTTGCATGACAACATACATCACAAAAATCAACCCTTTCTTTATTTATTTCAATACCATTGATCAAATTCAAAACTTGCCATCATGGGTGCGCCGCTTGTTGATGCCAAATGTCAATAGTGTCACCTGACCACTGGAAATGCCGAATGAGTGCTCATATGTCCGAGATAATCAAACCCTTCTCGAAAATTAGCCACTCCAATTGATCTCTTCGAGGATAGGTCCTATATGACCTATCGAGAAGAGAAGAAAGTTACTAAGCATTGCAAATTCGAACTCAACTTTCCGATAGAAATAAGATTGCTTGAAGTTTGGGACATATAACATATTGCGCAAAATAAAATCAAGGCTTAAATAAACATTGACTCTTTTAATGGTGCAAGTCATTTTTCTATTAGGAGTTTGTATAGGATATGCACCGTGATGTTCTCGGTCGATATAGAAGCTAAAGCTGCCCTGTCATATGTTTGGAGGTGCCACTATCAATAATCTAATTTGCGGAGACATCATTGGGCCAGCAGAGCTTACTTGTGAGTTGATCATTCAAAGCGAATAATTTCATCACCATGAGCAGATTGACCAAATGTTGATATCGATTGCTGGTAATTGTTGTTGTTGTCTCAGTCCCTTTCAGACCTCCTCGATTGGTGTATGCAATATTGTCAAAATCATCGCTGCTAGCCTGTGCGGAATGCACAAGCATTTTGGGAGGATTCCTTTTGTGTGCCTTTCTACCTCGCCTTAGCTTCCAATTCGGAGGATATCCATTCAAGTCTCACAACAATCTTGTGCTCAACCTTCCCACAATGGTCACATCTATGTTTCCTGAACAGTATTTTCCTTGGGTTTGCTCTTCCAACCAGGCTAGCTGCACCCTTGATCTTTTCTTCCCTCTCCTAGATAATTGATTGTTGGTGAGCATAGAATAAACCTTATCGAGGGACAGGAGTGCCTCGAGGTTGAAAATTTGAGAATGAACATTCCTATAAGTCTCAGCATGGGGCCCATAAGAAAATGGTGGATCTTCTCCACCTCCTTGTTCTTTGCGTATTTCATGGCTGTAGCACATGTATGTCATCATAGTCATTGAGTTCATCCCACAAGACCTTCAATTTGTTGCAGTATTCCACATTGAGAGTCCTTGCCATAGTAGCCCAATCTCAGTTTTGATCTTGTGAATATGAGGTCTGTTACCTTGAGCGAATCTCTCTTTTAATTCGTACCATATTACCTTTGCTTCTTCTACGTATGCCATGCTTCCCTATAGATTCTTGTCAAGGGAATTGGAAATCCATGTTACTCTCATGGTATTTTAGATGCTCCCGACATTAAATGCAGGTGCTCTTGGATTTGGTTACTCTAGCAATCTATCAATAAACCTGAGTTTATTTTTAGCTCGCAATGTGCATCTCGTTGCATTTAACCATGTTGCATAGTTATCTCAGGTCAACATGCATAAAACGAGTAGGCTTTCAGGTTCTCTGGAGGTGTTGAGATAATATGGAGAGGAAAGGTCAATCACCTTTGTAGACACTTCCGTGGCCATATCGCAAACGATGTAGGTCAAATGTTTAAGCTCTTCTCTCTGATATCATGAGAGAATTCATAATTGCTTGTATTGGTCATCGTACAATACAAATATTTATACAAGGTATTGTGTAACGGAAAGGGAAAAGAAAAGATATACCAAAAATTCTCTAGCTAAAAACAAAAAAGTAAATCCTAGATAGTGATAAGAGATACACCAAATGTTAGAAAAATAGATGTAAATCAATGTAAATCTTTAACAAATCTTCTGTAATATCCAATGGCTCAAACTCAAGACATAATTTAACATGAAGTAATTCTAGGTTTTTCTGCATAAGCTGTCCAAATCACAAGAAGTAGACCTGATTATAATAACTGCAATCATTAGGTGGCAGGGGTTGACCTAATTACAATGAATGCAATCATTTACCCGTAATCTATCGTGTTCCCTCCACGTAGTGATAAGCATACCACTTAACGTTCTATATGTTCCGGTCATGCTCATGTGTTTGAACATAACTCATAAAATATCACAAATCATAGTTGTAATGAGAGAGATGGTTAACTAATCCGTAAACAATAAATGTATGTGTTGCACAATATCCTTTTGAGGGATTGATGATCTCATGTTTATATGGATCCACGTTGTAAAGATTGCACAACTGAAACATTTGAAGATTTTTTTTGTTGTAAAAAGGTTCTTGAAACAAAATGGTTTTCTATAATGCTCGAGGATATTAAGGACCTTTTATTTTTCGTTCTGTGTTTATAAGTTCAAAAGACTTCTTGAAGATCATAAAAGAGCTCTCGTTTTGCATCCATAACAACGCAACCACAACTACAGCTCAATTTGCGGTTGCAATAACATGACGGCAACTGTAGCAGAAGATCAGCACAATGGAATTTGAGGTTCTGTCAAGGCGACTACTGCTACCAACAGCACCAATGTGAACGGCGCGAGTTGTATAGGGGCTGCAATGACTGGATTGGCGGAAATTGACAAGCAAGCAAGCAAGAAGAAGAAGAAGAAGGGAAAAGGGAAAAGAGTGTTCAAGAAGAAGGGAAAAGAGTGTTCTTGAACTAGATTTTAAATTGAGATGACGCTCCATGTCAATGATGATACTCGATTGAGCGGGAGCAATACATTGAGCCGATTTCAGAAAGTTTAGGCACTTAACGGAGCAAAAGATCTGGTTCGTAAAAGAACAAACTTCATATAAACAGTGAAATGTGCCGAGAAAGAAAACATTGACCATTTTACTGCATCAAAGAAAGTTGATATCTGGCGAAAGGGTGGCAGCAGTTTTATTTCTATTTTTCCATGACCTTGATGTGCAAGCCTTCCCCAAGGTTTAGAATCGGATTTCGGCGAATTTCACCTCTCTTGACCTTTATATATCTGATCATATTCCAACAGATAGAAAATGTTAGGAACGACATCGCTGTAGGCCATCGAATTCAAGCACTGGACTATCTTTTCAGGAAATGTTCGTATTGAGAAGGGGAGAGAAGTACCTATATTTCGTGACCAAGACGTGCAGAAAAGTCGCCAAGAAAACTCTCGCATACTCCGCTCCAGCACATTGTTTCATTCCCCATCCGAAAGGCATGAAATTCTTCCGCATCACATCTGATTCGCAGTCCTGGAATTCGAGAGCCCTTAATAATTCAATTAAAGTACGGCATTTAATTCAGAACCTAAATCGCTTGGGACCATAAAACTTCATAAATAGGACTCCTTTAATCTTGTTTATTTGTCTAAACTATAGGATTCCCATCTGCGAACCCCAATTCCCCTATTAAATTCAACCTTCCAGCGCCATGGATCAAATGTAGCAGGATCTTTGTACGTCTCGGGGTCCAGGTGAAAAGCAGAAGTGGCTATCAAAACTCCCCAGCGCGCCGGAATCGTGTATCCTGCAAAGAATTCCAACTATCATCAAGGTTCTGAATATGACCTGGTTATCAAAGTACTTATCAATATTCTCAATGCAAAAAGAAAGCACACGGATCGACTATTATAGAAGTGACCTACCGTTCCATTCTACATCGCTTTTTGTCCTCCTTAACAATCCAGGTGAGACGTTTCCCAACCTTAGTGATTCATGTATTACCTGGTTTTTTGAATACCAACGTTAGCAAGGACTCTAGTAAATGCAGATTGTGCCAAAAAAATTGTCCATCTGGCTAGATTGCATACATGAAGAGTGAAAGGCATCGATTTGTATTCTTCCCACGTGATCGAGGAGTCTGAAACTTCTCTATTCTTCATTATGTTCTCATGCTCTTCCTGGAAAAGTACGAGTAAAAACCCAATTAAGAATGTTCAAAGGGATTCCGTGTTACACTTAATTCAATCTGTAAGTAGAAAGGCGTACGGTAATTTCTTGCAATGCTTTAGGATTCTCTTCGAGGAACATTAGAGCTAACGTCAACGTTGTGGAAATAGAATCCGAGCTGACAAAAAGAAGTCCAAATATGAGCTGAACCACAGAATCCTCTGTCAAGAATTTCTCTGTACTCATATCTGTCATGATACGAGAAAGATAGTCGTTGTATGGTGTCTCTGGCGAAGAAACCCGAGCTTTTACGATTTCTCGAATGATTGACAACGCCTTCTTATGATTCTGCACAGACCTAAATTTAATAGCAATCTTTTTCGTGTATTAAAAATCAAGTTCTAACAAACAAATCGGTTCACTTTTACCTTCATGCATTTGTAATGTGCTGTACCCGGTATGTTCAAAGGGATTGACATAAGGCCTTGAACAAATGCAAAATATAAATCTCCCAATTTCTCTGATGATCGTGTCGGATCATAACTAAACAGTTGCTTTGCGCTGAATTCAATAGCCATCTAGCAAGAACATCAAAAGCTATTAAGTGTTGGATTTGTCATCTCCCTACTTAGAAAAAAGGAAAGAACGATTCAAAAGTTCTTAAAGTTCAAGGATTTGGTCCTTACGATTGTGGTGGCGTATCTTATGTCGACTGATTCTTGGCCTAACCAGCTCTTTATACTCACTCGAGACGCTTCTTCCATCAAGAGAAGCAACTTCTCCCTCAGGACCTCCATGCCAAAATGCTTTAGAACCATGCTTCGGATATACTTGTGAACGTTTGGGATGTTGGTGCTGGCCTTGCCCTCTTGCGCGAAAAGCTTTGCGAACGTGTCCAGAGCCCATGAGTCGAACAGCTTCCCGTCTTGCTGAAGGACAAAATGGCAGAATTCCGGATCGGCCGAGACTACTATTGCCCAACCTGCCACGCTCGTCCGGAACGTCTTTCCATACCTGCGTCAAAAGAACAAAGAAGAGGGGCATCTCTAGTTATTGTTAAGAATCACAAAATGAAGTCAACTTCTGATTGTGAAATGGCCAATGAAATGGTTTTGAGTACCATTGTATTCTCTTCTTGAGGAATGGAAGGAGGTCCAGAGAGTAACTAGGAACCATCAACTGAAGGGTCTCGCCGATGAGAGGAAGCCCGAAAGAACCGGGAGGAAGAACGCCATTGCACTCAGGGTTCCTCCATCGGTAAATCCAGTGAGTGAGCCATGCGATGATCAATGCCGACACACACGTTCCGATTATCCACATCGCTTGTTCCTCTGGAGAGAAGACCAGGCGGTAATGGAGCGTTAGAGGGTGATGATCAATGCAAGTTGTTCTCTCTTTATAGATGTATCTCTCTTTGTGGAGATTCGTTATGTGCATTCTTGGCTCAAGTTCTGTGGTCTTATAGATATGACGCAATTATGTTGTTTTCCTGAAAAGCACTACAAATCACAAGAAGTTAACCTGATTATAATAAGTTCAATAATTAGGTGAGCATGGGTTGACCTGATTATAATAAGTGCAATGATTTCCGTGCAATCCTTGGTTGGTGATAGCCAAAACTATGACGTTCCTTAAAATCAGGCGATGGTCATGAAGGGAATGGTCATGAAGGGAACATCGTTCATTTAAAATCACAAAAGATGCTTGAAATGAGAGGGATCTTTGAACTAATCCGAAAATGATACACAACCCTACTCCCTTAAATATCATTTGAAGGATAGAGGGAAAAGTGTCAGAAAAGTCATAAACCTTTTGCGTTAGTACCAATTTAGTCATAAATCTTTGGGAAAAAACCACCAAAATTCCCAAACTTTATCACTTGTGACACATTTATCCCAAACTTTTTTTTGTGTCATGAAAAATCTCAAACTATGCAACTTATGACACATTTACTCAAATATACCGTAGCCTAAGGCATTTTAGTTTTTTTGCTCTTTTCTATTTTTTTTCTTTTTTCCGGCCGGGGCTGCCCTCGCCCTGCCCAGACGAGGGCTGCCCTCGCCTCGCCGGCGTCGGGCAAGGGACCCTCGCCCCGCCCAGGCGAGGCGAAGGCTGCCCTCGCCTGGGCAAGGCAAAGGTTGCCCTCGCCTGGGCGAGGCGAGGGCTTCCCTCGCCCCGCCCAGGCGAGGGCGGCGTCGAGCAGCCCTTGCCCCGCCCAGGTGAGGGCGAGGGACCCTCGCCCGACGCCGGCGAGGGCAGCCCTCGCCTGGGCGGGGCGAGGGAAGCCCTCGCCTGACGCCGGCGGGCAGCCCACTCCCCGCCCAGGCGAGGGCAGCCATCGCCTCGCCCTCACCGACGAGGTCGCCGGAGACCTCGTCGGTGAGGGGAGCCCCCGATGGAAAAAAGAAAAAAAACAGAAAAAAAATAGAAAATGGGAAAAAGACTAAAATGCCCTAGGTTACGGTATATTGGGGTAAATATGTCACAAGTTGCATAGTTTGAGGTTTTTCATGACACAAAAAAAAGTTCGGGGTAAATGTATCGCAAGTGGTAAAGTTTTGGGTTTTTGGTGATTTTTTCCCTAAATCTTTTTTTGTTGCAATTGAGTCCTTCCGACTAATCTTTGAACTAATTCAAATATATCGCGTGAAAATGGATTTATGCTACTTTGAGAGTTTACGGAATTAGCTCACATTTAGTGTTGCAAAGCTACAACGCATAAGGATTATCTTCTTCTTTTTTTGTTGTATATTTGTTTTTGTAACAATGTAGTTTTCTATGATACTGAAAGATTTGAGGGACCATTTTTTTTTTGTGTTGATAAGTTAAAAAGATTATTCGAAGTTCATAAACGACCTTACATCTCTCCCTTTTGCACCTACAACAACGAGACTACCGGGATTTGCAATCGCAACAACATGACCACAATAGTACTAGAAGGCAAGAACCAAATGGAATTTGCGGTGGTGTCAAAACGACCATCACTACCAGCAGCAATAATGCGAACAACACACCTCCTATATTTAAAAATTAAAAACAAAATTATCCACGTTAGCGTCAGCCGTACCACGTAGGACGGCCGGCATTTACGTCAGCAACTTCTAGCTTAAATTGATCGGATGGACTCAATTGAAAAAATGTGATTAAATTGTCCAATTGAAAGATTTATGACTAAATCGGTACCCAATGCAATATGTTTAGGATTTGTTGTGACCTACCCGTCCTGATCGGGAGGATACAAAATTGATAGGTGAGATCCTGAGGTATTTGTCGATGGATGTAAACATTAATTGATTCGTTTGAAGGACAAACCAAATGATTTATTAATTCAAGGAATGAGGCACTTCCAAGCCTTATACCTTATGTGACGAGAATTGTCTAGACTAAGCATTCAATTGGAGTCGCCACTAGTCCATAATCAAGGATTGGCTAAAAACCCTTGTCGAGACGTGGGAGTGTCATATAGATATGCGCGAAAATCAGAGATTCTAAGGATTGAGGACTTGATTACACTAGTGATCTAACTAGTGCCTTTCGATACCTAAACTTGAACGCTTGCAAACTAATGCACCAGGATGCCTATCAAAAAAGCTTAAGATTCCACCTAACCATGCAAAAAATGGAAAATAACAACCAATGTATTAAAGGTGCGCAACCAAATAATTATAAAGAAAATAAACAACCAGCGACCTAACATTGTCTCTAAAAAAGAAAAGGCAATCAAAAGCCCTAAAGTAAAGCCTTAATGGCTTGTTCAATTTTTTTTTGGGAAATTTTCAAAGATTTTCTCAATTTTTACAAGTTTTAAATTAAATCTAGAATGAAATTAAACACTAAGATCTAATGAAATTACCCTAGAAAAGATTTCTAAACATTTCTAAATTTTTCTGAATTTTTTAATTTTTTATTAATAAAATAAGCATTCCGTATCGGGTCCCCTGACCCGATCTGACCCGGCTCTCTGACCCATCCGAATTTTCAAGTTTTTATTTTTTTCTATTTTTTTCTATTTTTTTCCTTTGGCTTTTTCTAATTTTCTTTTTCCCCTATTTGTTTTTCTCTTTAATTTTTTATTCCCCTTTTTGTTTTCTTCAGCCCAGACTGGACGGCTTCTTCCTCATGGGCTCACCGAGAGCTCACTGGGAACGTCTTCTTCTTGGTGAATCGCCGGCAACCCAAACTCCGAACAAAAATTGGTTTCTTCGAGTGGCATCGACGACGAATCTGCTCAGACCGAAATTGCAACTCTACCATCACCGAACCAAAGTCCCTAAACCAGCACCGCTGGCCACTAAATCGCTAACATCGGCGACACACTTTCGTTTCCCGACCATCAAACTTCCAGCGACAACAATAAGCGCTAAAACGCAAACAAACAGACATACATGCATATGAAACGGAGATAGTAAGCTAACGGTGGCGGCCTCATACCGCGGGCCTCTCGGATTGGGAAGGAGTTCTCTGGCGGGGAGACTCGGACGATGTGCAGACCATGGCATAAACACAAGAAAAACACAAAGTCAGTATTGATTCGATGAACAAGAGTACCAAACAAACACAAAGACCGACTTCTAGGCACCGATTCCACAAAAAATCATTCGAACTTCCATTTAGACATTTCATCGAACATGTGCTATGCAAGTTGAGATAGACACTCTTGAGTGAAATTCAATGCGATTTCTAAACGTCCATATATCACAACAAACTCATCTTGGTTTACCCAGAAACGTTCGGAACTTTCAGACCCGAACTCGGCACCCTAAGCCCACACTGTCTCATTGAGGCATTTCATCAAACACGTGAGGCGCGAACAAGAAAAGGGGTTACAGAGCTGGTTTTGACGAGATTCATGGCTTTTTTTTGACATACGACGCTCGAAACCGCTCCTTTGAGCATAAAACAGGTGTCATTCTCCATTGGAGGAGACAGGCGACAACCGAATAGGCTCGGTGTGCCTGGCACCCGAGAGGCAGGGGAGGGGGACCAAAACAGGGGAAGACGATGAAGACCCACCTGGTTCGGGGCTGACTGGAATGAAGCGCGGCGGCTTGAGGCTCGACGGGGGACGACGGCAACTCAGATGGACGACCAGTCAAAGAGCAAAAATTTCTCTGTTTTGGCTCTCTCGGTTCCCTCTCCGTCTCTCCCTCCGGAACCCCCTGGTTCGTGTGGCCGTGAGGCGACCAATGGTGGCCGGTAGGTGGAGCCTTCAATGGGAACGATGGCGACTCGAACGGACCGCCGGTGAGCAAACAAAAATTTCTTCTTCTTCCCTTTCTCTCTCGGCTCCCCTCTACCGCGAGGAGCTCGGACGACCAAAAATGAGAGTGGCTAACTCCAGTATTTGCGGGCTCAAATGCAAGGCGGAGAGGGGGAAGAGATTCGCCCAGCCACCTCCTTGCCGATCGAGAGGCCGGAACACTCTCCTCTCTAAACCCCTCAATCTACCATTTTTTTTTCTCCCTTGTCCCTTCTCTGTTTCTTCTTTTTCAAGCTCTCTCTGTCGGTGTCTGTCTCTCTCTTTGGTTTCGGGAAGCCCCCTGTTTTTAACCTCCTCTGGACGTGTCTTCCCAAGGGAGAGAAGAGAACGTGCCTGTCCATGGGGAAGAGCTCCCCTTTTGTCTTCTCTCTCCTTTTTTTTTTTTCTTCTCTTTTTTTTTGATAATAATTTTTTAAATAAAATAAAAGGAAAATATGTTTTACTAAATTTTGTTAATGCAAATGCGCCTAATATCTATGTGTCATGTAATTTAATGAAAATATTTTTGCTTAGGGGTTAAAAATAAATTCCTAATTTTTTATGCACTTAAACCCTAAATGACTATGCAAAATTTAGGTGTTAACATGACTTTTTTTATACTTTTTCCGTCGTCATTCAATTAATTTAAGTTCATGGACAATATTGAATATTTAAAAAAAGAAGACACTATTTCCACCTTATTTTGACTAAAAAACTCCTTTTTAAAGTAACTAACCAAAATGCCTTTCTCTCTCTCTTCAAAGTATCGTTTCCTTTTTTCATTATACACACCAACAAAACTAGCTTTATTTCTATGATTTCTCTCATCAGTTTCACAAATGCATCATGTTATCACTTTGCTTAGAGAAGTTGTTAATTTTAATTTATGGCATCATATTTTTAAGCAATGTTACAGAGAATATTAGAAATTTCCATTTATGATGGCTTATGTACACAATTAATTCCCTATTTTTCTATAGATAATTTGAGCAAAAATATATTTCAAAGTTGAAAATTAAATTTCAATGTAATTATCTAGTCGATCTTGATCAAAAATGGAAAAAAAATTGATCAAAGTATGGATTGGTTAATTTCTTAGAAGAATTATCAAACATTAAACATGTGTATACTTAGACCATATCGAAACAAAAGATAAGGCACAAAGAAAAAAAAATAGACTTCTTGTTGTTCTTCAATCATGGAGAAAGTAATTAATATTGATTATAAATTCAATGTAATAGCAATGGATCATAACTTCAAAAATATTCTAAAACTTTCCTCTGGAATAATGTGATGTGAGTATGAAAGTGAAGAAGGTGTAACTAGATTTTCAACCTTCATTTTACAATTCAAATAAATTGTGAAAGCACAAAAAAAGCGATGTTTAACTTTAGAAACCTACAAATTTATTCCGGAAAAAACACACACACGGTCAAGATCGGCTAGATAATTAGATTGAAATTGACATTTCAACTTTGAAATGTAGATTCACTCGAACAAAAAATAGACAATTAATTATGTATTCAGAAACCGTTAAAAAGGTTACGAATGAATCGATGTTTCCGGACTAGAATTAGTATAGGAAAGGTATTTGTAGCTAGTATTCAATGCAGATTATATTTGGAACTTGGATCCAATTGCTTCACGAGGGATGAGCACCCTTATTAGAATCATAGTCTAATAAAAGAAAACATCAAGCTATTTGTACGTATTCACGTGTAGCACACCTGGTACATAGTCTATGGAATTGTTTTTTTCGTAGTAGTTAATGCTACCTAGCGTCTCTATTAGAAAACATCAAGTGGTAAATCTCAAGTTATTGATGTTTCAGTTGATTTTTATATTTTAATCCTAGCATTTCCCACAATTTCCTCCCTTTTTGGATATTAAAATTCCTAATATTTTGATACATTCCTATTGAAATATATTAATTGATAACTAAAAGATAATGCAAAGGTCAAACAATCCTCTGAACATTTTTTTAGTCGAGATAGTGATGTTTCTTCTGACTTTCTATTTAACAAGTACGAGCGTTTCCCGCGTTGCTGTTCTTTTTTTTTTTTTTGGCTTTGTTCGTGCACGACTCCTTCTGTGCTTTTTGTTTACTAATTTATCCAATCCTTATGTACCCCTCTAAGATGATATTTTGTTGGGCGTAATTGAGGCATTTATATTGTGAAACTGACGAGAGAGATGATAGAAATAAAATCAGTTTTGTTGGTTAGTTTGATAAAAAAAAAGAAAACAATACATGCAGAGAGAGATGAAGGATATTTCTGTCAGTCAACTAAAAAAAAAACAGAGTGTCTTATCCAAATTGAGGGTGGAAATAGGGTCGACCTTAGAAAATAGTCCAGAAACTTAGTTTGAATATGTACCGAAAGTTCAAGAATCACATGAACAAATTAAAAGTTCAGGGACGATTTGTAAATAAGGCTAAATTTCATAAACTACATTAAATAAATTAAAAATTCATGCACCATATTATATATTGAGTCAAAATTTAAAGATAATTTATATCATTTATCCTTCATATTTCTCATATCGTGTTTACAAGTCAAAAAGACTACTTGAAGATCACAGAGGACTTATATGTCTCCTTTTGCATTTATAACACTCAGCTACCATCGCTTTTGGATTTGCGATTGCAATAGCTTGATCACAACCGTATCAGACGACGAGTGCACGATCAAATTTGAGGTCATGTCAAGGCAACGGCCACTATGAGAGCACCAACGCGACCGACACGCCTTTGTTTAAAAAACAAACTTTTCAAGAAGTGCTTTTGTCCACAGTAAAAGTAGTTAAGGTCGTGCTTCGCGAGCTCATTTGTCGAGTGAGTCTGCAGTTGATTCTTCTTCTTTATCGATTGGTTTTGTAGTTTTTATTTCCTCTAAAAGTTTTTGCACCTATGTGCGGTTTCATTTGGGTCTATTCTAAAACTTTTCAGCCGCATTTAATTTCTGCTCTGGTCAAACAAATGGTGTGATTGTGCCAGTTGGTCATTAGAAATTTGTTTATCCAACGAGGAAGATCTAAATCTAGTCAACGATGACATTTTGTGACCCGATTTTTCCATTATTTCATTACATCATCTTTTTTATTGTAAGCCAGTACAAAGAATGCTATTTCTAGCTCAATTCGATTGTGGGAACCAAACAAAGGAATAGGAATAGTAATTCCCTTTAGATTTCCATACAATCTTCCATTTTTATTTCGATATGATTCCATTTCTCTTGATCGAAAATGCGTTTGGGCCTTATTTGGTGCGCTGTTGAATTTGGATTATTCATGGAATAGGATCCCAATTCCTTGATTTTTGTGTTTGGAAAGAAACATGAACTTGAATTTGGATTCTTCATGGAATAGCATTCCTTAAAGAATATGGATTTGATTACTTAACTTCACCTATCATCGGGAATACAGCATCACCTATTATTACAAAAAAAATAGCATATTTGATAAATACATTTGAAATTTTTTTTATCTAATTAAAAAGAAATGAACTAGTGGACCAGCTCAATTGAGCTAGCATATTTGATAGATACATTTGACAGACATATGCTTGTGCAAGACGTCGCTAGTCGTGAACTAGTGGGCGGACCAGCACAATTGATGGTGGCGGCGGTCCGCGATCTTCAAGCCCATCAACCTCCATACATCTCAGAGCTTAGTCGTGATTTAATCTCTTTGGACCTCTGAATCTAAATCGCATCTTGAATTCCTAAGTAATGACGCACACCATCATAGCAATGGAGGTCATCAGCCTCACGCGACTACAGATCTGGGGTCGTGCTAGGGGGCGCGACAACATCTGTTACAGCTTATTGACGGGGTCATGAGAACCCATCATTCTAAGAATCAGCCAAGTGACAAAGTCCTAAGTAACGCCATAGAATAGCGCACCATCGAAGCCACGGAGGTCGTCATCCTCACACGAATACAGCTCGGGGGTCGTGCTAGGGGGTGTGACATAGACGGGTTGCGAGAACCCGTCATTCTAAAAATCAGCCAAGCGACAAAGTCGAGCCCCCACACCAAGGCCGAGTTTCCTAGCCTCGTGCATCCATAATTTGGAGTCACACAAGGGAACATCCTGGTTATAACCTCCATGGTGATTGATAGATTGAGAGACACAGAGAGAGAGTTCGATAGATTGAGACAGAGAGGGAGCAAGTGAAACGAGGGGGCATGGGATGTCATCTGTTGATGGAGGCTTGACGGCAGGGGCTCATAACAGTGATGGTCAAGCGACGTCTCGGCAATGGGCGGACGGATGGCCACGGATGGCCGGCCATCATCAAGCATCATCTACCATATCGATATGGCTGGGTGTCTTGGAAAAGAAGACCAGAGCAGGGAAAAATAAGGAAGGACAAAGGAGAAACCTAAAAACGGAGAATCTATCTCCGCCCATTCAATGGCATAACATGATTTCTTATAAGTTTTCCAATTCTAAAATGTTTAGCTATGCAAGAATTGCTCCAAGCTAAGATCATCAAGTTGAAATAGAGATGATTCCACAGTGATTTCTGTGGAGGCAGAAAGAGTAGATCCAACGATTCAGTCCTCAGGCTCGCACATATACATCACCATCCGGGAGAAAGAAATCATTCTAGTCGATCCAGAACTAAGCCATCAACGCAAACAAGAATTGATGGAAGAAGCACACGAATCTTGTTAAGTCCAATATCAGCAGAAAACTTACTACAAGACGAAGTCCACACATCAATCCAAGTAATATCCAACTGCAAACACTCCAAGTGATGCTAACATGTAATTAAATTAACAAATAAGAGGCTCTCAGATTGAGGTTCTAGACATCAAAGTCCTGGTATTGCTGAAGGACCTGGGCGCAGCCGGACAAGGGCTGGTCTATCACGAATCCCATGTTGTTGGCGAATCGGTCGTCCGAAGCGATCCCGTTGTAGCGCGTGAGGATGACACGGGCGCGGTCACGTCCCGCGGCTGGCTTCTTGCAATTGGGCTGCGGGCTGCTCACGAGCATGGCGTCGCAGAGCTGATCCAGGTGATCCTCTGAGACGAACATCTTGTAGGTTCCGGTGGAGTCCGTGGTTGCCTCCTGGCTATACAGGGGCTTCATGCTTGTCCTGTCCTTGCATTCCACTTTCACCTTGGCACCTGTCGAATCAGTCCAACGGAAAATGCGGTTAAGCAAAGTAATCTCAAGAGCGACACGCCCTTACAGACAAAACAGCCCAATTATAGGATGATACACATCGCATATAAACTAGACCTACAGTTACAATCATGAGGAGTGTTGGGCAAGTAGACACCCAATGTCCTCTCATTCTCTATTTGCCAAAAGCTTTCTTGCTTGTCTAACAAGCTCAAAGATTGCTGCATTTCACCTAATGATGAACGAATACTGCCCCAGCTTTTGTTGTTCGCGGAAAGAACTGCTTAAGAATAAAAACTACAAACAGCAGCAAGCAACGACAAGATACGCCAATGGGGTAAGTTAATCATCCCAAAAGATCAAAAGGGACACATCAAGAGGCTCTATTGACAAGGGTGGGCATTTGCAGTTCCAACTTCCATCTCTTTCCAACTAGCACTCACAGAGGCTCGACAGCCACCGTCGAATCATCTATGTCCTACTTGAAATGCACTTGAAAACGTCCACAAGGGTTTGTTCCTAACTCAGTTAGCTAGCTTCACCCGATATCCAGAACTCGCAATCTACACCAGATCTGCCCGACTCGAGACGATTTTACCAAAGAAACGACCACTGTAAACCCCTACACACGGTCAAACAAATCGATCTCTTTTGACTAGCTCCAAGTTGCAAATCTACAGAGTCTTTCCATGCTACCCTCCCAAAATCTACGAATGCTCAAATCAAACCCTCCACCAGGTGAACCAACTTCGCAAGGCAGTCGAACGAAACATCGACATTCAAGTTACACGCCACACCACATAGCCGCTACTATCGACCGGCAATCACCTAGGAGGACGCACGCACTCCCTATTCACTACTCTGTCCCCCGCTGCACTCCACCAACCACACAACACAACAATCGACACCCCAGCAAAGCCACGGACGCAGGAATGCAGCCACCGTACACGCAGATCCTAACATCCACCCACCCGATCCACGCCACACCAACCCCAGATCTAAACGAAAAACCACGAAGCTACAACAAAGGCGGCTGCAGCAGTAACAGTAGACTGCACGCCCCGTCTTCCCCGGGTGAAAAAAAAAAAAAACGAGCGAAAGCGGAAGCGCTACTACTCATAAGTCGCAAATGGGTTCGGCGAAACGGCGGTTTACCGGCGATGTAGGTGGAGGCGGGGGTCTCGAAACCGGCCTGGCAGGTGTCGCAGTAGACCTTCCCCGTCACCGTGAGCGGGGTCCTCGTGGGCCGAGCGGCGGCGGCGATCGCCGGGATCAAGCAGAGGGCGAGCAGGGCGACCAGCCTCGCCATTTCCGTTTCTCGAAAGGGTTCTCGCTTTTTTCGGGGTTCGGCGATGGCTTGGGGGGGAATCAAGAGGAGGGGATGAGAAGCGAAGGAGGAGCGAGTGCGCACAGAGGGAAAGCGAAGAAGGGAGAGCAGCGATGATATAAAGGGGAAGATGAAAGGGCAAAGAGGAGGAATCGAGGGGGACGGGGGGAATCTGGTACGGAAGGGCGTACGATGTGCCGGTGCTCGGTCGTGCTGCGGGACGCTTGATTCGCGGACTGGGGCCGGAGAGTCAAGAGGTGAGGAGAACGGAGGGCGGGATGAGAGGGAGGGAGGTGGGAGGGAGGAGCAGGGGAATAGCGCGGGTGGGGGTGTGTCGTGATTGCGGAGGGGGTGCTGAGCTGTCAGCTGTCGGTTGTCACATGGGGGTGCGATGATTCCATCTGCAGCGAAGAAGGAGCCAAATTTTGTGTATGGAAAAAAAAAATTAATAAATGAACCGGGCTCATACGCACCGTTAGATGAGATGGGCCCGAGGGAGGGCCCACCTGATCCGACGGTCCGCGTCGGTTGAGATCTCATGCTACCGGCGCACGGGAAATAAGTGCTCGACGATACAGAGGAAGCAAAAGAGAGCTGCAATCAATGATGCCGCGTTCGGCGGTGGCAAAGCAAGGGAGGTTTTCAAAAGAAACCGCGTATAAATGTAGAACGAAGGAGGCCGTTTCTTTCCTCGCGGGCCAAGCCCAAAAGTGATGGGCATACAGCCCATATTGCGAGATTGAAAACATTTTTATTGAGGAAAATTGTCCAAAAAGTTCTAAATTTATTTTGACAATTCAACCTTAAACTTTTAAATTTTATCAATTCAGTCCTAATCCTTTTGATAATTTGCCAATTGAGTTCGTCCAGTTAATTTTGGCCGGAAATTGATGACAAGGATGTTGGGTATTCTACATGATACAGCCAGCGCTGATATGGATATTTTTAATAAAATTTTAAATTTCTTTTGTTGTTTCGAGGGATGGCCGAAGACCCCCACTGGCTACAGGCGAGGGCTGCGATGCCCTTGCCAGATCTAGCCAGGCGAGGGCTCACTCACGCGCCCACGCTTTGGCCAACCAGGACCACTAAGCCTTGTCTAGCCACATCGAGGGCTGCAAGCCCTCACCTAGTGGCTGATGAGGGCATTGTAGCCCTCGCTAGCCATTTCTCCAAAAACCAGAAAAAAGAACAGTCAAGAAAAGGGAAAAAATTTTAAAATTTTCTAAAAATTATGAAAATATTAATTAAAAATGTCAACGTTAGAACCAACCATTGTTGGCCGGCATTCACGTCAGTATTTTCCGATCAAATTTGATCAGATAGACTCAATTAACAAAGCGTGACAAGGTTTAGGATTAAATTGGTAAAAGTGCAACAAGTTTAGGACTTTTTGGATAATTTTTTCATTTTTTTCGTATTAATCGCTTCTATTGTTTGATATAATTAGTTAATGAAAAGCATTTTCATTATCAATAAAAATTTATTTCCAAATATTATTATAAATAATGAAAACATTTTTCGTTCATTTATTTTCTAAGTAATATAAGCAATTATTTTTTAAAAACATATTTTTAAAGTCAATTATTTTTCACAAAATAAAGGGAGCCAGGTCATCACGTACTCAGTACTCCAAAACTTTTGATTACAATGCACAAATTCGGAGAGCATTAATAAAAGAAATCAAGTTTCATCTGTTTTTTTTTTTAAAAACTCTGCGAACCACAATACGGTCAAGGCACGTGTTTGCACTTTTTTTTTTTTTTGAAAATAACGTGTTTGCACTCTGAGGAGCTATCAATCTGGCACGAAAGGAATATGTTCTCCTCATTCTGGCACCTTGAATGGTGGAATGATTGAACATAATTGGTGGCGCTTCAAGTGGGGCGAAATTTGTGGATTGATAGAGTCGGTGGTGGACCGCCAACAGAGTCGGTGTTGGACCGGCGGTCCACCACCGCCACTCGGTTCGGTTTACACTGCTTTATTGTCCTTCCCCTATTTGACTCTCCTCTTCCTATCGGCTTCCAGGACCATTTTTGCATTTCGGGCTCCTCTTCTGGCCTTAACGACCACACGGTTTTGCAAAGAGGAAGATCGGCGAGTGCGGTCGATCTAAAGAGTGAATTCACTGATGGTCATTGACCACTTCGATGGATTTTGCAATCGAATCACTGAACTCTGATTTCGATTGTCGAATGCGCCGGACTTTAGGATTTTGGCAATTGATACGGTTTGATCGAGACCCGATTGGATTTCCTGGCGAATTTATGATGGGGTTGTTTGTGGCATTCACGTGTTGCTGAGAGGAAGCAAAGAGAGCTATAATCTATGATGCCGCATTTGACGGGGCAAAGTAGAGGTTTCAAAAACTGCATGTAAGGTTAGAACAAAGGAGGCCATTCCTTTCCTCGTGGGCCAATCGACTTGGTCCAAATTCAAAAGTACATGTATGTGTGGTGCTCAAAGAAATTAAAAAAAAAAGGATTTGAGTGGACTTTCAGCCTGACACCGCGATTAGACCTGTCAAAATAGATCATAAGCCATTTTCTTAACTTATATATATATATTGGACCGAGTTGTTATATGGATTAATTTTATTCATAAATGAGTCACAAATGGATTTAGAATGGTAAATCGCAACATAATATGTGTTAAATGTGTTTACAACTTATTTAAACCCAACCCACATCTATTGCTCTCTTTTTTCTCTTGCCCTCACTCGATCTCACTCTCATCTTAGTTTTGATAAGGCTTTTTCAAAATTGGGTTAAATACGGAATTGTTTTAGCAATATGGGTCAGGTCATGTATGAATTGGGTCAGTACAGATTAATAGATTTGCATTGCATGAAAATTGGTCTATTTAGGTCAGACAATTTTTGACCCATTTTGACCCACTCATTTGACAAGTCTTTACAATTACGCCCGTTTATTTCACGAAAATTAATATATAAATTTTTATAAAAATGATTGCTTGAAATTATTAATTTTTCATGAAAAAAAAATGAAGTCTAAAATTGTCATATTTTCCCAAACTTATTATTAAAATCCACGGATTCGGAGAGCATAAGAAAAGGAACTTTGTAGCTTCTTTTTTTTTTTTTTTAATTTCTGTGATCTACATTTTGGTGAAGCGTGGATGCACTTTGAGTAGTTATCAATCTGGCGCGCAAGTAACATGCACTCCTCACTCTGGCACCTCAAACGGTGGAAGATTGGAACATGGGGGCCAGCAAAATTGGTGGCGCTTCAAGTGGGCGGAGATTTATGGATAGAGATAGAGTTGGTGTTGGACCGGCGGCAGGCGGTCCGCCACCGCTGCGCGGTTCGGCTTACATTGCTTTTTGGTCCTTGACCTGTTTGACTCTTCGTTTTTTTTCCTTTTGCATCCTGGACCATTTGCATTTCCGGCTTTTCTTCCGGCATGAAAGGATCATGCGGTTTCACAAAGAAGAAAGATTGGCGTGTGCGGGGTCGGTCTAAAGAGTGAATTTCGCCAATGGTCACTGACCACTCTCATGGATTTTGCAATCGGATCACTAAACTCTAATTTCAATCATTGAATGCACCGGACTTTAGAATTTGGGCAATCGATACAGTTTGACCAAGACCCAACTGAATTTCCCACCAAATTCTGATGCTGTCGTTTGTGGCGCACACGTGTTGTTGATGCGGCGCCATATCTGTAAGGAAAAAAACGATAAAATCATGACACGATGCAAAAAGATAGAGGTCTAAAAGCAAACCTCAAGGCTGCGTTTGGTCGTCCGTATTTCTGGTCAGGATAGGACTAGATATGATAGGATAGGAAATCTAGAGATTTGGCTATATCATATCCACTGTTTGGTGAAATACGGATTTAAAGTCGGATATTCTCATATCCTATCCTATCCTGCGTTTGGTAGAAACTGTATATCAATATAAAGGACATATATACCCCTACGTGATGCTCATGAAATATTTCGATCTTATTACTATAAAAATAACATTCTCATACACAAATAAACTTGAAAATATGACATTTTATTAGATTTTCAAAATTTTTTGCAAAAAAATAAATAAAATGAAAATAGAAACAAATGAGACAAGAAAATTGTAATCATCGTCTTTCTTCAAGCGCTTTTCCGCAAACAGATCAATCTTCAGCTTCTTCTTAGGCGGAGGCTTCACCGCACCTGCACCCTTCTTCTTCTTATTAACAGCCAGGCCACCCATTGATCTGCAAAAGCATCAAATACTAGGGTTTACACATAACAACGTCGGAAGAACATCTTAAATGGGATAACAAAGATGGAATTCGAATGTGAAATAAAAAAAAAGCCATCTTTCAACATCAACTGAAGCCGCGAAGAGCGGAGAGACAAGCTCCAAGTTACCAAACCTCAACTCCACCGAATCACAGAGCATCGCAAGCACAAAACAAACAATCGAAACAGCGAGATGGTGGGTTCCTTTATCGTCCATAATCGCGTTGTTTTTCGAAACAGACAAATCGAACAGAATTGAATCAGCAATTGTAAGGACAAAGGGCCACCGATTCCTTGCTCCACCGCGAACTAGATACCATTCGACGAACATGACGAACGCCATTGATGACGGTGCGAAATTGGAGAGGACAGTAACAATACCTGAGCTGAGCAGAGCAGAGTAGTCGGCGCACCTAGAAGAATAAGAAGAAGAAGAAGATGAAGAAGAAGAAGCGACGAAGAGGTTCGGAGCTTCTCTGATGTCGCCGGCGAGGTGCGGAAAAGCGCTTTTTCCCAGCATGCTTCAACAGTATTTCTGCGGACGACCACCTACTCTCCTCCTTCTGCGGGTCCTTCCAGTTCAGCATCTCGACGAGTCGAGTGGGTGAAGAGTGCGTGAATGAAGGGTAGGGTTCCTAAAAATTTGCTTTTATGTGACGGATAGGAGAAATCCTATCCGACCTTATCCTACCCCCTCCCCTCGGATTTTTTTATCCGGGTTATATCCTCTTTATATCCGACATTATACTATTCGGGGCACCTACCAAACACGGGATAGAATAAAACATATCCTATTCCGAGTTTTATACGGACTGCCAAACGCAGCCCAAGTGTCTTACCATCCAATGAGTCAAGGATGAAAACACAAAACAAAAATATGACTTGGCTGGTACTAGATATGTCAAAATGGATAATAAACTCATTTCTTAACTCATATTTAATGGGCTGAATTGTTATGTGGGTTAATTATATTTAGTTAATGTGTCATAAATAGATTTAGAATGGTAATGCTCAAAATAATGTAGATGTTAAATGGGTTCACAACTTACTTAAACCAACTCACCTCTATAACTCTCTTTTCACTCTCTCTCTCGTCCTTACTTGATCTTGTGCTTGCTCACTCTATACTCTCACCTTAGTTTATGTATGATTTTCTTATATTGGGTTAACTATAAAAGTGTTTTAGTAATACAAGTTCAGTCGAGTATAAGTCACTAAATTTAGATCGGACTATTTTCGATCCGACCCGATTCACTCATTTGACAGGTCTAGCTTGTACCACGAAGGCCTTCTTTTCCGAAGCTTCAAACTATAAAACAAAACCTCAAGCCTCATGAAGCACATCAATATAAGTGTCCCATTCCAAATTAGGGTAATTGCGCACTAGAAATGAAAGTGATCGAATTCATATACGTCGATTTCAAGGCAAAAGGCATTACGTTGCGAAGCTTCAAATTTCATTATCTAGTTAATATCATGTGCTCGAATATGTACCTCGACTGGATATGCACATTCCCATCAATGAAGCGACCGCCATGAATTCTTAACGCAAATAACTAATAAAAATATATGTGGACATGGATTGTTACGTCATCTCTCCAATATTGAGGATTAACTAGTCAACAAAACCTTAATTCCCGGCTGAATGCTTCTAAATGGTGAGTTAACTCCACTAACACAAATTATTACTTTAACATACTCTTTTAGGATAAAAATAACAAGAGTCATAATTTTCGTACGACCCTGATTGATGCTTTGATTGGGGTCATGCGACCTGCGATGGTTGGATCGATACTCAAGTCGCTCGACCCCGGCTTCATGCAACTTTAGTGGTGCCACCACTTCTCTCTCTAACTCTTCTCCCTTTGTCTCTATGTGGGTGTGCTTCAATTGAAGGCGGCAGTGACCATAACGAGAGGCGGGCAAGCACTTGGTGGGCCTCGTCAGTGCTTAAGTGGAGTCGTCGCCACCATTGCCACCATTTGCCCTTATCCCCCCTCCTTAGAGTTTGAAGTGTCTTTCTTTTAATATTTTGACCCATTGATCACAAATTATTTAGTTAGCACTGACATGAATTTACATATCAACATTTTCGTATTCATTTTAACGGAAGGACTAACTTGAATAAAAGAATATATAGATTAGATATCACTTCTTTATCCCAAAAGAAAAAAATATAAGCATAGGGGAATGAACAAATTGGGATATCACACGAACGATGCCATTATCCCATTAACTAAACGTCTCTGACCAAAATTCAGTGGTCAGCGGTCAACTATTATGTCACATGATGAGATCTAATTTCAAGGTTCCATTTGCTGTCACTTTAGGACCCTTTGACCAAACGGCTACAAAAATGTTAAATCTCGGGTCTATTCATTTCCTTAACTTGCAGTGGGTGCTAATTAAAAACAATACCTGGTATATTGAACATCAATTTACAATCGAGCCATAATCTTAGGCACAATGAATGAAGTTGTTGAAATATGATTCACTTACTTCATTAAGAAGATGCATGTGTTAAAAGAAGCCTTAAATTAAGATTTGGTGTATTGTGGAACGGTTAACATGTTCGCAACTTGATAATCGATAATTTTAAGGCTTTTAAATTGAAGTCAACCGACATCAAACTTCCCTAAAGTTGCCTTTGCCGACCATGCGGATTAGTTCTGTCTTTCTTATAATAACTGAGGAACCGTTCAAAACCATCAAGTTCAACCCATTTTGTTGGTCAAAAGTTTCTAGGCTTTTTGACTTTTCTCCCCTCACTCTATATATATTCTCTCCAATTTATTACCCTAGTCATAGGAAACGAAGATTAAATATTAGAAATCACAACAAGAAAAGAACGACGATGTTCTCGAACGAAGCAAGACAGCTTCTCTTGATCTGCATTTTCTCGTTATGTTTCACGCCGTTCCTTGCTCACGGGAGGGTCAATCCCAAGTTCAAACTGCGAGCAGTCAACCTCGGAGGTTGGTTGGTCACAGAAGGATGGATCAAGCCGTCTCTGTTCGACGGAATCCCCAACAAGGACTTCTTGGTACGTGTTTCTGGAAAATTTGCCATACGTTGCGGCCCTTTTGTTCGTGTTCATCATGAATCTTGCCGCGATATTTTAGGATGGAACTGGGCTTCAGTTCAAATCGGTGACGGTAGGGAAGTATCTGTGCGCCGAGAGCGGCGGGGGGACCATCATCGTCGCCAACCGAACCGCTGCCTCCGGTTGGGAAACCTTCAAGGTGAATGAACATCATCGAGAGAGAATTCAGTTGTTCTATCCGGAGTGAAAGCAATGACTGAGAAGACGTATATGCCTTCCGTTTTGTGGTTGCAGTTATGGAGGATCAACGCAACGCTGATTTTCAACTTCAGGGTCTTCAACAAGCAGTTTGTCGGGCTGGACGCGAACGGGGTCGACGTGGTGGCCGTTTCCGAGTCCCCCGTCTCGACGTTCGAGATAGTAAGGAATTCGGAGGATCCGAGCAGAGTCAAAATCAGAGCTTCTAATGGCCTCTTCTTGCAAGTAACAGGATGCTCCGTTCTTAGTGTCACTTTTTCTTTCAAAATACATTATGGCAATTTCATTGGGCGATGGCTGGTTGAACGTTTAAGAGCCAATCAATGTTGAAACTTGTAAGAATCACACATTGAGATGGGTGCGTGATACTGGCTGTGGCGGCAGGTGAAGACAGAGGTACTGGTGACGGCCGATTACAAGGGGGAGGGTGGATGGGGCGACGACGACCCTTCCGTTTTCGTGATGGGCTTCACCGATAGATTGCAAGGCGAGTTTCAAGTCACTAATGGCTACGGACCACAAAAAGCCCCACAAGTCATGAGGGTAAGAAACCAAGAACCAAGAAGTGCGCCATCATTTTACTCGTTTACTTTCCACTTATTGACATTTTCCGACGTTTAGCTTAGTTCCTCGTCATTGCCCTTTACTTACTTTTTAATGCTAAGTTGAATGCTTAGTTGCCCAATTTCCTCTTCTTTTCTTTTTTTGTCTCTTGGTCAAACGAGTAACGTGCCTAATTCAGAACAATCCATTGCGTGCGGCGATCTCTTCTGGATACTGATGATTCTTTTGATAAATCAGAAGCGAACTTGTTGACTTCTATCAAGATTTTAGGGTTGACCGTTACCTAAGTTCTGTCCAACTAGCGGTCCATGCTCAATTTTCAATACCCTGCAGCGGAAGACTGCTGCTTTGTCTACTGCTAGCGGTTGAAATTTCAGTTTAGCATATTGATATCGCCATTGAACTCGGGATCTTCTTCGAATACTTGAACTTGACTAATTCCTCTGCATAATCAGTTGTGCTTGATTTGCAGGAGCATTGGAGCACATTCATAGTGGAAGACGACTTCCAGTTCATAGCAAGAAATGGGTTGAATGCAGTGAGGATTCCGGTGGGCTGGTGGATGGCAAGCGACCCAACTCCTCCGCTGCCTTACGTGGGTGGATCCTTGGCCGCACTTGATAATGCCTTTTCTTGGGCTCAGTACGTCCCACTTTCCTATGAAGCTGTCTCTACATGTCGCATTAGCACTTTTCATTTTCATTTGCAAAGACCAAGACTCCATCTGATCCTCACCTTTATCTCTCCTTTAGCACATTCGTTGTTGAATGATAGGCAACCCAAAGCTTTTGTCTCACCATCGAGCGTGGTAGCCCAGCGATAGAAGAGTCGCTTCGTCTTTCATGAGATCACAAGCTCAAACCCTGTTGAAAGTGAAAATCTCCTGTCTGCTTGCCCTTTAAACCTTTGCTAGTTAACCCCGTATACAGAGATTTCCCCCATGCTATAATCCCTGTAAGACTACCGGTGACGGGATCCTATACTTGCGGATGGACTGAGTATTTATGGCTCGAAGAAACAAATATATCGTGTAGGTCCCATATGGTAATACTCAAGAAAGGTTGTTGCGCTGGTCCTCGTTTACTTGTCCTTCAACTGATAAAAATAGAAATTGAACTTTTACTCACTGTCCATTTATTACCTATGATATTCTAGAGGGTGAAACCCACTGCTTCCCGATTGGCTAAGAAACTGAACCTCTTAACATGACTGGAACTTTGGTAGGAAATATGGTGTGAAGATCGTAATCGATCTGCACGCAGCACCAGGTTCACAAAATGGGTGGGAGCACAGCTCATCAAGGGACGGATCCCAGGAATGGGGAGCCACTGATGCTAACATCCAGCAAACAGTTGCTGTTATTGAATTCCTCACTGCTCGGTAAATTCTTCCACTCCCTTCTTGTATCTAATGCAACCACGAATATATCAGAGCAAAGCCGGAACTCTGCAGTTACAAATGCCATTTTTCAGGTATGCAGAGAGCCCGAGTCTCTACGCCGTGGAGCTCATCAACGAGCCTCTCTCTCCGGGAGTAGCCCTCGACACCTTGACCAAGTACTACAAGGCAGGATACGATGCGGTGCGCAGGCACTCCCCGACGGCCTATGTAGTGATGTCGAACCGCCTCGGGCCCTCTGATCCCAAAGAACTCTTCCCTCTGGCCAGCGGCTTGGCCAGGACGGTGGTCGACGTGCACTACTACAATCTGTTCTCTGATGTCTTCGACAACATGACGGTCCAACAGAACATCGATTTCATCTACACTAACAGGACGGCGCAGTTGAACAATATTACCACAGTGGACGGTCCTCTCACCTTTGTGGGTAAGTCCAACCGCGACACCATCTGTCATTACTTTTTTTACGACGAGAAAGCGGAAAACTGCACGATGTGAATTGCTTACCAAACTTTCTTGCTGACTTGATTTGCGAATTGGGTGAAGGTGAATGGGTGGCTGAGTGGCAAGTGAGTGGAGCTACGAAAGAAGACTACCAGAGATTCGCAGAGGCCCAGCTTCAGGTGTATGGAAGAGCGACGTTCGGGTGGGCATACTGGACTCTCAAGAATGTCAACACCAAGTGGAGTCTGCAGTGGATGATCAACAATGGCTACATAAAGCTTTAATCAGTTTACCAATTCGAATCATTTCGGTATTTTCCGATACATATGCACACTCGTACAGTCGATTCTCGTGATGATCAATGGTTGAACTCGGTGAGAGCGCATCGAAGTGGAATAAATAGATTTTACTATTTCTGAACGGTTCATAGCCACGAGCAAGATACCGTGACTGCACCAATGATTGCCGCGATGGGATCACTTTGGGCTCCGATCAAAATATTCTGTAACGGGCGTCAGACTTCGATGACAATTATTTGAGGGTCCCTGCGGTGTTAGTTTGCCAATCATAAAATAATGATAATAATGATAAAGTTTGAAGTACTTTTGCTGGTACACGCCAATTTTCAATCGGATGGTGGGGGGGGGGCGTGTGGGGGGAACTTACTAGGTAGTTGCTGATGACTTCCTAGAATCCTTAAAAAAACACCGTAAAAAATTGCGGAAGCACGGCGAGGACTCATGTCGTACGGTTCCATAGATTCGGATGGTGACCCCAACAATCGTGATCCGAACAATGCAAACGCTACGAATTTACCCACACGCCATGGGCTAATGATGACTTTTTGTCCGTTCTACTGGAGCGAAGTCTTGTATTTTTTTTCTTTAAACAAATATAAATAAACTTGCGACGTGAGATGAATAATAACCATTTCATTTCTTTATTTATTCGATCCTTTTGTTATGAAAAATATGTTTGTAACATAAATTCGTTTAGCAACGCAGTTTCATTTTTCTATTTCCGGGACAAATCTTAGCCTAGAAATAAGTTTGGAATATAAGTGAGAAGTAGAAGTTTTCTACTAGAAATAACAATTCTTCTCATGGCTCGCCCTCGCCACCCACTGCCCTCCAACGTACGAATTCTACATCGACGCTATCAATTGTGTCCTTAACAAATACTACTTTTTGATCAGAAATTATTTATAAGAATAGAATATTTATTGTTTGCGCCCTTTAATTTCCTAAATTGCAAACACTAATAAATATACTTTTTTGGGTATAAGGTGCTTCAAATTTTTTGGCCATGTGATCCCAAGAGGACGGGACAAAATGAAGATTCACAAAAGCATAAAATCCCTCAATTTTTTTTTTCCCTTTCGGTGACCTGCGATCCCTTTTTTCTTTAAAAGGGAATACATAACTGGACAAAGCATAAATGACCGTGGCATGGTTGACAACCCATCGTAGTCATCTAGGACCATAGATACGACAACCTCAATCTGAGGTAGATCCTGTGACCTTAAGACTTTGTTAAAATGTGTAATTCTTTCATTTTTAGGATGCCTCGAAAAGTATTGTTTTCATTTTTAGTTAGGGAAAATGATACAAATAATCTATGAACTTTGACTCAATGTGCAATACGGTCCATGAACTTTCAATTCGTTCAACGTGGTCTCTGAATTACAGTCCAATATATAATGAGGTCCCTCAACTTTTAAATTGTTTAGCGTGGTCCATGAATTATTGGTACATGGTCAATTTAGTCCCTGAACTACATGTAAATGTTCAATATTGAGATTAAATTGAACATGTACTAAAATTTCAATAACCACATTGAATGATTTAATATGATCTCTGAAATTTTAAATCATTCAATGTGGTTATTGAAATTTTGGTACATGTTCAATTTAATCCCAATATTGAACATTTACATGTAGTTCAGGGACTAAATTGAGCATGTACCAATAATTTCAATAACCTCTAGCCTCGCCAACTAGAGGTTGGCGAGCGAGCTTGCTACCGCCTCAAGCTCACCAGACCGAGACTCGCAAGGTGGTGGCGAGCTCGCTCACCTTTGTCGACGCTTGAGCATCACCAATTTGGTGAGGTCCGAGCTTCGTTGCCCTCAGGCAACACCTGGCGAGGCTCGAGCTCTCCTGTGGCCGGTCGCCTGCCTTCGCCATGGCCAGCGACCTGCCGAAGAAGAAGGTCAAAAAGAGAAAGAAAAGAAAAGAAAACAAAAAAGATATAATTAAAAAAATAAATTTTTTAAAAAAATTATTAAAAATAGTGTATGGAGGATTAGATTTTCTATACCAAACGACGGAAAATATTTTCTGAGTCTTTTTTAGATTTCAGGTGAACATCGGAAATTTATGTCATTTTCTTGGAAAATAACTTCTTGCAAAATATTTTCCAAAATCGTTATATTTTCTGTGAAACGATAAGTGTTTGGGGGGCATTTATTAACTATGACTTAAGAACGAGATCTATTCGTTTCTATAACACTAGTTACGCTAACCACACTTGTTCAAAAAATTCTATTTGGTGCAAATGATAGATTTTCTTTATTTAGGTTCTTAACAAGTTCCCAAACCACACTTATTAACAAAATTCTATTTGGAACGATACAGCTTTCAAGGAACTTTTTGTGCAATATACAGCAACAATAAAAAAAAAATAAAATAAAATAAATAAATTGGAAATTATAAATAGAAAATTTCATTAGTTGCTTGAGGAAGATTTCGGGGACACTTTTTAACGAGCCTTATTTGAAAAATCAAACAGAACCGCACAATGAAAGAGTGGTTGAATTATATAAAACACATAAATGTAAAATTTCCTTAAATCTATTTTGTTATCCGGAAGAGTTAAGGAATCTTACTATCTGAAGCATAAAAAACATCACCGTCCGAGTGACGGGGAAGTTGCTGTGCTGTTGCCCAAAGTCAAGTCACACGAGGACCCATATTTGGTGAGTCAACAGGAAATGTTTAAGAAAAGCATTCGCAATGAAATGGAATGCACCAAGTAGATGAGATCACTCAGTATAAAAAGACAGATGGCTTTTGGCAAAAATACATCATTCACGCAGACAACTCAGCTTTTAAGCTAATTGAGTGAGTGACTCGACTCATCCGCATCATGCAACCACTCATTGCACCTGTCCTTAACCATATCGAAATATTATTGCATGAACATTTCTTGCACGAGTACTATTGGATATGTCTTGGTCATGTTAACTGCAGATTTTATGTGATCCTTCTGGTACAGTCGGTTGCATAACCAACTGCTGTTTTATTTTGTTTTTTTTCTTATGTTGATTCTGAACGGGGAAGTAGGAAAACAGAAGCCATGGAAGTCATGAACAACGGGGTTCCATCGATCGGCAACCATTCCGATCAAGAGATGGAGAATCGAAACCCCAAAATAAGAGCAGTGAATCTGGGGGGCTGGCTCGTCACAGAAGGATGGATCAAGCCTTCCCTCTTTGATGCAATTCCCAACAAGGACTTCTTGGTACTGTGCCGCACGTAATTGCCTTGGTGTTTTCGTTGCTTTTTTAACCGATGATTCGTTTGGTTTCAGCGACTTTTCTGATCCTGGAAGTGTGTATAATGTGTAGGATGGGACTATTCTTCAGTTCAAATCAATGACGGTCCGAAAGTTTCTCTGTGCCGAGTCTGGTGGAGGAAGCCGAGTAGTCGCCAACAGCTCAGGGACTCCTGGTGGTGGCAAACACCCCGCAGGTTCCGGTCCCCGATGGGAGACCTTCAGGGTGAGTTAGCTTTACGCAGATAGATAACATTTGACTATGCAAACCCGTGATGCTAGTTCGGCAGTTAAGGAACGAACTTGTGTCTAGATTAGATGCATAGTACACCAAGTGCAAATAAATTAAGATTTTTGGGCTACCGCCATCAGGGTATTGGCTCAGGTATTCCATTGTCAGCGATGTTCGGATTATCTCACGGTGGCACGACAGATGCAATTACGATAATTGGTTTGTAACTTTTACATATATAATTTTCCAGTGCTTTGTATGTGTAGCTGTGGAGAATCAATGAGACGCTCTTCAACTTTAGGGTTGCCAACAAGCAATTCGTCGGCCTGGACTCTAGTGGGGACGGTGTCGATTTGGTGGCTACTTGTGATTCACCAGGAACACGAGAAACCTTTGAGATCGTGAGAAACTTAAATGATCCAAACCGTGTTAGAATCAGAGCTTCCAATGGTTTCTTCTTACAGGTCCTCCATCGCTTTCCCTTCCCTATATCTAATAGAAGAATAACGATAAATCTACTAAGACCGATCGAGAAATCATTGCATGTGCGTCATACATGTACTCAAATGTACTTGAACCGTTAGAACTATTGAAATCCATATGGGGCCTCCCAACCAGACTTTTTCTAGTGCATAGATAACGTTCCCCAAATAATTATTTAAGACTAGTCTAAAAAAGTGGATGCTAAATATGGTCCACTTATTTGAAAGGCCATCCTAATTACGATTTTAGTCCATCGCATCATATCATAAACATATTGAGTAGACAAACATTACCCCTTCGCATTATGTTTTAAGGGGACACTAACCGAGTGAAAACTTTTCGAGGCTTATTTGAAGCAGAGATCGAGAGCAACAACAAAAAGATTAATAAAATAACGCTTTATAACATCAAGTGATGGGTACTTGATCTTTTAACATGTGGTCAAGGGGGACTTAATTTACAATAAAAAGAGAGTGATTAGAATATGTTTTGCAGGTGAGGACAGAGGAACGAGTGACAGCTGATTATCAATACGACGAAAGTGATGCTTGGGGAGATGTAGACCCATCTGTGTTTGTGATGAGCTTCATTAAAAGATTGGAAGGCGAGTTCCAAATCACGAATGGTTTTGGACCACGAAAAGCCGCTGAAGTCATGAGGGTATGTAATTATAGAACTCCTATTTGAATATAGTCAAAGTTCACACTTTTCAAGCCAATCAAATCAATCAAATGATTTTTTCATGCCCGGATTATAGCTATAACTAAACTCACTCCACGAGAAAAAAAGTTGATTTTTTTAATCTTTTTGGTATTTTGGCTTGCGAACGAGCTAATTCTAACCGATGATCATTACTGTAGTCATACGCGGGAGTTGCGGTAGCTACTACAGTTTCCTGCATCCCTTGTATGCTCCTCATAGGGTCTTTAGTCCCGACAGCGTTCTACTCACTTAGTACCGGCAATAGTAACTATTGCGCATGTAAAATGATACAATATAAAATGCAATATATAAAAAGAAAATATGAACAGGACATCATATGATATGCACAATCTACTCGTGCCAAGCTCAAGTAACTAATTATTGAACTCAGCTAGAGGTGATAGGCTTGGTCATAATGTCAATATTTATACGCCCCATCATCTTATTTGTTGGAATCTTCACAGTGAAAACATCTAGTTTTGATCCAGCTATGAGAAATTCGCATTTATAAAAAAATGGTTCTTGACCTGAAGAGTTGGGTTCTTTCGCGATACACGTCGCCCATGCTCGGATTTCCTCTGTAAAAAAGTTGCAATCATGGCAACTCATGGACAAAGCTACCCGTTTTTCGACGAGATATACTTGCTCAAAGAAGACTGATTCACAAAAATTGTTTATTAATTGGGGTGTCAAATTGTGATTAGGTGTTGAATATGGTATACCTATTTAAATGGAAAAAAGTGTTAGAAAAGTCTTAAAACTATTGCATTTATGTCAATTTAGTCATAAACCCTTGACCTAAAATCAATTAAGTCATTCTGGCTAATTTTAGCAGAATATTGTTTACGTGGATGTTGATCGGCCTTTGTGGCACCGCCGGCACCGGCGCCAACATAAACATTTTTAATAATTATAGAATTTTTTTATACTTTTGTTCTCTCTTTTTTTCCCTCCTCTTTTCCTATGATGGCCAATGAGGGTTGGCCTCGCTTGATCGACCGGTTAGAGGTGTGGGTTGGCAAGGTCGAATCTCGCCAAATCTGGCAAGGTTGGGCCTCGCGGTCCTTGGCGAGGTTGAGGCCAGTGGCCAACAAGGCTTGCCAGAGGTCAATGAGGTTAACCTCTTCTAACCTCACATCTCGTCCGTCGCCAAGGGCAATTGGCTTGAGAAAGAAACAAGGGAATGAATAAAAAAAAAAGAAAAGAAAGCGAAAGAAAAGAAAAAAATGAAAAAGAAAAGAAAAATAAAAAATAAAGGAAAAATTCAAAAAAATTAAAATATTATCTAAAAGTTTTATACGTTAGCGCCAGCCGTGCCACATAAGCTGATCAGTGTTCATATCAGTATTATTCGGCTAAAATTAGTCGGAAAGACTAAATTGACTCGGGTTCATATTCAAAGGCCTACTTACAATTTGACATGTCACTTAGTAACTCTAGTATTCTACTTTTCCAAAAGCAGAAAATAAAAAAAATTTAAGCAATAATTTGCCCAAAATTTTCGTGTTGATTTTCATTCTTTTACGGGGTAAAACACACTTTTTCACGTGGATTTTTATTTAAGGGTAAAAAGGTTTATACTCTTGATTCGATTAAAAATATTTCTCTTATATGATTAAATAACATTCTTCTATGTCAAGCAATAATTCTTCGTAACATCAATATTCAATTGAATATTTACAAAAAAATAAGACGACCGTACCTATTACATTTTTGTTCGATGAATATTTACAATTATTTTTATAAGTAAATATCGTTGCAAAGGCGGAGTCTGTACTAATGTGTGCATGGCTATAACTTAGTAAGACCTAAATTGAAGGTATGAATTGATGACAGGAACACTGGAGAACGTTCATAGTGGAAGAAGATTTCGAATTCGTAGCCGAGAATGGATTGGACGCTGTGAAAATTCCAGTAGGTTGGTGGATAGCGAGTGACCCAAATCCCCCGCCCCCTTATGTCGGCGGTTCGTTGGCCTTTTTGGACAAAGCCTTCTGTTGGGCAGAGTGAATCTATTACCATCTTCTCTTCATCTTGTTAAATACAAAAGCAGTAGCCAGTAGATAACATATCAGTCAATTTTTTTACTTGCAGGAAGCATGGGTTGAAGGTCATAATTGACCTGCGCGCAGCACCTGGTTCCCAAAATGGCTGGGAACGGAGCTCATCAAGAGAAGGGTTCCAGGAATGGGGGGACACAAATGAGACCATCCAACAAACCCTCCATGTCATAGAATTCCTAACGTCCCGGTAATTAATCAATCTGTGGTTCACAAACCTTATTCCAAGTACAAATCATTCGGTTTCGCCTATGTAGATACACGAAGAGCCCGAGCCTTTATGCTGTCGCCCTTCTGAACGAGCCACTCACAGGGACGCTTCCTCGAGAGACTGTCAGTGGGTACTACATTGCCGGGTACAAAGCTGTCCGCAAGCACTCCGCCGCTTATGTTATCTTGTCCTGCATGCCTGAAACCTCCGGCATGGAGCTGCTGCTCCCCAATGCGAGCGGCTTGGACAGGACAGTTGTGGATATGCAATGCTATTTTCTGTTCGACACGGAATTCGACACCATCCAAGATATCCTTCCTTTCATATACAAAGATAGCGTTACCCAAGTGGACCGTCCCGCTTCATCAAATGGACCTCTCACTTTTGTGGGTAAGTCCAAACCCGCAACAAAATTTTCATGGCATTGATGCCACATATTATGTACCAGTTTTCGTGTGTGCATGTGTATATAAGAACTGTGGATCATTGTTAGTATTGTGAAATTGCAGGTGAATGGGTAGTGGAGTGGGGACCGAATGATGCAACAAAAGAACAGTACCAAAAGTCGGCGGAGGTTCAACTGGAAGCATACGGACAAGCCACGTTTGGATGGGCATATTGGACTCTCAAGTGCGCAGAAGACCGCTGGAGCTTGGAATGGATGATCAAGAACGGTTACATTAAGCTTTAGATATTACCTTCAGAAACTCATATTTATAAGTCTGCACTTTTTACCATATTGAAAGTTGTAAGCTCTGATTATCTTTCACCGAGTAAGCTTTTAGTCATCTTCGAAAGAAATATCTGTCTACGCAAAAGCTTCAGAGCACATGCAATACCTCGTAAATTCCGTGAGATTTTTAGTTAGGTAATAGTAATCATGAGACTATCATGACTTATAAAAGATTTATTTTACTATAATGTAGTAGCAGAATTCTATTGTTCCATGCCTGGGACAATAGATTTTTTTTTCCATGATGGTACGTGTCAAGAAATTATTGGTAAAAAAATTATCGGTTTATTTTTTTCATGTAACTTGTTGGCAACTTATCAGTTATTATGCTTGATGTGTATGGAAGGGCAACGTTCGGATGGGCCTATTGGACCCTCAAGAATGTCAACACCAAGGGGAGTCTTCAGTGGATGATCAACAATGGTTACATAAAGCTTTAATCAGTTTACATATACATCCATATAGTCGATCTTCGTGATGATCAATTGTTGACCTTGGTCAGAGCGCATTAAAGTGGCCGAATAATTAGCTTTCAATATTTCTGATTGGTTCATGGCCACGAGCAAGATTGATGACGCAGGCTTCGGCGTTGGATGGTGCTTGTAACAGTAATCGCACCATACTTGGACTAAACACGATTGCCCCGATGGGATTACTTTGTGGGCCAACTTAATCGAGTTTAACGCGCATAGTGGAAATTGGTAGCCGTGTGATGACGGACCAACTCCTTCACGGTATCAAAGCTTTGAGCCATGGTTATTTGCTACCCTGTATGGAAGGCTTTCTAACTTTTGACACGTTGGGGGGCTACATTGATGGACTCTTCAACTTTGGACTTCTGGGTTACAGGGAGCTTAGCAGCCATCACTCAAATCAAATATTTCGAAACGAGTGTAATACTTTAATGACAATTATTTGACGATAGTTGCGCTGTTGGTTTGCCAATCGTAAAATGAAAAAAAAAAAGATTAAGGTATTTTTATTGTTACACTCTGATTTCACAGCGGATGGCGGGGGATTTAATAGGTAGTTGATGTTTTTTTTTTTTTTTTTGGTAACCCAGGGAACCCCCGCACGGCCGACAGCCGGGAAGTAAACCCTGGGGGCGACACGTGCTAGCCACCACACACGTGCCACCGGTTAAGTCACCCTGCGGCGCCCGAGATTCGAACACTCAACCTTTTGCGAGAGGAAGAGTGCGCGCTCCAGCAGCGCCACCCAGGCGGGTGGTAATAGGTAGTTGATGTTGGTAGTTTATTAGTCAAACAAACTAAAAGGTGCCTTGTTCCACGTCAAAAAGACGTGCACTACAAAAAAAACTGCTTTTTTCCGACGAAATTTCCAACGAAAAATTTGGAAAAATTCGTTGGAAAACGAATTTCCAACGAATTTTCCAACGAAAAAAAATTCGTTGGTAATAGGTCGTTGGAAATTTTTCCAACGAAAAATTTCAATTTTCGTTGGAAATTTGCGACAAATTTTATTTCGTTGGAAAATTCGTTGGAAAACTCGTGGCTAAATTCGTTGGAAAAATTACAAAAAAAAATTTTTTGGTCGAAAAATCGTGGAAATTTTTTTTCCAACGAAAAATTTTTTGTTGGAAAAATTACAAAAAATTTTTTTTTGGTCGAAAAATCGTGGAAATTTTTTTTCCAACGAAAAATATTTCGTTGGAAAAATTAAAAATTTTATTTTTGTTCGAAAAATCGTGGAAATTTTTTTCCAACGAAATTTTTTTTTTCGAATTTTTTTTTCGAATTTTTTTTTTCGAATTTTTTTTTGAATTTTTTTTTTCGGAAATTTTATTTCGAAAAATCTCCCTCGCCGCCGGCGAGGGCCAGCCTTGTCGCCGGGGAGGGCCGAGCTCGAGCTCGCCCAGATCTGGGCGAGCTCGGCCCGCGCCGGCGACGAGCTCGAGCTCGAGCTCGCCCAGATCTGGGCAAGCTCAACCCTCGCCGGCGACGAGGCTTGGTGGCGTCGGGGGCGGCCCATGGTTGCCTCGGGGGCGTTGGGGGCGTCGGGGCCGGCCCTGGATGGCGGCGGCGGCGCCTTTGGGGAGGGAGCTGACGTCGCGGAGGAGGAGGGGGGCGGCGAAGTCTTGGTGTCCATGGTGCCGGAGCCGGAGCCGGAGCCGGAGGAGGAGGGGGCGCAGCGGGTGGCGGCGGCGGCGCCTTTGGGAAGGGAGCTGACGTCGCGGAGGAGGAGGGGGGGCGGCGGAGTCTTGGTGTCCATGGTGCCGGAGCCGGAGCCGGAGGAGGAGGGGGCGCAGCGGGGGAGGAGGCGGAGAGAGAGAGAGAGAGAGAGAGAGAGAGAGAGAGAGAGAGAGAGAGAATGAATTTTGAAATTGAACGAGCGCGAAAATGTAGTAGGGTTTTTCGTTGCAAAATTCGTTGGAAAATTGTACACACTAAAATAATTGCCGAAAAATTGAAATTCGTTGGAAATTTCCAACGAATTTTCCAACGAAAATTGTACACACTGAAATAATTACCCGGGAAATTAAAATTCGTTGGATAATTCGTTGGAATTTTCCAACGAATTTTTCCACGAATATAAAAAATGCCGAATAGTACCGGGTTTTTTTGAATTCGTTGGAAAATTCGTTGGAAATTTCCAACGAATTTTCCAACGAAAATTGTACACACTAAAATAATTGCCGAAAATTCAAATTCGTTGGAAAATTCGTTGGAAATTTCCAACGAAAAAAAATTCGTTGGAAATTTCCAACGAATTTTCCAACGAATTTGAATTTCCGGCAATTATTTTAGTGTGTATAATTTTCGTTGGAAAATTGGTTGGAAATTTCCAACGAATTTTTTTTTCGTTGGAAATTTCCAACGAATTTTCCAACGAATTTCAATTTTCCGGGAAATTATTTTAGTGTGTACAATTTTCGTTGGAAAATTCGTTGGAAAATTCCAACGAATTTTCCAACGAAAATTGTACACTATGAAAAAATTGCCGAAAAATTGAAATTCGTTGGAAATTTCGTTGGAAATTTCCAACGAATATAAAAAATGCCGAATAAAATCAATTTTTTTTAAATCGTTAGAAAATTCGTTGGAAATTTCTAACGAAAAAGTTTTCGTTGGAAATTTCCAACGAATTTTCCAACGAAAATTGTACACTATGAAAAAATTGTCGAAAAATTGAAATTCGTTGGAAATTTCGTTGGAAATTTCCAACGAATTTTCCAACGAATATAAAAAATGCCGAATAAAATCAATTTTTTTTAAATCGTTGGAAATTTCCAACGAAAAATTTTTCGTTGGAAATTTCCAACGAATTTTTCAACGAAAATTGTACACTATGAAAAAATTGTCGAAAAATTGAAATTCGTTGGAAATTTCGTTGGAAATTTCCAACGAATTTTCCAACGAATATAAAAAATGCCGAATTAAATCAATTTTTTTTAAATCATTGGAAAATTCGTTGGAAATTTCCAACGAAAAATTTTTCGTTGGAAATTACCAACGAATTTTGCGACGAAAATTTTTCATTGGAAATTTCCAACGAATTTTCCAACGAAAAAATTTTCGTTGGAAATTTCCAACGAATTTTGCCATTCATTGGAAAATTTGTCGCAAATTTGCGACGAAAATTTTTAGTTGGAAAATTTTCGTGGCAAAAATCCGTTTTTTTTGTAGTGGTGAGTGTGCACGTGGACGAGATTTGGCACTAATCAACGATCATTATTTTTTATTAACTATTTTATCCTATTGAAATAGTGTAACTGTTCACAATAGAGTGGCGGTTATTTTTTTTATTAATTAATTTAGAATTTTTATTTTCTGCCTAACGGTTGTTAGGCGCTTTTACTACCTTTGGAATGTTGTGTCTGTTCGAACATAACTTCTTAACCTTGACCTTGGAAGGTTGTGCATGTTCAGACATAACTTCTTCACATTTGAAAAGTTGTGTTTGTTTAACGTATATAATTTTTCAACGTTTTTATTCATTATGAAGAGCTAACATTTTCATTTCTTCATAGAGATATACAGCCTTCTTTTCGAATTGTTTCCCTTGAGAGATCCTAGAGAAATACCATAATTGCTATATGGTATTCTCACTGAGATTTTGTTATATCTTGGAAGATTTTTGCCAGTAACCATTAACAACATTGTGGAGTAAATAATTCCTTAAAAAGAATGTTATCACGCCTCAAAGTCTAATTCCATTTTTTCCCGTTCCGATTCATGTGAATTTTTTTCAATAATTTTAAGAAATTATTCGTTCAACAATGAAGTCAGAGTCAATCAAAGTTATGAATCAAGTTGTTCCAGTTGCATTTGTAACAAAATGGTACTGACAGTGGGGTCCCGAGAAATTTAATATCATGAAGACGAGGTAGGTTGCCTGCTCTATGATTTAAATTGGGAAGTTTCGAATGAGAAATTCGAACAATTACTTGGGAGGAGTAGAGTGGAAGATGATGATGATTGCAGGTACTTATGATGGCTTACTGTCTCTGGATGTCTTCTGGTGCAACAAACTATAGCTGTGCTGAGCTTCCAAGACATGTATGCATGACTTTCATCAACAAGACATCTGATTCTATTATGCTAACCATTTTCAAAATGTTTTTGCACTATTGATTCAAAGGACACTAAGGCCTTGGAACAGAAGGAATGCATGTGCAAGTTACTTTTCTTCTTTTATGGTATTTTAGCGTGCTTGTACGTGGATGATATGCTTATTTGTGGACTAATTATTGTGACTAAGAAGTATCTAACTTCCATATATAAAATGAAAGATTTGGGTGAAGTTGAAACTATCTTGGGTATTAAAGTTAAAAAACATAGTTAGGTTTATTCTTTAAGCTAAGTAATTACGTGGAAAAGATGTTAAATAAATTTAAACATCTTGGTTTCAAAAAGATGAGTACTCCATTTGATTTTAGTATTAAATTAAATTATAGTACTGGTAGAGCAATTGCACAACTTGAATATGCTAGTGCTATAGGGTTTTTAATATTTGCGGCATTGTACTAGACCTGATATTGCCTTTTCCATGTGTAGCTTGAGTAGATATACTAGTAATCCAAATATAGAACATTGGAAAGGTATTACCAAAATTTTTGGTTTTCGTAAGAGAACTAAAATTTGGGATTGTTTTGTAATAATTATTCGGTTATATTAGAAGGATACACCAATGCTAGTTAAATTGCAAGTGTGTGAGATAAACATTCCACTTCTTGATGGATTTTCACATTAGGTGGTGTTGACACCTAATTTTTAGCCGATGCGTCATCAAAAATAAAAATTCGAGATTATGGTTTCCGATCGCGACGGAGCCCGTTTCTTGAGCAAAAAGTGTCGTTTTTTAATTCCGTCTGTTTAATTAGCTTTTATAAATGATTTTCTATTCATTTCATACAAAAACCCAAAAAGTCAAATGGTTGACTTTGGCGTTGACTTTTTGGTCAACCCTTTGACCAAAAGTCAACCCCAGGTCAAATTGGGGCTTTTTGCTTAAAAAGATTCCTTTCAAGTCCAATTTCACTTTAGAAGTGGAAATTTTAGAAAAATTCAAAGATTTGATCATAAAATCAAACTTCTAGTGAAAAGTCAACTAGGGTTTGACTTTTGGTCAAACCTTTGACCAAAAAAATTGAAAAAATTCAAAAATCCCAAATCATCTTATTTTACTTTCAATTTACCTTTGGCATTAGAAATTTTACAAAAATCAATTTTGAATCAACTTTTTCCCAAATTACGGAAATTGATTCAAATCGGCCAAAAATGAAATTACTTCACTTCTAGTCATTTTTTGGATTAGTGTTCTTCACGACATTTGATCTAGAGGTCATTTTATATCCAATTTTCGAACCAATTTTGCAATTCCAAGCCAAACACAAAAACCCCCAATTTTAGCCCTAATCAGTGATTTTGATCGATTCTTCATGATGTGTGCAATTGAGACACGAATGAGCATAATTTCTTATATGAAACCCAAATTCAAAATCAATTTTGGAAGAATCACATGAATTTGAGTCAATTTGATCAATTTAGTGATCCAATGATTAGGAAGTCTAAGAGTGGTTGGTCTAATTAGTGCAATTCAACTTGACCCACTCTAGACTTATGTTCAATTTGATGAATTGAGACTCAATTTGGTTAATTAGACCTCAATTACACTTGTTAGTCTAGCTCGGTCATGCAATTACCCAAATTCAGAGCTAATTGACTCAAATCGATTTAATTCAAATTGAATTAATCCGATCAAATTAGTCATTTTCCGGTCGAAAATTTTGATGATCGATAATCCGATCGGGCCAACCAAGGTCAGTCACATTCTTTTGAGTGCGAAAATGACAAAATTGACCTTAATTGAGAATTACAAAAAATGACTAAGAGAAATGACCAAAATACCCTTCTTCAAGGATTAAACAAATTAATTAGGGGATTAGCAAATCAATCATGGCCATTCATCTAAAATTGATCATGACCATCCATGATGCCATGTCATCAATCCTTAGCTATTAAGGAATATTCTTAATCATTAAGGATCCATTTTGAGCCATTTGATTGATCTAAGGGCTAAAATTCAAAGTTGGGGAAGGTATATAGCATTTTTCCCTCCAAAAATTGAGGGGGGATGCTCATTTTTTCAGATCTGAATTCTCTCTCCTCTCTCTCTCCTCTCTCTCTCTCTCTCTCTCTCCCTCTCCCACGATTAACTCTCTCTCTCAAGCTCCCTCTCGGCAGCCGGCCATCCGGCGCCTTGCCGGCCTCTTCCCGGCGAGCCGCCGCCACTCCGGCGTCCCCCACGGCGGTCCAAGGCTGATCGCAAGATCAGCCTCCTTCGCTGGTGGCCGGAACTCACTGTTCCGGCCTGATCTCTCCCTCGGCAACATCACCGGCAATTCTGCCGGTGATCTGTCCAGCAGCTTCAACCGGCTGAACCGGTCCTCCGGCGACCTCCTCCGGCGATTCCAAGCCTCCGACTACCTCCCCCGACGTCCTCAAGTCGCTGTGGTGGCTGGCCTCGCACCGAACAGCCACCGGATCGCACTTTAAACTTCATTTTTTGCTGATTCGTTCATTTGTGTGAAAACGAGTCGATTCTCACATTATTTCTTGCAATCTATTGTCATAGATCGGCCGAGCTTTCCGAGGTGTCTCCGTGCCATTCCAGGTCTGAATACGGAGGCCGGATCGCTCGCTTGAGCGTTGGAGCATTGTGAGACAAGGTAAGAACACTTGAACACAATTCTGCAAATTCGTGTTCAGTAGAACCTGTTAGCTTGAGATGCTGTTTTGAGCTAGTTAACGTCGAAATATGATGAAGTGATAAACTAGAGAGTCGTAGAACTCGTCTTAAGCTTCGATTTGATATATCATATGCCTCGATCGGACTTCATTTGCTATGTCAAAACACATTTAGAAGTGAGGATCAGAATCTGGAATATTCTGTTCATGTCTGTTCTGATGATTCCCTGACTGACGTTGCGCTGTTGGATGAATTTTATGATTTTTTGTGATCATTTTCTGGAAAAACTTCCTTCATGAGAATCGTAGAACACATCTTGATCTGTTCACCATAAAATTTTCACAAAATTTCGAGCATGTTAGCCTAGTACGATTTGCAACGTCATGTGCATGTAGATCTGGTTTCATGCTAGTTTCAGTTGACCTTTGTGTGTTCTTCGATGTTCATAAATTCGTGTGTTCGAGATATGAAAAAATTTTCTTCACGAAAGTTCTTCCTGAGATCAAGATCTTTCAATTAATACTAATTTCATCAAAATCGGAGATCATTTGAATTTTCAAAAGGAATTCTCACAATTTGATCAGAATATGTGTTCAGATCTGATTTTCATTCCTTTGAAGTTCAAAAGATGTTTCTCCGAATTTGATGAAGTTAGGGTCCTTTTTTGCAAAAAATCAAAACTTCAAAGTTGCTCATTGGGGTCTCATTATGTCAACTGAACATTTTGAGGACCTAATTGCAATTTTTGGAGGGTTGATTTGCTTGAAAAATCTTCTCGGGCTAAAATTTCATTTGCGATTGAGTCCCTCGCGAAATTCGAATTTTATAAAAATTTGGAGGGCTTTTTAGCAAAAACTCAAAACATGAAAGTTGTTGCACACAGGGAATCCCAACGGCACAAAAATTTTCGCGCGTTTTTGATAATGTTTGTTATTTTTCCCGCCTTTAATTTGAAATTCGTAACTGAACCGAGTCCAGCCTGTCACTGAGATTTATTTGAGCATTTTCGGGAAAATTGGCTAGGATTTAGAAAAAATGGTCTTCATGACTTTTGTTCCTCATGTTATAAGCTTTCTAATGACACCTGATTCGCTTCATTTGAACGTCATTAGGATAGTTAATCATGCTTGAACAGAATTGATCCGAATTTGATGTTAATTGAATAAGTGGTCTTTCTCATAAAGCCCACTTCCCCTTGCTTGATTGGCTTCGAAACAAGGCCCATGGGCTTGAATGCATGTTCATTTTATGCATGTGTTTGTTAGATGAATGTTAAGCCCGGTGCATGTTCGGCGGGTAGCCCATTCTTGATCATTAGAACCCGACTTTAGGGGTTAATTGATATGAGTTACCGTTTTGTGAATACAAATGGTAGCCCATTATCATTAACCATTAATCAAACAATGTTAGGTGATTAGTGGGTGATGAATCGAAACGCATGAAAAACAAAGGCCGATCCCGAGGCCCGTGCTTAATTAGTGATTTGATTGCATCTTTGTTCTTTCATATGTCATTATGAATGAATGTATGGATGTAAACACCGACACCCGAGAGGCGGTCCATGGAAGAATAATCCAAAATGGTAGAAGACCAAGGTGATTGACCGATGTCCAATCCGGTCTCGATTTGTACTCATTTGATGATGGTTCTAAACCGATGTCCAATCCGGTTTCAATTTGTACTTAATTCATTCATTCCCGATCATGTCTCGGGTCTTTCAATTTGTGTTGTAATAAACACCCGACGAGTTGCGGGTTCTTACTTTTTATTTTCTCGCACTTAGAATTAGCTCGTCCTTTCAATACTTCGAGTGTTTACTTTACGTAAAGTCTTTCAATATAATTGATTGTTTCTTTCTTTTTCTAGACTAAGATAGGATTAGTTTAGAATCTTAAATGAAAATGCAAAAACATGATGCATGATCACCTAGTGGATTAAGACTTTGGCATGAAAATGGTAAAAAACAAATGCATGACGACTTAGATAACAACCATGTTTAGTTTAGCGGTACCGAAATGGCGTTAATAGAAATATTAACGTAAGCTAGTCCCCGAACCTTTGATCTCTGGTTTTCGTAGAAACCGAAACGAAATTCCCGCGTTTCGGTTGGGTTTTCTAGCCAACCCCCGACCTAGGCTAGTGGCGACTCCTAAAAAATAAAATCAATCCGCTGTCACGCGAGATATGGATTTAGGGAAAATCCACGTTCATGATCAATGGATCATATGGCTAAGCAAGAGATTTACACTTCAGTAAAAATCATTTTTTAAGATGCCATATGAAACATCTCATGAACACTTATCTCTAAACCCGCCTCATCCGAGCTCGGGCCCTCGAGGGGCAGGTCGCGACAGGCTTGGCGACTCCACTAGGGACTAGGTTACAAACCTAAGTGGATTAAAGCCGTAATAAACTTGTTGGTTGTTATCTCACTTGTCTACATTTTGTAGCATCGACTGCATGTCAAAGTCGCGTGGAAAAATGAGGTTAGTCCACTAACCATGTGTTAAATGGTTTTATAGGTGGGAGCCATAAGGGGTGGAGTGAATGCAAACCCTTTGTTTTGTAGGTGGTGTTCGGATGAATGTCGAATGTATGAGATTATATTGAAGTGTTGTTTGCTTTAGATTTAAAATGCATGTTTACTTGCTTTAGCACGACACAATGCACCCACATCCCGCGGTCTAAAATCCCGGATCGCTTTAGGGCATCTTTAGGAGGTATTAAGAGTGGAATCCGCATGTGAATCCATGTGGTAATCCATTCTTCAATACCGCTCATCTTGATTAGTAAGAAGTGCACCGGCCGACGTTAGTAGCGGTGGGTAAACTCTTCTTATTTAATTGAGATGGGGACCTTAAACCTTTAGAATCCTACCCTTAGGTGTCAAAACTCACATGTCCTCATGCGATGTGTCGATGTGCTTGCCATTTTCTCTTCATGGTAAGGTTGATTGTATCGTTCTACAATTTCAATTACGCCATTTCAATTCCACGTTATATCCTTTTCTATAATGCGTGGTGATTAATCTCGATGCCCCAAATTAGGGTTAGTCAAAATGGATATGTCGAAGATTCGAATCATCCCCATGCCAAGAGCTCTCGTGACTATGTGGGAAAGCCTCGAGTCAAAGCATAAAGAATACGTGGAAAAGAGGATTGGATATCTTCCCGCACTCTTATACATCGAGCCTCGGATCGCCATGATCAAGGCATTGTCTCATTTTTGGAACTCGAAGACATCCACTTTTGTGTTTGGTCGAAATGAGTTGACCCCTACAATTGAGGAGTACGATATTGCCATTGGTAGGGTCGGGTCTTTTGGTCTAGTTAGTCCTCCAATAGATATAGATCCTATAACTCTTTTGAGTCAATTCTTAGGAATCGATATTCTTCAAATCAAAGGCGTTCTTAGAGGAAATTCCAATGCATTTTCTTTCACATTCCTAGAACAACATTTTTCTAGCTTGCCAAAAGAATCGGGTAATCAAATTCCTCGAGTTTTTCTCTTAGCATTCTTTGGTTTTGTGATTTTCCCATTCACCAAAAAGACTATGGATCCTTTAGTAGTTCACATTGTCAACCAAGTGTGTATGTTCAAAAGATTCTCAAATATGATCTTAGGCGAGACCTTCGTATCACTCAATAGGTTCAAACAAAGCAAAAATGGTATCTTTAGAGCCCCAATAGGTTTACTCCAAATTTGGTTGGTCTCTCACCTTAAAGATTTTGGTTTGAGCTTAAAAATCATAGATGTGTCCAAAGATTGTCATCCTATCTCGCTTTTCCGAGAAAAGGAAAAAATCTTTCCCTTTTGGTCATTCTCAACTTGGTTTAGTTTTTTCAAGAACCTTGTTCCAAATCAAATCCAATGGCATGTTCGTTGGCTTGGAAATCCCGAGGTGCGCCTTAATAACGGATCCGACAACCCAATCCCACTTTTGGGTCTTACGGGGTCTACGTCATATTACCCTTTTAGGGTGATCCGTCAATATCGCGCACTTCAAAAGATTCCACCATTCCTCAAGCTGGGGTTATATCATTTTGACTATCGCAAAGATGTCATCCAAAAGGATCAAATGACCGACGTGAAGGAAATGGTCAAATCTATCATTGATATGTGGTACAAATGCCGCCCGGAGCCTATTCTCATTACCGATGAGTCAGAATTGGAAGGAGAAATGAGGATACATCATGCGTTGCCGGAGTACATACACCGTCGACTTGAGCCCGAGCTTAAAGTGGATCTCCCTAATGTTCCCGAGAAGCCAACTCAACAGCAAGCTATAGCCGCCAGAGCTCTTATAGAAAAGAATGAAGCTTTAGCCGAGGTTGAGCGTTTGACCCAAGAAAACAAACGAATTCGCCTCGCATCTAAGGAAGATTCATTAGGATTTGGGCTATATTCCATGAGGAAATCTCCTTTCATGTAATTTTCCTTTTATAGATTTGATGTATAGGGTTTCCTTTTTACTCATTTTAGTAATGATGTAATAGGATTCTCTTCTTGTCTTTAAGGGATTGTATTTCACAAATTTTGTTGTTAATAGTGAAATTTCCCTTTGTGTGTGTTTTATTTTCCGAGATTCCAATGGAATATAGATGGGGCATCTTGATTAATCATCGCGTGTTACCCCTTTAATTGTATAATTTCTTGTGAAGAAATTATGATAAGAGATTATTCACGTGATATTGGGATCATGAGAATATTTCTTATCTCTATTTCATCTAAAGAAAATATAAAATTGAAGGGTTTTATATTTTCGTCTCGATTCATTTTCCGTATGCTAATTTGATTTCTGTTTTTTTACAGAGAGAGAATATTAAAATACGGCTGAATCGCGCTTTATTATACGCACCCGTCGCCAAGCAAGGATGGAGAATGAAGACACTCGTACTCGCGTTATTACCATCGAGAATCAAATGGCGCAAATGATGGCACTCTTAACCGATCTTGCAAATCAAGTAAAGAACTTCACGCCCGTGGCTCCTGCTGCTGCAGCTTCTACTCCTAATGCGCCCACTAGTGCGCCGGTGATAGATCCAGTTGACAAAGGACCTGTTGAAGAGGTCCCCGTTAATGCCATTCCTACCGTCATCGATTTGGAAGCTCCACCTAAGGAGTCGCCTGTCGCTCATATGGATGAAGAGAGCGCGAGACGCCTCGCAAAATTGGAAGAACGCCTATGCATGTTGCAAGGTTATCAACTCCAAGGCTTTGATAAGTTGTCACCTTTTACAAAGGTGAAAGTTCCTGATTTTTACAAGGAGCCCGAGTTTTCAAGGAAGTATGATGGAACTGGGTGTCCTAAAACCCACTTGAAGTATTATTTGAGCAAGATGGCTCGTTATTCCGATAACACCCCGCTTTTGATCAACAATTTTCAAGATAGCTTGGCAGACTCCGCCTTGACTTGGTTCATCGAATTGGATTTGGAGAAAATTTGCACCTGGGAAGATCTTGCAGATGAATTTCTTCAGCAATACAAGTTTAATACCGAAATTGCTCCAACCCGTGAAGAACTGGTTCGGGTTGACAAAAGGAGGATTGAAACTTTTAGAGCATATGCCCAAAGGTGGAGAACTATGGCGTCTCAAGTCAAACCTCCGTTGTCCGAGAAAGAGATCATGCAGCTGTTTCTTCGAGCATTACCTCGAGAGTACTTCGACAAGATGTTTAATAACACTTGCATCAATTTTCCCGCAATGGTTGAATTGGGAGAGCGTATTGAAGGAATAATGCGGGAAGGTCGATTGTCCGAGACGACGACTCGCAGATTTACCTTAAAGAAAGATAAGGAGCCAACTGTGGAGGTTGCCTATATTCAAAATCCTAATGCTCAAAAGCCACTAAGCACACCAGTTCAAAGGTCTGTTGTAGAAACAGGGGGTTCTTCCCGGAATTTTGACCGAAAAGGAAAAGCTCCGCAAAGGCAATTCACACCGTTACCAAGACCTATGTCTCAGTTGCTGCCGATGTTGATTGAACAAAGACTCGTAGCAAAAGAAATCCCGAGAGACAACCCGCCAAAATTTGCTGGGTTTGATTTGGCAAAATCTTGTGTATATCACATGGGTGAGAAGGGCCATGATGTGAACAATTGTTACACTCTTAAGGTCAAGATTCAGAACCTGTTGGATAAGAAGATCTTGTCGTTTAAAGATGTCACTCCAAATGTTCAGCAAAATCCGCTCCCTAATCATACCGAAGCCGTTAATGTGATATTTGGAGATGAGAATGAGAAACCTTTCTTGTTCGATGTGACGAAGTTGGAAGAGCTATTGACTATAGCTAGAGATCAACCGAAAGAAGGAAATGTATCCCGGGAGGAGAAAATGTATTGCTTAGCCAAGATGTTTGCTTTAGGCATAATTCAGCCTCTTCAAGAAAGGAAGCCCGAAGGGTCCATCGAGACTGCTATAATTGATTTGTCGTCAGAAAAATTCTCATGTAAGTTCGCGGATGAAGCCTCATGCTCTAAGCCAAAAGATGATGGGTACGAGCCAGATGTTGATGAACCATGGATTGACGCTTATTCCAATAGTGATTCGGAATGTGAGAGTAATAATGCCTGTCGAGATCGTGAATTTATGAAGAAGGCTATCGAGAAAGGTGAAATTGTTGATACCCTCGGACAGCCGAGTGGTAAATATGACTTTATAGTCAAATATACGCCATCTCCAAGTTTCTTCGTTGACCTAAAGGATATCGTTCCCGATGGATGGGGAAGCATGGATGATGAAGGCATATCCGCCAATGAAGACAAGAAGTATGCTTCTTACATGGATTCTGATCTTAGTGTTAGTAAGACTCATTGGGATCGCGAATTTGTAATGACCGCTCGTGAGCATGATGAAGTGGTTGATACTCTAAGGCAACCAAATAGGAAGTATGACACTTTTGTCAAATGTTTGCCTCCGCCAAGTTTCTTCGTTGATTTGAAAGACATTGTTCCGACTGGATGGAGTGATGATGAAGATAATGAAGAAGTTCTTTCCGATACTGATTCGGAATTTGAATACCATACCTCCCACTGGGATCGGGAGTTCGTTAGAAAAGCCATTGAAAAGGGCGAAATTGTTGACACTCTCGGGCAGCCAAGTGGAAAATATGATTTCATGGTGAAATATTCTCCTCCTCCAAGCGCTTCTATCGACCCTAAGACTATCGTCCCGAGTGGATGGGGGTCCGAATTTGAAGATGATGGCATGGTAGCCATGATTGATCCTGTTGTGATTGAATTGAATGCAACTTGTGAAATCCAAGCGCACGTTATAGAACCAGTGGTTATTGATCTAATGGCCGATGGCTTCGGAGATATAAAGATCTCTAATGAAGATATTGGGCCTGTTGTGATCGAGTTGCCACCGAAGAAGAATGAGAATTTGAAAGCAAGAATTCCTCTTGTTTATGATTCCAAGGCAGTTCCATGGAATTATGAGTCTAACGAGATAGACGCTGTTACTCGGTCAAGCCGATGTTTTCCATCTCGTGAAGGTGTCGAGAAAAAGGTTGTAACCGAAGAAGAGGCGGAACAACTCCTCAAAACTCTCAAAACGAGTGAATCAGAGGTGATCGAGCAGTTAAGAAAAATGCCGGCTCAAATCTCGTTACTTGAATTATTCAAATCTTCCGAGAAGCATAGAAATGCTCTTTTAAAGGTTCTTAATGAAGTACATGTACCCGAAACAATTGGAGAGGTACAGTTGGAAGAGTTTGTAGGTGCTATCCTTCTTAAGGATCAAATTTCTTTTTCCGAAAAGGATTTGCCGCCGGAAGGGCGAGCACACTCTAAAGCATTATACATCTCTGTTCAACACTTTGATACAAGGATATCAAGAGTTCTTATTGATAATGGTTCAGCTCTCAACATCTGTCCGTTATCAACTTTGCGCCGTCTAGGTGTGGGTATGGATAATGTTCGTCCTTCTAAGACTCCAGTCAGGGCTTTTGATGGCATGAAAAAGGAAGCTCTTGGAGAAATTGACTTACAACTGATGATTGGTCCAGTTATGTTTGCTCAGAAGTTTCAAGTGCTTGATATCCCAAGCAACTTCAGTTTGTTGTTGGGACGACCTTGGATTCACGCGGCGGGTGTTATACCCTCAAGTCTACATCAGATGATCCGTTTTGTCGTCTGTGGCAAGATTATAACGGTTCATTGTGAGAAAGATACCGAAACTTTCAACAATACTGCAATTCCTTACGTAGAGCCAGAAGTAAAAGGAGAATCAAGCTACTACTCGTTTGAGTTAGTGTCAGTATCTCATGTGCCCGCGGGCACTGTTATGAAGAAGCCTCACTATTCAAAGGCGGCACTTATGTCTAGCAAAGTGTTGATTGAGTACGGATTCACCATTGGCAAAGGATTGGGAAAGCTGTCCCAAGGTATTCTCACACCCATTGAGGTGACTAAGAGAAAGAAGCGAGAAGGCTTAGGTTACCAAGGCGATCAACAAGATCAAGGTAATCAGAAAAACCCGAGCATCAAGGAAAAGAGTTACCGACGTTTACTCCCTCCTCCGTTGAAAGATTTCTTCTCTGGACCGTCAAAGTTCCTTCAAGATGAAGAAGCAGACATTTATGATATCGTCGACTTATTTGAAGAGAGTTCAGTGGGTGCCATTTCCGAGAGCTTCGAAGATGATCTACCTACCGATCCCGCTGTGTAAGGGATGTTTCCTTTGTTTTACTTTGTTTTCAATTGTAATTCATCTAATTCTCCCCTGCGAGGGAATTCCATTTGTTCATTTGTTTTGTTCATTTCAAGTGTTGTAATAATTCGGATCACGAGCTTCGGATCCAAAACACTATATAGTATTCATTTTCAATTCAATAAAAACATATGCATGTTTTGTTAATAGACGTGCAAAAGTATACCAAACTAGTCCTATGATGATGCTTTGAGGCCTGGACTTTTGCACGATCTATAGTTTCAAAATAATTTTTTGAACAAGGATGTCCAATGATATGAGGACGAGTTCCCCTTGAAATTTTCGAAAATTCAGAATTCGAAAATTTGTTTTCATCACATCTTCATGCATTGCATTTCTTATTTTCATATACTGACCATTCTTTTGTTACATCTCAGGCATGACACTTTGCATAACCATAGTAGTCATATGCATGGCTTGGATTCATGTTCAAAAAACTCATACGAATCTGATCATTCTGATCTCGAAAATGAAGAGGATTCCCAGGTTATTAAAAAAGAATGGATCCGACATGAAGAATCCGCACCTCCCACAGAAGAGCGAACTGTCGTTATAAATTTGGGCGATTCAGAAAATCCCAAAGAAACAAAAATTGGAACAAGTCTCTCTCAAGCAGATGCTGATCGACTGATCGAATTATTGAAAGAGTATCAAGATGTCTTTGCTTGGTCTTATGCTGACATGCCGGGTCTGGACCCCAATATTGTAGAGCACACGTTGCCTCTTGATCCTACCATTCCACCTAAGAAGCAGAAGCTTAGGAGGACAAAGCCAGAATTATCCAAGAAGATTGAGGAAGAAGTCATGAAACTGTTAAAAGTTGATTTCATTGAAGTTACTCATTACTTCGACTGGGGCAACACCATTCTCATTGGTATATGGGATGGAAGCAGTTTTACCTGTGGAAGTGGAAATTCCTTCATTAAGGGTACTTTCGCAAATAAAACTTTCCGAAGCAGAATGGATTCAACAGAGATTTGAACAGCTTAATATGATTGATGAGAAGAGGGTAAAAGCCCTGTGCCATGGACAAAGCTACCAAAAGCGAGTGGCCAAGTCATTCAACCGTAAGGTTCGACCCAGACATTTTGAGATCAATGATCTGGTTTTAAGGAAGGTCTTACCCATTATTCCAGATCGTGGAAAGTTTACCCCCAATTATGAAGGGCCGTATGTCATCAAGAAAGTGTTGCCTGGTGGAGCATTAATTCTTGTAGAAATGGATGGCCGAGAGTTGCCAAAACCTGTGAACGCAGATGCTGTCAAGAAATATTTTCCCTGAATAAAATGTTTCGAGTTGCTTTGGACTGAATCCAAGTTTCCTTAAGAACATTTGCATCATGCATTTCATGCATACATGGCATTTTTGCATATTTGTTCATTTTGTAGGTACTCAATTGTTCCCCAGGGAAGCTATTCCAAACCTCAAGGAGTCAAGCCCGAGGAAGTTGCTACATCAAATCAATCTTCTCCCTAGAATTTAGGAAGCAGATCCTATGTGTGAAAACCTTTTTCTGTCCAAAAAGTTTTTCAAGTTTGAAATAAAAATCCCCAGAGGAATTGAAAAAAATCAATCAAATGTCTTGATTTATCAAAATTCCTCACAAACGGGAGATTTAACCAGATGATCCTTTGGAAAAACAAAAAGAGGATTTCTCAAAAATGCCAAATGGAAATGCCTAGGATGATAAAAGGCAAACTTTTGATCAAACACGTCCCTATACTCATTTTGAGAGAATTGAGCGAAAAAGCCATGTCGTAGGACGTAGGATTCGTTCACATTGAATACATGGATTGAGATGATAAAAGGCATTTCATTTCTCTATCCTAAACACTCATGTTATCCTTTGCTAGCCACTTTGAGCCAAATAAGGAGAATTCTTAAAATACCCCTGTCAAGAACCACCCCACATTGGGGCAAAATAAGAAGTTATGGTTGATCATTTTTGGAGCAAAAAGATTAAGAAAGATTTTATTGCTTTCACTTGCATCAACCTTCTTGTGATAGTTTCATATGGATCTTTATGGAAGCTCGAAGCATCCCAAAGTGAAGAAGAACATTCTTTTCCTCTACCCCAAACACAATTATCCTTTGCTTAGCCAAATTGAGCCTTAAGCATCTTCATTTCAAAGCCCAAAATGTTGATTATCTCCCCACATTGGGGCAATGCATATGATTTACCAAGGAGATTGAGAAATTGGTGAATATGTATAAAATGTCTCGAAAGTCCAAACAACTCAAAAGATAAATATTAGGGGGCATGAAAAAGCAGTGTGCCTGGTAAAAGCAAGGCCGATGCCCATGAAAAAACATGTCAAAAGCAAAAGCAAAAGCAAGAAAAAGCAACATGCTTATGCTTAAAACAAAATTCCATTTACATAAGATGCTTAGAAAGAGCAAAGCTCTTATATTGCAAGAAAAATGGACTCTCGAGACAGTTTGGTTTTCAATAATCAAATAATGTCAGATTTGAATGATTTGGTAATGATGCCAAGATAATCATCATTTTTCTTTCAAACCCATTCTATCAAATTTCAAGCCTTTTGAGCCTAACCCGAACCAACATTACAACCCTCTCCGAAGTCTCTTCCGATTGGGATGGTTTGAGTTAATATGAAGATTTCACAAAGGAACTACTGCTAGAAGGAGTGGAAGTAATCCTATCTTGTCTTATCTTCAAGGTTCTTGACTTGTAAACCCGCTGAAGATGTTGTTGGTATGTTTCTTTTCTTGGCCTCAAAGCAAATACCCTTTGTGTAAGCCCATGACCAAACCTACATTACGGTCCTTTGGAAAGACCTTTCTGATCAATCAATTTGTATTCAATGTGAATGTTTCCGAAAACCTTTGACATAGGTTCGTGAGGCATCACCAGTGAGAATTGAATAGCTTTCCCACATCGATAAATGGGAATCAAAGCCTTTATGAGAGCCAGTGTGAAAGACCTTTTTGATTAGGTTATTTCCAATTTGGCATTTTTACCTAACCTCTTTAAGTGGTTATTCAAAGATTATTTTGTTAAAATTTCCTCTTAAGGATTTTGATAATCTTTGCCTTTCACCAAGAGTTGAAAAATTCCGTTTGTTGTTAAACAATCTCGGAACTTTTTTCAAAATATCTTTCCCCAGTGGATCGGTTTTTGGTTAGCCTAAACCATAACTCTCATTTTCGGTTTTTGGTCAAAGGGTTGACTTTTGGTCAACCCTTTGACCAAAAGTCAACCCCAGGTCAAATTGGGGCTTTTTGCTTAAAAAGATTCCTTTCAAGTCCAATTTCACTTTAGAAGTGGAAATTTTAGAAAAATTCAAAGATTTGATCATAAAATCAAACTTCTAGTGAAAAGTCAACTAGGGTTTGACTTTTGGTCAAACCTTTGACCAAAAAAATTGAAAAAATTCAAAAATCCCAAATCATCTTATTTTACTTTCAATTTACCTTTGGCATTAGAAATTTTACAAAAATCGATTTTGAATCAACTTTTTCCCAAATTGCGGAAATTGATTCAAATCGGCCAAAAATGAAATTACTTCACTTCTAGTCATTTTTTGGATTAGTGTTCTTCACGACATTTGATCTAGAGGTCATTTTATATCCAATTTTCGAACCAATTTTGCAATTCCAAGCCAAACACAAAAACCCCCAATTTTAGCCCTAATCAGTGATTTTGATCGATTCTTCATGATGTGTGCAATTGAGACACGAATGAGCATAATTTCTTATATGAAACCCAAATTCAAAATCAATTTTGGAAGAATCACATGAATTTGAGTCAATTTGATCAATTTAGTGATCCAATGATTAGGAAGTCTAAGAGTGGTTGGTCTAATTAGTGCAATTCAACTTGACCCACTCTAGACTTATGTTCAATTTGATGAATTGAGACTCAATTTGGTTAATTAGACCTCAATTACACTTGTTAGTCTAGCTCGGTCATGCAATTACCCAAATTCAGAGCTAATTGACTCAAATCGATTTAATTCAAATTGAATTAATCCGATCAAATTAGTCATTTTCCGGTCGAAAATTTTGATGATCGATAATCCGATCGGGCCAACCAAGGTCAGTCACATTCTTTTGAGTGCGAAAATGACAAAATTGACCTTAATTGAGAATTACAAAAAATGACTAAGAGAAATGACCAAAATACCCTTCTTCAAGGATTAAACAAATTAATTAGGGGATTAGCAAATCAATCATGGCCATTCATCTAAAATTGATCATGAATCCTTAGCTATTAAGGAATATTCTTAATCATTAAGGATCCATTTTGAGCCATTTGATTGATCTAAGGGCTAAAATTCAAAGTTGGGGAAGGTATATAGCATTTTTCCCTCCAAAAATTGAGGGGGGATGCTCATTTTTCAGATCTGAATTCTCTCTCCTCTCTCTCTCCTCTCTCTCTCTCTCTCTCTCTCCCTCTCCCACGATTAACTCTCTCTCTCAAGCTCCCTCTCGGCAGCCGGCCATCCGGCGCCTTGCCGGCCTCTTCCCGGCGAGCCGCCGCCACTCCGGCGTCCCCCACGGCGGTCCAAGGCTGATCGCAAGATCAGCCTCCTTCGCTGGTGGCCGGAACTCACTGTTCCGGCCTGATCTCTCCCTCGGCAACATCACCGGCAATTCTGCCGGTGATCTGTCCAGCAGCTTCAACCGGCTGAACCGGTCCTCCGGCGACCTCCTCCGGCGATTCCAAGCCTCCGACTACCTCCCCCGACGTCCTCAAGTCGCTGTGGTGGCTGGCCTCGCACCGAACAGCCACCGGATCGCACTTTAAACTTCATTTTTTGCTGATTCGTTCATTTGTGTGAAAACGAGTCGATTCTCACATTATTTCTTGCAATCTATTGTCATAGATCGGCCGAGCTTTCCGAGGTGTCTCCGTGCCATTCCAGGTCTGAATACGGAGGCCGGATCGCTCGCTTGAGCGTTGGAGCATTGTGAGACAAGGTAAGAACACTTGAACACAATTCTGCAAATCGTGTTCAGTAGAACCTGTTAGCTTGAGATGCTGTTTTGAGCTAGTTAACGTCGAAATATGATGAAGTGATAAACTAGAGAGTCGTAGAACTCGTCTTAAGCTTCGATTTGATATATCATATGCCTCGATCGGACTTCATTTGCTATGTCAAAACACATTTAGAAGTGAGGATCAGAATCTGGAATATTCTGTTCATGTCTGTTCTGATGATTCCCTGACTGACGTTGCGCTGTTGGATGAATTTTATGATTTTTTGTGATCATTTTCTGGAAAAACTTCCTTCATGAGAATCGTAGAACACATCTTGATCTGTTCACCATAAAATTTTCACAAAATTTCGAGCATGTTAGCCTAGTACGATTTGCAACGTCATGTGCATGTAGATCTGGTTTCATGCTAGTTTCAGTTGACCTTTGTGTGTTCTTCGATGTTCATAAATTCGTGTGTTCGAGATATGAAAAAATTTTCTTCACGAAAGTTCTTCCTGAGATCAAGATCTTTCAATTGATACTAATTTCATCAAAATCGGAGATCATTTGAATTTTCAAAAGGAATTCTCACAATTTGATCAGAATCTGTGTTCATATCTGATTTTCATTCCTTTGAAGTTCAAAAGATGTTTCTCCGAATTTGATGAAGTTAGGGTCCTTTTTTGCAAAAAAATCAAAACTTCAAAGTTGCTCATTGGGGTCTCATTATGTCAACTGAACATTTTGAGGACCTAATTGCAATTTTTGGAGGGTTGATTTGCTTGAAAAATCTTCTCGGGCTAAAATTTCATTTGCGATTGAGTCCCTCGCGAAATTCGAATTTTATAAAAATTTGGAGGGCTTTTTAGCAAAAACTCAAAACATGAAAGTTGTTGCACACAGGGAATCCCAACGGCACAAAAATTTTCGCGCATTTTTGATAATGTTTGTTATTTTTCCCGCCTTTAATTTGAAATTCGTAACTGAACCGAGTCCAGCCTGTCACTGAGATTTATTTGAGCATTTTCGGGAAAATTGGCTAGGATTTAGAAAAAATGGTCTTCATGACTTTTGTTCCTCATGTTATAAGCTTTCTAATGACACCTGATTCGCTTCATTTGAACGTCATTAGGATAGTTAATCATGCTTGAACAGAATTGATCCGAATTTGATGTTAATTGAATAAGTGGTCTTTCTCATAAAGCCCACTTCCCCTTGCTTGATTGGCTTCGAAACAAGGCCCATGGGCTTGAATGCATGTTCATTTTATGCATGTGTTTGTTAGATGAATGTTAAGCCCGGTGCATGTTCGGCGGGTAGCCCATTCTTGATCATTAGAACCCGACTTTAGGGGTTAATTGATATGAGTTACCGTTTTGTGAATACAAATGGTAGCCCATTATCATTAACCATTAATCAAACAATGTTAGGTGATTAGTGGGTGATGAATCGAAACGCATGAAAAACAAAGGCCGATCCCGAGGCCCGTGCTTAATTAGTGATTTGATTGCATCTTTGTTCTTTCATATGTCATTATGAATGAATGTATGGATGTAAACACCGACACCCGAGAGGCGGTCCATGGAAGAATAATCCAAAATGGTAGAAGACCAAGGTGATTGACCGATGTCCAATCCGGTCTCGATTTGTACTCATTTGATGATGGTTCTAAACCGATGTCCAATCCGGTTTCAATTTGTACTTAATTCATTCATTCCCGATCATGTCTCGGGTCTTTCAATTTGTGTTGTAATAAACACCCGACGAGTTGCGGGTTCTTACTTTTTATTTTCTCGCACTTAGAATTAGCTCGTCCTTTCAATACTTCGAGTGTTTACTTTACGTAAAGTCTTTCAATATAATTGATTGTTTCTTTCTTTTTCTAGACTAAGATAGGATTAGTTTAGAATCTTAAATGAAAATGCAAAAACATGATGCATGATCACCTAGTGGATTAAGACTTTGGCATGAAAATGGTAAAAAACAAATGCATGACGACTTAGATAACAACCATGTTTAGTTTAGCGGTACCGAAAGGGCGTTAATAGAAATATTAACGTAAGCTAGTCCCCGAACCTTTGATCTCTGGTTTTCGTAGAAACCGAAACGAAATTCCCGCGTTTCGGTTGGGTTTTCTAGCCAACCCCCGACCTAGGCTAGTGGCGACTCCTAAAAAATAAAATCAATCCGCTGTCACGCGAGATATGGATTTAGGGAAAATCCACGTTCATGATCAATGGATCATATGGCTAAGCAAGAGATTTACACTTCAGTAAAAATCATTTTTTAAGATGCCATATGAAACATCTCATGAACACTTATCTCTAAACCCGCCTCATCCGAGCTCGGGCCCTCGAGGGGCAGGTCGCGACAGGTGGATATTATGTATCTTGGGCGAGCAAGAAACAAACATACCTAACTCACTCAATGATGGAATCTGAATTCATTGCTTTAGCAACAACTAGAAAAGAGGATGAATGGATTAGAAATTTATTATTGGACATCAAATTGTGGCCTAGTCCTATGCCTCCTATTTTTGTTCATTGTGATAGTTAAGCTGCTTTGGCAAGAGCCTATAGTAATACTTATAATGGTAAGTCTAGACATATTAGTCTAAGACATGCATATGAGAGACAATTAGTTTAGGATGGTACCATAACAACTGTTTACGTGATATCAAGAAAGAATCTAGCTTATCCCTTCACAAAGGCTTTACCAAGAGACATGGTAAAGATGACCTCAAAAGAGATAGGGCTGAAACCTTTTAACTAAAATAACTAGTGATGGTAACCCGACCTAATACTAGTAAATCACTAGTTATGAGGTTTAATGGGTAAAAATAAGTTACTCAAAGTGATTATTTGATACTGACATTAGACCAGACATGAGAAATCAATATCGTCTATTACGTTTTGCAGGTAGGTATATTACAGAGTGTTATTAGTAATAGGAACACATACTAAATACTTCACCTATATAAATTTAGAAATGGTGCCGCTTCTTACGCAAGTTGGAGTTGATTTCTAGAGAGCTCATGAAATAGGTACAAGCATAAGACCATAATAATGCTAAGTAAATTAGAACTGCTTGCTGAAACAAGAGATTAGTATATGTGCGGTATATCCGACTCTATTATCAAAGTGGCAAGTGTAAAGCACACGACTTGAAACTTTTATAGAATTCTGAGGTACCTGCATTGAGTAAAGGTTTAACTCCAAAGAGACCTTTATATATGTATATTAGTCTCATGGAAATTTTGACTGTATATTTTTAACATTTTATTTTTGGTTAATACTACGAAAAACCCCAAACTGGTACATTTATGACAAGTTACCCAAAACTAATTTTTTTACTATGAAAAACCCCAAATTGGTACACCTGTGACAATTTTACCCTCTATTAGTTTCTGTTAAATTTTACCATCAAAATTTTGAGTTAAATGACATGTGATAATTGACGGGTGTACTAATTTGTGGTTTTATTCTCCGTTTGTTACATGTGTAGCATTTTATGATTTTTCGTGATATTAATTCAATTTAATGGATGATAGATTTGTCACAAATATACTAGTTTGGGATTTTTGATAGTCAAAAAATTAGTTTATGGTAAATTGTCACAGGTGTACCAATTTAGAGTTTTTTATGTTAAAAAATTAGTATGGAGTAAATTTGTCACATGTGTACTAGTTTAGGGTTTTTCATGTTGTTAACCCTTTTATTTTTGTAATTTGTTTTACAAATAGAATAGAGGATTATTGGTAGTTTGTTTGTAGCAAACTAAGGGGCGCCTTGTCCCACATCAAAAGGATGTGAGTGCGCACGCGGACGAAATTTGGCATTAATCAACAATCATTATTTTTTATATATTATTTTATTCTATTGAAATAGTGTGACTGTTCACAATAGAGTGTTAGTTATTTTTTATTAATTAATTATTAATTTTTATTTTTTGCCTAATGACTATTAGACGCTTTTACAACATTTGAAAGGAAGTCCACTACAAAAAAATTGGATTTTTGCCACGAAAATTTTCCAACGAAAAATCTTTCGTTGGAAAATTCGTTGGAAATTCCAACGAAAAATTTTTTGTTGGAAAATTCGCTGGAAATTTCCAACGAATTTTTTTTCGTGCTAAAATTCGTTGGATATTTCCAACGAAAAAAAATTTGTTGAAAATTTCCAACGAATTTTCCAACGAATTTCAATTTTCCGGGCAAATATTTTAGTTTGTACAATTTTCGTTGTAAAATTCGTTGGAAATTTCCAACGATTTTTTGTTGTTGGAAATTTCCAACGATATTTCCAGCGAATTCAAAAAAAACCCGGGCGGTTCGGTATTTTTATATTCGTTGGAAAATTCATTGGAAATTTCCAACGAATTTTCCAACGAATTTCAATTTTCCGGGAAAATATTTTAGTGTGTACAATTTTCGTTGGAAAATTTGTTGGAAATTTACAACGAATTTTTTTCGTTGGAAATTTCCAACGATATTTCCAACGAATTCAAAAAAACCCGGGCATTTCGGTATTTTTTATATTCGTTGGAAAATTCGTTGGAAATTTCCAATGAATTTTCCAACGAATTTAAATTTCCCGGGAAAATATTTTAGTGTGTACAATTTTCGTTGGAAAATTCGTTGGAAATTTCCAACGAATTTTTTTTCGTCGGAAATTTCCAACGAATTTTTCAACGAATTTCAATTGTCCGCACAAATATTGTAGTGTGTACAATTTTCGTTGAAAATTTCGTTGGAAATTTCCAACGAATTTATTTTTATTAGAAATTTCCAACGATATTTCCAACGAATTCAAAAAAAACCCGGGTGGTACAGTATTTTTTATATTCGTTGGAAATTTCCAACGAATTTTCCAACGAATTTCAATTTTCCGGGCAAATATTTTAGTGTGTATAATTTTCGTTGGAAAATTCGTTGGAAATTTCCAACGAGATTTCCAACGAATTCAAAAAAAACCCGGGCGGTTCGGTATTTTTTATATTCGTTGGAAAATTCGTTGGAAATTTCTAACGAATTTTCCAACGAATTTCAATTTTCCGGGCAAATATTTTAGTGTGTACAATTTTGGTTGGAAAATTCGTTGGAAATTTCCAACGAATTTTTTTTCGTTGGAAATTTCCAACGATATTTCCAACGAATTCAAATTTTTTGGGTAATTATTTTAGTGTGTACAATTTTCGTTGCAAAATTCGTGGGAAATTTCCCACGAATTTTGCAACGAAAACCCTACTTTCTTATTCAACATTTTCGCGCCTATTCTTTCAAATTTCCACATTTACTCTCTCTCTCTCTCTCTCTCTCTCTCTCTCTCTCTCTCTCTCTCTCTCTCTCTCTCTCTCTCTCTCTCTCTCTCTCTCTCTCTCTCTCTCTCTCTCTCTCTCTCTCTCGCCTCCTCCCCCCGGCTCCCCCTCCGCCTCCTCCCTCGCCGCCCCCCCTCCTCCTCTGGCTCCGGCTCCGGCTCCGCCGCCCCTCTCCGATGGCGGATCACTGCGGATCACTGAGGGGGTTCGGAAAATGTGGGGTCGAAGTCGCGGCTGTTCCTCGCGCGTCGTCCTCGCTCTGTTCGCGCTCCGTTTCCTGGGCGCTCCGGTCGGCGGCGGCGGCACCGAGTTCGACTTCGGGACGCTGACGCTGAGCAGCCTCTCTCCACCTTCTTCTCCTTCTCCGTCACCAACCTCAACCCCTCCTCCATCGGCGGCGGCCTCGCCTTCCTCATCTCCCCCGACGGCGACTCCCTGGGGGGAGGCGGCGCGTACCTCGGCCTCCTCAACAGCGCGTCGCCCGCCTCCTTCGTGGCGGTGGAGTTCGACACCCTCATGGCCGGCGAGCCTCGCCCACGACGAGGCTGGGCCTCGCCGGCCATGGCGAGGGCCGAGCTCGCCATGGCCGGCGAGCTCGAGCTCGCCCAGATCTGGGCGAGCTCGGCCCTCGCCGGCGACGAGGCTGGCCCTCGCCGGCCATGGCGAGGGCGAGCTCGCCAAGATCTGGGCGAGCTCGGCCCTCGCCGGCGACGAGGCTGGCCCTCGCCGGCGGCGAGGGCGATTTTTTGAAAAAAAAAAATTTCGTTGGAAAAAAAAATTCCACGATTTTTCGACCAAAAAAAAAATTTGTAATTTTTCCAATGAAAAGTTTTTCGTTGGGAAAAAAATTTCCACGATTTTTCGACCAAAAAAAAATTTTGTAATTTTTCCAACGAAAAAATTTTCGTTGGAAAAAAAATTTTCACGATTTTTCGACCAAAAAAAATTTTGTAATTTTTCCAACGAAAATTTTTTCGTTGGAAAAAAAATTTCCACGATTTTTCGACAAAATTTTTTTTTTAAAATTTTTCCAACGAATTTAGCCACGAGTTTTCCAACGAATTTTCCAACGAAATAAAATTCGTCGCAAATTTCCAACGAAAATTGAAATTTTTCGTTGGAAAAATTTCCGACGACTTATTACCAACGAATTTTTCCAAATTTTTCGTTGGAAATTTCGTCGGAAAAAATCAGTTTTTTTGTAGTGATCTGGTCGAACATAACTTCTTAACCTTTGGAAGGTTGCATCTAGTTGGACATAACTTCTTTACATTTAAAAGATTGTATTTGTTCAATATATATAGTTTTTCAATGTTTTTGTTCATTATGAAGAACAGCAGTTTTCATTTCTTTCAAGAGGTATACAACGTTCTTTTCCAATTATTTTCCTTAAGAGATCCTGGAGAAATATCGGAATTGTTATATGGTATTTTCACTGAAACTTACTTTGTAGCTTAGAGGATTTTTGCTGGTAACCATTGATAATATTATGGGGTAAATAATTCCTTAAATAAAGTTTTATCACACCTCAAAATCTAATTCAATTTCTTCCCGCTTTGATTCATGTGGATTTTTTCCCAACAGTTGTTGATGACTTTCTAGAACCTTTAAAAAGACAATAGGTCAAAATGCAGCAAGAGTTCACATCGATCATGATCCGAACATTGCAAACGCTATGCAAATCATGATTTACTGCTTGTTGAATTACATTTCGCCTCTCGGGTTTTGCTGCTTGTTGCAAATTGCCCCCTCGCTTTTTTAATTTTTGCAGTGTGCCTTATAAAGGTCTTGAAATTGGTTGCCATGTCCCCCTTAGCATTGCTCTAGTTTTCAACTGGACTCCGGGGTCATGTGTTTGTCACGTGACTAATGAACTCCTCTTACTAAGGGTAAATCTGGCCAACTACATTTTGCCCCCACAAACTTTTGGCGCTTATCACAAGTTGCCCCCGACTTTTTGATTTTCGCAATTTCCCTTTGAAAGTCTTGAAAGTGATTGCAATGTCTTCGGCAGTGTTTTCACGAAAGGGCTACACCGTTAATAATTGCTCGAATCTAGCAGATACTATTAAGAAAATCAATCAAATAACCGAACTTTCAAATAACCGAACTTTGCTTCTTCTTCTTTTTTGTTTCGATTATGGCCTCCAAACGTGGTCCAAACTTTCAAAGGTATCATGTAATCAACCAAGATTTGCATATCATTTCTCAAAAAAATGTCCTCTGGGAGCTTGTAACATCGGGTAAGACATAAAGTAAATCAAGAAATGTAGAGAAAAATCCTAACACTTTCTATGGATTCGGATCGCGACCCCACCAATCATGATCCGAACATTGCAAACGCTACGATTCACCCGAACGTCGAGGCCTAATGTGACTCTGTAATTATTGCGGAAGCCCTAACGATATGACAAAAACATCCTCGGATTGTTAAGATGTTTTTATTATTTGGTACGAAACGCGTGAATTCCGTCGAATTGGGAGCGGCAGCCCTGCTCTTCCACGAACAGAATCACTTTTGTCCGTGTCCTAGCTTCCCCAATGGCAAACATTAATAAATATTTTTTTGGGTATCAGGCGCTTCAAATATTTTGGCCATGTGATTCCAAGAGGACGGGGCAAAATGAAGATTCTCAAAAGCATAGAATCCCTCTTTTTTCTTTCATTGAGCTCATAAAACACCCGGACCATGCAAGAATATTTTCATAAGTATCTTCAAAGTTGTGTATACTGTCTTATGAATTGATTGTCCTTTTGTTATGCACAAAAAGTAGCTTCAAAATTGTGTATATTGTGTTTTTTGTGCTATATTGAGTAGTCCAACAAAAATGAAAATATTTCCTCGAATATTGTTAACAAGTACCTCGAGAGAACTCATTAGCAAAAACCTTCTAATAAAGTATACTTAACAAGTATTTAAAGCGCACTATTTATGGATGTCTTTCGACTAAGTACATTTTGTTCCACTTTTCTTTAGCATGTTGTCCATTTTCTACATCCAGGTCAAGTCAACGAGTCCGTTGTTCTCCTTCTATTTATCAAAATCTTGTCCTCTATCCAATTAACTTGTTGTCACTTTCCCTCTTTTGTCTCCTCAAATATCTAATACGCGAGCAATAATTCCGTGGAACGAGTACATATGAGCCCAGTGAATAACGGCCGTTGGATCATGCGAATCCTATACAAGACCCCAATCGACGCAACGGCTCAAATTCATGGAGCTCATAAAACACCCAGACCATGCAAAAATCCTTACGAAAATTTTGGCCCTTCTTCTTTACCCTGTCTTGCCCATTTCCTAGAAATTTTCTTACGAAAATATTTTTGCATGGTCTGGGTGTTTTACGAAAAAGCCTTTTGTTTTTACTTGCAGAAAGTATGTGTTGAAGGTCATAATTGACCTTCACGCAGCACCTGATTCCCAAAATGGCTGGGAACAGAGTTCAACATGAGATGGGTTCCGAGAATGGGGAGACACAGATGACACCATCCAACAAACCCTCCATGTCATGGAATTCCTAACATCCCGGTAATTAATTAATCTGTGGTTCACAAACCTTATTCTGAGTACTAGGGACATCATTCGCCTATGTAGATACACGAAGAGCCCGAGCCTTTATGCGGTTGACCTTCTGAACGAGCCACTCGCAGGGACGCTTCCTCAAGAGACTGTCAGTGGGCATTTCATTGCCGGGCACAAAGCTGTCCGTAAGCACTCTGCTGCTTACGTGATCGTGTCATGCATGCCAGAAGCCTCCGGCATGGAGCTGTTGCTCCCCGATGTGAACGGCCTGGACAGGACAGTTGTGAACATGCACTGCTATTTTCTGTTTGACACAGAGTTCGACACCATCCAAGATATAGTTCCTTTCATATACAAAGATGGGGCTGACCAATTGGACAGTCCCGCTAAATTAAATGGACCTCTCACTTTTTGTGGGTAAGTCCAAACTCGTAACAAAATTGTCATGGCATTGATGCCATATATTGTTGTGTTCGCTCGTTTCACGACGAGGAATACCTTTCGCCGAAATTTTGATTTTCGGTTTTTATTAAGATAGATTCTATGGCTTGATTTCTAGGAGAGTTGTAGCAAAAAAAAAAAAGCAGAGTGTAGCATCGGATTATATGGAATCGATAAAATTCGAATAGATTCAAAATGGATCTGAGATTAACAAAGTTCCAAGCTACGTTACAATATTCTTATGAAAGCTGTAAAGGACTTGAAAGTTAACTAAAGTTGCAGGAAGTTATAAATACAGGAAGTAAAGGTACAGAGGAAACTAAAGTGCAGATAAGCTTGAATGTTTTTTTTTTTGCATTGTTCTTGATCCCTCTTCCTACTTTTTTCTTTTGAGTATTTATATTTCCTCATATCTTGTAACTGCTTGTTGGTTACTTTTATGTTTACAAACTTTGAATCTTGGCGCTTCTAATAACTGTCTTATCTAACCATGTTTTCCAATTTCAATATCCGCCAAAACTTGATCTCAATCGCTTAGACGACTTCAAATTTGGACAAGTAACTCTCCACAATCTGCTCGTGCTCACTATCTCCGCTTTTTGCTCATAACTTCCTACTATCATGATTCACATGGCTGGGCTGTGATTCATCTTTACCAATTTTCTATGATTTTGGTATATTCCCGAAGTATAGACTTTTCATATTTCGGTAAATATCCCAATCTTCACCAATTACCAAATTCGGGATATGATGCCATTCACGCTTGCTTCCCAGTACGTTTCTGAATTTTATCCAAACGTTTTTCGGAAGATGATTGATTTCCATTATACACCAGATTCAATATTAAAGCCGACTCAGCGTCTATGCCAATTTTTATTTTGATGTCAACATATGCCCCTTTTTAAAAGGATTAAAAGAACTTTTAATTCTTTTAAATGCCAGAAATAAAAAGGGTACTTACTTTTTACTCTTGCCGTCGTTTCGTCACCTTGCTTCGCACGCTTGTCCTTTCGTCTTCAAAACACTTCTTTTAAAAATCGTTCCTTTCTTCGTTCTTCTGCATCCTCAACTTCTCGACTCTCTGCAATCTCTCCCAACATTTGTCTAAACCCTATAGCTTCCAAAGCTTCCAAGGATCAAACTCTTTCCTTTTCCACGTCAGATGCCCTTGACCGGTACCATCTATTTTGAGATTCCGAGGGTTTTAATAAAGAATTTCATTTGCACTCTGTGGAGATGACTACGAAGATTCTTACATCCTTGGCCCAGTAGCTCACAATCACTTCTCCGTTCCAAAATGCCTGTCAAGCTACTTCACACGTCACCAATTTGAGGTACTTCCAGTCCATGAATAATCTATTTTGGCATATCAGTGGCGTTCTCGTCCCCCTTGCCTTAGGGCTTTTTTTAGCTTTGAGCCTGATTTCTACTAATGGTACCTTTAACTCCTTCCTTCTAAGGGTCTCTTTGGGATACCCTTTCAATTCATAATGCTCTGTGTCTTAGCTACTTCGATTACCATTTGAATCACGAACTAATCGGCACATTGTCCTGTTTTTGGTCATCTTCCACTAACTGCTTCTTTTTCTCTTTCTCTCCTTTGTCGGTAACTTTGCTTGACGTATATTACCTTACTGGATTTTCTCCTTTAGGTACATATCCATCTACCCTGTCTCCAGATTCTCTTTCGCTGCTTGGTAGATTGTCTGATTCTGAAATGGCCTATGGGGCATTCATTAAGAAATACTTTAAGAAGGAAAGCATAGTTATCAACGAAGAGCACACTACTTTTCTTTTGTAATGGCTCTGTAAATTCCTTTTCTGCCACCCTATAATTAGGGTCTCGAACGTTTTTATTGCTGTTGCCTCCGCTTTAGCTTCAAGGACCTCACTTGCTCTAGGCAAAACAATGTTGGCCCTACTATATTGAGGTTTAGCCTATGCTTCCTCCTCCATTACTTCAGACGAAGTTAGAGGAGTTTTTGGTGGTCCTCTTTGGCTTCTTCAAGCATGGATAGCTTTCTATTTACCTGCTTGGTTTTTCAAGGATCAAGTTCTTCAACTCCTTTCGGTTTTCATTCCTGACCAACCAGTCTACCAAGCCTTGAGTAGGAAATTGGTCCCTGTCTCCAAAGAGCCATCTTCTTATTTTCGGTATTTTATTTCTCAGATATATTCTATTGAAGAGAATCCATATTCCTTCTCTCCTTTCTTTGATCCCCAATTCAAGTCCTACCTTCCTTCTTACCAGAAGAACATAAGTGACTTCTGGCAAACTGTCCTGACCTCTGTTGATCTCCACGTGAGATTTTCAACAAAAGACAGGTTCGTTGCCAGTTTTGAAATTTATTCTCCCAAGTACTGTGCCAGACAACTTGGGTTGATTCAAGGGATTCCTGTTCCAACCCTTTATACTTTCTCCTTTGCTTTTTTTTTTTTGATAAAATATCCTGCAAACTGAAAGATGATCAACCTTTTGGTGAGCTGACCACATTCGTATGGGGTATTTACCGATTATCTCATGTTACCGAATTCATTGGATACCCTGATCGTTCTTCAGCTGAGTTCGACTTCTGGTGGACGGGTTATCAAAAGACTGTGTTTTCAGATCCTCTAGATCAGATTCTTTTGAAGATAAGAGATGTTGTTCCTCTTACAGTACCAAAAACAATCGAAGTTGCAAATATGCCTTCAACTAAGCTAATAGAGCCCTCTAAAGGTAAGTTGATTCTGTCTTTCAATATATATATGTTTTGTTTGACACTTAACCCTCCATCTGACTTCTTACTCTTACAGTGAGCAAGAAAAGGAAAGCTTTAGATTCAATTGCTCTAGAGAAAGTACCAACAAAACGTGGTGCTAGGAGAGTGATTATTCGATCCTTAAAGTCATCTCTAGAGTGTCCTCTAGCATTGAATCAATCTCCAGAGCCCACACTTTCGAGCTATGATGAAGCTGCGCACTCCGAAAGGTAACTCTCATGCTTTATTTTTGGAGGCTATTAATGTGTATATTAGCACTAACTTGTATATCTTTTGTATATCTTTTGATCAATCCAGAAACTCTCAAGACCTATCAGTCCAGTGTTGCTTTCCCCGTTTCTTCTCCTTGCAAGACTTCTGCCACATCAGCTCCCAATTCTTCACTAGTGATCCCTACTCCTTTGACAAATGTTAATGCTGAGTTGGTTTGAGATCAACCCTCTATTCCAGATCCTAAAGAGAGTATACCAACAAAGGATACTTCTGCCAATATTATGAGGTCTAAAAAAGATCGTCCTCCAGCTCTCACCGGTAAATGTTATTACCCTTTGTCCGTCTCAAGATTTTTATGCTCTTGTCTGATATACATATGTCAATATCTGCAATTACTGATGAATCAACTTCTACACCTCAAGGGACTCCAATTTTCGAAGGAGCATCGACTAAGGACTCCTTGAGTGTGCCACTAACACTTGCTTCTTATGCAATTACTGTTTTGCCTCCCTTAACATCTTATGCTGTGCCCAGTCCACCTGCCAAGATAGATGTTTTTTCTCAGGCTGAACAAGTGGAAATGGAGAGGATAATAGCAGGTACTCATCCTAGCTCTTCAACAGCTCCTGATTCTTCAGAGTTTTCAGCTCTATCAATGTCCGTCAAAATTCCCAAAGAAGTAGCCAAAGCTAAGTGGGAACAAATCCTTAACTTATTAGAGCCTGGCTATGGAAAATTGATCAATGACTCTGATAAGGAGCGCCAAGCGAGGATTCTCTTCCAGGAAGTATGTTCTGGTAATCCATCCTTCATATTATCTGAACTTTTTCAGGACAAGATTGATTTCTTTGCTGTTGGCTTTGTAGACGCTGTGACTACAATAAGAGTCAACCTTGATCAACTCCCTTGTCTTCTCTTTGGGAAAAACCGAGGATTGGCAATCCAAGATAAGTTAGCCCCGTAAGCATGAAGATACTCGTCTTTTCTATAACCATTTCAAAGCTGAGGCGAGCAAACTTCAATGCTTGGAGACTAGGAAAGAAGAGCTTGAGGCAGAGCTAAGGATGGTGGTTATTTAAATAGAAGAGCAGAAGCTCGCAGTCTCGAACTTCTGTCCTACACTCAGGCACAAGATGAAGCAGTGTCGAGAGTTGGAGAAAGAATTTGATGATACCACTGGACTGGTTAGGGTCCATGAGAAGACGAGAACAGAAATTATAGATGAAAATCATAGGCTCGAAACCAAGTTGAGAAATTTTGTAATCGAGACTAAGGCTCTATTGGCCAAATGGAAATGAAATGAAAGACCCACTTGCTGAATTCTATTTTTGGTTTCCTTTGCATTTACTTAATTATGGAATATCCCGACAGTGTGAATTCCCGACGCCGTACCTTGTCAAAATCAATAATTTAACCATCTTAACCAAATGTTAAACCTAATCTCTATCTAGCTCCTTTGACATTTGAATCAACTCAAAGGAAATTGTTCCATTGCAACTTTCATAATTGAAAGGTCGAACACTAACCCTCATTCTCACTTCTGCTCTCTGAAATTACTGGCTACTGACTTAATAACCGTTTATCCATACACATGAACCACATTCTGCCTCTATCTCATTTCCCCGAGAAAAACTTTGGCATATTACTGTCCACGATATGCTCTATATCCTTTATCTTTATAACTGCTCAAGCTTACCAAATCTTTCCTACGAGCTTACAGTCCTGTTCATGATGTCTTCGCATGGTTCTTCATCTCAATTGCTTCTTTGGTCTCGATCACAAAGATGTTGTATTATCCATGAAGGTAAACTTTCCATTAAACATTACCAGGCCTGAGCTTTGACAACCATTATTCGTTTCCTTTAACATGGACAACTTGTTTATTCAACTACCTATAGGTGATCGATCCTTATGGAGGCGACTGTATGAATTGCTGTCCTAAGGACACCATGCTTTAATATTGAACCATAAGCATAAGGTAGAAATTACCGATTTGACAAATCTCTTCAGATCCAAAGTGTTTATGTCTGCAGATTCTATCTTCTTGGATCTGGTTTGGGAGCTATGCTTTTTATTTTCTGCTAGCTTTGATGAATTCGAACATAATGTGAGGGAGATTTGGAATTTGGAGCCTATTATTGTGAAAGTTGATGCTCTTCAACTTCAAATTGAGGAGGAGAAATATGCTCAAGCTTAGGACTTTTGTGCTCAAGCTTAGGACTCTTGTACTCAAGCTAGAGATGACGTTGAGATGACACGTCGACTTCTCAATTTCCTTTCCAATCATCATCGTGTGGAGCAGATAATACTCAGGGATAAAATTTCTCATGTTAAGTCTATGGTTGAAGTTTCTTCAAACAGGTACAGGCAATTGCTTCAAGAAGCTTGGGAGAGGTTTGAAATTGTTTGCTTCCATTCTCGTCGCCTGGAGTATCTCGAGGAGCAATAATCTAAACTCCACCAAGATCTTGCCTTGCATTCTAATTACGTAGCCCAGAACCTCAAACTTGTTAAGAATTTGTAGATCTTTGTAACTAAGATTAAAATGTACTTTTTTTTTGTAAGAAGATTAAAATGTACTTTCGTTTCTAATGAATGGACTAATCTCCTTGTGTTTCCCAGATTGATGGATGATATTTCTTCAGGAATTTCCCATTTATAGAACGTGATAATTCTTTTCCATTGACATCCATCAATCTGTATGCGTTTCCACTAAGTACTTCGGTAATTAAATATGGGCGTTCCTAATTTGATGACCATTTACCAAATTCCTTGCTTTGGAGATTAAATGACAAGATTGCTTTCCATACTAAATCTCTCACAACAATCTACTTAACTTTAACTCTCTTATTAAAAGCTCTGGCTACTCTTCTCTTTTGTGCAATCAACTGATCCAAAGAAGCCGCGCGAACTTCGTCTAGTTCATCCAAATTTATGTGCATCCAATCTCTATAATCTCCAAGCAACATTTCATTCTACAATTGGACTTTTAAAGATTTTACTGTTATCTCCATCGGTAAAAACTACTTCTTGTCTATATGTAAGCATATAAGGGCTGACACTGTACTTGATCTTCGTGACGTTCGGTATACCCACAATATTGTTGATAATAAAGTATCCCATTCCCTTGGATTTTCTTCTAGATGCTTTTTGATCAGACCAATAACGACCTTATTAGTAGCTTCAGCTTGTCCATTTGCCTGGGGATAATATGGTGTGGAATAGATCATTTTGATTCCTCTTGATCACGTAAATTCCATTACTTCACTTCCGGTGAACACTGTTCCTTAGTTCGCAGTAATTGACTCAGCTAAGCCAAACCGATGAATTATGTTTTCTTCAATAAACTTGATCATGGTCTTTTGTGTAATACTCTTGTATGGAATGGTTTCCACCCACTTCGTAAAGTAATTCGTGACCAATAAAATGTAACTATGCTTATGAGAAGAAGGTGGATAGATCTTACCTATTATGTCCATTGCCCATCCTCTAAATGGCCATGGCTTTATAACAAAATGGAGCTCCATAGTAGGTACATGTTGCAACGGTCCATGTTTTTGACACGAAAGACATGCTTTGGCATAGTTGATATAATCCTGCATCATTGTTGGCCAAAAATATCCATACCTTTTTAGCAGCCATCTCATCTTGATTCCTGCTTGATGGGCTCCACATATGCCTTCATGTGCTTCTACCATAACCAATTTTGCATTATCTTCGTCAAGACAACGTAAGAGCAATCCATTTGAGGATTTTCGATATAATTCTTCTCCTAATATGATATATTTTTGGGCTTGTCTCCTCAGCTTTCAATCTCTTGAATTTGGACTCTTCAAATATTCGATGATAGTTTGTCTCTAATCCTCTTCTCGAATTACCTTGCTAACTGCTATCGGTATCTTTTTTTGTTAAGTAGAAGGTACCGACAGTATTATAGTAGTTGTGATGTCTGTCAATTCTTTTGATATTCGGTACCCAGAAACTACTTAAGCCAACTTGTTAGCCTCGAAATTTGAGTCTCTTTTAACATGGACTATGTCGTACTCTCTGAATTGCTCTAATTGCTTCTTGGCCAGATAGTAATAACCAATCAAATTTTTATTCGAGTACTGGTATTCTCTCTTTAACTGTTTCACCACCAATTATGAATCACCAAATACTTTGATAAACTATGCTTTCAACTCAATCAATATTCCCAAGCCAATAATCAGTGCTTCATATTCAACTTCATTATTTGAACATTCAAAATCTAACTTACAGACGCACCTTGTAAGTTCCCCATCGGGAGAAATTATTATCAATTTAGCTCTAGCCATACTCTTAGCGCGCGATCCATCAAAATACATAGTCTATAGTAGCACTTGACTGAGACTTTGCTCGCTTTCTTCCATTTGTAAACATGGATATTCGGTAAAAAAGTCAACAATGGCTTGGCCTTTTACTGCTCTGATCGGCACATATATCAAATCAAACTCAGACAATATAAATGCCCATTTGGCTATATGCTCTTTTATAACAGGTTGGGATAGCATATACTTTATTATATCAGTCTTACTGATCACATATACTGTAGTTGACAACAAATAATGTCTTAACTTTATACAAACAAAGTATAAAGATAGACATAATTTTTCAATTGCGGTATATCGTTTTTCAACATCAGTTAACGCCCTGCTCAAATAATATACCGCTTGTTCTTTTCCATTCTCATTCTCTTGCGTCAACATACTCCCGATAGTTTTATCGGTAGCCGATAAGTACAATTTTAATGATTTGCCTGCTTTCAGTGGCATTAATACAAGAGGATTCATTGGATAGGCTTTGATCAAATCAAACGCCTTTTGTTGTTTCTCTCCCCATATAAATTTGCCCTGATTTTTAAGACACAGAAGTTGTGTCATCTGTTCCATTTTATCAGATAAATTGACAATGAATCTTCTAAGAAAGTTTATTTTTCCAATCACCATCTGTAGTTGTTTCTTTGACGTAGGATAGGAAAGCTCCATAATAGCCCTTGTTTTGTTCTTGTCAATTTTAATTCCCCTCTAATTGACCAAAAATCCCAGGAAATTTCCTGCTCGTACTTCAAAGGCACACTTGGTTGGATTCATATTCAATTTATACTTCATCATCCTAATAAATGCCTGCTCAAGATAATCCAGATTATCTTCTTGGGCTGATTTAACCACCACATCGTCGATATAAACTTCTAAGAATTTACCGATCATATCACGAAAAATAAAGTTCATTGACCACTGGTATGTAGCTCCTACATTTTTCAATCCGAAAGGCATAACTACTCACTGAAAAGTCCCGATCGCACTAGGACATCTAAATGCTATCTTTGGGACGTCTTCCTTAACAATAAAAATCTGGTTATAACTCGAATGATTATCCATCAAGGATAACATCTCATTTCTCGACGTCGAGTCTATTAATATATCTACCATGGGCATTTGGTATTCATCCTTTGGAGTGGCATTATTTAGATCCCGAAAATCAATATAAACTCTGAACTTTCCATTCTTCTTTTTCACATGGACAATATTTGGAAGCCACCCTACATACCTGGCTATTTTAATAAATTTCGCTTTCAACAGCCTTTCTATTTCCTCTTTGATTTTATCAACTACATCTAGAGCAAATCTTCTTGCTAGCTGCTTATGCGGACGAAATCCTTTCTTGATTGGAAGGTGATGTTCTACAATATCTTTTGACAAACCGGGCATTTCATGATAGTCCCATGCAAAACAATCTTTGTACCCTTTGATCAGGTTAACCAACTTTTCTTTCATGCCTCCTTGCAAAAACGTACTTACATACACTAGACGGAAACAACCAGGCTCTCCTATATCAATCTCTAATAATGGATCTTGAGCCTCCATTGTTCTGTCTTTTTTGACTAATAGCTCTTCTCATTCATCAATACAATCTAAGGCTTCAACATTTTGCTGCGCCATTTCCGCCAAGTGTGTGAAGTACCATTCATAAACTTCTTGCAATACAGACTCATTTTCCATAAAGAGTGTGTAATTCTTCTAATGTCAAGCTTGACTTAGGGATCCATTCAGATTTCATATCCTCGAAGCGGCAATAAGCAAAGGACTGTGGATCTGTCCTTGGTGATTCGACAACATAACCCTCATGTGAATAGTCTCGATATTCTTGACAAATGTCAGTCCACCCGATTGAAGCATATCCCAAATCTACCTCAACATATTCTACTTTCTTGCAATTCCAAAATACCAAGACTTGATGCAAAGTTGAAGGTACACACTAATTAGAGTGTATCCAATCTCTTCTGAATAACAGAGTAGATGAACCATTAGACTCTATTACTAAGAAAGTCATTTTGGATGACTTGGACCCTATAGTTAAATCAATCATTATTGCCCCCTTGACTTCGGTAACTTCCCCAAGAAAATCAGACAACTGAACATTGGATGGGATGATGTCGTCGTCATCTTTCTCCAATTTCTTGAAGTATTTGTAAGATATAAGGTTCAAAGTAGCTCCAGCATTTACAAAGATTTTACCGACAAACCTACCATTGACTATGCCTAAAATAACCAAAGACCTTAAATGTTTTGCTTTTTCATAAGGTACTTTATCAAACTTAATGGCTTCTTTGTCGGGGGTCTGAAATTTTTTTATGGCTATCTCCTTTTCTGAAATGTGTTCGATGTTTTCTTCCACTACCAAATTAGTTCCATATTCCGCTGGAAGTTTAGCATGGATCATGTTTATTCGTATTGGAGAGCCATATTCTTTTGATATCTTGAAGTAGCCAGTTCGGTAACTTCTGCTATCTTTTTGTGATAATTTAGGATCCAAGTTCTTTTGCTCCACCTTTCTCTAATGTTTTGGATTGAGAGCTACGGTAATCTATCCAAAATTAATTGTCTAGGACACCTGTGAAACTCCCTTCTCCCTTTTCATTTCAACGTGAGAGCTACTTCCTGAATCACCTGATTTTGATTTAATTCGATCTTTTTCATCAGGGTTTCCTTTCCAAATCCAATTACCTTTCCTACTAACAGATGTGAAAGGTAAATTCTACCTTGCCGTACCTTTAGCTCGGCCACTCTCAAAATTCCTTTATCTATTTTTCATCCACTGGAAACATCTCTTGATGGTTCTGGAAGACGCTTGTCCCAACGATTTAATTATTGACCATTTTTCTTCGGGAGGATTATATGGCACCTTAACTGTTTTTTCCCTTATGGATTTCTTGAGAAATTGATGGTGGTGGATCATCAAACTCATCTCCCCAGCCAGTCGGCTCAACTGGTAATGATGGAGGTGGATAATCATCCGTATCTCCATAATAGATCACATAGTTAAACTTCCCGCTAGGTTCTCCAAGCAATCCGACTTTGAGATTACCTTCCTTATATCTCTGCCATAAACTCTTTTTCTTTGCAGGCTTTGGTAATGTTTCTTTTTCTTCATGAACTTACGTAACTAATTCCCGAATTGGAAGGGCTAGTTGCGATGAATCAGGGTGGTATTCCTTCCTCTCATACCTATGACCAACATCTTTTCTTTCAAGTACTTGTACTATTTATCTTGGTTGAACTTTCTTCTCTCTTGCTTGTATCGAAAAGTTTTCGATAGCTACAATCTCAGATCTTACCTGTGGTTTACCTATCCTGCGGACAAATGATCCCGATCTGTATCTTCTCCTCGTTTCTCTCATGTATTAGAACCTGGGAATCTCCCGATCTTGACGAGTCAGCTCTTGGTGACAAATGGGTGCAAAGTTGTTTGTTGTCATTGCCCGTCGTCTCTTGTATACTAACCATGCTGATCATGTTTGAGAAAGGGTATGTGTCTACTTCCATTGGGGCTTTGCCTTTGTCTTCGGCAAATTTAATCTTGCCTTGGTGAATTACCTCTTGGATATTCTTCCTAAACACAATGCAATTCACCGTATCATGAGTTGTAGAGTGATGCCATTTGCAATATCTCTTATCTGTTATTTCCTCCTTCGACGGGATTAGTTTTCCTTCATATAACTTGATCATTCCATCTTTCAACAGCAAGTCAAATATTTCATCTAACTTGTAGATATCAAAGGAGTGGTTATTTGTCTCCTTAGCCTTGAACTTGGATACATCTCTCACTCTGGCCGGCTTAAGTGCTGGGCCCATATACAGTTTTTTAAGCACCATAGTTACTACGGCTATTTCATTCTCCTCTTCGATTATACCATTATGTTTGGTACTTTTAGCACATGCCACTGTCTGCCGATTGTCCTTATTCGGCTTCTTATCTTTCTCCTTCGATAAGTGTTCGTACTTGGAAACCCGAGCGTTTAACTAAAAGAGATCGTCGAAGGCTTGTCCTTCAAATCTTTCCTTAAGGTTAAACCTCAAGCCGTTAAAAGCCAAATCCGTGAACTCCTTTTCACTGAGTGATGTTAAACATCAATTTCTGGATTTCTTGAAACGTGTAATAAACCGATCTACTGTCTCGATTCTATATTGATACATTCTGGCCAAATCAGCTATCGTTACCTCTGGCACTGTTCGGTAAAATTGAGGATGAAACTGCCTTTCCATCTCGGCCCATGTTTGAATAGAATTCGCAGGCAAATTTGCATACCAAGTGAATGCTGTTTTTGACAAAGACAATGGGAACAACCTTAATCTTAAACACTCATTAGTTCCAGCCTCTCCAAATTGTGCTAAGAATTGATCCACATGCTCCACAGTTGATTGATCCTCTTCTCCTATAAATACAGCAAAATCTAACATCTTGAAACTCCTTGGATATGGTATGTTGTCAACTCAATCGGGATATGACTTCCTATATACTGGCCTTGGCATTCCTCTCTTTGCTTCCAATTGTTGCATTACCAGTTCTGCAACTTTATCTGGGTTCCATGGTCTTAAATTTTGCTGGCCTAATCAAGAATCTTGACCCCTAGGATCAAACTGCTGAGGTCCATTCGCCCCCTGCTGTTCCATGTTGAAATTAACGGGTAGTGGTGGCCTATAAAGAGGGTTTTCTATCACATGAGGATACGGTTGAGGCGTAGGTGATTTGATATGGTCAATATTAGGCATATTTACTGGGGGAGGTATGTTCAGCACTGGTGGTGCATTTGTGACCATCTGATTACTCAAATTAACATCATTTGGAGCATTTTGAGGGAAATTGTAAGCATTCACACCATTCATAAGGTTTATGGGGGTAGGATTCTCTGACCTTGGTATAATTCTGACATGAGGTTGCGAATTTGATCCCCCATTACCGTTATATCCAACATAAGGAGGTCCCGATGTTAGTGGAAATGATGTTGTGCTAAGAGGATTTGCATAAAAGGGTGGAATTTGAGAAGATGAACTGGGACGCGATATTACCTCATTTATAGCATTGATTACCATGGGTTTTATCACATCTGTCACATGTCGCACCATATGATTGGTAAGCTCATTCTACTGTTCCTCAAACATCCTTTTCATCGTGGCTACGAAGGTGTTATCCGGTGCCAATGTGCGGGCTTGTTCTTCAGTTAATTGCTAGGGAATGTCGGTATTCTCCTCTACTTGATTAGCCGCGGAGTGCTCAGAACGTGCTCCATCAACTGGATTGTTGACGTTACCTATCGGTATTTCTTCGGCAAAAGTACACTACAAGTGCCATAACTTGTGTACGGCGCTCACTTTAGTGCCATAACTTTTTTTTGGATCACTTTAGTGCTAAAATTTTTGAAAAACGATTACTCAAGTGCTAAAATTTTTGAAAAACGATCACTTAAGTGCCAACTCCGGTGCCGTACACAATTTTTCGCCGGAAATCTGACGTGGTATTTTTTTTATTAATTTCTGAAGCTGTCGTGGCTTGCCGGAGTCTCGCCGGAGATTGGCACTTAAGTGATCGTTTTTCAAAAATTTTAGCACTTAAATGACTGTTTTTAAAAAATTTTAGCACTTAAGTGATCGTTTTTCAAAAATTTTAGCACTAAAGTGATCCAAAAAAAAGTTATGACACTTAAGTGATCGTTTTTCCTCCGACTTGACACCAAAGTGATCCGAAAAAAAGTTATGGCACCAAAGTGAGCGCCGTACACAAGTTATGGCACTTATAGTGTCCTTTTGCCGTATTTCTTCAGATTGCTTAGTTCTCACCATTTCTCCAAATCTTACCACGCGAGTCCCACCGGACGTGCAAAAAAGATGTTCGCTTGTTTCACGACGAGAAATACCTTTCAGCGATACTTTGATTTTCGATTTTTATTAAGATAGGTTATGCGGCTTGATTTCTGGGAGAGTTGTGGCCAAAAAGAAAATAGAGTGTAGCATAGGATTATATAGAATGGGTAAAATTCGAATGGATTCAAAATGGATCTGAGATCAACAAAGTTCCAAACTATGTTATAATACTCCTATGAAAGTTATAAAGAACTTGAAAGTTAGCTAAAGTTGCAGGAAGTTGTAAATACAGGAAGTAAACGTACAGAGGAAACTAAAGTGCTGATAAGCTTGAATGTTTTTTTTTTTTGAATTGTTCTTGATCCCTCTTCCTCCTTCTTTTTTTCTGAGTATTTGTATTTCCTCATATCCTATAACTGCTTGTTGGTTACTTCTATATTTTCAAACTTTCAATCTTGGCGCTTCCAATAACTGCCTTATCTAACCACATTTTCTAATTTCATTGTCCGCTAAAACTTGATCTCAACCGCTGGGACGATTTCAAATTTGGACAAGTAACTCCCCACGATCTACTCGTGCTCACTATCTCCGCTTTTTTGCTCATAACTTCCTGCTATCATGAATCACATGGCTGGGCTGTGATTCATCTTTACTGATTTTCTATGAATTCAGTATATTCCCGGAGTAGAGACTTTCCATATTTCGGTAAATATCCTGATCTTCACCAATTATCAAATTCGGGATATGATGCCATTCATGCTTGCTTCCCAGCAGGTTTCCGAATTTTATCCAAACGTATTTCGAAAGATGGCTGATTTCCATTATACACTAAATTCGGCATTAAAGCCGACTCAGCGTCTATGCTGATTTTTATTTTGGTGTCAACATGTTGTGTACTAGTTTCGTGTGTACATGTATGTATAAGAATTGTGGATCATTGTGAGTATTGTGAAATTGCAGGTGAATGGGTAGTGGAGTGGGGATCGAATGATGCAACAAAAGAACAGTACCAAAAGTCTGCGGAGGTTCAATTGGAAGCATACGGAAAAACCACTTTTAGATGGGCATATTGGACTCTCAAGTGCGCAGAAGACCGCCGGAGCTTGGAAGGGATGATCAAGAATGGTTACAATAAGCTTTAGATATTACCTTCAGAAACTCATATTTATAAGTCTACGCACTTTTAACTATATTATAAGTTGTAAGCTCTGATTATCTTTCATCGAGCAAGCTTTTAGTCATTTTTGAAAGAAAAATCTATCTACGCAAGCTTCGGAGCACATGCGACGCACCTAATAAACCTAGTAGATTCTGTGAAGATTTTTAGTTAGGTAATGGTAATCATGAGACTTTCATGACTTATAATGGATTTATTTTGCTATAATGTAGTAGTAGAATTCTATTGTTCCATGCCCGGGAAAATAGATTTTTTATTCTGTGATGGTAAATTTCAGTAAGTATTGGTAAGTGTTAAGAAATTATTGGTAAAAAAGATAACCAGTTTATTTTTTTTCAGGTAACTTATTGTTAACTTATTAGTAATTATGAAATTATCAATTTGTTTACTAACTTAACAACCTTATTTCTATAATTTATTGCCGCTTCGATTTACTTAATCTTATGGAACTATTAACTTAAATTATAGCAACCTACCAACTTTTCATTAAATAAATTACCTACAAATTTTGGATTGCCAATTCTCATTGTAGTCACTAACCAGCGTTTAACTTTTTCTTTTAATTTACCAATTTTTCTATTTATTTATCAACTTTTATTTGTATTGGTTAACACCCCTTACATCTACTAACTCATTTTAAAGATTATCAATGTAAATTAGCGAGAGCAAATGTCCAAAGAATTCTAAAATAAGGTGGCAAATTCAGTTCTAAACTCTTCAATCTATCAATTTAGTCCTAAACCTTTTAACGATTTGTCAATTTAGTTCTTTTGATCAATTTTGGCCAGAAATTGCTTACTTGGCATTCCAATTAGTGCCGTGCCACAGCTAGCGCTGACATGGACAATGTTTACAATTATTTTTTTAGATTTCTTCAAATTTTTTTCTTTTGTACTCAAATTTTTTGAATTTATTCTTTTTTTTTCTTCTCTATTGTTTTTCCCAAAAAAAAAGAAGGGGGATATCCATGGCCAGAGGCTAACCAGTCAGCGATTAAGATGAATGGTGTGGAAATTGCAAAAATTATCCACGTACCATTGTTGATACCTATTTTTAATCGCCCAAAATTAATTACACAAAAATTTAGGAATTAATGTCCTTAATTCCTAAGCAAAAAATTATTTAGTTTCTAATTGCATTGCATATAGACATTAGACATATCTACATTAATAAGGCCTATTAGAGCATATTTTATTAATTAATTTTAAAAAAAAATTTTAAAAAAAATTTCAAAAAATATATATAAAAAAATAATTTAAAAAAAAGAAGAAGATCAGGCCGAGATTGGGCCTAGCCCAACCCAGTCCAGCCTTTCCTCCCCCCAGCGCAGAAGCAGGCCCAGCCCTCTCTCCTCTTCTCCTCCCTACTACCGTGGACGCCGAGAAGCAGAGGAGCAGCACCCTCTTTGAACGAGATTCTCTCTGCATCGGCCTAAAATGGCCACCAAAGTCAAGCCAACGGAGTAGGCCGGTGCAGAGCATTGAAGGGAGCAGAGGGTGGCATCATCGTCGTCGGATACAGAGGCCAGCAAGAGGAGGGAGAGAAGTAGGCTGGTGGGGTTTTGGTGGAAAAAGACAGAGAGGCCGTGGGAGAGAGACCCAGAGAGAGATTGAGCGAATTCGAGAGAAGAGAGAGTGAAGAGGGGGCCTCAGTCAGCCTCGCCGATGCGCGTAACCTCCGGCCGTCGAGCGGGGGCGGTTCTTCAAAAAAAAAAAACAAAGAAGGACCGGGAGAGACTAAGAGAGAAAGAGAGAGATCGGGTGTGGATTTTCATTTTTTTTGGCTCACGGGAGGAGAACACAGCCATAGGAGCCCCTCCGGCGAGCCAGAGATACCGACGATCCACTGAGCCGACGTCCTCGACCGTTTGGTCATTCTCGGCCAAAACAGAGCATCGGAAGAGAGGGAGAGATTGAGCGAGAAATTGAGAGAAATTGTGAGAGCTGAGTGTTCGCAGGTTGAGTAGGGAAGCCAGCCGACCTCACCGTCGCCAGCAAACCGACCGGCGACTCCTGAAAGCACCCCCCCGATAGGTAAGTTTTTCTCGACCTTTTTTGTGCTATGTTTTCCCCTGTTTTTTTGTGTACCGGTCGGTCGGGACTCTTGCCGGCTGTTAGGCGCGAATCTCGGCCCCTACCGATCCTCATCCCAGCTCATACCCGCTGTTGGAAGTGAGTCGTGGTCGTCGGAGCCGGCCGGAGCCCCAAGAGAGGTCTAAGTCTCTTTGTTTCAATCGCGCACCCTAAGTGTTTGTTGAAATGCCTGAGCGAGGCCAATTTAGTTTTGGCCGTCGGCCGACGACCGGGTGGTCGAACGACGACTCAGGTGAGGTCGGGTCACGGTCAGGGATGCTTGGGGTAACGTCGGAGCGGGCGGTGCCAAGCTGAGACTAGCGGCGTCTCAGCCGCCTCCGGCGAGCCCGCACGCAGGGCAAAACAAGGGAGGAACCGGGTCTGTGAAGGAGAGGAGTCGGTTCGGATCCGGGTCAACGACCCGGGTTGATCCCGACTCGGTTCGGACCCGGGTCAACGACCCGGGCTGACCCCGACCCGATTTGGATCCGGAAATTCGACCTGGGTCAACGCGATGGGTCGGGTTCGTTGACTCGGGTCGGATCCGACGACCCAACCCAGTTTAATTTTATATTAATATTTTATATTATTTATTTTTTAAAAAAAATTTAAAATTTTTAAATTTAAATTTTTTTTCTGTATTATTATTTTTTATTTTTTTCGAAAAAAATTCAATTTTTTTTTAAAAATTCAATTTTTTAATTTTTTTTTAAAATTATGTAATATATTTGTTATGTCAATTTATTGTGGTATTATTATGCAAGTTTTTGTCTTGTTTAAATTAGACAAGTTTGAGATTGCGCGATAGCATTTTGCATGTTATTTTTATTACCGTTGCGTTGTTATTATGCATGTTTTTAATACAATTGCATGAATTGTCGTGTTTTGAATGTCATCTGACTTAGTTAAGGTTAGAACCTTAGGCTGCATGAATTGTTGTGTTTTTGACTGCTAATCGTTTCTGATTATGCACTCGCTTGATTAACTCACATGTTAGGAGAAAGGTCCTAAAATCAATCTAAATTACCTGATAAATATTTTCAAAAAAAATGAACAGGATAAAAAAAGGTATCGAAAGGGCATTAATTATTCAACTAGTGTGATCAAGTCCCCGAACTCAGTTATCTCTAGTTCGTAGGAATAGGGTGATTTTCCCATTATCTTATTTGGGTTTCTAATTGACCTACCCTAAATCGATTAGTGGCGACTCCTTGGCATAAACCATTTGCATGTGAAATATTTAAACCCTAAGTCGCGATATGATATGGGCTTAGGAGAGCCCGAGTTAAGTCCTGAACCTAGACTTAGCACGTATCAGGCGAGCCCCCCTTCTTTTTGCATGTTGTTCGATAAAGAAAGGGAGCGGGAGTTCGGTCGCGACAGACTGGCGACTCCGCTGGGAACTTGCATTTTTTTTTAAAAAAAGTGGACTTAAGCCAAAAAATTTTATCCTGTTCAAAATAATTTTTGTTTGGCAGCAAGGATTCCAGGTATGACCCTGACATTAAGGTGTTATCTGTTCTTGTAGGTTTGAATTGATTGTTTATAAACTGTTATGCATGCTTTAATGATTTAGCACCACACTATTGCACACACAGCCACGCTGCCGGACTTGGGCCGCAATAGGGCATTTTAGGATGGTGTTAAGAAAGATACGACCTCGAATGCGAGCCCGCGATGTAGAGGTTGCCTTTCTTTTCCCCGAAATTTGTTTCTAAAAATCGTAGAGAAATATCTTTAGCCGCTATTCACGTGACTATGAGATATTCCTTTCGATTTGGCCGAGGTTAAAAGGACTTGACACCAACGCGAGACTGCGACGGTCAGGCACCCTTTTAATTTCATTTTGCTGAGCCAGTCTAGATAGAAATCGAACCTCACTCCTCATGTGCATGTTGTTGTGATTGCCATGGTTCTTGATAAAGTAAGTTTCTATTCATGCACTTTGCAATTTATTTATTTTTGTATATCCCAGTCGGTCTATGATTAGTCTAGGTTGTGGATTTAATACCGTAATCGTTTTGGAAGAAATAGTCATTAAAACTTTTTCTGAATATTTACTTCCAATTCATGCTTTTGTTTTTATAAACATATTACAAATAATTATTTTCTCATGCGATTTCTTCTCATTTTCAAAAAAGGAAAAATTGTGTATAAATAAAAAACGCACCCCGGGAACACTACCGGCGCTTCAGCCTGGTGGTACCCGGGAGTGAAGGTGGTCTGAGGCGATCGGGTTTCGAACCTCGGGGACGCCGTTTGTAATGAATATACAAATAAAAACCTTTTTGCTTATGATATTTTTTTTGCAAATAAAGAAAATGCGTACAATACTAGACTAAGTCATGGACTGATTCTTTATTGGGCATTATACTCATTCATTTTAGCATTTTCGCAGGTAGTTACAAAAAAAAATGGTCGAAGAAAACGTCCGTCTCAATAACATGGAGGTCGAGATGAAGCTGGTCCTTGACGCGATCCAAAATCTCACAAAGCAGGTGGAATCCATTCAGGGTAAGCTCATGCCTACGCCTGCAGCAGTTGAGGTGGTGTTGCCAGCACCGTCCACTGGAAAAGTCAAAGTTTCCGCTAGCGATAGCAAAATGCCTCTGCTAGAGGACGATCCGCTTCCCCTTGCTGTCAGGAAGTTTGAATCTGAAGCTGCACCGATGACAGAACATGACAAACACCTTGCAAAGGTCGAAGAGATACTGAAACAGCTACAAGGCCCGCAACAGGCTATCCCACTTGACCTGTCTATCTACAAACGGGTCAAAGTACTAGAAAAGTTCAAGATGCCGGAATTTGAGAAGTATGATGGCACCTCATGCCCCAAACATCAATTGCACATGTATCATATGTGGATAACCCAGTACGTTGATAATGAACCCCTCATGATTCAAACCTCTCAAGCGAGTTTGACGAGGCCAGCCTTGACCTGGTATATGTCGAAGGATGTGGATGCTTTTAAGTCTTGGGATGATGCTGCTGATGCATTCCTCAAGCAATATCAATTTAACCTCGACGTCACCTTTACTCGTGACGACCTGGAACGCGCTGAAAAGAAGAAGAGTGAGTCCTTCAAGGAGTATGCCACTAGATGGAGAAACCTAGCCGCTCAGGTTACCCCACAACTCACTGATTATGAACAAGTAAAATTGTTCATAAAGTCGCTTCCGTACGAATATAGACACCGCCTGGTTGGTGGCATTGCTGAATCCCTTAATCGTCTTGTCCCTGTGGGTGAACGAATTGAAATGGGACTGCGTGAGGGGTGGTTCACAGACCCTACTTTCAAGAAACTCGGCATGAAGAAGGAGAAAGAACCCTTGGCAGATGTGGATATTGCATACACCCAAACCGTTCGTCCTTCCCCAATGATTCAGATAAGCAGTGTACAGCAACCGGCCTCAAGCCGTAAGCCGCCAGTGGATAGCAACCGGCCTTAGGCCGTAAGCCTCCCCAAAGGCAAAATAACAAAAAGCAGTTCACGCCACTCCTTTTGCCTATGTCTTAGATCCTGCCTATTCTCCTGGAAAAGAGGTTGCTTGCTAAAGAGCCAAAGCGTGAAAATCCTGAGCGTTTCCCCAACTACGATCCCTCCAAGACATGTGATTATCATTTGGGCGAAATGGGACATTTCGTCAATAACTGTATTGTCTTGAAAAATGAGGTCCACAAATTGCTGGATGCAAAGATGTTTTCATTCCGCAACGCATCACCCAATCAAGCAGGAGGCGCAGATGTCGTCATTGAGTAAACTGAAAGCTCAATTTTCCTCCCTTAGAATAGAGGCATATTTAATAGTTTGAATCCTCCCTTATGTGGGAGCCTTTTTTTACTTTCTAAAGTCTCAGTTGTTTTCTAAGATTCTCAGTCTTCTGAATTTTTAATTATGCTTGGAATTTTAGTATTGCAATTTCCATTCCAACAAATGTAATTCGCCTGAATTGTTCAAAAGAATTACAAATGTTTTGTTTTGAGGGCCTAAGGAAGTATCCCAAACCGATCCGTTGATGATATTCAGCCATATAAAGGAAAGTGTTCTGAGGCCCGGGCTTCCTCATGCTTCCTTGTTTCTAAGCTTTTGAAAATAAAATAAACGTTTTGTCATTTTTCAAAAGGGCAAAAAAAGAATGGTGGTGGAAAAGCATGCATGCTCATAGCCCTGTTTATTTTTTTAACTCGCTCACTTCGTGTCTTAGAGCATACTCCTTTTTGATTTGTTATTACAAATGAGACATTTAGAAATGACACAAACTGAAGTGCACATCAGACCTTAGTGATGCTAGAGGACCAACTCATCTGATAGGGGCAGTCCGAGCAAAGATCATCCAACCTTCAAATGAGACATGGGGCAAATCTCATTACTACTAGTAGGTGATATCAGCCTCAGAAAGTCAAAGAGAATGCTGAGCATTCCTTGATTCCATGATGAGCGAAACATCATTTCGTACAAAAGTCAGGGGCAGATCAAGAAAAGATTACTCTTTTTGAAAAAAAAAGGTATGTCTTATTCCCTAACAAATTTTGGAAATGGCATTCCACCCCTTTTCTTTTGCAGATAATGAAATGGGGAACATGCTAGACTCTGACGTGCTAGCAAGCCAGATAGAGCACCAATGTTGGGACCTCTCAAATGAAGCATGACAAAGAAGTGTTTAATTGGAAGAGTAGACTAGGGGTCATGCGATCTCCCGGTCTATCAAAAAGGATGTATTTCGTTCCTAAAATTCATCCACTTTAGCATAGAAATGACACATTTTTTTCTTTTATGTAGGACAAATTTGAGTAAAGATCCTGTGCAAGCAGCTGGAAAGGACTTTGCATATGCCAAGATAGAGCCAATCCTAATCCCACCAACCACGGAAGACTAGATGGTGGTCATGCCCATATCCGTCAAAGACCTTTAAATCATATATTAACTTTGCTGCGAAGATCCCCATGCAAGCAATTGCACATGCCTTGTGCAGTCAGGAATCAGAGCATTTACAAGAAACCCCTCAACATGCCGGGACCGCATTGACACAGCGTGCGCTGACAATAGAACCCTCTATTCAGAAGCACCCCTAATTATAGAGGATTTCATTTGAGCTTCGAGATCAAGAGTATAGAGGAGCAGACTGAGACTGAGAAGGCTAAACAAAGTAAAGAGGAGAAAAGACTCTGCTAGCTTTGAAGGCAAAATGGAAGAAGGGTAATCTGTATCTTTTTCAATTTACCATCGATCCTCTCATTTTTAACATAAAGTCCTGTTTTACCAGAAGGAAATTATCAACATCCGAGAAAACTCAAGGAGTTGTCAATCTAATCTCAAATGAAGGGAATCGCGAAGGGTAATGTTGTATCGTTCCTAATTCCTGTCTCTCAAAGAACCATTCATTAACATTGTCTTCCTTATTACCTTGCAGGTATATCCTACTATTGCGGCATAAGGTAAGTATCTCTTTCCCTAAAAAAACTCTTTTCATAAAAGTAGAAAGAAACAAGAAGGAAGAAATAATTAAAGAAAATAGATACTATTTTCTTCCTTAAGTGCATTACGTGGAAAGTAATTTTGCATGGTGATTTTACCTGTTTAATTTACCAATTCCCTGTGAAAATCTTGACAACTCGACGAATGGTGTCAAATTGCTCCGATGTATTGAACGAGAGGTGTTAGGATGATGAGAGGCAATCCTTAGTCTATACACATTCTCACGTACTAAACTCTTGCAAGATGAGCGAAAAGTTTCATTTCTACAGGGTGAAGGGATTTCTCGCATAAGGTACGGCAGCCAAAATGACGAGAGACAATTCATTTCTCTGCCCCATACACTGCCATTAATCATTTGCTTGACCATTTTAAGCCCATATGCTCGGAGGTTCCTTTTAAAAATCACCCCTGTCAAGAATCGCCCTACATTGGGGCAGCTTGAGATAAATCAGCATCACAAGAATGATTCAAACTCAGAGGAAGCAAGAAGAGTGTTCCCCCCTTTTTCGATCATCGCTTCCTTGGGTTCGGTTTCATCATCTTCACAGATCCGGCGAACCTCGACAGGTCCTTCAGGACAAGCACACCATCGACGACAGGATGGTCGAGGCTAAGAGGGCTTTGTCAAGAGAGAAACAGCAAACTAAAGCCTGTCCAAAATGCTAATATCTTATTAATAACAGTGATGTTTTCATTGAGTAAGACAAGAAGGATGAGGAGTTTGTAATATCTAAAATTTTCTATGATCATCAGTTACAACAGCTTGCACAAGGTGAAAAGATGTATAGAAACTTTCTTGCTCTCATTTGCATTAATCTTTGAGTGTTTTTATTGCAGATGAACTCTCATGATAATTTAAGTGCCTTAGGATGACGAAGAGCAATTCTTTTTCTATCCCATACACTTATATCTCTTGCTAGCCCAATTGAGCCGGCGATTTCATTTCGTACGAACCCAGTTGGTGATCATCCCCCACACCGGGGTAAAGCAAAAGTCACCACAGTTTAAGCATCATGGTCCAAGATGCCGCATGAAGATGAAGACTCCAAGAGCCTAATAACATTGTTTTGTTCAAACTTGTTTAGGCTAGTCCTGACAACACCAAAAGAACACCAAAAAATGTTAAAAACTGGGGGTATGAAAAAGCAGTGTGCCTGGTAAAAGCAAGGCCAATGTCCATGAATAAAAAACAAAGAAAAAGAAAAAGGGACAAGATGAAAAATAATGAAGTTTTAACTGAGGAGATCTCTGAGCATGATGAAAGCGCTCTTAAATATCTTAAAGATATTAAGTGGTGTAGAATGAACAACCCCAACGGATTTAAACTTGAGTTCTTCTTTGATATAAGTTCATACTTTAAGAACTTTGTCTTGGCAAAGATCTGCCACATGATAGATGAAGACGAACCTATTTTTTGAGAAAGCAATTGGGACAAAGATAGAATGGTATCCAGGAAAATGCTTGACGCAGAAACTCCTCAAGAAAAAGATGTCAAAGAAGCTAAAACACAGGATTACCTAGGGAGTTTGCCAGAAGGATCCTGACGGTGAAGAAGAAGACTGGTGACAATGCTAGATGATCACCAATCCTCACCCTCACACATATTTTTGAGCCCAACGATCATTTCGTTCATTAGCCTGTAAACCAAGCCCACGTTACATCCCTCATAAAGTCTTTTCTGACTAGGACACTTGATTTAACGTGGAATTTCAAATGTTTATAAACAACGCTCAAGGAAGTGCGAGCAAGACTACTTCTATCTCTTTTGCAGGGTTCTTGACTTGTAAACCTGGAGATAATTGTAGAATATTTTCTTTCATGACCTTGACTTGGACAGTCACCTTTGTTAAGCCATTGACCAAGCCAGCATTACAACCCTGAGGAAGACCTCTCGGATTGGTAGCATCGTATCGCTTACGAAAAAACTCAGACCCTTATTGATATGATAGCGGTTAGATTGAGTGTTTTCGATGTTCCCGCATTAATGGTCGAGACAAACAACCCTTCTCAATGAGATTGAGCGGAAAGTCCTCCCTGACTGAAGGTCCCTCGTTCAGCATCTCGAGAAGTCTACCTTGTGAGCGAAAATTATCTTGATTGATAATTACCCTCGGTGGATGTTTGGTGATGCAAACATGGAAAAATCATCATGCACGAACTTTCAAATACACATTCTGGAATAGCCTAGCTTGTCTATTCTTGATGAACGTACGCATGTTTGTGCTAATCATTTTGATAGTTCAGAGTTTTAATCCCCAGTGATGAGACACAAAAATTCAGGCACTGGAAAAGCCCTATTGTCATCCCAAGAGAGATGTCCCGAAAAAGGTCGGTTATTCAGCAGATGATGCATCAAACCTCAGCGAGATGCGCCTTTAAGAGGCAGGAATGTGCCCAGGTGCTCATCGTTTGAGCTTTTTCAAGACTTGCTGGCAAGCACCCACCAGGCAAACCATCAAATCCTCGGGCGAGGACCCCCAAGTGCTCAACGTTTGAGCTTTTTCAAGACCTGCTGGCGAGGACCCACCAGGCAAACCATCAAATCCTCGGGTGAGGACCCCATGTGCTCATCGTTTGAGCCTTTTCAAGACCTGCTGGCGAGGACCCACCGGGACAACTATCAAATCCTCGGGCGAGGACCTCCAGGTGCTCATCGTTTGAGCCTTTTCAAGACCTACTGACGAGGACCCACCAGGAAAACCATCAAATCCTCGGGTGAGGACTCCCAGGTACTCATCGTTTGAGCCTTTTCAAGACCTGCTAGCGAGGACCCACCAGGCAAACCATCAAATCATCGGGCGAGGACCACCAGGTGCTCATCTTTTGAGCCTTTTCAAGACCTACTGACGAGGACCCACCAGGCAAACCATCAAATCATCGGGCGAGGACCCCCAGGTGCTCATCGTTTGAGCCTTTTTAAGACCTGCTGGCGAGGACCCACCAGGCAAACCAACAAATCCTCGGGTGAGGACCCCCAGGTGCTTATTATTTGAGTCTTTTTAAGACCTGCTGGCGATGACCCATCAGACAAATTATCAAATCCTTGGGCGAGGACCCCCAAGTACTTTGGCAAAACAATCCCCAGTCAAAGCGATCGAATATGGGTTTGGGTCTTTGGCAAAGCAAAATCCAGTCAGTCAAGGCGACCGAAGAAAGGTTCGGGTCCTAAACAAACATTCCCCAGTCAAGGCGACCGAAGAAAGGTTCGGGTCCTAGACAAACAATCCTCAGTCAAGGCGACCGAAGAAAGGTTCGGGTTCTAGACAAACAATTTCCTCCGTCAAGACGACCGAAGAAAGGTTCGGATCCTAGACAAACCACTTCCCCCATCAAGGCGACCGAAGACAGGTTCGGGTCCTCGACACATAATATCAAATATCTGGAATTATTCTACCCTTCGGTAAGGTAAGTAACTGTAACATCCTGAATTTTGACCCGTTATCGGGACCAATAAAGTGTATATTGATTCTCGTGTAATTTTAGTAAGTCTCTCCCGGAATTGATCAATCACGGGATACTAACCAAATGGGAAAGGCTAAATAGGATTAGGTACGTGGACCGAGAACCCGATCGTGATGGAGTGCCGATTTCGATGGACGTCGAGGAAATATTTTGAACCAATATAGGCCGATCTTAGGAAAATGACAGGTTGATATTGTCAGTGATGCACGATCGGATCGCGAGTGATTTCGCACGACCGAAAGTGCGCCTGACAAAGGAAACCCGATTGTAATCCGAACGATCGTGACCTCAGGTGCTAGTGATAATTCCTCTCGTTCTCTCGAAATTGAAACTATCATGACTTGGACAATCTTAGGTCGATACGCGTAACGCCTAAACAGCCGCCTGTTAGTGAGAGGCCCTAAAACTGCAAAACGAGTGAATTAGATCGCGATATTGGACCCGAACTTCGATATCAAAATTTCAAGGGTAATTACGACTATTTTTGCAAGACGGACGTCATTTTGAAGTAGCCATTTATGTTTGGGATGAATGCGGTTGGAAACTGAAGATTTGACAGAAATTGAGAAAAGGACAGTTTTGCCCCTGTGGACACCGAGGCCGAATTCGGAGGCCGTTTTAGGTTATTTTTCGCGGCCAAGGTCATTTTGGGGTAGCCACGCACATTTGGAGTGGTTTTGGACAAAAAGTGAAATTTCGACAAAAATTGGAAAATAATATTATTTTATTCCCAGAAACTTCGCGGACGATTTTCGAGGGCTTAGAAAGTGAATTTCGCGATTCCGACACCGGATTATGTCTCCCATGAATATTTATGATCAATATGAGCAAAAACTGGAATTTCGGTTCGGGATGGAAAAATGACGGAAATGCCCCTAGGCCATTTTTAATTAATTCCGAAATTTGATTAATTTTTAGGGGTTAACCAAGGTTAGTTAGGACTAACCAGGTCTGGTCAGCCTTGGGTTAGTGGCAATTGACCATTTTACCCCTAAATTATTGGATTAGATCAAATATGGGCCCTTGGATCAAGGGCAAAATTGTCCAAATGGCCAAGATTGTGACACATGTCTTCCACTAATCCATCTTTGACTCATTTGACCAGATTGTATTCTCTCTCTCTCTCTCTCATTTTTCTGGTTTTGCCGAGAGCTTCACCAGCTTCCCCAATTTCCTTCTCTTTTTTGCAATTTCTGGTTTTTTGCCGTGCATTTTCTGCACATCCTGGTACTGTTCACGTCGGAACAGTACCAGCCGGAGCTGTCCCCGCCAAGCCCGCACCACCAGCAGCCCTTTCCCGCCCAAGACCAGCCACCACAGCCCCGGTTTCGGCCTAAACAGAACAGAAACAGCAGCGAATCGTCGGTTTCGTCGTCGCCGTGGACCGCCGGCTTGCACCGGAGCGCCGCCGTCGATCCTTACCGCTTGTCGGTGATCGACCGCCCGTTCCCGTCGTCTCGAATCGTTAATAGGCGAGTATAAACCCCTAAACCCCTAATTAGTTTAATTGTGCATTTTTAGGGGTTAATTAGGCCTAAATGAGGGTTAATTAGGCTTAATCATGTGTGGGATGTTTTGTAGGGGTCATTAGGACCTAATGAGGTGATTTAATGGTGGTTTAATGGCCTAAATTGAGATCTAGTCTGGTACTGTTCATGAGTACCGAAAATGCTAAATTTTGTTCAAGTTGTGTACTAATTAAGTTCAATGGATAATGACTTAAAATTTGGCATTTGGTAGACTAATTAAGCTCATTTGAGGCTTGATTATATGTATTTGGTGGTAGGATGTTTAGGGTAGGTGATTAGGGCTTAATGGGATGGTTTGAAGGTGAATTAGTGCCTAAATGTGCAATTTCCTGGTACTGTTCATGGGGGCTCCGAAATTGTTTTAATTTGTCTAAGTTTTGTACTAATTGGGTTCAATTATTAGTGACCTTGAATTGGTCATTATAGGGGTTAAATAAGCTTATTTGAGGCTTAATTATGTATATTTGATGTTTGGGTGAGTATGGTATTTGATTGAAGTTTAATGGAATTGCTAAAGGGGGTTTAGTGCAAATGTGAAATTCGGTTCTGGTACTGTTCACCAGAACCGAATTGCACTCTTGGGCCCAAATTGAGAATTAAATGGTTCTTTGATTTTGGGTTGAGTTTGGTTATTTTTGGGGGTTGTTTGGGACTTGAATAAACCCTATGGAATGACCCATGAGTGCAAGATCAATTAGCCCAAGGCGGGCCTTAGGCGCATTAGATTGAATTGTGTAAGGAATGCGCGGAATAAACTCGGAATTGATTGGATTAAAATGGAAATGCTTGAGTATGCCAAGAATGAGAGGAATATGTCCAATTTGAGCATGGTTATGCTTGGTGTGTTGGCATAGATAATTAACATTAAATTCCAGGGCATGTGGTTTACAAAGGTGCGTTATGGTGCGACTGAAATTGAGTGCTTAATGTATATGCCTGAGATTTATCCTTTGTTGGCCTTCGGGTCGGGCCTTCAGGTCGAATGATTTATGACCATTGGGTCATGGCCTTCGGGTCGATTTAATTGTGATGACCATTGCGTCATGGCCTTCGAGTCGATTTAATTGTGATGACCATTGGGTCATGGCCTTCGGGTCGATTTAATTGTGATGACCATTGGGTCATGGCCTCCGGGTCGATTTAATTGTGATGACCATTGGGTCATGGTCTCCGGGTCGATTTAATTGTGATGACCATTGGGTCATGGCCTTCGGGTCGATTTAATCGTGATGACCATTGGGTCATGGCCTTCGGGTCGATTTAACTGTTGATGACCTTTGAGTCATGGCCTTCGGGTCGATTTAACTGTTTATGAGTTATAATGATATTGAAAGCCTAACCTGCAGGGCTGAAGTAATATATTGGGCTGTGAGCTCGTAGTGAAAATTTATGTGGATTTTACTGGTTCATTGTTTGATGTGTTTTATTTACCCTCTAGAGGTGCACATTAGCCTAGTTTAGGATTAGTGATTTGTACTTGCTGAGTTTTCTCACGGTTGTGGTAAAACCGACATTTCAGATCCCCAGCCATGAATTTCCAGGACTCGGATGTTGAGTATGAGATCGTGGAGGATTAGGTAAAGCATGAGGAACTAGGTGGGGTAGTTTTTGAGCTGGAGATTGTGGATCCTATCCCAGGGCAGGCGGATGCCGTGATCCTTTTGTTGTATCTTTTGTGTATAATGGATATTGTATTATAAGTTTTATAATGAAAGTATATGTTGTTTTTAATCGCTGGTAATTTGTGAACTCTTGCTATTCATGGTTGCTAATATTTATGTCTGGGTGTATATATATATATATATATATATATATATATATATACGTCGTTTCCGCATGTGGCGTGTTTTCTCTGATTTGGGTTTTCGGGTCGGTGACGTAACCTGGGAGCGTCGCATCTTATTTCGACCTATATGCGGATGTTAATGCTTCATGGGTACGGGGCGTGACAGTAACCCCATGTATGTTTTTATTTACTTTAGCACGCATCATCTTATCGCATTATAAAAATGGGACTCACAGTCTTGCCAAAAATAACATACATTGAGCATGCATAGGCCAAATTTAGGTGTCATTTTATCTTTGAATGTAACCTCTACAAAATCAACCTCTGCGAGCTTACCTTCAAAGAGGGGTAGCTGTTGACACCTATTTTTAATTGCCCAAAATTAATTACACAAAAATTTAGGAATGTCCTTAATTCCTAAGCAAAAAATTATTTAGTTTCTAATTGCATTGCATATAGACATTAGGTATATTTACATTAATAGGGCCTATTAGAGCATATTTTATTAATTAATTTAAAAAAAAATTTCAAAAAAAAATTTCAAAAAATATATATAAAAAAATAATTAAAAAAAAAGAAGAAGATCAGGCCGGGATTGGGCCTAGCCCAACCCAGTCCAGCCTTTCCTCCCCCCAGCGCAGAAGCAGGCCCAGCCCTCTCTCCTCTTCTCCTCCCTACTGCCGTAGACGCCGAGAAGCAGAGGAGCAGCACCCTCTCTGGACAAGATTCTCCCTACACCAGCCTAAAATGGCCACCAAAGTCAAGCCAACGGAGTAGGCCGGTGCAGAGCATTGAAGGGAGCAGAGGGTGGCGTCATCGTCGTCGGATACAGAGGCCAGCGAGAGGAGGGAGAGAAGCAGGCTGGTGGGGTTTTGGTGGAAAAAGACAGAGAGGCCGTGGGAGAGAGACCCAGAGAGAGATTGAGTGAATTCGAGAGAAGAGAGAGTGAAGAGGGAGCCTCAGTCAGCCTCGCCGATGCGCGTAACCTCCGGCTGTCGAGCGGGGGCGGTTCTTAAAAAAAACAAAACAAAGAAGGACCGGGAGAGACTAAGAGAGAAAGAGAGAGATCGGGTGTGGATTTTCGTTTTTTTTTGGCTCACGGGAGGAAAACACAGCCACAGGAGCCCCTCCGGCGAGCTAGAGATGCCGACGATCCACCGAGCCGACGTCCTCGACCGTTTGGTCATTCTTGGCCAAAACAGAGCATCGGAAGAGAGGGAGAGATTGAGCGAGAAATTGAGAGAAATTGTGAGAGCTGAGTGTTCGCAGGTTGAGTAGGGAAGCCAACCGGCCTCACCGTCGCCAGCAAACCGACCGGCGACTCCCGAAAGCACCCCCCCGATAGGTAAGTTTTTCTCGACCTTTTTTGTGCCCTGTTTTCCCCTGTTTTTTTGTGCACCGATCAGCCGGGACTCTTGCCGGCCGTTAGGCGCGAATCTCGGCCCATACCGATCCTCATCCCAGCTCATACCCGCTATCGGGAGTGAGTCGTGGTCGTCGGAGCCAGCCGGAGCCCCAAAAGAGGTCTAAGTCTCTTTGTTTCAATCGCGCACCCTAAGTGTTTGTTGAAATGCCTGAGTGAGGTCAATTTAGTTTTGGCCGCCGGCCGGCGACCGGGTGGTCGAACAACGACTCAGGTGAGGTCGGGTCACGGTCAGGGATGCTTGGGGTAAAGCCGGAGCGGGCGGTGCCAGACTGAGACGAGCGGCGTCTCAGCCGCCTCCGGCGAGCCCGCACGCAGGGCAAAACAGGGGAGGAGCCGGGTCTGTGAAGGAAAGGAGTCGGGTCGGATCCGGGTCAACGACCCGGGTTGATCCCGACTCGGTTCGGACTCGGGTCAACGACCCGGTTTGACCTCGACCCAGTTCGGATCCGGAAATCCAACCCGGGTCAACGCGATGGGTCGGGTCTGTTGACCCGGGTCGGATCCAACCGACCCGGATCTGATGACCCGACCCGATTTAATTTTATATTAATATTTAATCAATTTTATTAATTTTTTAAAAAATTTTAAAATTTTAAAATTTTTAAAAAATTTTCTTTTTTTTTGTATTATTATTATTTTTTATTTTTTTTGAATTTTTTTTAAAATTGTGTAATATATTTGTTATGTCAATTTATTGTGGTGTTATTATGCAAGTTTTTATCTTGTTTAAATTAGACAAGTTTGAGATTGCGCGGTAGCATTTTGCATGTTATTTTTATTACCATTGCGTTGTTATTATGCATGTTTTTAATACAATTACATGAATTGTCGTGTTTTGAATGTCATCTGACTTAGTTAAGGTTAGAACCTTAGGCTGCATGAATTGTTATGTTTTTGACTGCTAATCATTTCTGATTATGCACTCGCTTGATTACCTCACAAGTTAGGAGAAAGGTCCTAAAATCAATCTAAATTGCCTGACAAATATTTTCAAAAAAAATGAACAAGGTAAAAAAAGGTACCGAAAGGGCATTAGTTATTCAACTAGTATAACCAAGTCTCCGAACTCAATTTTCTCTAGTTCGTAGGAATAGGGTGATTCTCCCATCACCTTATTTGAGTTTCTAATCGACCTACTCCAAATTGATTAGTGGCGACTCCTTGGCATAAACCATTTGCATGTTAAATATTTAAACCCTAAGTCGCGATATGGTATGAGCTTGGGAGAGCCCGAGTTAAGTCCTGAACCTAGACTTAGCACGTACCAGGTGAGCCCCCTTTCTTTTTGCATGTTGTTCGATAAAGAAAGGGAGCAGAAGTTCGGTCGCGACAACCATGTGTCACGACCCTCCCAAGGTTGGCCATTGGATTACTAAGCCTAAACTTAGGCTAAACTTAGCTCGAGCTCTCTCAAGCCCAAGTTATACTTTTATCTAGGAGTTGCCACTAATCTATTTCATAACAAGTCGATTAGAAATCCGAGTAAAGTATTGGAATAATTACTCCTACGAACAATAGATCATGGATTCGAGGAATTAATGATGCTATATTACCCTTTTGATACCATTTCATTTATTTTGAAAATATATATATAGGCAGCTTGGATTGATTTTATGCTAGATACCAACATGCAAGGGAGTGATCGTATGGGTATGCATTCATTAAAAATAACAATCAATAAATAAAGCAAACAAATTGCAACTCAATAAATTACACAAACTAAAGCAAGCAACTATTTTGGGGTTTTCTTTTATCTCAAACTTAAAGACTAACCTATATGACATGCAAATCCTAATACGCGCCGAGTCTGGCGGATATTTTCTTACGACTAGAAAGCCCAAAACTGAAAAACTTTGTTGCTGATTTGATTTGCGAATTGGGTGAAGGTGAATGGATGGCTGAGTGGCATGTGAGTGGAGCTACGAAAGAAGACTACCAGAGACTCGCAAGGGCCCAGCTTGTGGTGTATTGAAGAGCGACGTTCGGATGGGCATATTTTACCCTCAAGAGTGTCAACACCAGCTAGAGTCTTCAGTGGATGATCAACAATGGTTATATAAAGCTTTAATCAGTTTAAATATTCGAATTGTATCAATATTTTCCGATACATTTACACTCATATAGTCGATTTTCGTGATGATCAATTGATGACCTTGGTGAGAGCGCATTAAAGTGGAATAAATAGCTTTTACTATTTCTGAATGGCTTATAGCCATAAGCAAGATTGATACGAGGTGTCTAGAAGAAATTATGTACAGGCGATGAAAGGCCAAGAACGTACGTAGGCTTCGGTCTTGAATGGTTGCTTACAACTGTAATCGCGCCATACTTGGACTAAACATGAGGGTGTCACGGTGGCAGTTGCGACCAAGAATCAAGGTTGCCCATGGTGTCGGTGGCCTCGATCCCTCATCGCAACATAATGGGCGACCTTGGATCGAGGCGCAAGTCGCAGTGGTGTGCCTGTGCGCGAGACAAAGATTGAATCGGCAAAGAGACAAAACACAGCCACCACTTCTTTGTCGAATTCCACCTTCACAGTTTGATTTTTGTTTTCCCCTTTGTTAGTCTATTGAAGATTCTTCATTTCTTGAATTTTTGTTGAGCACGGAGAATTAAAAAGAAGAACAGTGGAGGTTTTGATTAGAGAATTGGAAATTTGTGAAACTTCATCAAATCCTGTGAATGAACGGAGAGCTGAGCTGTGGGTTCGAACTTGAGAGAGACAACTTGGAGAGAGAGAACAAGGAAAAAAAAGAGCAAGAGACAGAGAAAATAGGGAATGAGAAGAAAAGCTGTAAATTTTTTTAAGTCTGACAGCGGGCCCCTTTTTGCCACATGTCATGCATCGAATGGTCCAATATATGACTGGCACGAAGTATCTCATGCACCTAATATTTTCTGACTTTTCAACCTCAGGCTTTCGTGTTCCATGTGGACTAATAGGTATTAGTCAAATCATATATTTCATTACGGGTGGGACCCTAATGGCAATTATTTAAAGGTAGTTTTTTTTGGTCGGTATTTAAAGGTAGCTGAGCTGTCCATCTTTTCCCCCCAGTTTGCCAATCATAAAATTAAAAAAAAGGCTGGAAAATTGTTTAATCAGTCTTAAACCTATTTTATATATGTCAATTCAGTCCTAAACTTTCTAGTTTTGTCGATTTAGTCCTAAGTCTTTGTGCGAAATTTTAATGTAATTATTCTGGCCAATTTTTGCCAAAAATTGATTATGTAACGGTTTAGTCATTATCGGCCATCTAACATGACATATTGTAACGTCAGCATTTTTTGGCAAAAAATGGCCAAAAAGATTATTGTTGCAGAAACAAGCGATCAAATGATAAAATAGATAGAACAAGGAAATAAATCAAATACTTGATTTATGTGGTTCGGTCAATATGACCTACCTCTACGAGAAGAGTAGAACATAATTTCACTATAGATCAAGCGATACAACGTAAAATTACAAATAAATCGGATACTTAATTTACGTGGTTCGGTCGATATGACCTACCTCTATGAGGAGAGTAGCACATAATTTTACTATAGATCAAGCGATACAATGTAAATTACAATCACACTTGAGTCATTCTAACGCTCTCAGGGTTTTTCTGCCTCCAATTACATTCAATAAGTCACAAAGTGTTTAGCTTTAACGATTTTTCATGAAATAATCTCTCAATTTCACGAAAGATATAAATAAATTTTCCACAAGATTTAATTGGATTTAACACTTGAATTATTGGTATAATTCCTCGAAGAAAATCCACGCTAAGCACTCGCTTAGAAACGGCACTTCAAGACCAATTCTTCGTAAACAGAAAGCCTAAATTGGAGGTTTCATTTTCTTTGAATTTCCTGGATCAGACTTCAAAGGAATGAAGTGGGCGCCAGACTTTCTTTCCTTTCTTCGTCAAGGAAATTGCCGTGTGCTTCAAACACACTCGTATCCAATGGAAAGTCCAAGTCCAAGTTGGACTTTCCAATCTTGATTCCAATCTTGACTGCTCCAATACGGAAACAATATTTGTTATCTGCATTATTCGTATTCAATTCAGGTTGGGTTCGTTCACACTACAAAAAAACTGCATTTTAGCGACGATAATTAGCGACGAATTACCGCAAATTTTCGTCGCTATAATTTTTTAGCGACGACCTTTGCGACGAACCAAATTTCGTTGCGAAAAACCATGTCGCTAAATTAGCGACGAAATATATGGCAATTCGTCGCTAAGTAGCGACAAAATATGTCGTCGCTAAAACATCTGTCGCAAAACTCAGATATCACAATTTAGCGACTACATATACCATTAGTCGCCATTTAGCGACGAACGACCCCCGGCGTCGCTAATTTTTTAGCGACTACAAGAGTATGATCGTCGTAAATTGGCGACAAACTGTGTCGTCGCTAAAACATCTGTCGCAAAACTCAGATATAGCAACTTGGCGACTAGATACGCCATTAGTCGCCATTTAGCGACGCACTACACCAGGCGTCGCTAATATTTAAGCGACTACAAGAAAAATATCGTCGCAAAAATCCAGAATGCACTCAGTGTCGCATATTTAGCGACAACAATGTCTACGGCCGTCACCAATTAGCGATAACTTTATCCCCCGTCGCTAATGACGTCCCGAATGCAAAATGGTAGCTCTCGGCCACTTTTAGCGACAAGGTAGTCGCCGATTCGTCGCTATTTCGCGACAAAGGAAACTTTGCGTCGCTAAATCGTATTTAGCGACAACAATGTCTACTGCCGTCACCAATTAGCGATAACTTTATCCCCCGTCGCTAATGACGTCCCGAATGCAAAATGGTAGCTCTCGGCCACTTTTAGCGACAAGGTAGTCGCCGATTCGTCGCTATTTCGCGACAAAGGAAACTTTGCGTCGCTAAATCGTATTTAGCGACAACAATGTCTACTGCCGTCACCAATTAGCGATAACTTTATCCCCCGTCGCTAATGACGTCCCGAATGCAAAAAAGTAGCTCTCGGCCACTTTTAGCGACAAGGTAGTCGCCGATTCGTCGCTATTTCGCGACAAAGGAAACTTTGCGTCGCTAAATCGTATTTAGCGACAACAATGTCTACTGCCGTCACCAATTAGCGATAACTTTATCCCCCGTCGCTAATGACGTCCCGAATGCAAAAAGGTAGCTCTCGGCCACTTTTAGCGACAAGGTAGTCGCCGATTCGTCGCTATTTAGCGACAAAGGCAACTTGTCGTCGCTAAATCGTCCAGAATAGCGACGACAGTATATCGTAGCGTCGCTAAACCTGTTCGAACTATTAATATGTTTTTTTTTATTTTTGTTCCGTTCTACCTGATAAGTCATAACATTCAACGAAAAACGAAATATAGCAGCAAAAAGTAAATATCTAAGAAAAGTACCCATATCAAAAAGGTTCAGCAAATGTATCTAATTAAACAATTATCATTCGCACATATCTAAAATGTTCAGCAAATGTATCTACTCTTCATGGTCTTCATCGGGTGGGGGTGCCGGTGGAAGTCCAGTCTGCTCGGCTGCTTCATCATCATCGTCTTGCTGCGAATGCTGACCCTGCTGTTGTCTCATTAGCAGACTCAGTTGTTGTTGCATGATGCGCATTGCCTCATCTCTGGCATCTATGGCATCTAGTCTCTCCTCCATCTTCTTCATTTTTTCGTCTTTCTCTGCAAGTAGATTCTCGAGGTTTTCCACTTTTTTTTCCAGCTCACTCTCTCTTGCGCTGCGCCTTGAACTCGTTCCAGCAGAAGATGTGCCTACCGACTTCATGCTGTCCCGGGCTAACGACCCCAACCCGTACACCTTCCCTTTCTTCACTGCTGCAGATGCCTGCCACCACAGCTTCTCCTGCTCGGCCTGCGACATTTCAATCGTGGGCGACGTCCCTTCTGTACCCTCGCCGCTGCCACTACCCCCGACACCCGCCGTAGATGCAAGCATTTCATCAAATTTTTCCTACGTACACACTTTAAAAGTTACTAGGCATGCATTACAATCAACTAATCTGCTATAAAATCATCAAGTTCGAACATACCTTAACGGCCTTCGCCGTGCCACTGACGAATGATTTGTCCTTTCTCATGAAGGTCCGCTCATATGTTTGTGAGAAGCTGGGCGGCGTTCCCATCACCTTCGCCTAACATACACAACGGACTTCCAACTAGTCATACAATGTATTAACGGAATAAATTGACAATCTGACAATACTTACCATCTTCCTTTTGTGCTCCGCAACTGTGATGGAGCCGCCGGCATACGTCCCAATCCCAGATTCTCTGGAACTGGAAGTTCGATTAATTTTATTCCTCTCGCTGGCGCGCTTATGCTCCTCAGTAGCCCACTTTCTATGGATTTCCCACCATGACTGATCGTCCATCCAAGCCGGCTGCCTCTGAGTGGTTTTCGCCTTGTTCATCACATTTCGCATGTGATCGCCGGCCTTCTTGTTTAAAATTCTCCTAACCTCGCTATCCATAGATCTGTCCCAATAGTACTTGCGCTGCAAAAAAAAAAAAAAGCTAACTCAATTTACCAATACATTTTAGAAATGTCACTAACAAACCGATCTTACACTTACCTCAAACTCTCGCCACCATACTCTCCTATCTTCCTCCGGCGCTTGCGTAATGCATGTATATGGCCCACGCCAAAAATTGTTGATCATACGATACCAGTCCCGCAGGACTACCGTAGCTCTGTAGAAGCTGCATTTGTTAAACATAAAAAATACATAAAACATCTCAAAAGCATAAGAAAATCTAGCCTATACAGTTAATAACAAAAAATTAAGCACTTTCATCAAATTGTACTTACGAGTCTCCTAACGGTTCTATCCGCCTCCTCCCTTGATCATCGATGACCCAATTGTCATCCGAATCTTCGGCGCTTGGCGATGTCGACGCTTGGCCTACCGATGATCGTGCCGTGATCAAAGGCTCGCCCTCAGATTGAGTCTCCTCCGTTCCTTCGTCTTCCTCCTGTTGAGGCTGCGGTTCTGTGGGGGGCGTATCGACCCAAGTGGGCGTGGGCACGAAGGTCCGTCGAGGGGGACTAGCCTCGTCGACCGGCCTGATCACGACTGCCATTGAACGCCCTCCTCTGGCCCGTCCACGTGTATAGACCGTCGGTTGATCAGCAGCCTTACCCTTACCCTTGTTGTTATTTTTCTGATTTGGACGCTGGTGCACATTGGAAAAACAAACTAGTTAGAACAATTTATTTACCAACTAGAAATGATTTATAACCCAATTAAAAACTTACCATTTTTCTTGCAGTGTGTAAATATTGTTCTTCTTCCTGCATAAGGAAAACAACATTACAAAAGGTAACAACCAGCTTGCTTCAATCACTGTCTTAACAACCAAAGGTAAGCCCATGTCTTGATTGGTTCAGTATCAGCAAGGCAATGTAAGTTGCAGTCATCGACAAAGTAAGACAGAGGATGGTAAAACCAGCGTAAAAGTACGACGTCCTCTATACTAAGGGTCCAGTTCTTTATACTAAACTCGGCATCACATTGCTGAATAATAAGAACGATCTGTGGAAGCTTATAAGCAGCGTTTGGGTGGAGATGGTGTGTTACACAGCGTATAATTGCCTGATTTATAACCATACGAAGCTGTTGAGGCGAGGTGGAGACATTCTAACCCATGTGTGGCTTCTGCTAGCTCACAAGACAGACAAGTTTAGTTCTATGAAACTCATAACCCAAGAGACTTGAGTCTAAGCAAGGGCGTCCAAGAATCAGCGGGAACAATCACAGTTCATTTGACATTCATAATAATAGATACTCAGTTCTCATCATTCGAATAATTATGATTGATCTCCTTCATCCATTATTTCTATCTTTCTTTTCGTAATTCTATCTTATATACGCTGGTCTGCAGCCAACGATTTGGGGCGATTTGCTCAGTCAGTTCATATTATTTACATTGAAGTTTATTTTGGACTTAAAGATCATTTCTCTTGTGTCGCCTTGTCTTTGATGTTAGATTCTTTTGCTCATTTGCTTTCCCATAGTTTTGTTCTCGGACTACTGTTTGTTGAATTGCTGACTTTCCTAGAAAGTCAGTTTGTCAAGGACACCAGAAAACACCTAACAATGTTTGACTAAACCCAATGAAGTGGTTTTCGGCAAACTACGCTTAAATTATACCTGCAACTACTTTTACCCTGTCTATTCTTCATAATTGACGCCTCAATTTGAGTAAGATCTATTGGGAATGAGATCAATCTCAACTAGAGAAAGAGAAAGAGACATTCAGAAAAAAGCAATTGAAAGGCAATTAAAAGAGACAGGCGAGCCTAAACTATTTCCCTTTCCGGTGAGCATCAGGGATTATACACTCAGGAACAAGTAATTTGTTATATGTCAAAGCTTGATATCATGATAGTTTGAATAATTTGATATCATGTGTTATGTGAAGCATAGCAATTAGAGAGATCTTGTGTAGTATAAGATACAACATGCGTTCGTCACCTCCATGCAACATTGATAAACAACCTGTGATTGTACAAACGAAATCATTCGGGCCGAGAACTTACAGCGGTCGTACCGGTGGCGGGCGGAGGAGCGGGCGGCGGGGAGCGGGCGGCGGGGAGCGGGCAGCCGAGCCGGTGGACGAGCGGCGGGGAGCGGGCAGCCGAGCGGTTGGACGAGCGGCGGGGAGCCGGCAGCCGAGCGGGTGGACGAGCGGCGGGGAGCGGGCGGACGAGCGGCGGCGAGAGGCCAGACGAGCGGCGGCGGGCGATCGAGCGGCGTCGGAGGTCTGACTGGAGAGCGAGCGTAGAGGAGAGATAGAGAGAGACAGACTGGGGAAAAATCGATTTCGAACTTAGGTTATCCTGATTCAGCGACGGCATAGCCACGTATCGTCGCTAATTGGCTACAATTAATAACCTCCGTCGCTAATTAGTGACGGTATAGCGACCAAGTAGTCGCTAAAACGCCTGAATCAAATCCATAATTCCGCCACATTTGGCGACCAATCAGCGACAGCATCGTCGCTAAAATTTAACTTTTAGCGACGATATGAGCTCCCCGTCACCAAGCAGCGACGAAGATATGTGATCCGTCGCTAATGATGCCCCGAATGCAAATTGTATAGCTCTCGGTAACTTTTGGCGACGACCGACCACGTCTCCGTCGCTACATTTAACTTTTAGCGACGATATGAGCTCCCCGTCACCAATCAGCGACGAAGATATGTGATCCGTCGCTAATGATGTCCCCGAATGCAAATTGTATAGCTCTCGGTAACTTTTGGCGACGACCGAGCACTTCTCCGTCGCTAAAATTTCACTTTTAGCGACGATATGAGCTCCCCGTCACCAAGTAGCGACGAAGATATGTGATCCGTCGCTAATGATGTCCCCGAATGCAAATTGTATAGCTCTCGGTAACTTTTGGCGACGACCGACCACGTCTCCGTCGCTAAGTAGCGACAAGAACAGGGTCCGTCGCTAATGTCGGACCGAATGCCATATATAAAGCTGTCGGCCACTTTTGGCGACGACAAGTGTATTACAGTCGCTAATTAGTGACTATTGTTTATGGTTTGTCGCTAAAGATGTACCCCAAAGCAAAGTTTATTGCTCTCGCCCTTTTTTGGCGACGACATTGTGCGTCGCCGTCACTAATTAGTGACTTTTTTAGCGACAAAATTGTCGCTAATTTTTACAGAATACACCTAATTACATTATTATATATTTATATATAAATACACCTGATTCATAAATAATATTATCATATATACCGTATATACTGAATATTAATTATAACACAATAAACAATAAAATACGTTATACATGTCATAAAGAAGAATGGTAAAAGTGTCAAAACCCAAAGTCGTTGTCATTGTCATCTTCGTCGTTGTCATGATCATCGTCGTCTTCTGCATCATCACTATGATCATAAAACTCGTCTTCGTCTTCGGTGTCCTCGTTTTCCTCATCAGTGTCCTCGTCATCATCAGTGATAAATTCATCTTCTTCAATACTATGATGCAAGTTCGATTGACGAACTTCACTTGCATCAACATCGATCAATGCTCCATGTGGGTCTTGTAAAGATGGAATATTATATTCATAAGGTTCTGCTGTGTGCAGAACGACCTCTTGCTGATATGCTGTATCTTTCCAGTGTTGTTCGATCTTTTTTCGCGCTTTGATTTGACATGCTGCCAACCACTCAACTTTGTCCTGTTTCAAGCTCGGATATGATGCGTAATAGACTTGAATTGCTTGTTGTGCCAGTACAAATGGTTCGTATTTCATATATTTTCTCTTGTGATTAACTTCAACCAAATTAAACTTCGGATGCACCCTCATTCCTTTGATAGGGTCGAACCACGTGCATTTAAATAACGTAACGGCCAATGGTGGACCAGGGTACTCTACCTGTATGATAGCATCCAACAAGCCGTAAAAGGCCTCCATCAAACTGCTCCCAGATCGAACACAGACGCCACTATTCATCGTGGCCTTTCCCTTGCCATATTCTTGCGTGTGAAAATTATAACCGTTGACAAAATATGCTGGCCAAGTTCTTGCTATGGCTTTTGGACCCAATGACAGATGATATAACAACCCTTCATTCTCGATCATGCCTGGAATATTGTGAACCTAATGACACATATGAATAAGTTATTCATATATGTATGTATACATAGAGTATTGCTTAACATATAAATTTGATGAAAACTACAAGTTAACACTGCACGTCGATCTTACATAATTTTTAAACCATGCTGCAAAATGGTCATTGCACAAACGATCGAGCTCATCAGGCGATACTCCTGACATGGATGCCCGAAACATTCTGTTCGATTTGAACCAAGAAAGAATAATTTATTAGCGAATGGTTAGACACAATATATGTGTATATACATTCACATTGTGAGGTCTAATATGAAATGCTTACTGAAAGTATGGCTCCACTTCTGGACAATTCAATAAAATGTATGTGTGGGCTGCATGCATTTCTTCCCCCGTTATATAACGTAACTTACATACGCCGCTTGGTCGACCAAGATAATTGAAAATGGAGAATGAGTTACAATCCGAATCTAGCGGTCCCTCGTCGTTTCGTCCTGGTCTCCGCCTCTTGCATTGCACGTGCGACTCAAAGTAGTATGATGCAAATGTAGTCACTTCTTCAACAATGTATGCATTACAAATTGAAGCCTCCACACATGCCTTATTCTTAATTTTTTTCTTCAAATGATACAAAAACCTATATGGAAAACGACATTTTAGTTCAACATCGTTGATCGGTAGTTTCATATCTATACAAAATGAAAAACATTGTTACCTCTCAAATGGGTACATCCATCGAAATTGGACGGGACCTGCAAGTTTTGCTTCGTATGGCAAATGAACTAGTAGATGCTCCATTGAATCAAAGAACGATGGGGGGAATATCCGCTCCAAGTTACACATGATGATTGGAATATCTTTCTCCAGCTTCTCCATGTGTGATGTACGTAACATTGTCGAGCAAATATCATGAAAGAAAGTCGTCAATTCAGTAAGAGCGCCCCAGACGAAGTTTGGCAGAAATTCCTTCAACGCTATTGGAAGTAGTCGCTCCATAAAGACGTGACAGTCATGACTTTTCATACCTGACAACTTACATGCATTCAAATCAACACATCTCCCGATGTTTGAAGCATACCCATCAGGAAATCGGACAGATTTCAACCATGTTAAGACTGCACGTCGCTGCTCCTTGGTCAATGTGTACACTGCTTTTGGCTTTGGTCCAATACTGCTTGGCTCCACGTCTAGAGTCGGCCGATCACAAATCTCTCGCAAGTCTTTTCTTGCATTTAGGTTGTCCTTTGTTTTGCCAGGGACGTCCATCACCGTGTTGATGACATTCTCAAAAACATTCTTCTCTATGTGCATGACGTCAAGGTTATGATGAACAAAGTGGGTCTTCCAATATGGTAAATGCCAAAATATACTTTGCTTTGTCCATTTATGCGTAGAACCATACGAATGAGGTATGCATTGCGGGGCTTCAACAACGGTCGGGAAGGTTTGGACTCGTTCCCAAAGTTCATAACCGGTCAACCTCATTGGTGGAGGTGTCCTTTCAATCCTTTTTTTGACGAACTCTTTCTTATTCCTTCTAAATGGATGATTCATCGGTAAGAATTGTCTGTGGCAATCAAAGTAACACGCCTTCTTACCATGTTTTAATCGGAACGACTTTGATTTCTCCATACAAATCGGACATCCTAACAGGCCGGCTGTGCTCCACCCAGACAACATTCCATAAGCTGGGAAGTCATTTATCGTCCAAAGAAGCGCAGCCCTCAATAGAAATGTTTTATCGGTGCAAACATCATAGGTTGGAACACCAACATTCCATAGTTGTTGCAACTCTTCAATCAATGGTTGCATGTAAACGTCTATCATCTTCTTCGGGTTATGCGGACCGGGCACGATCAATGTCAGAAACATATAAGGTGTCTTCATGCACATGCCAGGAGGGAGATTGTACGGCGTTAATATGACTGGCCAGCATGAATAGTTTTTTCCGGTTTTACCAAATGGGGCAAACCCATCACTACATAGACCTAGCCTGATGTTCCGTCGCTCCATTGCGAAATCTGGGTATGTTCTATCGAAATGTTTCCAGGCGTATGCATCGGAAGGATGACACATCGTATCCTCTTCAGTTTCATGGTTTGCGTGCCAACTCATGTGTTCAGCAGTAGCTCGAGACGCAAACAACCTTTGCAATCTAGGAATTAACGGCAGATGAAACAATTGCTTCACTGGTCTACGTGTATGGTTACCACCATGCCTCCTTTGAACCTTGTATCTTGGCTCACCGCAAAACTTGCAAGATTCAGCAGATTGATATTCTTTCCAATACAACATACACCCTGCGATGCAGACGTCAATCCGCTCAACCGGAAGACCCAGGTCATGCACTAACTTCTTCATATCGTAAAAGGAACTCGGCATGTTGTTATCACGGGGTAATGCTTCACGCATTATTTCCACAAAAGAATTGAAGCAGTTCTCTGACACGTTATGCTCGGCTTTAATACTTAGCATTCTTGCCGTGACCGATAGCGTTGAGTGGTTGTCACAACCTCCCCATAAAGGTTCATCCGCTGAACTCAACACGTCACGAAATTTATGGCACACACTTTCTTCAAATGTTGTGTCACCAGAATTCTCAAACTGTGATGTATGACTGGAGCTTCCATGCTCATGGGTGCTTGTTTGGTTCGTTTCCCATCCAAAATTTTGAGCAGCTGCATCAAGCACCATTCTCTGATATGGATTTAATTCATCTCTAGCACTACTACATTCTTCCCGTACACAAGGCAATTGGTGAGTATTGCGATATTCCTCGGGAGACATAAATGGTTCACCATGGCAAGTCCAATTGTAGTAATTCGGAGTGAAACCGTTTCTATAAAGATGCTCTTCAACGATATCATATTCTTGGAATTTACTGTTTTTGCATTTTTTGCACGGACACCTTAACTTACTTCCGTTCATGTATTCAACTTGTGAACTAGCAAACGCCATGAATTTTTCCAACCCAGCACGAAACTCATCGGTTAATCCTCCACGCCTAGGTAAGTTCTTATTATACATCCAAGACCTATGTCCTTCCATGATGCCTACGATGAAAACCCGACTCAACAAATGTCAAGATTCATTACGGTATTTTAACAAACATATGGGGGGTGTCACATGTATCCGAGTCGTTTAACCCCATATTAGGCTTGAAATCAATCTCGTGTAAACAACAACGTATAACGGCAACACAACAACGCGTAATAGACAGAAATGTCAATCAAATTGAAAGAAGAAACAACTTACCTTGAAATTAAACAAGTTGGGACAATGGTGTACTTTTTGCGGTTTCTTCAATCGCGAATTTCTCACTCCCTTAAGCTTTTCCGATTTCTTCGCTAAAGCATACGCATCTCTACCTCCAGGTAACTTGTACTTACTCCAAGTAGGCGTCGGGCTCTCGTTCAGACAGAGAGGAAGAAGAGATCGAGTGCTGCGAAATGAATGAATCGTCTGTTTTGTTGCTGATATAAGCTATATTTAGCGACGAAATATGTTTACTTCGTCGCTAAATAGCGACTAATAAACTAAATCGTCGCTAAATATAGTCGCTATTCCGCGACTAAACACAAGTCGTAGGTAAATATAGTAGCTATTTAGTGACGGTACTAATATCGTCGCTAATTTGAGACGAGATTGCGACAACTTAGTCGCTAAACTGTCAGAGACCTAGAAACGTAAAATGTAACATTAGATGACATTAGCGACGAAGTAATTACGATGCGTCGCTAAACTGTGTTTTTGCGACTTTTTTGTATTTTCGTAGCTACTTAGCTATGATAAAAATGCCGTCGCTGAATGTAGTCGCTATTTAGCGACAGAAAAGCGTGATAGTCGCAAATTGGCGACGACATCTTTATCTCGTGGCTATTTAGCGACGAATTAGCGACTAATTGTCTGTTGCCGTCGCTATTTTCGGTAATTGGCGACGAAATTAACTTGGTCGCTAATTTCGTCGCCACTTAGCGACTATTTGCCTTTTGTTGTCGCTAATTAGCGACGATACTGTTGTCGTCGCAAATATGCTGTAGCTAAATTACAGTTTTTTTGTAGTGTCAACGGACTCAAATTCGAGACATTTTTTTAATAATTACGTTGGAATTTTGCGCAAAAGTATAGGATGGCAAAATTAAAAAATTTAGAATTGAATTAACATATGTATAAGAGATTTAGGACTGATTGAACTGTTTTCCGGAAAAAAAGCTGAGGTATTTTTTGCGTTACATTCTAATTCCCCATCTAGTGGCATGGGATGTATAGTTTGGTTCATAAGTAGAGTGACGTGAATAATACAATTGACAATGCCTTTCCAATGTAATGTGTGAATTCCGTCCCAAGACCCCGCTCTTCCACGAACAAAATGACTTTTGTCCGTTCTACTCTAGTGAAGTCTATTTAATTTTGCCAAATAGCATAGGATCCCCTTTTTCTTAGCAACGTCTTGCCCATTTCCTAGTAATGTCACATATATAAATTACGAAATATTCTCTTCCACGAATAAAATGACTTTTGTCAATCCTAGCCTAGTGAAGTCTTTCTTTAATTTTTATCAAAAAGCATAGAATCCTCTTTTTCATTATCACGTCTTGTCCATGTCCTTGAAATGTCACATACATAAATTATGAAATATTCTCTTCCACAAATAAAATGACTCTGGCCCGTTCTACTCTAGTGAAGTCTTTCTTTAATTTTGTCGAAAAGCATGGAGTCCCCTTTTTTCTTTACCACATCTTGCCCATTTCCTAGAAATGTCACATACATAAATTATGAAATATTCTTGTATGGTCTGGATTTATGTGTGCTCCATGAATTCGAGTCATTAAATTTTCTGGGCTTCAAATTGAATACATATGATCTAACGGCCGTTATCCTCCGGGCTTATGTGTGTACTAGACCTGTCAAATGGGTGGATTGGATCGGGTATGGGTCGGGTCATAAATGGTCCGACCCAAATTGACCCATTAACCCGTTCATGACCCATTTATGCGTAATACAATTTTCTTGACCCATACCTGACCCGATCCATACCCAACTCATACCCGATCAGATCTATATTGCTAAAATACTTCCATATTTAGTTAAATATAGGAAAATTCATACCCAAGCTCAAATGAGAGTGCGGAGTGAGTGAGTGCAAGAGAGATGTGTTGAGTTTAAATCAGTTGTAAACTCATTTATGACCCATTTACAATCCATTTACGACCCATTTAACATCAATATAAGACTTCTACCCATTATGATCCATTTACTAAATATAACTAACCCATTTATGACCCATTTACTAATATATGGATTAAGAAATGTGTTTATGACCCATTTTGACAGGTCTAATGTGTACCCACTTCACTTAAGTATTACTCAGGAGTTAGAAAATTGAATAAATAAAAAAGGAAAGCAACGAGAAATTGAATGGAAAGAGGAAAAGACTTTAATAGCATAAAAGGACAGAGAGCGGACTCGCTGTCTTGACCTGGACGTAGAAAATCCATAACATGCTATAATCGAAAGAAAATGTATTTATTTGAAACGATTTATTAATGAGTGTCGTTGAAGCACTTATTAAGGATTAGTTCGTTTTACGGAAAATATTTTTCAAGAAAATGTTTTTCGGATTTTCCGGCGTTCGTTCCACAGAAAATAAATTAGTTATGGAAAACATTTTTCCTCAATAGAAAAACACATTCAAAAGTGAGGAAAATATTTTCTCTCCTCCTTCTTTCACTATTCATTTTAATTATTTTTAATTTTTAAATTCTAAATTATAATTATTTTTTAATTGTCTTTTTATTTTATTTTCTTTTGTTTTTTCCTTCTTCTCCGGCCAATCAACAACCATGGTGGAGGTTGGTGACTGGCCATAGGCGAGCTCAAGCCTCGCCAGCTAGAGGTTGGCGAGCGAGCTTGCTACCGCCTCAAGCTCACCAGACCGAGACTCGCAAGGTGGTGGCGAGCTCGCTCACCTTTGTCGACGCTTGAGCATCACCAATTTGGTGAGGTCCGAGCTTCGTTGCCCTCAGGCGACACTTGAGCATCGCTGATCAGGCGAGCTCAAGCCTCGCCACCTGGCGAGGCTCGAGCTCTCCTGTGGCCGGTCGCCTGCCTTCGCCATGGCCAGCGACCAGCCGAAGAAGAAGGTCAAAAAGAGAAAGAAAAGAAAAGAAAACAAAAAAGATATAATTAAAAAAATAGATTTTTAAAAAAAATTATTAAAAATAGTGTATGGAGGATTAGATTTTCCATACGAAACGACGGAAAATATTTTCTGAGTCTTTTTTAGATTTCAGGTGAACATCGAAAATTTATGTCATTTTCTTGGAAAATAACTTCTTGCAAAATATTTTCCAAAATCGTTATATTTTCTGTGAAACAATAAGTGTTTGGGGGGCATTTATTAACCATGACTTAAGAACGAGATCTTTTCGTTTCTATAACACTAGTTACGCTAACCACACTTGTTCAAAAAATTCTATTTGGTGCAAATGATAGATTTTCTTTATTTAGGTTCTTAACAAGTTCCCAAACCACACTTATTAACAAAATTCTATTTGGAACGATACAGCTTTCAAGGAACTTTTTGTGCAATATACAGCAACAATAAATAAATTGGAAATTATAAATAGAAAATTTCATTAGTTGCTTGAGGAAGATTTCGGGGACACTTTTTAACGAGCCTTATTTGAAAAATCAAACAGAACCGCACAATGAAAGAGTGGTTGAATTATATAAAACACATAAATGTAAAATTTCCTTAAATCTATTTTGTTATCCGGAAGAGTTAAGGAATCTTACTATCTGAAGCATAAAAAACATCACCGTGCGAGTGACGGGGAAGTTGCTGTGCTGTTGACCAAAGTCAAGTCACACGAGGACCCATGTTTGGTGAGTCAACAGGAAATGTTTAAGAAAAGCATTCGCAATGAAATGGAATGCACCAAGTAGATGAGATCACTCAATATAAAAAGACAGATGGCTTTTGGCAAAAATACATCATTCACGCAGACAACTCAGCTTTTAAGCTAATTGAGTGAGTGGCCGAACTCATCCCTATCATGCAAGCACGTATTGCATCTCTACTTAATCATGTCGAAATTTTATTGCATGAACATTGCTTGCACGAGTAATGTTGGATACGTGTTAGTCATGTTAAGTGCATATTTTTGTGTGTTCCTCTGGGACAATCTGTTGCATAACTGACTGTTATTTTGTTTTATCTTGATTTTGAACGGGGAAGTAGGAAAGCAGAAGGCATGGAAGCGATCAGCAATGCGGTCCAATCGATCGGCAACCATTCCGCTCAAGAGATGGAGAATCGAAACCCCAAAATAAGAGCAGTGAATCTGGGAGGCTGGCTGGTCACAGAAGGATGGATCAAGCCTTCCCTCTTTGATGCAATCCCCAACAAGGACTTCTTGGTGCTGTGCTACATATATTTGCCATTTTGTTTTCGTTGCTCTTTTAACCGATGATTCGTTTGGTTTCGACAATTTTTTCTGATTCTTAAACTGTGTATAATGTGTAGGATGGGACTAGACTTCAGTTCAAATCAACAACAGTCAGGAAGTATCTCTGCGCCGAGTCTGGTGGAGGAAGCCGAGTAGTCGCCAACCACACGGGGACTCCTGCAGTTGCCAAACCCCCAACATTTTCCGGTTTCCCTTGGGAAACATTCAGGGTGAGTTAGCTTTTAAGCAAATAAATAACATTCGGCTATGCAAACCCGTGACATTAATTCGGTGGTTAAGACACGAACTTGTGTCCGTGGATTAGCTGCACGGTACACCAAAGTATCGACAAATTTCATGTTTGAATTACCACCATTTGGGTTTTGGCTCATGTCTTTTGTTTTGCCTTCGTAGCTATGGAGAATCAATGAGACGCTCTTCAACTTCAGGGTCGCCAACAAGCAATTTGTCGGCTTGGACTCTAGTGGGAACGGGGTCGATCTGGTGGCAACTTGTGATTCCCCAGGAAAACCAGAAACCTTTGAGATTGTGAGAAACACAGATGATCCAAGCCGTGTCAGAATCAAAGCTTCCAATGGCTTCTTCTTGCAGGTCATCAATCTCTTTTCATTTCGTTTTAGCAAAAAAAAAAAAAGCTCTTTTCATTTCCTATATCTAACAGAAGAATAATGCTAGATATACTAAGGCCAGTTGAAAAATTATTACACGAGCATTATATATGTACTAAGATGTTTCTGAATCATTAGAACTAATGAAACCCATCTGAGACTCGCCAGATTTATTTTAGTGCATATACTAGGTTCACTGAATAATTGCTCTTGACTAATCTACTAAGTCAAAATGTTTAACATGGTCCATGAAGGGTTAATTCAGTTACAATTCTCATCTGCCACGTCATTTTATAAATTAATTTAGCAGGCCAACGTTTCTCTTTTACACGTTGATGTTAGGTAGACACCAACAGGGTGAAGACCTTTCGAGACTTATTATTTGGAGCAGAGATTGAGAACAGTGACAAAAGATCAAGAAAATGAAACTTTATTTTACCAATACGCGATGTGAATGAGCTTTTCTTGAGAGAGTGATTATTGTAGTAGAATTTGTTTTGCAGGTGAGAACAGAGGAACGAGTTACGGCAGACTATCAATGCGACAAGAGTGACGCGTGGGGAGATGAAAACCCATCTGTGTTTGTCATGAGCATGACTAAACGATTGGAAGGCGATTTCCAAGTCACCAATGGTCTTGGACCACATAAAGCCCCCAAAGTCATGAGGGTATGGAATTAGAAATCTATTATTTGATTATGGTCAAGGTTAACGCTTCTTAAACCCATTAAGTTAATCAAATGATGTATATGCCTAGATTATAATTTTACTTATGCTCCATTAGTTTTGCGGAAAAGACCGATTTGGAAATATTTTCCCAAAAATAATCTCTTATATCACTTGAAATAATTTGTCAATGAAAATTTTTTTTATTATCGATAACAATTTATGTCTTAAAATTTTTGTGGATGATGAAAATATTTTTCGTTCGTTTTTGTAAGTGAATCAAGCGATCATTTTTTAAAAAAATATTTTTCAAATTATTTATTTTCTACGAGAAAAGTGCCCCCTTGAACTCACTCCACGAGATGATATGATTAATTTTTATTTTATTTTTAGTATTTGGCTTGCGAATGAGTATTCTTTGTGAAGGAACCAATAGTAGTTGGTGATTATTCTTCGTACATGGGAACCATGGTAGCTCCTACAATTTCATGCGTCTCTCATATGCACTTCAAAGGGTCTCTAATCTCGACAGTTGACTAACTCTTACTTAGCACTAGCAATAGTAAATACTGCCACATGTAAATGACACAAGATATAATACAAAATACAGTGAAAATCTGAATATTTATGATACTCTATGAACCATCTACTATTACCAAACCAAGTAATTACTGAACTTAGCTAGAGGTGATAGGCTTGGCCATAGTGTCCATACCTATACGCCCCATCATCTTATTTGTTGGAAACTTCGAAGTGGAAGCCTCCACTGTGATCCACCAGCTACCAGAAAATCAGCTTTATAAAATGCTACTTGACCTGAAGTGTTCGGTATAAAATGCTACTTGACCTGAAGTGTTCGGTAATTTCGTCGTACATGTGATTTTTGCATACACACATCCAAGGGTTTCCTCGTCAAGTACTACAAAACCCTTTGAGATATGTAACAGGAACATTGGAGTACGTTCATAGTGGAAGATGATCTCAAGTTCGTCGCCGAGAATGGATTGGACGCCGTGAGAATTCCGGTGGGTTGGTGGATAGCGAGTGACCCGAATCCTCCGCCTCCTTATGTTGGTGGTTCCTTGGCCTTCCTGGACAAAGCCTTCTCTTGGGCAGAGTGAGTTTATTGCCATCTTCTCTTCATCTTATTTCGTACACAGATGCTATATACAACATATCAGTCAAATTTCTTACCTGCAGAAAGTATGGGTTGAAGGTCATAGTTGACCTGCACGCAGTTCCTGGTTCCCAAAATGGCTGGGAACACAGCTCATCAAGAGATGGGTTCCGAGAATGGGGAGACACAGATGAGACCATCGAACAAACCCTCCATGTCATAGAATTCTTAACTTCTCGGTAATCAATTAATTTGTGGTTCACATCCTATTCTGTGTACTTGGGATGTCATTTGATTTCGCCTATGTAGATACAACAAAAGCCCAAGCCTTTATGCCGTCGACCTCATGAACGAGCCATTCGCGGAGACGCTCCCTGTAGAGACTGTCGTTAAGTACTATAGGGCCGGGCACAGCGCTGTTCGCAAGCACTCCTCCACAGCTTACGTGATCATGTCGTCCGTGGTCGGAGCCTCTGGTCCGGAATTGCTGCTCCCCGTTGCGAGCGGCTTGGACAGGACGGTTGTGGACACACATAACTACGTTCTGTACAAGATGAAATTGGACACTGTCCAAGGTAACCTAGATTTCATATACAAGGATAAAAGTGCCCAACTGGACCGTCTCGCTACATCGGACGGACCTCTCACTTTTGTGGGTAAGTCGAAACTTGTAAAAAGATTACCATGTCATTAATGCCACACATTTTTTTTTTGTGATGTACTCTAACTCTTAACTCACTTTTAGACTTTTGCCTTGTCTCTTATAGGTTTTGGAAATTGAAACCCATATCTGAAACTACATCTCCCCACCCCTAGCTCTCCCTGAGAAGGTGGGGATTTGAACTCCCCATCTCCTCTTTCCCAAGTAGGAAGGGTAGCCACTGGAGCAAACCTCAATGGCTGATGCCACACATCATTGTGCACTATTTTTGGTGATTTGCTATATAAATATGAGAAATGTGGATCTATGAAGTAATGTGAAACTGTAGGTGAATGGGTAGCGGAGTGGACAGTGGATGGAGCAACAAAAGAGGAATACCAAAAGTTTGCGGAGGCTCAACAGGAAGTCTATGGGAGAGCCACATTTGGTTGGTCATATTGGACTCTCAAGTGCGCCAAACACCATTGGAGCTTGGAGTGGATGATCAAGAATGGTTACATTAAGCTTTAGACATTACCTTCAGAAACTCAATAATTATAAGTCTATGCACTCTTTTACAATATTGTAAGTTGAAAGCCCCGATTATCTTTCATCATGTAAACTTGTTGTCTGTCTTTGAATATAAAGTCGTCTATGCAAGCTTCAGAGCACTTGCGACGCACCTAATAGACATTGTAGCTTCCGTGAACATTTTTAGTTGAATAATACTTGTCATGAGACTTTCATTACTTATAATAGATTTATTTTACATGTAGTCGTAGAATTATAGTCTCATGGCCAGGAAAATAGATTTTTTTTGTGCTGGTTCGCTCTTCGCTCTCTCTCTTGAAGACAATCTCATCATCCAGCTCTTCGAAAGCTGGTGTTGACACCAAAATAAGAATCGGCATAAATGCAGATTCGGCTTTAATGCTGAATATGACGTATAATGGAAATCAACCATCTTCCAAAGCACGTCTAGACCAAATTCGGAAACATGCTGAGAAGTAAGTGTGAATGACATCATGTCCCCAATTCGGTAATTGATGAAAATATGTATATTTACCGAAATATGAAGAGTTATAGTTCGGGATGTTGGAGTATTTATGCCTCCGGACAATGACTCTTTCCCGAAATTCGGGAGGCTCACACTTCAGGAATACATTAAAGAATCACAGCCCAGCCATGTGAATCACGATAGCAAGAAGTTATGAGTAAAAAGCGGGGATAGTGAGCACGAGCATATTATGGGAAGTTACTTGTCTCGATTTGAAATCATCTCAACGGTTGAGATCAAGTTTTGGCGGACAATAAAACTGGAAAAACGTGGTTAGAAAAGGCAGTTATTGAAAGCGCCAAAATATTCAAAGTTTGAAAACATGGAGTAATCAATGAGCAGTTGCAGGATAGGAGGAGATACAAATACTCAGAGGAAGCAAAAAGGATGACACGAACGGCAACAATACAAAAACACTCAAGCTTATCTGCACTTTAGTTTCCGACGCATCTTTACTTCCTGTATTTGCAGCTTCCTATAGCTTTAGTTAACTTTCCAGTCATTTACAGCTTTCGTAGGAGTATTGTAATGTAGCTTGGAACTCTGTTGATCCCAGATCCATTTGATTTCTATCCATTCCATATAATCCTTTGTCACATCTTATTTTTCGCCACAACTCTCCTAGTAATCAAACCACAGAACCTACTTTAATAAAAACCAAAAACCAAAGTTTCGGTGAAGGATTTTCCTCGTCTTAAAACGAGCGAACATCTTTTTGGCATGCCCGATGGGACTTGCGTGGTCAGATTTGAAGAAATGGTGAGAACCAAGCAATCTGAAGGGATACCGGTAGATAACATCAATAATCTACTTGAAGGAGCACGTTCTGAGCATTCTGCGGCTAATCAAGTGGAAGAAAGTGCCGACATTCCTCGGCAATTAACTGAAGAACAAGCCCGCGTGTTGGCACCAGATAATACCTTGGTAGCCACGATGAAAAGGCTATTTGAAGAATAGCAGAACGAGCTTACCAACCATATAGTACGACATGTGACAGATGTGATAAAACCCATGGTGATCAATGCTATAAATGAGGTAATATTGCGTCCTAATTCATCTTCTCAAGTTCCGCCCTTTTATGCAAATCCTCTTGGGGCAACATTGTTTCCATCAACTTCGGGACCTCCTCATATGGGGTATAACGGTATTGGAGGATCAAATTCTCAACCTCCTGTTAGAATTGTGCCAAGACCAGGGAATCCTACCCTTATAAACCTTGTGAACGGTGTGAGTGCTTATAATTTTCCTCAAAACGTCCCGAATGATGTTAATTTGGTTAATCTCATGGTCATAAATGCACTACCAGTGATGAATGTACCTCCATCAGTAAATATGCCTAATGCTGACCATATCAGACCACCTGCCCCTCAACCGTATCCCCATGTGATAGAAAACCCTCTTTATAGGCCACCACCACTCGTTAATTTTAACATGGAGCAGCAAGGGGTGAATCGACCTCAACAGTTTGATCATAGGGGGTAAGATCCTTGGTTAGGCTAGCAAAATTTAAGGCCATAGAACCCAGATAGAGTTGTAGAATTGGTAATGCAATAGTTGGGAGCAGAGAGAGGATTGCTAAGGCCAGTATATAAGAAGCCACATCCCAATTGGATTGATAACATACCATATCCAAGGGGTTCAAGATGCCAGACTTTGCTGTATTTACTGGAGGAGAAGATCAGTTGACTGTGGAACATGTGGGTCGATTCCTGGCACAATATAAAGAAGCTAGAACTAATGAGTATCTAAGGATAAGGTTGTTCCCATTGTCTTTATCAAGAATAGCGTTTACTTGGTATACAAATTTTCCTGCAAATTCTATTCAAACATGGGCTGAGATGGAAAGGCAGTTTCATTCTCAGTTTTACAGAATGGTACCAAAGGTAACGGTAGCCGATTTGGCCAGGATGTATCAATATAATACCGAAACAGTAGATCGGTTTATTGCCTGTTTCAAGAAATCCAGAAATCGATATTTAACGTCACTCACTGAGAAGGAGTTCACAGATTTGGCTTTTAACGGCTTGAGGTTTAACCTTAAAGAAAGATTTGAAGGACAAGCCTTTAACGATCTCTTTCAGTTAAACGCTCGGGTTTCTAAGTATGAACACTTGTTGAAGGAGAAAGATAAGAAGCCGAACAAGGACAATCGGCAGGCAATTGCATTTGCCAAAAGTATCGAACATGGAGGGATAGCCGAAGAGGAGAATGAGATAGGCGTAGCAACTATGGTACTTGAAAAACCATATATGTGCCCAGCACTTAAGCCAGCCAGGGTGAGAGATGTATCCAAGTTCAAGGCTAAGGAGACAAATAACTACTCCTTTGACATCTACAAGTTAGATGAAATTTGACTTGTTGTTGAAAGATAGAATGATCAAATTATTTGAAGGACAAGTAATCCCGTTAAAGGAGGAGATAGCAGATAAGAGATATTGCAAATGACATCACTCTACAATTCATGATACAGTGAATTGCATTATGCTTAGAAAGACAATCCAAGAGACAATTCGCCAAGGCAAGATTAAATTTGCCGAAGACAAAGGCAAGGCCTTAATGGAAGTAGAAGCAGATCCTTTCCCGAAGATGATCAGCATAGTTAATATACGAGAGACGACAGATGATGACCACAAACAACTTTGCATTTGCTGTCACCAGGAGCTGACTCGGCAAAATCGGGAATTAGATCGGGAGCTTCCCAGGTTCCAATACATGAGGGGAGCGAGAGGGAGATACAGATCGGGATCATTTGTTTGTAGGATAAGTGGACCACGGGTAAAATCTGAGATTGTAGCTACCGAAAACTTTTCGGTACGAGCAAGAGAGGAGAAAATGTACCCGAGACAGACAGCACAGGTGCTTGAAAGAAAAGATGCTAGTCATAGGCATGAGAGGAAAGATTACCACCCTGGTTCATCTCAAATAGCCCCCCCAATTCGGAAGCCGATGACGCAAGTTCATGAAGAAAACGAAACATTACTGAAGCTTGCGAAGAAAGAGTTTATGGTAGCGATATAAGGAAGGTGATCCCAAAGTCGGATTACTTGGAGAACCTAGTGGGAAGTTTGACTATGTAGTCTATTATGGAAATACGGATGATTATCCACCTCCATTATTGCCAGTTGAGCCAACTGATTGGGAAGATGAATTTGATGATCCACCACCATTAAAATCTTAGGAAATCCACAGAAGAAAAACAGTTAAGGTGCCGTATGACCCTCCCAAAGGAAAATGGTCAACAGCTAGATCGCCGGGACAGGCATCTTATAGAACCATCAAGAGGCGTTTCCAGCGAATAAGAAATAGGCAAAGAAATTTTGAGAATGGCCAAGCTAAAGGTATGGCAAAGCAAGGCTTACCTTTCACATCTGTCAGCAGGAAAGGTAATTGGGTCTTAAAAAGAAATCCCGATGAAAAAGACCAGAGTAAACCAGAATCGGGTGATTCGGGAAGTAGCTCTCACATCGAAATGAAAAAGGAAGAAGGAGTTGCTCAGGTTCTACAGACAATTAATTTTGGGCAGATTACTATAGCTTTTAATCCAAAGCAACAAGGGAAGGTGGAACAAAAAGACTTGGATCCTAAATCGTCACAAAAAGATAGCAGAAGTTACCAAACTGGCTATTCCAATATACCGAAGAAATATGGTTCTCCAGTACGGATAAACATGGTCCACGCTAGACTTCCAGTGAAGTATGGGACTAATTTGATAGTGGAAGAAGACATCGAACACATTTCAGAAAAAGAGATGGCCATGGCTGAATTTCAGTTTTCCGATAAAGAAACCATCAAGTTTGATAAGGTACCTTCTGAAAAAGCAAAACATTTAAGATCTTTGATTATTTCAGGAAAGGTCAATGGTAGGTCTGTCGGTAAAATCTTTATGGATGCTGGAGCTACTTTGAATCTCATATGTTACAAATATTTCAAGAAATTAGGAAAAGATGATAATGACATCATCCCATCCAATGTTCAGCTATCTGATTTTCTTGGAGAAGTTACCGAAGTCAAGGGGCAATAGTTCTTGATTTAACTATAGGGTCCAAGTCGTCTCAAACGACTTTCTTTGTAGTAGAGTCTGATTGTTCATATAATCTGTTGCTTGGAAGAGATTGGATACACTCTAATCAGTGTGTACCTTCAACTTTACATCAAATATTGGCATTTTGGAATGGTGAGAAAGTGGAATATCTTGAGGTAGATTCGGGATATGCTTCAATCGGGTGGACTGGCATTTGTACAAAACATCGAGATTGTTTACATAAGCGTTATGCTATTGAATTACCAAATATAGATCCGCAATCCCTTGCTTATTGCCGCTTTGGGGATAGGAAAGCTGAATGGATCCCCAAGTCAAGCTTGGCATTAGAAGAATTACACATTCTTTATGGAAAACGAGTGCGTATTGCAAGAAGTTTGTGAAAGATACTTCACACATTTGGCGGAAATGGCAAAGCAAAATGTTGAAGCCTCAGATTGTATCGACGAATGGGAAGAGTTGTTGGTAAAAAAAGACAGAACAATGGAGGCTCAAGATCCGTTATTAGAGGTTGATATAGGAGAGCTTGGTTTTTTTCGCCTAGTGTATGTAAGTACGTTTTTGCAAGGGGGCATGAAAGACAAGTTGGTTAACCTGATCAAAGAGTACAAAGATTGTTTTGCATGGGACTATCATGAAATGCCTGGTTTATCAAGAGACATTGTAGAACATTGCCTTCCAATCAAGAAAGGGTTTCGTCCACATAAATAATTAGCAAGAAGGTTTGCTCCAGATGTGATCGGTAAAGTCAAAGAAGAGATAGAAAGGCTGTTGAAGGCAAAATTTATTGAAACAGTCAGGTATGTTGAATGACTTTCAAATATTGTTCCTGTGAAAAAGAAGAATGGAAAACTAAGAGTTTGCATTGATTTTCGAGATCTAAATAATGCTACCCCAAAGGATGAATACCACATGCCCATGGCAGATATGTTAGCAGACTCAGCGTCGGGAAATGAGATGTTATTATTGATGGATGGTCATTCAGGTTATAACCAGATTTTTATTGCTAAGAAAAACATCCCGAAGATAGCATTTAGATGTCCTGGTGCGATCGGGACTTTTTAGTAGGTAGTTATGCCTTTTGGATTGAAGAATGCAGGAGCTACATATCATTGGGCAATGAACTTTATTTTCCATGATATGATCGATAAATTCTTAGAAGTTTATATTGACGATATGGTGGTTAAGTCAGTCCAAGAAGATCGTCTGGATTATCTCGAACATGCATTCATTAGGATGAGGAAGTACAAATTGAAGATGAATCCAACTAAGTGCACCTTTGGAGTACGAGCAGGAAATTTCTTGGGATTTTTAGTCAATCAGAGGGGAATTGAAATTGACAAGAACAAAGCAAGGGCTATCATGGAGCTTTCCCATCCTACGTCAAAGAAATAATTATAGATGGTGGTTGGGAAAATAAACTTTCTTAGAAGATTCATTGCCAATTTGTCTGTTAAAATGGAGTCGATGACATAGCTTCTGCGTCTTAAAAATCAGGATGAATTTATATGGGGAGAGAAACAACAAAAGGCATTTGATTTGATCAAAGCCTATCTAATGAATCCTCCTGTATTAGTGCCGCCAAAAGCAGGCAAACCATTGAAATTATACTTATCGGCTACCGATATAACTATCGGAAGTATGTTGACACAAGAGAATGAAAGTGGAAAAGAACAAGTGGTATATTATTTGAGCAGAATACTAACTGATGTTGAAAAAAGATATATCGCAATTGAAAAATTATGTCTATCTTTATACTTTGCTTGTATGAAGTTAAGACATTACTTATTGCCAACTAAAGTGCATGTGATCGGCAAGACTGATATAATAAAATACATGTTATCCCGACCTGTTATAAAAGGTCGTATAGTCAAGTGGGCATTTATCTTGTCTGAGTTTGATTTGATATATGTGCCGATCAAAGCAGTAAAAGGCCAAGCCATTGTTGATTTTCTTACCGAATACCCATGTTTACAAATGGAAGAAAATGAGCAGAGCTTCAATTAAGTGCTACCATGGACTATGTACTTTGATGGATTGCGTGCTAAGAGTATAGCTGGAGCGGGATTGATAATAATTTCTCCCGATGGAAAACTTACAAGATGCGTCTGTAAGTTAGACTTTGAATGTTCAAATAATCAAGCTGAATATGAAGCACTGATTATTGGCTTGGGAATATTGATTGAGTTGAAAATACAGTTTATCAAAGTATTTGGTGATTCACAATTGGTGGTGAAACAGTTAAAAGGGGAATACCAATGTTCAAATAAAAATTTGATTGGTTATTACTATTTGGCTAAGAAGCAGTTAGAGCAATTCAGAGAGTATGACATAATCTATATTAAAAGAGACACAAATTTCGAGGCAAATGAGTTGGCTCAAGTAGCTTCTGGATACCAAATATCAAAAGAGTTGGCAGACATCACAACTACTATAACGCTATCGGTACCTTCTATTGAACAAAGAAAGATACCGATAATAGTTAGTAAAGTAGTCCGAGAGGATTGGAGACAAACTATCATCGAATATTTGAAGAATCCAAATTCAAGAGATCGAAAGCTGAGGATGCAGGCCCAGAAATATGTTATGTTAGGAGAAGAATTATACCGAAAATCCTCAGATGGACTGCTCCTACGCTGTCTTGATGAAGATAATGCAAAAATAGTTATGGCAGAGGCATATGAAGGTATATGTGGAGCCCATCAAGCAGGAATCAAGATGAGATGGCTATTAAAAAGATATGGATATTTTTTGCCAGCAATGATGCAGGATTGTATCAACTATGGCAAAGCATGCCTTTCGTGTCAAAAGCATGGACCGTTGCAACATGTACCTACTATGGAGCTCCATTCTATCATAAAGCCGTGGCCATTTAGGGAATGGGCAATGGATATAATAGGTAAGATCTATCCACCCTCTTCTCATAAGTATAGTTATATTTTATTGGCTACGGATTACTTTACAAAATGGGTGGAGGCCATTCCATATAAGAGTATTACACAGAAGATTGTGGTTAAGTTTATTGAAGAAAATATAATTCATCGGTTTGGTTTACCTGAGTCGATTACTGCGGACCAAGGAACAGTATTCATTGGAAGTAAAGTGATAGAATTTGCACGATCAAGAGAAATCAAAATGGCCTACTCCACACCATATTATCCCCAGGCGAATGGACAGGCTGAAGCAACTAATAAGGTTGTTATTTGACTGATCAAGAAACACTTAAAAGAAAATCCAAGAGAATGGGATGTTTTATTGTCAATGGTATTGTGGGCATACCGAACATTATGAAGATCAAGCACTGGTGTTAGTCCTTATATGCTTATATATGGACAAGAAGCAGTTTTACCGATGGAGATAACAGTACAATCTTTAAGAGTCCAATTGCAGAGTGAAATGTTATCCGAAGATTATAGAGATTGGATGCACATAAATTTGGATGAGCTAGATGAGGTTTGTGTGGCTTCTTTGGATCAGTTGATTGCACAGAAGAGAAGAGTAGCCAGAGCTTTTAATAAAAAGGTTAAAGTCAAACAGTTTATTGTGGGGGATTTAGTATGGAAAGCAATTTTTCCATTTAACCTTCAAAACAGGGAATTCGGTAAATGGTCATCAAATTGGGAAGGTCCATACTTTGTTACTGAAGTGCTTAGTGGGAATGCATACCGATTGATGGATGTCAATGGAAAAGAATTATCACGTTCTATAAATGAAAATTTTTGAAGAAATATCATCCATCAATATGGGAAACACAAGGAAATTAATCTACTTATTCGAAATGAAAGTACATTCTGATCTTGGTAACAAAGGTCTGCAAGTCATTAACAAGTTTGAGGTTTTGGGCTACATGATGGGAATGCAAGGCAAGATCATGATGGAGTTTAGATTGTTATCCCTCGAGATATTCCAGGTGGCAAGAATGAAAGCGGACAACTTCAAACTTCTCCCAAGCTTTTTGAAGCAATTACCTATACTTGTTTGAAGCCACTTCATCCATAGAATTGACACGGGAAATTTCATCTTTGAGTATCCTTCGCTCAACTCGATGATGATTGGAGAGGAAATTGAGAAGTTGACGTGTCATCTCAACGTAATCTCTAGCTTGAGAACAGGAATCCTGAGCTTGAGCATATTTCTCTTTGGAATTTCGCAATTGGGAAGATTTTTCCTCAATTTGAAGATGAAGGGAGTTAGCTTCTACAATAGTAGGCTCCAAATTCCAAATTTCCTTCACATTATGCTCGAATTCATCAAAGCTAGCAGGGAACAAAGAGCATAGTTCCCAAACCAAATATAGGAAGGCAGAATCTGCAGACAGGAACACTTTGGATCTGAAGAAGTTGGTTAAATCGGTAACTTCTACCTTATACTTGCAATTCAATAATAAAGCATGATGCCCTTGAGATAGTAATTCATGCAGTCGCCTCCATAAGGACCGATCACCTAGATAGTAGAACAAACAGGTTGCCCATGTTAAACAGTCGTCAAAGCCCAAATCTGGTAATGTTCAATGGAAAATTTACCTTCAGTGGAAATGCGACGTCTTTGTGATCAGGACCAAAGAAGCAATTGAGATGAAGAACCATGTGAAAACATCATGAATAGGATTGTAAGTTTTCAGGAAAGATTTGGTAGCTTAGGCAGTTATAAAGGTAAAGGATATGGAGCAGATTGTGGATAGTAATGTGCCAGAGTTCTTCTTTGGAAACTGAGATAGAGGTGGAACGTGGTTTGTACGTGTGGACAAACAGTTATTTTTGAAGTCAGTAATTTCAGAGAGGATGAGCAAAAAGGAAGGTTATTATTTGACTTTGAATTATGAAAGTTGCAATGGAGCAATTTTCTTTGAGTTGATTTAAATATCAAAGGAGCCAAATGGAGATTAGGTTTAACCTTTGGTTAAAAGGATTAAATTATTAATGTGAACAGAGTACAGCGTCGGGAGTTTATATCATCAGGATATCAAGTGAGTATAAAGGAGATCAAAATCTAATAAACAGGACTTTCAATTTATTTCCACTTAGCCAATAAAGCTTTGGCTTCAATTACAAAATCTCTCAATTCAGTCTCAAGCCTATAGTTTTCATCCATAATCTCAGCCCTCTTCTTTTCATGGACTCTGACCATTCCAATAGAAGCATCAAATTCTTTTTCCAATTCCCGACACTGCTTCATTTTGTGTCTGAGTGTAGGACAAAAAGTTGAAACTGTGAGCTTCTGTTCTTCCAATTGAGCATTCACCATCCTCAGCTCTGCCTCAAGTTCTTCTTTCCTGGCCTTCAAGCATTGAAGTTTGTTCTCTTCAACTTTGAAATTGTTGTAGAAAAGATAAGCACCTTCACGTTTACGGGCAAGCTCATCTTGGATTGCTAATCCTCTATTTTCCCCAAAGAGAAGGCGAGGAAGTTGATCAAGGTTGACTCTTATTGTGTTCACAGCATCCACAAAACCAATGGCAAAGAGATCAATCTTGTCCTGGAAGGGCTCAGATAAAATAAAGGATGGATTACCAGAGCATACTTCTTTGAAGAGAATCCTTGCCTAGCGTTCCTTATCAGATTCATTGATCAACTTTCCATAGCCAGGTTCCAATAAGTAAAGGAGCTTTTCCCATTTAGCTTTGGCTATTTCTTGAGAAATTTCGTCAGACATTGATAAAGTTGAGGATTCTGAAGAATCAGGAGCTGTGGAAGAGCCAGGACGAGTGCCTACTAATATTCTTTCCATTTCTGCCTGTTCAGCTTGAGAAAAAAATTTCTATTTCGGTAGGTGGACTAGGCACAGCCTGAGATGTGAAGGGAGGCAAAATAGTAATTGTATAAGTAGCAGGTGGCACACTTGATGCTCTTTTAGGAATTGAGGTTTCTTGAGGCTCATCAGTAACTGCCGGTAGTGGTACACTTGATGCTCTTTCAGAAGTTGGAGTTTCTTGAAGCACAGGGATGGGCTCATCGGTAATTGCTAGTAGTGTCACACTTGATGCTCTTTTAGGAGTTAAAGTCTCTTGAAGCACATGGATGGGCTCATCGGTAATTACAAGTAGTGGTATATTTGATGCTTCTTTAGAAATTGAAGTTTCTTGAAGTACATGAATGGTCTCATCAGTAACTGCAAATGTTGGCCTATGTATGGTAGATAACAGCATAACATCTTGAATCAGACAAAAGATAATAATATTTACCGATGAAAGACGAAGAAAGATCTTTTTCAGATCCTACAGCAGGGGTAAGAGTATCCTTTGGCGATATACTCTTTTTCGGATATGGAACAGAAGGTTGTTCTTGAATTGATTTAGCCTTTGACAAAGGAGCAAGAATTAGTGGTAAAGGATTGGAAACTGGTGGAGTAGGAGCCTTGCCAGGAAGAGAAACAGGAGAAGCAACACGGGGTTGATAGGTCTTAAGAGTTCCTGGATTAATCAAAAGATAAACAAGTTAAGACTGTAATAACCTCCAAAAGTAAAGCCTGAGAATTACCTTTTGGAGTGCGTGGCTTTATCATGGCTCGTAGTGTGGGTTCTGGAGATTGACTCATTGAGGGAGAGCTCTCTGGAGGTGACTCTGAGGACCGAATAAGTACTTTCCTCACCTTGTGTTTTGCTGGTACTTTCTTTGGAGCAAGAGCAGGTGAGTTTGAAGTTTTCCTTTTCTTACTCACTATAAGAATAAAAAGTCAGATTGGAAGTTAAGTATCAAACAAAATACATGGATATGAAAAAGCAGAATCAAGTTACCTTTAGAAGTCTCTGCTGGTTTGGTTGAAAGTACATCGGCCGTTTCGATTGTTTTTGACAATGTAAGAGGAATAACATCCTTTATCTTCAAGAGAATTTGATCCAAAGTGTTGACACCTAAATTTTGGCGCATCATTTAGTGTTAATTGCATAGAAAATTAGGGATTAAAATTTTAACCCCTGAACAAAAATATTAAAATTGCATAGCATATAGTTTAGGCTCATGTAGATTAATTGCATTCCGCATCGGATCGACGGTGGCAAGCGAGCTTAAAATTCATCATGTAAATTGGGCTCGAGCATCGAACGAGGCTTGGCTCACTCGGAAAGCATGGGCCGAAAATCACACGCAAAAGGGCTTGGTTGTCTTAATTTGAGCTTAAATTAGCCCATCAAGTTAATTGAATAAAAGCCCGAATTAATTCAGCCAATTTGGAATTAAATGAAAATTAAAGCCTAAGCCCAAGCCTAAGCCCATTAGGACTAGAAGACCCAACTATTTGACCTACGTTTACACTATAAATATATGCTTATGTCTTTAGAGTTGGGGGGGAATTTTCGGTTCAGAGATTCGGAGAGAAGTCGGAGGCTTTACGTCCAAGGGGGGGCTTCGTTCAAGAGGAGGTCTCTACGTTCTGGACAAACAGAAGAAGCCAAAAAGAGAGAAAAGCCAAAAGAAGAAGACTCGGTCAACAAGGGGGCCATTACAGAGGGATTCTGAGAGAGAAATTTTGAGTGAGTCCTCTCTCCTTCGTGGGATTCACAATTCATACACGGCCATTCAAACAAACACAAAGAAAAGTCAAAGAGGAGAGGACAAAAAGAAGAGAAAAAGCCAGAGAAAAGTCAGAGAGAGGGACACACGACCATAGAGTGGAAAGCGTGAAGAAAGGAGGAGCAGATCCTTTGACTATAAGCACGTACACGGGTCGTTCAGCAAAGTTGCTTCTCTCGCGGCCGCCGTTTGTGCCCTTAGTGCCCCGCGACCACGAATTCTCTCAGCCTCACCATCGAATACTCATCAGTGACGATGCTGTGATCGTGAAGGAGCTTCGACGTCCATATTATTTTACCGCAAGTCATCACCATCCGTAGCGCTCGCCAAGCTCTGCCGTGTCCTCACCAAAACAGACTAGCAAAGTTTCTATTTTTGCAGGTTGTTGATCATCGAACCGAGCCACCTTTTGCCAATCACGCGAGTCATCACGAACTCTTCGAGAGCACCACCGCGCACACCACCGCGTCCGCCGTCAATTATCCACCGTCGGTCCCGATCCGCAAGCCCGAGTTCGATCCGAGTTCAAATTTGGAACTATCCGCCAATTAGGTAAGATTATCCGAATATTTCTTTCAAATATTTAATTTCCTAGTTTTCGGGTGTTTGAATATTTCGTGAATATTTTGGTGGATAGCTAGATATCTTAAGGTAATTTTGTGATATCTGCAATATTCAAAAAAATACCCAAAATTGGGAAATTTTCCTAATTTAGCAACGTATTTGGACGACTATCCGACCTTATCCCTAAGGTACGATACGCGGCGATACGGAAAATCGTTATCTTGTCCATAATCACTTGGATACGATAATAGATTTTATTTGCTTTCCAAATTTGACCAATCAACTTTCCGTCAATATCTATAACCCTATAGATATGATTGTCAGTTTGATTTCTTTGCCTTATCCGAATTTGAATAAATCTTGCGGATTGCGTGTTTTGTTTGAATGTGGTTGCTATCTTTGTTTAATTGTTTTCCTTTCAAATAAAGAAAATCCAAAAATTTGTTAGTTAGATTTAAATTAGAAATTTTGCATGCTTAGGGAATCTTAAATATATCCAAAAGAATAAGATAATTATTTGATTTAAATTGGGATTTAGGGTAACATATTTCCTAGTTTAAATTAGAGATTGTTTTAATCTTAGTGGATTATTTAGGATATTTAAGAATTTCGAATTTTAATAAAAATCCCAAAAAAAGAATCACTTTAGGATAGATTATATTATCATTTTTTAGAATAGATTGCATGTTATTTTAGGCATTTTTTATTCCGAATTTCATTTAAAAATACCAAAAATAAATCATTTTGCCTGTCATTAGAATTAGGTCACGTCGTCGCATGACATATAGTTTGCATGTTAGGTTGCATTAATCGCATGTTAATTTTTACACGTCATTACATATAGCTTAGCTTTCATTTAAATAAGTGAAAATTAAAAAACATTGAGTGAACTGCTTGTTAATTAAAAATCGTATTAGGATTATTGATATGATTTTCTAGCTAACTATGCAGATGCTTACTTTGCTTCGAGGTAAGTAATTCTCCCATTCATGCAATTTATTTAATGTTTTGATTATTGGGTGTTACTTTGGTGGTTTGCGCACTCGCATGAACACCTCACATGTTAGTAATTAGGCTATAAAATGGATCCAGACTGCATGCAAAACATTTTTTTTGAAAAGAAAAGGTACCGAAAGGGCGTTAGACTAGATCTAGCGTAATCAAGTCCCCGGGCTTAGAATCTCTGGTTCGTAGGAATAAAACATATCTCCCTATGTTTTATTTAGGTTTCTAATCGACCTACCACAAATAGATTAGTGGCGACTCCAAGCATGAAAACTTTTGCACGTTAAAAACTTAAATCTTAAGTTGCGAATTGGTAGGGCTTGGGAGGGCCCGAGTTAGGCTTAGTCTTAACAATCCATTAGCCTGAGAGGAAATTTTTAGGTCGCGACAGCTTGGCGACTCCACTGGGGACATGAGTTAAAACTCTTAGTGGACTTAGGCCAATTTTTCTTTTCAAAAAAATATTTTTTGCTTGGCAGCGAGGATCCCAGGTACGTCCCTAACATTTTAGGTGTTAAATGTTCTTGCAGAATGGGAGGTATAAGGGGAGGCGTGATTGTTAACCATTTGTTTTGCAGGGAGGTGTTTGGATGAATGATTTATTTTATGCACGAAGCGCTGTATGATATAACCTGTTGTGCATGCCTTGCATTTACACTACACCGCACACACAACCCGCTGCCGGACCTGGGCGGCACAGGTTTAGGATGGTACTAAGATAGCGGACACCCCGACCACACCCGCGTGGTATGGGTCGCCCTTCTTGGTCCCGAAAGTTTTTTTCCACGGTGTCATTGAGTTTCCACCACGGTTGCACCCTTTGCAACCCGGGTCGGCTCCTTGACTAAGCCGGAGACAGGGGAACCTCGGCCTAACCACAACCATGACTGGTTTAGCCCGGTAATCCTCGCGTCTCCATTTTGCAAGCCAGAGTCTAGATAGAAATCGAACCTCACATTTCATGCGCATGTCTTTGTGATTGCCATGGTTCTATTGGGTGAAGTAAGTTTCCTGAACCTTTATCGCAATTTATTTATGTTTCGTATTTTCTTTGGTCGGTCCATGACATTAGGTTGGTCGTGAGTCTTGGTCCATATACTATGGGAGGGGCAGACATCCGGATTCTTGATGCTCCTAAGGACGAGCTCCGTGCCTGGTGGAACTTACTCAGTCCGACCAACCGTAAGCTGGTCGAAAGCCACATCGGAAGGCTACTCCCCTTATTGGAAGTCAAAGTCCGTACCGGCCTTGTTCGAGCATTAGCACACTTCTGGTGTCCCGAGACGTCTACCTTTATATTCGGTAAGCATGAGCTCACCCCGACTTTGGAAGAATATGGCGTGATCATTGGAAAACCTTTAGGGTCGGAGTTAGTTACACCACCTCTAGGAATCGATTCCACCTTATTGTTGTCTGAATTTTTGGGTGTAGGAAAAGATGAATTGGGAAAAGTCTTGAAAGAAAATCGGGGGACATGTTCATTTTCGTACCTTCGTCAATGTTTTGATAAAGCCACATCTTTTCAAAAAGGAAGAATATTTTTGTTAGCATTTTTCGGGTTCGTGATTTTTCCCCACTGTAAGAATGCGTGTAGTTCGTCAATTGCATGGTTGGTCCAACAAGTCTGTCTTGGAAAGAATTTTGTCAACACCATTTTAGCCGAGACGTTCATTTCCCTCACTAAATTTAAGCAACATGTTGACAAAACGTTTCATGCCCCCCTCGAACTTTTGCAAATTTGGTTTTTGTCTCACATAAAAGGGTGTGGCGATTTACTCACAGTATCTGAGCTTAGTGATTCTAGTCATCCAGTCTTGAGATATAAAGAAAAACAAGGGGATGCACCCGATTATCATTACTCTGAATGGATCATTTTCATGAAAAACGCTAGACCTCAAGGTTTCCAATGGCATGCTAACTGGTTCCAAGTCGAGGAAGCTCGGCTTACGTGTAATGGTATTGGGCCGGTTCCACTATTGGGTTTCACCGGTGCGATCGAATACTATCCCGCCAGAGTGTCTCGTCAGTACCAGATTCTCCAAGGACTCCCTCCAGCGCTACAACCAGAGCTCCTCCAAGTCGACTTCACCAATGGCGATGAAGACCACGAAGGGACGGTAGCTCAGCTCAAGAAGATGTGGAAGAAGTGTCGCCTCTTAAAGATAGCCCAACCCCAAAAAGAACTCAAGGGGGAGCAGAAGTCCTACTTCGCGACGACCGAGTATATTCGACAGCACAAGGTCCCACAGGAACTACTCCCGAAGATACCCAAGGTGCCTCTCAAGCCCGCCACTCGCTCAGAGAACAACCGTCTCAAAAGGAAGGCCGAAGAAGCTCAAGAGAAGGCATCCAAGATAGCTCGAGCTTATGAGCAATTGAAGACGGAAGTCGCCGCCCATATGTCTATGGATCAAGTCAAATAGAATAGCTTGATTTTTTATTCTCTTTTCAGTTCTAGTCTTCAGTCTTGTTTAGGAATTGAGTCTTTTTTTTGTGATTGCAAGTTATAGTCGTTGTAAAAAAAAAAAATTTCATTTCAATAAAGAGGTCATTTCTAATCAAAGCGGTTAGACCAATGTCATGGACCGACTCGTCATTCTTACTCGCTGTATTCATTCCATTGTTACTTTTGTAGGTAATTTGCCACGGATTCCCCTCATCCTCATAATACTCGATTGGCGACCAAAAGAAGGATGGCCAATCAAGCCGAGATTGCAGCCATGATTGACGAAAAGCTGAAAGAACACATGAATGCAATCAATGAGCAGGTCACGGCTGCCATGTCCAAAATGATGAGTGATCTCATGGCTAAGCAGCAGCAGATCAGTGTTGCCTCTCAATCGGAGATTCCACCTCCAACTCGTCAAGGCCTCCGCCTTGACAAATCTCCTACTGTGAACACTAATCCAACCCCTCAACTGGATGATGCCGTTTTGATCAACAATACTGCTTCTCCGTCGGTCCCTATTCTTCATCCAACCCCCCCTAATGATGAGAATGCCAAGTTGTTGGCCAAACTCGAACAGAGGTTACGTGAAGTGGAGGGAACTCAAAGTGTTCCGCCTGTTGATTTGTCCATTTTTACCCGAGTCCAAGTGCCTGATAAATTCAAGATGCCAGCTTTCGAGAAGTATGACGGCACTTCAAACCCAATTCAGCACATCGAGATGTACCAGGGGCTTATGAACAGGTATGTTTCTAATGGACCCCTAATGATCCAAACCTTCCAAGCAAGCTTGAAGGATGCTGCAATGAGGTGGTATACCAACCACCAGATCAACCGGAAAGATTCGTGGGAAGAGGTGGCAAACCTTTTCGTCAAACACTTTAAGTTCAATCTCGATGTCACCATTACAAGGGAAGACCTGGAGAGAGCTGAGCAGAAAAAGGGGGAGACTCTGAAGGAGTATGCCACTCGTTGGAGGAACATGGCAGGGCAGATCATGCCCGAACCCTCGGAACGTGACTTAATGAAGTTGTTCGTGTCCACTCTACCGCAGCCGGTTCGTTCACGAATGTTGGTAACGGCCGCCCAATCTTTTGGCCAGCTGATAGCCATGGGTGAGGAGATCGAGACCGGGCTCAAGAAAGGATGGTATAGTGAGTCAGGTTCATCAAGCAAGAGATTTACTGGTAAGAAGGACAAAGAGCATGTCCCCGAAGTCAACATGACCTATGTACAGAAGACGCCAGCTCAGGCCCCAAAGCTACAATTTAGCACCCAGCAGACGACCTCTTATGGACGGCAAGGCCAGCAGGACCTACGTCAACAGCGCAAACTTCGCCAGTTTACTCCACTTCCTGGGACATTATCTCAGGTACTGGCAGTGCTGAGGAAAAAGAACTTGCTGAATTCAGAGCCACAAAGAGCTAATCCTGCCAGCTTTGCAAGGTATGATCCGTCGAAGAAATGCGATTACCATAGAGGTGAAGTAGGACATTCGACAGATGATTGCCAAGTGCTCAAACATCGAGTACAAGATCTACTTGACACTGGAGCGTTTGCACTACAATCAGCCAGTAAACCCAATGTGCAAAACAATCCACTCCCTGATCATTCGAACAGTACAAATGTCGTCTTTGGCCCGGGAGTCAAGCAGATTCGAAGCTTCAGGGTCCCTCTCGAAGATATGTTTGATGCTTTAGTCCGAGCTGGTTATGTTTCGACCGGTAAGGTGGTGTCACTTGGTGACATAAGAAAGAAAGTGGATGAGTTGGTGAGAAAGGGAATGATTGGAACAGCAGATGAATTCGGAGTAGTGGCCGCTATATCTCAGGTTATCATTGATTGGAATGAAGAACTCGCAATGTTAACCGATGAACAAGTTAAGTTAGATCCTGAGTTAACTGACATGCCCCCTCTCGAGGACGCCTCCGACGATGACCTCGGGATCGTTATACCCGATACTCCGGAAGTATTGATCCTGGCATCACCTCAGCCCTACGCTTATGAGAGTGACAAGATGGTTCCATGGTCGTACGACGTTGATCTGATAACGAGGTCAGGGCGAACTTATCCTGACAAGCAACCGGCCAAGCCAGTGGCCGAGAAAGAAGCGAAGGAATTCCTAGCTGTGATTAAGGCTAGTGAGTATAACGTGGTTGATCAGCTGAGAAAGTTACCTGCACAAGTCTCGTTGTTGGAACTTCTTCAGACATCAGATAAGCATCGGAGTGCTCTAATGAAGGTGTTGAGTGAGATTCATGTGCCCGAGACCATTGAAGAAGATAAGCTAGAAGGGTTTGTCGGGACAATCCTCCTCAAAGATCAAGTAGCATTTTCTGATGAGGAAATCCCAGTTGAAGGACGTGGTCATAATAAGGCGCTTCACATATCAGTGAAGTACAAGGAGACTCACATGGCTAGGGTGCTTGTTGATAACGGGTCGGCTCTGAATTTATGCCCATTGGCTACTTTAAAAAGGCTGGGCATTCCTCCATCTACCATGCAAGCAGCCAAAACTTCTGTTCGAGCCTTTGACGGAGTAAAGAAGGATGTTATAGGCCAGATTAACTTACAGCTGCAAATCGGACCTTCGGTGTTCGATATTCTTTTTCAAGTGCTGGATATCCCTTCTGCTTTCAATTTCTTGCTAGGTCGGCCATGGATTCACAATGCAGGCGCAGTACCCTCCAGTTTGCATCAGAAGATCAAGTTTGTGGCTGAAGCAAAGTTGGTTACAATTTATGGAGAGGAAGATCACCGAATCTTCAATGCAACATCGATCCCGTACATAGAGCCCGATCATGTTGAGGAGGATAGCTATCATTCATTTGAGATAGTTCAAGTTGTTCAAGCTTCCTCTGATATACCGTTACCCGTTCCTGAAGTTTCTAAAGCAGCTCTCATGGTGGCCAAGGTCATGGTCGGTAATGGTTTTAAGCCAGGTCAGGGTCTGGGGAAGGAAGGCCAAGGCATTCATGCCCCGATCGAGACAAATGGACAATCCCACAAAGCTGGTTTGGGATATCATGGGCAGGGAAGCCGCGAACAAAGCAATGATTGTTGCAGAAGCCGAACAGGAGCAGGTCAAAGTCCCTTACCACCTTCCATCAACGACACCTTTCACTCGGCTGGAGTTGTGGGAGGATATGAGCATTTAAATCTGAGCCCGACTGAGGATGATCTTGGGCTTATCTTTCCCGAGTCGCCACAAGCCCTAACTGACTCACCTAAGAAGCACGGTAAAGCGATTCCGGTCAGTTTGTCTGACGATTCTGAGGATGACCAGCCATCCTGTATTTTCAAGAAGTCGGAGTCGAAGGTGGTGGACTCTGATTTTAATGATGATATACCTTACCTCACCGGTTGGTTTGCTGAGACCTCCATTGGTGCAATCACTGAAGGACCACTTGAAGGGATGGGCGTTAGCCCTCAAGAGTAATCATTTCTAGTTTTCATATCTCCCCTGCGTGGGAATCTTTTATCGCTTTTTTCGATTATCATTCTAATTCATGTTGCACTTAGGTTTTTCAATCCAATAAGATGTAATTCATTGATTCGATATCAATAAAATTACAGAGGTTTTTATCATTTTTGAATCTTGTTGAAGTGCCCCAAACCAACCCGATGACGATAACCAACGATTGAAAAATTTGTCATCTACGGTAAGAACTGAGGGTTGGGCTTCTCAAGAATTCTCGTTTCGAGGTCTTCGAAAGCAAAATGAATTTCAAAAAAAAAAAAAAGCAAAGAACAATTTTCAAAAATTGCATGTAGTTAAACCCTGTCTTGTCTTTTTGATCCCTTTCTTTCATGTTTCAGGACTAATCTCGAGGCATGCGAAGGGACGGGAATCGTGGACCCTCATATATGTGATGCAAGCCAATCCGATGACTCAGATGATTCTAATCCGAATGATGAAGAAATACGACGGAACTTGGAAATCCATGAGAAATCTAAGCCTCTGACCGCCGAAGAAACCATGGTAATCAACCTTGGCGACACGGAGAATCCTAGAGAGGTGAAGATTGGGGCATGTCTTCCTGAAGATGTGGCCAGACGCTTGACCCAGTTGTTGAAGGATTATCAAGACATCTTTGCCTGGTCTTATGCTGACATGCCGGGACTTGATCGATCGATCGTCGAACATTGTTTACCGACTGATCCTTTGGTTGAGCCTGTGAAACAAAGGCCGCGAAGAGCTAAACCAGAACTGGCAAAGAAGATCAAGGAAGAGGTCATGAAGCTTCTTGATGTGGGATTTATTGAGACTACCCAATACTCAGAATGGGTCGCTAATATAGTCCCAGTGATGAAGAAAGACGGTCGGGTTCGTGTATGTGTTGACTACCGAGATCTGAACAAAGCTAGTCCTAAAGATGATTTTCCACTCCCGCACATTGATGTGCTTGTGGACAGTACAGCTGGATTCGAATTGTTCTCCTTCATGGATGGTTTCTCAGGTTATAATCAGATCTTGATGAACGAGAATGATAAGTTGAAAACAGCATTTACCACTCCTTGGGGGACATTTCATTATAAGGTGATGCCCTTCGGTCTCAAAAATGCTGGGGCAACTTACCAGCGGGCAATGGTCACGTTGTTCCATGACATGATGCATAATGAGATCGAGGTCTATGTTGACGATATGATTGCGAAAACTCGACGAGGAGAAGATCACATAGAAACCTTGAAGAAATTATTCGACAGGCTTCGTAAGTTCAAATTGCGCCTCAATCCGGCAAAATGTGTGTTCGGGGCAGCCTCCGGCAAACTACTCGGCTTCATTGTCAGTAACAAAGGGATTGAGATTGACCCATCGAAAGTGAAGGCCATTTGTGAAATAAAATCTCCCTCTTCGGTGAAGGAAGTTCGTAGCTTAATGGGTAGATTAAACTATATTGCCAGATTTATTTCTCAGCTATCTGAGACAGCGAAGCCTTTCTTTAAACTCCTCAAGAAGAATGCACTGGTTAGATGGGATGAAGAGTGTGAACTGGCATTCGACAAGATTAAGCACTACTTGATGAATCCTCCAGTGCTTGTTCCACCAACACAGGGGCAACCTCTGATCCTGTACCTTTCAATCCACAGTGAATCCTTGGGTGCCATGCTTGCTCAGAAAGGTGGAGAGGATGGAAAGGAGCGTGCGATTTATTATTTGAGTAAGAAGTTCACCGCCTCTGAAATGAACTATTCTGAAGCAGAAAGAACGTGCGCAGCATTGGTCTGGGTGCTACACAGGTTGAGACAGTACACTTTGCACTATCAGATATTGCTTGTGACAGAGTGCGATCCCATCAAATACTTGCTTAATCAACCCGCTTTGGTTGGAAAACTGGCAAAATGGCAGATTCTCATCTCAGAATTTAATATTCGATTCATGTCCCAGAAATCAGTCAAAGGGCGAGTAATTGCCGATGTCTTAGCTGAAAATCCTGGGAAAAATGAGGATCTGGATCCGTTAGAGGATAGAGTCATGCCAATTGATGAATATGTATGGACCATGTATTTTGATGGAGCCGTAAACTTGTCAGGATCAGGTATTGGGGCAGTTTTAATATCTCCAGGCGGACAACATTATCCGGTCGCAGCAAAACTGATATTTCCTTGTACGAACAATATTGCCGAATATGAAGCATGCATCATCGGGTTACAAGCTGCAATTGAAATGGGAGTAGCTCGACTTAAGGTGTTCGGGGATTCAGCCCTCATTATTCTTCAGACCGTTGGTAAATGGCAAACTAGAGATGCTAAGTTGCAGCCTTATCACGTCTATTTGGAGGAGTTGGTGGAAGAGTTTGAAGACATTTCGTTTGAATACTTGTCAAGGACTCAAAACAGTTTTGCCGATGCTCTGGCTACGTTATCAGCAATGCTACGAGTGACAAGCGGTTTAGAAGTTGAACCTTTGAAGATAGAAGTCTTACAGAAACCGGCTTATTGCATGGCCACAACAGAAGAGCCTGACGGCAAACCGTGGTATCATGATATCAAGACATATCTTCAAACACAGGAGTTTCCTGAGAAAAGTACCGCATCTGACCAAAAATATATCAGGAAGATGGCGTCGAAGTTCTTCTTGAACGGAGAATGCCTATACAAGCGGTCCTATGATTCGGTTTTATTAAGGTGTGTTGATTCAACTGAGGCTGTTCGTTTGATGCTAGAAGTACATGAGGGAGTGTGTGGTCCGCACATGAATGGTCATATGCTGGCAAGGAAGATAATGAGGATGGGTTATTACTGGCTCACTTTAGAGAGTGATTGCATTCAGCATGTCCGAAGTTGTCACAAATGTCAGATCTATGGTGACAAGATTAAAACTCCTCCGAATGAATTGCATCAGATATCTGAACCATGGCCATTTTCTATGTGGGGCATTGATGTGATTGGCCCAATTAATCCTAAAGCGTCAAATGGACATCGGTTTATCCTGGTCGCTATCGATTATTTTTCGAAGTGGATTGAGGCTATGTCCTATGCAACAGTGACGGCCCGGAATGTAGTGAAGTTCATTCGTCGAGACATCATTGCTCGATATGGTGCACCTGAGACCATAATTACTGACAATGGGTCGAATCTAAATAATAAATTGATGGATGATCTATTCAAGGAGTTCAAGATCAAGCATCTGAATTCATCTCCATATCGTCCGCAGATGAACGGAGCGGTCGAAGCAGCCAACAAGAATATCAAGAAAATTTTGGCTAAAACAGCTGAGAACTATCGTGATTGGCATGAAAGATTACCTTTTGCACTTATGGCATATCGGACTTCTATCCGGACATCTACAGGGGCAACTCCATATTCTCTTGTGTATGGTATGGAAGCAGTTCTACCTGTTGAGGTTGAAATTCCTTCGTTACGTATTCTTTCACAGGTACAATTGTCAGAAGCAGATTGGATCCAGCAAAGGTTGGACCAGTTGAACATGATTGATGAGATAAGGCTTAGAGCTCTATGTCATGGCCAGTGCTACCAACAACGAATTGCTAAATCTTTCAACAAGAAAGTTAAGCCTCGACATTTTCAGGTAGGTGACCTTGTCCTGCGGAAGTTATTGCCGATAGTTCCTCTTGCAGAAGGAAAATTCGCCCCAAATTATGGCGGCCCGTACATTGTGAAGAAAGTCCTTCCAGGAGGTGCTTTGATTTTGGCCGAGATGGATGGTCGTGTTTTTTCCAGTCCAGTTAATTCTGATTCTGTAAAGAAGTATTACACTTGATTTGTACTCATTCTGACTTTGTTTCTATCAAGTTTCAAATTGAATTTCATGAATCAATTGATGTTACTAAGCTTTGTTTGAGGAAATTTTTTGATCTGGCAATCTGTTTCTGTCCCAATGAAGTGATCATATTGCATGAGAGACTTTAAGATGACGAAAGGTAAGACATTTCCATACATGTCCTGAATAATAATCCCTAGTGCGAGTTGAGTGAAAATTCCGTGCTGACAAGGTAAAGGATTATCTCACGAAAAGTATGATGACCAAAATGATGAGAGGCATTCATTTCCTCTATCTAAACACTACAGGTTATCATTTGCTTAACCCCTTTGAACGGAGTTTCATTTCTTACCCCTGTCAGGAACAACCCCATACCGGGGCAATTTCTTAGAAAGTTCAAAATGATTAGAATTTTTCTTGCTTTCACTTGCATCAATCTTCAAGTATATTTATTGCATGCAAATTTTGCGTTAGCTCAAGTGCCTTAGATATGACGAAGAGCATTTCTTTCTATATCCCTATACATTATACCCTTTGCATACCCAATTTGAGCGGTGAATTCATTTCAACCCGATTGGTGATCATTCTTATGATAAACAAATGAAATCATCTTAAAGCAAGTTCAAGGTGATTTGAGGCAAATGGGAGTTCAAAAGAAAATTCGTCAGAAATGATGCAAAGGGACTCCATTAAATCGAAGTTCTCTCTCTCGGAAAAATTTCTCAGAAAAAATCTCTCTCTCAAAAAAAAAAAAAAAAAAGAGAGAGAGAGAAAAAGGAAAGAAAGAAAAGTTTCAGCAAGAACTGAGTCGACATACAAGATCAGTCTTCAAGAAAAAGACCGTTTAAAGGTTCATTTATGGAGCAATTGCTAGATATGGATCAAGGCTACCAGTAGCATAATTGGATGATCACCAATCTCTATGTTCATAATGCCCCTTTTGATGGAAATAGGCCATTCATTTCAAGCCTACCTGAACCTACGTTACAACCTTTACCGAAGTCTCTTCAGAATAGGGCACTTGAGTTAACGTAGAGTTTCAAATGTTTATAAATGTTGCTCGAAGAAGTGCGAGCAAGATTTTTCTATCTCATTTTTGCAGTATTCCTGACTTGTAAACCTGGAGCAGCTGGTGATATCAATTCTTTCAATAGCCTCGACTCGAAGAGTCCCTTTTGCTAAGCCATTAACCAAGCCTTCATTTTAGTCCTTATAAAGACCTCTCAGATTGGCCAAGTTATACTAATTTTGAGAATATCCGAACCCTTGTCAAGCACGATGAAGAGAGTTTGAGTGATTCTTATACCTGCATCAAAAGTCGGGTCAAAAGCCTTTCATTGAGAGTGAGTAGAAAGACCTTTCTGATTAAAGGTCTCTCATGTAATGTGATCAAGTTGTCAAAAGGACGAAATGATTGTTCTTATTGATAAATTCCCCAGTGAAGCTTGGTAATGCAAGCAGGTTCATGAATTATGTTTTCTCTGCCCCTGCGCATGTGTTGTTTTAACCTTTTCTCAGGTAAAAACAGGTGCAACGCAATTGGCGTTGCCATTTTTATGACACAAGAAGAAATCAGGTACGCCTGCTAATTATTCTTCATTGTTTCTCTTTTCGTAAAATCTGAGACATAATCCCTCTCATATGTTCACCAAGTGGAACAGGTGACATATCTCTTGGTGTTGTCCAGTGGAATAGACAACACACCCCATTTAATGTTTGCCCAGTGGAACAGGCAGCATAGTTTCTTAGTCCATTAAATGTTTGCCCAGTGGAACAGGCAACATAATTTTTCATTGTGTTCACCCAGTGGAATAGGTGGCACAACCAACTTCATGCTCACCCGATGGAAGAGGTGACATGATCCTTTCCGTGTTGTCCAGTGGAATAGACAACACACCCCATTAAATGTTTGCCCAGTGGAACAGGTAACATAATTTTTCATTCTGTGTTCACCCAGTGGAATAGGTGGCACAACCAACCTCATGCTCACCCAATGGTAGAGGTGACATGATTCTTTTCGTGATTGCCCAGTGGTATAGGCAACACGTCCTCATTCTTTCTTCATATCATGCGCTATTTCGCATCTGTAGGAAACTACAGGTAACAGATAGGCAATCCAGTACCTCGAGAACCTTACTTCCAGTGGACCAGAAGTTTGGAAATCGAGAGAATTCACAGCATTATAAAGCTTTCCATCACTTGGACGCTTTTTGTGCGATCCGTATGTAAGACTCTTTCACCGCTCTACATGAAGTGAGAAGCCTTAACATACGTTCCTTATTGTTTGCATATCATGCATCATTGCATTTTAAAAAAAAAATCATTCATCATTTTGCATAGTTTAAATTTAGGTCTCAGTCTTTGAGCGAAACCTCTGCGAGCCTCCACTCAAAGAGGGGCAGCTGTTGACACCTAAATTTTGGCGCATCATTTAGTGTTAATTGCATAGAAAATTAGGGATTAAAATTTTAACCCCTGAACAAAAATATTAAAATTGCATAGCATATAGTTTAGGCTCATGTAGATTAATTGCATTCCGCATCGGATCGACGGTGGCAAGCGAGCTTAAAATTCATCATGTAAATTGGGCTCGAGCATCGAACGAGGCTTGGCTCACTCGGAAAGCATGGGCCGAAAATCACACGCAAAAGGGCTTGGTTGTCTTAATTTGAGCTTAAATTAGCCCATCAAGTTAATTGAATAAAAGCCCGAATTAATTTAGCCAATTTGGAATTAAATGAAAATTAAAGCCTAAGCCCAAGCCTAAGCCCATTAGGACTAGAAGACCCAACTATTTGACCTACGTTTACACTATAAATATATGCTTATGTCTTTAGAGTTGGGGGGGAATTTTCGGTTCAGAGATTCGGAGAGAAGTCGGAGGCTTTACGTCCAAGGGGGGGCTTCGTTCAAGAGGAGGTCTCTACGTTCTGGACAAACAGAAGAAGCCAAAAAGAGAGAAAAGCCAAAAGAAGAAGACTCGGTCAACAAGGGGGCCATTACAGAGGGATTCTGAGAGAGAAATTTTGAGTGAGTCCTCTCTCCTTCGTGGGATTCACAATTCATACACGGCCATTCAAACAAACACAAAGAAAAGTCAAAGAGGAGAGGACAAAAAGAAGAGAAAAAGCCAGAGAAAAGTCAGAGAGAGGGACACACGACCATAGAGTGGAAAGCGTGAAGAAAGGAGGAGCAGATCCTTTGACTATAAGCACGTACACGGGTCGTTCAGCAAAGTTGCTTCTCTCGCGGCCGCCGTTTGTGCCCTTAGTGCCCCGCGACCACGAATTCTCTCAGCCTCACCATCGAATACTCATCAGTGACGATGCTGTGATCGTGAAGGAGCTTCGACGTCCATATTATTTTACCGCAAGTCATCACCATCCGTAGCGCTCGCCAAGCTCTGCCGTGTCCTCACCAAAACAGACTAGCAAAGTTTCTATTTTTGCAGGTTGTTGATCATCGAACCGAGCCACCTTTTGCCAATCACGCGAGTCATCACGAACTCTTCGAGAGCACCACCGCGCACACCACCGCGTCCGCCGTCAATTATCCACCGTCGGTCCCGATCCGCAAGCCCGAGTTCGATCCGAGTTCAAATTTGGAACTATCCGCCAATTAGGTAAGATTATCCGAATATTTCTTTCAAATATTTAATTTCCTAGTTTTCGGGTGTTTGAATATTTCGTGAATATTTTGGTGGATAGCTAGATATCTTAAGGTAATTTTGTGATATCTGCAATATTCAAAAAAATACCCAAAATTGGGAAATTTTCCTAATTTAGCAACGTATTTGGACGACTATCCGACCTTATCCCTAAGGTACGATACGCGGCGATACGGAAAATCGTTATCTTGTCCATAATCACTTGGATACGATAATAGATTTTATTTGCTTTCCAAATTTGACCAATCAACTTTCCGTCAATATCTATAACCCTATAGATATGATTGTCAGTTTGATTTCTTTGCCTTATCCGAATTTGAATAAATCTTGCGGATTGCGTGTTTTGTTTGAATGTGGTTGCTATCTTTGTTTAATTGTTTTCCTTTCAAATAAAGAAAATCCAAAAATTTGTTAGTTAGATTTAAATTAGAAATTTTGCATGCTTAGGGAATCTTAAATATATCCAAAAGAATAAGATAATTATTTGATTTAAATTGGGATTTAGGGTAACATATTTCCTAGTTTAAATTAGAGATTGTTTTAATCTTAGTGGATTATTTAGGATATTTAAGAATTTCGAATTTTAATAAAAATCCCAAAAAAAGAATCACTTTAGGATAGATTATATTATCATTTTTTAGAATAGATTGCATGTTATTTTAGGCATTTTTTATTCCGAATTTCATTTAAAAATACCAAAAATAAATCATTTTGCCTGTCATTAGAATTAGGTCACGTCGTCGCATGACATATAGTTTGCATGTTAGGTTGCATTAATCGCATGTTAATTTTTACACGTCATTACATATAGCTTAGCTTTCATTTAAATAAGTGAAAATTAAAAAACATTGAGTGAACTGCTTGTTAATTAAAAATCGTATTAGGATTATTGATATGATTTTCTAGCTAACTATGCAGATGCTTACTTTGCTTCGAGGTAAGTAATTCTCCCATTCATGCAATTTATTTAATGTTTTGATTATTGGGTGTTACTTTGGTGGTTTGCGCACTCGCATGAACACCTCACATGTTAGTAATTAGGCTATAAAATGGATCCAGACTGCATGCAAAACATTTTTTTTGAAAAGAAAAGGTACCGAAAGGGCGTTAGACTAGATCTAGCGTAATCAAGTCCCCGAGCTTAGAATCTCTGGTTCGTAGGAATAAAACATATCTCCCTATGTTTTATTTAGGTTTCTAATCGACCTACCACAAATAGATTAGTGGCGACTCCAAGCATGAAAACTTTTGCACGTTAAAAACTTAAATCTTAAGTTGCGAATTGGTAGGGCTTGGGAGGGCCCGAGTTAGGCTTAGTCTTAACAATCCATTAGCCTGAGAGGAAATTTTTAGGTCGCGACACAAAGAATCTGAAAATACGGTTTTTCGATAACCATCCCACCAGAGGTCAAAATCGACTGAAGAACGGTTGGGATATCCAATGAACTCGACAACACAAAACAATCGATAAATATCCCGAACCAGTGTGGTCAGTTTAATAAAAGGTTGGTTATCTTTTAGCTTGCAGGATATTTTTTCAAAGGAAGCATAAGAAAAGGCATACAGGGCTGGAACAGGAACCTCTTAAATTAGCCCAAGCTGTCTGGCACAGTATTGGGGAGAGTAAATTTCAAAACTAGTAACAAATCTGCCTTTTGTTGAAAATCTTACAGGAAGGTCAACAGAAGTTAGAATGGTCTGCCAAAAGGCACTCTTATTTTTTTGGAAAGCAGGGAGATAGGACTTGAATCGGGAAATACAGAAAGGAGTGAAGGAATATGGGTTCTCCTCAGCAGAATAGATTTGAGAAATAAAATACCGAAGATAAGAAGATGGCTCTTCGGCAACAGAGATTAATTTCCTACTCAAGGACTGACAAACTGGATGGTCAGGAATGGAGATCAAAAGGGGCTGGATAACTTGGTCCTCAGAAAACCAGGCAAGCAAATAGAAAGCCACCCATGCTTGAAGAAGTCATAGAGGATCACCAAAAACTCCACTAACTTTTTTGAAGCAATGGAGGAGGAAGCATGAGCTAAACCTCGATATAGCAAAGCTAACATGATTTTGCCTAGAGCCAGTGAGGTCCCTGATGCTAGAGCGGAGGTAATAACAACAAAGTAATTTGAAATCCTAACTATGGGATGGCAGAAAAGGAATTTGCAGAGCCAGTATAAAAGGAAAGCAGTATGCTCCTTGTCGGTAACTACACTCTCCTTTTTGAAGTACTTTTTTTATGAATGCCCCATAGGCCATTTTAGAATCATATAATTTACTAAATATTGAACGAGAATCGGGAGACAGGGTAAATGGGTCTGTATTCAAAAGAGAGAGCCTAGTGAGGCAGTATACATCAAGCAGAGTTACCGACATAAGAGAGAAGGGGAAAAAGAAACAATTAGTGGAAGGCGACCAAAAGCAAGATAATGCTTCGATTAGTTCACGATTCAAATGGTAATCAAAATAGCTAAGACGCAGAGCTTTATGAATTGAAAGGGTATCCCAAAGGGGACCCTTAGAAGGGAGGAGTCGAAGATACCACTGGTAGAAGTCTGGCTCAAAGACGAAAAAAGCCCTAAGGCGAGGAGGACGAGAGTGCCACTGATATGCCAAGATAGATGACTTGTGGATCGGAAGCACTTCAAATTGATGACGTGGGAAGTGGCTTGATAGGCACCTTGGAACAGAAAACTGATTGTGCACTGCTGGACCAAGGATGAAGGAATCCTCGAAATCATTCTCTACGGAGAACAGATGAAATTCTTCTTTGAAATTTTCAGAATCTCAGAATATATGGTAGCGATCAAGAGCATCTGCTGCAGAAAAAGAAAAGTTTGCTCCTTGGAAGCCTTGGAAGCCATTAGGTTCAGATGAATATCGAGAGAGAGTGCAGAGAATCGAGAAGTTGCAAAGAGTCGAAAAGGTGAGAATGCAAGGGCACAAAGAAATGAACGATTTTTAGAAGAAGGTTTTGAAGATGAAAGGGCAAAGCGAGCGAAGTGAGGTGACGAAGTGACAGCAATAATAAAACGTAAGTGTCTTTTCTTTCGGCATTTAAAAGAATTAAAAGTTCTTTTTAATTCTTTTAAAAGGGGGCATATGTTGACACCAAAATAAGAATCGGCATAAATGTAGATTCGGCTTTAATTCCGAATATGACGTATAATGGAAATCAACCATCTTCCGAAGCACGTCTAGACCAAATTCGGAAACATGATGAGAAGTAAGTGTGAATGACATCATGTCCCGAATTCGGTAATTGATGAAAATATGTATATTTACCAAAATATGGAGAGTTATAGTTCGAGATGTTGGAGTATTTATGCCTTAGGACAACGACTCTTTCCCGAAATTCGGGAGGTTCACACTTCAGGAATACATTGAAGAATCACAACCCAGCCACGTGAATCACAATAGCAAGAAGTTATGAGCAAAAAGCGGGGATAGTGAGCACGAGCATATTATGGGAAGTTACTTGTCTCGATTTGAAATCATTTCAACGGTTGAGATCAAGTTTTGGCGGACAATAAAACTGGAAAAACATGGTTAGAAAAGGCAGTTATTAGAAGCGACAAAATATTCAAAGTTTGAAAATATGGAGTAGCCGATGAGCAGTTGCAGGATAAGAGGAGATACAAATACTCAGAGGAAACAAAAAGGAGGACACGAACAACAACAATACAAAAACACTCAAGCTTATCTGCACTTTAGTTTTCGACGCATCTTTACTTCCTGTATTTGCAGCTTCCTATAGCTTTAGTTAACTTTCCAGTCCTTTACAGCTTTCATAGGAATATTGTAACGTAGCTTGGAACTCTGTTGATCCCAGATCCATTTTCAATCCATTTGATTTCTATCCATTTCATATAATCCTCTGTCACACCTTATTTTTCGCCATAACTCTCCTAGTAATCAAATCACAGGACCTATTTTAATAAAAACTGAAAACCGAAGTTTCGGTGAAGGATTTTCCTCGTCTTAAAATGAGCAAACGGTTGGGGACTGCAATTTTTCCCGATTCCGGGATTGCAAGGGAAGAATATTTGATTTGTGCACATTTCTCTTGCGAGCTTTGAGTTGACACTCATCGTCCATAAATAGGGCAATGTAAAATGAAGATAGAAAGAAATTGTCTATATGGGTTGGAGCTGGTTAACTAAGTGGGTTGAATATGGGTCTTGCGGAAACCTATATAAAGTTGGGGCTCAGATATCTTAAACTCAATTCCACCGTTTTTTTTTTTGATCAAATAACTCAATTCCACCTATTTGGAAAATTTTAAGTGACCAATTTGCAACCTGGGCATTGAAAGTGAGTTGAAACCCATATTGACACCTCTAGTTGAAACATAATTTATATCCTACACCGCGAACACTTTTGACTCTCGTAAATCAGGTCTTAAAGAGTCAATAGTTGGAAAGTATAATTGAAAGTACAAAACAAAAAGGTTTAACATACGTTGTTGATAAGACAAAAGGAAAACGATAGCCTTATATTTAAGTGAACCAAAAAATTTAGAAAATGTCATGTTAGCATCAAACCAAAACCTGAACGCATTTCATAATTTATGGATGACCCAGGTCAGACTTTCAACACTACATTCACGCTCCATTGAGCTTCCTCACTAATTCAATAAGCCGGTTCAATGAGCAGCCCATTCTTCAAATGCAACAATTTAGGAAAACAAATTTGCTAAAAATGGATTCGGCTACGGGTTGGGACGGATATGAGCTATCAAATTTGTTTTATGTACATAGATCAAATTGGGTTGGATCATTTTCGACCCGATTCACTTATTTAACTAGTGTACTCATGATTAACCCCTAGAGTCATGGAGCCTTGTGACTACGGAATTATCCAGTGCGGTCAGAACTAGGGGACTGCCATACTTGTCGGATGGAGATTGGTCTGTTGTGGATACCCTGGTGATATGGTAAAACCTGCTCGGACACTTTCAAAGATGTTTAAATTCTATGCGAAGCGTGTGAATCCCGGGGAATAATTTTGGGGAGCAACAACAGCCCCGCTCTTCCGCGAACACGCTTTACTTTTGTCCGTTCCACTCTGGTCAAGTCTTTTCTTAATTTTGTCAATTAGTGAGGTCAATCTATGGACGTGTTTTAGTCTCTCAAGGAGCATGGGACAAAATGATCCTTCCCCGAAAGCATATAATCCCTCTTTCTTTTCTTTCTTTTTGGGGACAAGTGATCCCCTTTTTCTTTAGCCCTGCTTGCCCATTTCCCAGAAATTTCATATAGGAGAAATGACACAAATGATGATTGTACTTTGACCAAATGTGTAATATGATCCCTAGATTTTTAATTTATTCAATATGATTTGAGCTTACCCAATGTGCAATATAATTTCCAAACTTTCAATTTGTTCAATGTGGTCCATGAATTTTTGGTACATATTCAGTTTAATCCCCGAACTATATGCAAATATTCAATATTGTGACTAAACCTAAATCAATGGAAGGACAACATTAATATTTTCATATATTTGAGGAACTAAATTGAAAATATACCGAAAGTTTAGGGATCACATTCAATAAATTGAAACTTCAAAGACCACATTGCATATTGAGCTAAAGTTCAAGTATTACATTGAACAAATTAAAAGTTCAAGGACCATATTGCACATTGAACCAAAATCTAGGGACTATTTATATTATTATCCTATTTCACATATATAACTTATGAAAAGATTCACATGATTCGACGGATGTTATTCATTGGGCTAGTGTTTACTCATTCCACGGAATTATTGCTCGTGCATTAGAGATTTGAGGAGGCGAAAAAGGGAAAGCAATGACAAGTTAATTGGAGAGAGGAAAAGATTTTGATAAAATAGAAAGGGAGAAACGGACTCGTTGACTTGACTTGGACGTTAGAATTCTGCCAACAACTGCCCTTGAAAGAATTATTAAGTCCATTTTATTTAGAAGGGATCTTGTTAATGAGTTCTCTCGGTCTCGAGGCACTCATTAACTATTATAAGGAAATAGTTTCATTTTTGTTGGACTAATTATACATTGCACGAAGAACACAATATACACAGTTTTGAAGAAACTTTTTGTGCATAACACAGAGACAATCTACACATTGAAAACTGTGAAATTTCTTCAATGAGTTTCTTAACAAGCGTTTCATGACCACTCTTTAACAAAATCCTATTCGAAAGGGAATACATAACTGGACAAAGAAAGAGTAGTCAGATCTATGTTAAGATAAGGTACACGTGAAACGTCCTCGAATCTATTAATCTATTTCGTTCTCCGGAAAGTTAAGGAACATTATTGTCTGAAGCATAAAGCACATCAACGTGCGAGGGACGGGGAAGTTGCTGTGATGTTGCCCAAAGTCCAGTCGCATGACCCAGTTTGGGCGAGTCAACCAGAAAATTTTAAGAGCATTCACAATGGAATGAAATGCACCAAGTAAACCAGAACTAGATCACTCAGCATAAATAGACAGACGGCAGACAACTCAGCTTTTAAGCTAATTGAGTGAGTGACTCGACTCATCCCCATCTTGCAAGCACTCATTGCATCTGTTCTTAATCATTTTCGAAACATTATTACGTGAACATTTCTTACACGAGCACTGTTGGATATGTTTTAGTCATGTTAAGTGCAGATTTTATGTGTTCCTTCTGGGACAATCGGTTGCATATCTAACTGTTGTTTTGTTTTATGTTGATTTTGAACGGGGAAGCAGGAAAACAGAAGCCATGGATGTCATCAGCAACAGGGTCCGATCGATCAGCAACCATTCTGTTGACACCTATAATTAATTAGGCTGTCGACAAAAAAAAAAGTAACGGAGACAAATGCGTGAAGGTCATCAAGGAATGACGTAGCCCATAGAAGGTTGTTTACGTAAGCAGACAGCTAGCAAACATTGGAATATCCTAGAGGGAAATTTGAGAATTTGAAATTGAAAAGGCTAAAATCTTAGAGGAAGCAAGCGCCACATGAGCATTTGTACCGAAAGTTGTCAGTGAAAACTGCTATGTGGAGCCCAAGCCATCGAAGTTGTCAACGAGAAAAGGAGGAAGGACAGGTGTCAAGACGGAAAAAGATCGATAATGGTTATCACCTCGAAAAGGACAAGTGTCAAGACGAAAAAAGATCGATAACGGTTATCCCCTTGGGAAGGATAGGTATCAAGACGGAAAGAGATCGATAACGGTTATCGCCTCGAGAGGGACAGGTGTTAAAACGGAAAGAGATCGATGACGGTTATCACGTAGTGGAATGACAGGTGTTAAGACGGAAAGAGATCGATGACGGTTATCACATAGTGAAAGGATAGGTGTCAAGACAGAAAGAGATCGATAACGATTATCGCCTCGAGAGGGACAAGTGTTAAAACGGAAAGAGAACGATGACGGTTATCACGTACTAGAATGATAGGTGTCAAGACGGAAAGAGATCGATGACGGTTATCACATAGTGGAAGGACAGGAGTCAAGATAAAAAGATAAGATTGATGGTGGTTCATGGACAGGTGTCATCATATGAACGACGAAGATGAGATCAACGGTGGCTATTGAATATGGTATCAAAAGGCAATTATCAGACTTGCAGTATAAATATTACCCAATAGCCAGAAAAAGCTCTCCGACGAATATACATCAAAATGCTATCTTTCAATAATCTTTACTTTCCAATACTGCATTTTTAGTTTCCATAGCTATAGTTATCTACGTTTTAAGCCAAGTAGCTTTGTAATGTTGTATCAATGGAGTTCGAATGCCGGCAGTCCGTAGTTGGACTGATTTGTTTGAATTGTTTGTAAAGTTCAAAGTTTTATTAGCCACATTTTGTTACGATACAAAATCTGTGTTACCGACCAAAATAAACAAGCTCTTTGTTCACGTTTGGATATCTCATGTTCGGAATTAGTCGCAGAACTCGGTCTTCTCTCACTAAGAATCGAAGAATGACATTCGGTGAATTATATTTCATCGCAGGAGCAATTTTCGGAAAAACATAATTTTGGCACACCCAGTGGAACCTATGTGGTCAATTTGAGGAGTTACAATGGCATGAACAAGGAGTTGGAGCCAGTTTGATCGTAACAACAACGTTGCAGGGAGTAGTGTGCCTTCAAATCCTGTTGTGGAGCGAGTAACTCGTGCAGAATCATTGAATGGATGGACAATGGTGGAGCAAGGACAAATAGGAGAGATGGACATCCCTAGACACCTTACCGAGGAACAGAGAAGGCAATTAAAACCGAATCCCATTACAATTGCTACTATGATAAGAATCATTGAAGAACATCACAATAACTTAGCCAATTTGGTCGCCAAGTGTGTAGCTGATACAGTTAGGCAACTAATTATCAATACGATCCAGGAGATTACCAGTAGGCAGAGTCAATCAATTGGTTCTACTCAACCACAGGTTGTTCCTGTTGCTCTTCCTAGTATAGTCAGAAGTCTTGGACAACCTACTACCATACTCCCTAGCATTGGAATCACAAGACAGGTTACATCTCTTACACCGGTAAAGATTCTTAAGAGGGGAGAAAATGCGATGGTGAGCCAAGCATATGGCCATGCGACGACAAGTGGAAATAATTGGATCAACTTATTCTAGTGTAAGTCAACCATCAACCAATAGTAGTAATCTATCTGGACCAACCTAGACAAATGCAGCTAATGTGAATTTGGTTCCTTAGCATATGGTGTTGTGCCAGCCACATGAAAACATGTCATCAGGTGGTTTTACTGCTCAACCTAATCTTCCCCAAGCACTATTCCGATCAAATACTAATGCAGAGATCCAGGGGAGAGTTCCAACACCGCCATAGCCAATACCACGGTACCCAGTTTCACAATTGCCATAGCCAATACCGCAGTACCTAGTTCCATAACCACCACAGCCAATACCGCAATACCCAATTCCACATCCACTACAATTGATACCATAATAACCAGTACCTCAATATCAAATACCTCAACCTTTACAACAGAATATACCTCAAATGATGCCTCAGATTATGTAGGCAACTCAGGCAGTTACACTGTCAGTTATGATCCCGGCCGGGCAAAATCAACATTCAATCCATCAAATGCTACGGCAATACGATGACGATGCAGGAGGTTTTAAGCAGGTATATAGGAAACCATATCTAGAATGGATAGCTGTGGTTCCGTACCCAAGGGGGTTCAAGATGTTAGAATTTAGCCTGTTTACTAGTAAGGATGATCAATCGACACAGGAAGATATTGATCGATTTACTGCATTGTGTGGGGATGCTACGTATGAAGATCATTGGAAATTGCATCTGTTTCCATTATCATTTTCCAAGAATGCTTTTATCTGGTACACATTTCTACCATCTAATTCTACATTTTCTTGGGATCAAATAAAAATAATATTTCATAATCAATTTCAAAGAGCTATGCCGGATGTATCTGTTGCGGACTTGTCGACAATGAGACAGCATAATAATGAGTCAATTGATCAATTCATGTCTTGATTTAAAAATGCAAGGAATAGGTGTCTCGTACCACTACCCGATAAGACATTTTTTGAGTTTACATTCATTGATTTAAAATCCTCCATTAGGGAGAGAATGGTGAGTCAGACTTATTATGATCTGTTCTCATTAGCTACTATTACCGTGAAACATGAAAACTTTCTGCAAGAGAAGGATCGAAGGCATGTTAAACCTAAGATAAATTTTGTCGATGAAGCGTTGGTTAACAAAGATGAATTGGAATATGTTAAGGTAGTAGTAACGAAGATGATAATAGAAAAACCATATACATGCCCTGCGTTAAAACCGGCCAAGGCGAAAGAAAAGGGGAGTGTTATGGTAAAATTGAATGATGTGCAATATTATTCTTTTGATATAAATAATGTCGACGAGATATTATAATTGCTTTTGGCTGATAGGCAAATTATGCTCATCGAAGGCCAAGTAATACCAAGCAAAGATGAATTGGTGGGAAAAAAATATTGCAAATGGCATCATTCGTGGAATCATAATACAGTCAATTGTATTATGTTAAAGAAAAAATATTCAAGAAGCAATTTGATAAGGAAAGATTAGGTTTGCGGATGATAAGGAGAAGGCTCCCATGGATGTGGATATTGATCCATCTCCTGTCATGTCTGGGATTGTATCTTTAAAATCCAAAGGTAAAATGATGTAGCCACATTTGTGCGCTTGATACAAAAAGGAGATCAGCTATAATTTTTATTTAAAGGGAAGATCTTTTTTAACATAAGTTCCCCCACAGAAAATGCCTTCTTGGGATCGATACAAGCACCAGAATTATGGCGGGATAGTGGGACACTGGAGTTGAGCTTGAACTGCCCAAACTGTCGGCAATTCAAGACAGCGACCGACAAAGTGGAAATCTTTCAAACATTGGTATGAAGAGAGTGACCCAAGAATTGGAATGTTGGGTGAACCTAGTGGTAAATTTGATTACTACATCGGTTATGGATCACCTCTTAGGCATTTGGAAAATGTGATAGTATCAATTTGACATCATCTAGATGGGGGGAAGAATTCGACGATCCGTATAGGGGAGATGACAAATTATCTTGATGTCCGAGAACTTTGCAAGTACCAAATGATCTGCCAGAAGGTGCATGGTTCAAATATGGGAAATCCAAGGCCCAGGCAGCAATATAACGAGAACTCAGAAAAAAAGATTGCAAAGGAAAAGAAAGATGCATGAGTTACAAAGGCAGGTCAAGCATATCCATATCACTCAGGTTTTGCCAATTCCCTATAAACCTAGGAAATTTTGGGCTAAAAATCTGGTATGAAGAAGGGATTCAGGGAACTATAATCAGAATAAAAGAAATGATAAACAAAGGAATCCTGAAGTCAACGAGAAAACAGAATTTTGACCGACTATGTTATCAAGATTAGTTACTCCTACAAGCTCATGTATTGTCCAAGCTAGACTGCCTTTGCAATATAGAGTGACCTCAGTGGATTCGACAGTCAATAGAGATTCGATGGTCAATGAAGAGGACAAGGTAGAATTCCAATTTGATGATGAAGAAGAACTAATGGAGTTCGAAAAATCATTTTTACGAAGGGTCCAAACACCTCAGGGTACTCAACATAAATGTTAGGGTTAATGGACGCCTAGCTTCTAAAGTTCTTGTTGATGGGGGATCTACCCTCAATCTAATTCCATATAGGTTCTTTAAAAAGATAGGAAAAAAAGATGAAGAAATTATTCCATCAAATATTCAATTATCTGATTTCACAGGAGAAGTAATAGAGGTAAAAGGTATATTCGTAGCTAATTTGACTGTGGGGTCGAAAACCTCTAGGACAGCTTTATGTGTTATCGAGGCATATGGATCATATAACCTATTGTTAGGAAGAGATTGGATTCATGGAAACTAATATATACCCTCGACCCTTCATTAGATGTTGGCTTTTTGGAATGGGAGCAGGGTTGAGTATGTTAAGGTTAATAACAAGGCTCATGTATCCTGCGTGTATGCTCTAAGGACTAACCGAGATCCAAACAAGATGCCCAGTGAAAATTTATGTGTTATTCGAGGAATGTATCAATTCGAGGAAGAATTACAAGATGGACTTTTGCTCCTACATCTATATATGTACAGCTTAAAGCAGTCAAAGGATAGGCAGTCACCGACTTTATCGCGGAATACCCATGTGTACATTTGGAAGGAGAAAACACTGAAGAATTGATACGGGTAGTACCATGGATATTGTATTTTGATGGTTCAAGTACCGCAACAACCTCTGGTATAGGAGTTTTAATTGTATCCCCTTAGGAACATCAAACTAAACTTATGTGTAAACTTGATTTTGATTGTTCCAATAATCAAGTGGAGTATAAAGCCTTGATTGTCGGCCTTAACATATTGGCTAATATGAAGGTATGGTTTGTAAAAATAAAAGGAGACTCTCAGTTAGTGATCAACCAATTATCGAGGGATTACCAATGTCTCAATGAAAATATTATTTGGTACTTCGATATGGCGAAAGTTTTGCTAGATAAATTCTTTGATTATGAACTAGAGCACATAAAAAGAAATGAAAATGCAAAAGCCAATGAGCTAGCTCAAATAGCATCTGGGTATAAAATATCTAAAGAATTGGCCAAATTTATCATTACACAAACAAAAACTTTGTCATCGATAGAAAATTGAATCATGATGGTCCAGTCTAATGAAGAGCATATTGATGTCAACGAAAGGAATTGGAGAACACCTTTAATTGATTATTTAAATAATCTAGTCGCTAGCGACAGGAGATTTAAAAGACAAGCATTAAAATACTTATTACTTGATGGTGAATTATATCGAAAAACAGTCGATGGCGTTTTGCTTAGGTGCTTAAGTAAAAAAGAGTCGATGGTAGCAATGGCGGAAGTGCATGAAGGAATATATGGTGCACATTAAGCAGACATAAATATGAAATGGTTGTTAAGACACCACGGCTATTTTTGGCTGACAATGACTCAAGATTGTATTGACTATGTTAAAGAGTGTAAACTGTGTTAGAAACATGGTCCATTACAAATGTTAAAGGGTGTAAACCGTGTCAGAAACATGGTCCATTACAAATGTTAAAGGGTGTAAACCGTGTCAGAAACATGGTCCATTACAAACATGTGCCTGCGTTAGTTATGTAGCCCATTATTAAACCATGACCATTTCGAGGATGGGCGATAGATATAATCGGGAAAATCTATCCTCCATCATCCAAAAAACATAGCTCTATACTGGTTGCCATTGATTATTTTACTAAATAGGTAGAAGTATCCTCGTATAAAAATATAACTTAGAAGATTGTGAAGGAATTTATAGAAGAGCGAATTATTCATCGATATCGAATATCGAAAACGATAATAGCAGATCAAGGCACTGTGTTTACTGGCCATGAAGTCTTGGGGGGTTACTAAGTCTAGGGGAATCAAAATGCTTCATTCTACTCTATATTATGCACAAGCAAATGGACAAGCTGAAGCATATAATAAAGTTGTTATTAACCTCATTAAGAGGCATATAGAAGAAAACCCCAAAGAATGGGATTCACTCTTATTGACGGTGTTGTAGGCTTATAGAACATCAAAGAGGTCAAGCACATGCGTTAGCCCGCACATGCTGACTTATAGTCAAGAAGCAGTGTAGCCTTTAGCGATCACAGTATAATCGTTGAGGGTGAAATTGCAAGGGGGCATGTCCAAAAAAGATATGATGGATTAATGTATGGGAACATCGACGAATTAGGAGACAACAAGGTTACAGCTTTGGAGAGGTTGATTGGTCAAAAAAATAGAGTTGCTAAAGTATATAACAAGCACGTGAGAGAAAAACAGTTTGATATTGGCGATATAGTTTGGAAAACGGTAGTACGAGTGGGCTCATATAATGAGAAGTTTGGTAAATGGTCGCCAAACTGGGATGGTCCGTATTTGGTTACAGAGGTTTTAAATGGAAATGCATACTACCTGATGGATATTGATGGGAGAAGAGAAATGTCTAGGTCGATCAATGGAAAATACTTAAAAAAAATTATCCAACGATGTTGGAAATGAAAGAAAATGAAAAAGTTCAAAGTTAGCTATGCCATTTATGAAAGGAAAAATATATCGACAGGTAAAGGAGGTTGGACAAAGGGGTTAACTATTACACTAGCTATTTAAAAGGACCAAGTTGACCAAACAAAATGGTATAATTTACAGAGATCTTTCAGGAATAGTCATTACATGATCAGTCTAGACCGATATGACTCCTAAACTTGACTACGAAATCAAACAAACGACCCTCTTGGCGACAGTTCTCCTCTACAGCATGGTGATAGGCAAAAGAGTTAGCGTTCATGGTTGAACATTCTTGGTTGCTTTCCCTCTCTAATGTCGTGAGAGTTTCAAAGCAAGTGTTAGGTTGCTCCTTTAAGTAATTCACCAGTGCCTTGCAAGAGTTGATGTCTTCATCTATCCGAGCCAATAACTTGATTAGCCCTTTCCTCTCCGTTTCATCCTCTACTCTTTCTTCAGACGATAGCTTCCCTTGAAGACGGCGAGTTACAGTGTCCAGTAGCTTAGCTTTAGCATCTTTTGAACGAGACAACTTGACCAGTCCTGCACGAGTGGTTTCCAGGATCCTGTGTCAATCAAAGTACACCTTCTCTGCATGCTCGGTAGTTCTTTCTTGTTGAAATATTCACTCTAGATGACCACATGGCGCTTGATCGTTGGATTGTTCTCCAGAAAGGCTTGAAGCCCATAGTCAAAAGTCATATAAAACTCGTCAAAATCGGTTCTAAAAGGGTGGTTGGTAGGAAGGTGTTTAGGTTTTCCTTTAAAATAGGCGAAAATTTCCCTTAAAATCCCAAGTTGGATGGTCAAGCAAGCGTAAGTAAAGCTCAGCCGGCATATTATGTTACTCCATAGAGCAATAAACTCTTCAATGAAAGAAGAGGTGCCGGAGGATGAGGAAGAAGAAGGCTTGGCCATGTTGAAGATATTGCAAGAATTCAAGAGGACTGTTAAGGGAGAGAACATAATTGAAGTGTGACAATATCATGCTAGAAAGGTTGCTTAAATAGAAGACCAAGATAAAAGGGCAGGAGCGGGAGTCGTGTGGCATTCAAGGGACGTGAGTAATAGATACAACTGATAGGTTATTTGAATTGATTAGAGAATAAAGACACATCACAAGGTGCTGTTAATAGTGGAGGAAATGAAACGACATAATGGATGTATAGGAGATCGTGTACGTCAAATTTGCCGGCAATTTACACAAGAAAATGGTAGATACAGACTATCGGAATTAAAAGACATTTATGATTAACATCTACCGAGTACGAGAATTTGAAGGGCCGTAGTTATGCATATTATCCTATGAAGATATGGATAATTATGACCGGCTATAAATTCAACCAGTTTTGATATAAAGGGTTAACCCCGGACAAGTGAAGATGGTATAATGCCACTTAAATGAAGAATACCAAAAGGACAAATAAATGGTTAGAAGCAAAATTCCTTGATCAAGTACATTTAGTAAAAAGGAAACGTTGTATATATACAATGATCAAGAATACACATTGGCTTAAACACAGCAAAGACCTTAATATGTAGCAACTCTATAGTATAAACAGACGACTGATACCATAATTACATGAAATGTTGTTCAAAGTAAAAGTTGCGTAGGCACATCTTCATGTCTTAATTAGCTTCAAAGAATTGGTCTTTCTCAGATAAGGTCTCTTGAAGTTTATCCTCCATGATATAGCATGTAGTCTCCAATTGACTCACCTGCTTAAGTTGATTAGCCAGGCGTTACAATGGAGTATCATCGACGTATTGATAATGTGCAAAGACAGCACGTGCCTGATTTAGATCTTTGTGCTTTTCCACATAAAATTTTTCCAGTTCATCGAAAGCATTGATACGATCTTATCGAAACTCATAAAATGTCAAAGATGAGTCAAAAGAATGAGCAAATTCCTCAATAGCATACCCCATAACATGACTTTTTAAAGAGAAAGGTAAGTCGGATAAGTTAGTTAGCAGAGATTTGATTCTTCCCTCCACTGTAGAATTAGTGCAAATATGGGCAAAACCAAGCGACAGTAAATGGAAAAGCCGAACCCATTTGAGCGGAAATTTTTCATTTGCCCGAGAAAGGGACGGTTCGCCAAAACTGCGCCTTGGTGGTGACGGGCTAGCATCAGAGATTGAAATATAGTCTTCAAGTTCAGTATCGATAGGGGTATTAATGTAATCCTCAGCCCTTCTTTTGTGTGATATGATATTCATATCTGAAAGGCGAAAGAGAATGGAGGGTAAGACAAAAAAACTGAGTAAAAGAGATTCTATATGTTGATTACTATAGCTATACCTTCATTAGATGAAAATTCAAAAGAAAGGTCATCGAAACTGGACATCAGATCACAGGGTCTCTAAAATGAATGATTCAGTCCAAGGAGCAGCCGGGTAACTTTAGACATTACTACGTCAACATGAGATGGAAAAAGAAATGCTCGAGATTCAACCCACTATTCAGTGAAGGCATCAGTGCTTTGTGGTTCTCCAGTAAAATGGATATAGTCAAATTTTCCAAGATGACACGTGTAATTTCATTGCAGCAAAAAATGCTCCCCTTGTTGATGAAATGATGATTCATGGCATGAGAAAAGGAGTACTTCATAGAATAAATGATAGGGGTTGGAACACCTTGGGTAAGACCAAATTGGCGAGAACAGTAATGTGGATTATATACCTCAAAACCTGGAAAAAAAACTTGCCTTTAGTTGAAAAATCCACAACCAAGTCAGAGGGAGTAAGGATGCTTTTCTAGAAAATTCAAGTGTCAAGTTAGTCATAAGAAGGGCAAAAGTACACCATAAGTACTATAACTTGTGTACGGCGATCACTTTGGTGCCATAACTTTTTTTCGGATCACTTTGGTGCTAAGTCGGAGAAAAATAGATCACTTTAGTGACTCCGGCCAAAATTCCAACCAAAAAGCTGACCTGGCATTTTTATTTAAAAAAAGAGTGTGGCGCGGATATTGTGTTCAACATTTGATGTCCACGTGGACGAGCAAAACGACGTCGCTCAGTCCACTTGGACAAGAAAGAAGACGTCGTTCCATTTACGACAGCAAATGACGTCGCTCAATTCAAAGTCCTAGCATCGCGTCGTTCGTCACACCTGCTCTGTCTCCCTCGTCTAGTCGTCGTCGCCCGTCGCTCGTCGCTCGTGCTGCCCTCATTTCGTCGCCGTCGCCGTCCCCGTCACCGTCGCCATTGCCGTCTCTTGCCTTCCCCTTGCGGTCGGTCGGCGTAGCTCCCTCATCCCGTGGACTAAGCATCACTCGTCCCGTCGGCGTCGGTCTCGTCTCCGTGGCAAATTACGAAGGTCGGTCTTCAAATAAGGGCTATTAATTTCTATTTTGCTGAATTGATCGACACATTGTGCTTCATTGTCCTATGTTTCACTCAATTAATTGGTAGATTAGGGCTGCCTTCGGGAAATTAGGATTTGAAGTAGGAAATTAGGGCTCGAACTTGGGAAATTGGGGCTCGAACTTGAAATTGGGTCTTGAACTTCTGAAATTAAAGCTTGAACTTCATAAATTATGGCTAGTTGTTCGAATATTAGTGCTTGAAGTGGATTCGATTGTGTTGGTGCCGAGCTGAGTATATGCGATCGACTGTGGTCCATGTGGGGACCTCTGTCATTGTCACCCATGTGGTCTAATGGTGGCTTTTTCAATCTTGTCGACCATGTAGGGGACCTTCATGTGAAGCTGTGCTTTTTTTCCTATGTGGTGTGGTCCCGAAAGCTAAAACATTGAATTTTTTGGCTTTTTTCCTTCAATGCAGGGTCGATATGGGGGATAAAGACACAATTATCGGCATCATTGTTCGCTATGGAGGAAAATTTGTCATCGGTACTGACGAGTGGGAATACTTTGGGGGACTTGAAGGTACTGTTTATTTCGATAGAAGCAAGCCAGCATATATTAATCTCATGAGGGATATAGTTCAACAATTAAGATGTAAAATAGGAAGTTTGCATTATTGTGTTCCTGAAAACAGCTTGAAGGACGGTATTAGAAACTTTGATGATGATAATAGTGTTAAGGATATCATCTACTATTATCTTCATGGAAAAGAAGCTGTTGTGTACGTTGAGTCCTATAGTGATGGTGAATCTGATGAAGGGGCTGAGGGAGGAGACGTAGGGGATGGTGCTGCTTTACCTAGTACTCAGGTTGATGCTAGTTCTATTATAGATGAAGTTGGACATGAGAGGGATGAGAGGGAGGTAAGCCATGCAGCAAGTGAAGAGTTCACTGGATTTGAGTTCACTAGATTGTCGTGGGAAGTTGCTGCATCTAGTGAATCAGATGATGAGGGTGTGACAAATGTAAATTTATCAAGTGAAGATGACTATGAGGAACTTGCACAGTCAAGGCAAAAGCAAAGGGATTTGGAAAAAAAATCAATAGCTGCACTTGGAGGATTGCATGAAGCTGAACCAGGACATAGCATTGATGGAGCTCCAGCTGAAGGTAATGACACCGATTATGAAGAAAGTGGCTCTGATGAACAGAATGATAATTCTAAAAATCAGCATGAAGATGATGATCCCGTTGTGCGCAGAAGGAAACGTAAGTATCCGTTATACGATCCTGGCTCTTCTTCTTCTGTGTTGACTGTAGGTCTAAATTTTCTGATGTAAACAATTCAAAGAAGCGATTATCAAGTATTCAATAGCTAAACAAAGGACTCTTCAGTTCACTCGAAATACGCAAGACTATGTTAGAGCAAAATGTTCTCAACCTAGTTGTTCGTGGAAAATATATGGCGCACGTTCAAAGAGGGATGGGTCATTCTAAATTAGGTCATTACAGGAGGAACATACTTGTTCCATCATGTTTGACAACAAAAGGGTAACAAGTGTTTGGTTGTCGAAGCACTTCTTCGATACCATCAAAGCGATGCCTGATGTGAAGAGTGCTCAGCTGAAGCAGTTGGTGAGGGAGCATGTAGGGATTAACGTGTCACTCAATCAGTGTAAAAGAGCCAAGTATAAGGTGATGAAAAAAATTCTAGAGAGGTACAAGGAAGAATATGGTCAAATTTGGGAATATGCTGGAGAATGTAGGTTGCAAAACCCGGGTAGTCGAGTTTATGTTGAGGTTGTGGAGCGGCCACTGCCTAACCATGGGACTAACTTTGACCGAATTTATATTTGCTTTGATGCATGCAAGCGGAGATTTGTTGCTGGTTGTAGACGAGTCATAGGGTTAGATGGATGTTTCTTGAAGGGTGTGTGCAAGGGAGAATTGTTGGCTGCCATTGGGAGGGATGGCAATAATCAGATGTTTCCAATTGCTTGGGCTGTTGTGAAGGTAGAGAGCAAGGACACTTGGTCGTGGTTCCTAAAAAATTTGATGGCGGACCTTGAGATCACTAATGGAAGAGATTGGGTATTCATGAGCGACCAACAAAAGGTAATGCTGGTGCAACTGCACAAACAATATTTATGACATTTTATCTTGCACATGCCTTTATTAATGCCTTGATGTATGAATTCTTGTAGGGACTTCTTCCTGCTATAGCTGAGTTGATGTCATTTGCTGAACATAGGATGTGTGCAAGGCACATATATGTAAACTAGGCAAAGATCTACAAAGGGGAGAAACTACAGAAGCAATTTTAGATGATAGCTAAGAGCACCAACATGGCTGATTTTAGAATTCACAAACAGCAGTTGCTTAACTTGACGAAGGATGGTTATGAAGCACTTTTTCAAAGTGAACCCAGGTATTGGTGCAAGGCCTTCTTTAGTGAAGAATTCAAGAGTGATATCATTGATAACAATCTCAGTGAAGCCTTCAATGGTAGAATTTTAGAGGCGAGGTACAAACCAATCATCAGCATGCTTGAGGATATTCGAGTGATAGTCATGACAAGGCTGCAAAAACAGAGAGATCAGGCTGCGAAGTGGACTGGACAGTGTAGTCCTAGGATTGCTAAAAGATTGGATGACAACTTGGTGAGTCAGTAGGTTCTGTCATCCTATCTAGAATGGAGATGATGGCTATGAAGTCATGGAAAAGACAGACAAGTATGTTGTCCAATTGGTCAAACTAAAATGCTCATGTCAAGCTCGGTAACTTTCTGGAATTCCCTGCACACATGCCATTTGTGCCATCCAAGCGAAGTACCAAAATCCCTAGGATTACCTGCATGGTTGCTACCACAAAAGCACATATCTTGCTGCGTACCAGCACATGATGCAGCCTATTAGAAGTACAAAATTCTGGGAGCCGACAAATTATGAAGCCCCTCATCCTTTGCCACTTTAGAAACAAATGGGAAGGCCTAAAAGGAGACGAAGAAAGCAGGAGGGAGAGCCCAGAAGTAAGAAGATGAGCAGGTCAGGTGTAGAGATAAGATGCTCATATTGTCGTGAGGTAGGTCACAACAAAAGTGGTTGTCATTTGAAGAAGGAACATCAATTGCTTGAACAGCCAAGTGGAGGGACTCAAATTGGATCAAGTGCAGCGCCAGCACAAGAACCAGCTGAAGGGGCTGCTGAAAGGCCTGCTGGAGGGCCAGCTGATAGGCATGTTAATTGTCTAGCTGAAGGGCCTGCTGAAGGCCAAGTTCAAGAACTAGCTGAAGAGCCAACTGAAGGCCCAGGTTCAAGGGCAACCTCCTCCTTGACTATTGCACAGGCTAGGAGAAAATATCCAGTAAGCTATATGTATTTGTATTAATCTTTAGTGAGCAGACTTTGGCTTTAGTTGACATTGTTTTGTCCTTATCAATTGAAAAGAAAACCAATTGAACAAGCAGCTCAGGTTCCTCAAAGTGAGGCACCATATCAAACAAGAGGGGCCCTCGGCAGAAGATTAAGGCAATATGGTTATGGAATTTATACGGACTTTAATACTGAAATGACTATTTTGCATGTAAGTTTTGTACATCTCATGCATTTCATTTTTGAGTTTTTTACTTTTATGACAATATTGCTTCTTCTCATCCATGATTATGTTGTAGCCTGGGAGGAGTTTAGAGGTTCTCATATCTCAAGTTGGCCCAAGCCAAGAGTCAAGAGCTACATCAAAAAGAATCCAACCAACGTCACAAGCAGCTGGTCCGAAGAGAAGAAGGGTGGCTGCAGAGAAGAGCATTCGTAAACTGCCACCAACAAAAAACTCAACACTAGTTCCTGATCAACCAGCACATGCTGACAGCTCCAAAACAGCCACCAACACAAGTAAGAAGAAGATAGTTGCTGCACCTAAGAAGAAATCTCCAGTAAGAAGGCTAGTAGAACAACCTGCTGGTCCAGCAGTTGAAAAAGATGTAGCTGGAGCAGCTCAAGAAGAAGCAGCTCTAGCTGTTGAAGAAGATGCAGCTCAAGCAGTTCAAGAAGAAGCAGCTCCAGTTATTGAAGAAGATGTAGCTCCAGCAGTTCAAGAAGAAGCAGCTCCAGTTATTAAAAAACCTGCATCTTCAGAAGAACAACCTGCAGTTCGACCAGTTCGAAAGAGTCAAAGAATTATGAATCAATTCAAGAAGTCGTCGAAAGGAAAAGGAAATGGTGGACTTATCACTATTGACTAATGTGAGGGTGTTGAGGTGATTGTTAGTTTTTGTGAAATTAGGGAGGTTTACCGTATTGGCTAATAGGAGATTGATTTTTTGTGGTCCTAGAATGTTATTGACTAATGAGATGTTGTATGTAATGACTAAATTCGATGTTTACCGTGGTTAAGGTGGATGTGATTTTCATATTTTTGCACACGTAATTGTTCTGTTTTAGTATAGTACTGGTGTAGCGGGGTGCTTGCAAGTTGTATCAGTAAGTTAATATTCAAAGAAACTTACTGATGCAGTTGGTGGGGAGGGTGGGAATTGGTGCTGCTAGTGCTGGTTTTTTGTGCTATATTCAGGTGCAATATGGTGCTTGCACCAGCTACTGATTTTGTGTTGTTTAGGAGTATAGTATGGTGTTTACACTAGCTACTGAGCTTGTACTATTTGGGAGTATAGTATGGTTACTATTTGGGAGTATAGTATGGTAGCTACTGATTTTGTTATATTTGGGAGTGCAGTATAGTGCTTGCACCAGCACGCCAGTATGTGCTGGTACAAGCATTTTGAACCGGTTTTTGAATATGGTTTGGGGGTTGTTTGGTGCTGGTTATTGAATATGGTTTGGGGGCTGTTTGAACTAATTTATGAGTATGGTTTTGGGCGATTTGGTGCAGGTGAGCAGTGCTGGTACAGTTACTGCTTTGATTCTGGAATGATCTGGTGTAAAGATTGGTTTATTGGAACTAAAGTCTCCATTTTTCAAAGAAACACACGGCATGACACTTAAGTGATCAACTTTCGGCCACAATTGGCACTTAAGTGCTACTTTTGAACCACGACTGGAACTTGAGTGATCACTTTTGAACCACGACTGGCACTTAAGTGATCACGATTAGAAACATTTGGCACTAAAATGTCAACTGCTGAACTTGTGATGACTTCATAATTTTCTACTATGCAGAGTTGCAGCACTTGCAGCACCTCATTTTTCAGTAGTAAGCCTTACTCCATAATATGCAACCATTTAACCAGATGAAAAAAATACAACAAATGAGCAAGTGCAACAAATGAGCAAAAATATGCTGCAAATGAGGAAGTGCAGCAAATGATAGCAAATGAGCAAAAATATACAGTAAAATATGCTGCAAATGAGAAAGTGTAGCAAATGATAGCAAATGAGCGAAAATATGCAGCAAATGAGCAAAAATATGTAGCAAATGAGGAAGTGCAGCAAATGAGCAACAATATGCAGCAAATGAGCAAAAATATGCAGCAAAATATGCTGCAAATGAGGAAGTGCAGCAAAGACAGCAAATGAGCAAAAATATGCAACAAAATATGCTGCCAATGAGGCAAAACTGCATCAAAATATGCAGCAACAAAATACTAAGTAACTCAACATTGAGAACCAATAAATTCCAACCTTCCATTTGTCATAGATTGCAGCAAACCTCTTGTTACATACATAAATTGCAGCAAACTAATAACACAACCGTAGCTACAAATTGCCAAATACAAGTACAAAGTACAAGCCTATCTTAAATTATGGTAGACTAAGAAACTTTTGCTCATCACCGACATTACATTTGACCATAAAATAGGCTATAAAAAATATCAATAACACAATCAACAATCGATAACACTTTCTTTCGATTTTCATCTTTCGAACTTCCTCCTTCAAATGGTTGGCCAGAGATGCCAAAGCCTTCATTTCAGCTTGCAATGAGTCAACATCATCCAACTCGTCCAATTTGTCCATTAATGTAGGTGGAGGTTGATGTCGAGCTTCAAGTAGCTTCACTATCACCTCTGTTGCTCGATTTGAAAATTTCGCATCAACCCACTTGAAGAATTTGCACTTCGAGCCTTCTCTATACCTAGCGCATCCATGGAATCTTCTCTCGGGGTTCATTCGAGTCCAAGATGTTCTTCTTGGACTCGGTAATCCACAATAACAGAAGAACCAACCTTCTTCTTCACTTCGTTCAAACAAATTTGAGCGGCTAGTGAAGCTTCTACCATCCATTTGCAACCTTTAGCTGTCAATTTCGGGGAAAACAAGGAAATAATATGGCAGGTTAGGGTTTGCAATTGAGGATATGTCCAATTAGCCGATTTAGGGTTCCTATATTGGGGGGAGAAAGGTTGAACGACGTCGTTTTTACTATAAGGGCTGACTGGACTCTTCGGCCAGCTCCGGCCAGCCATCTCAACATCAAATATTAATAAAAAAGAGCCACGTCAGATTTCTGGCGTGCCATGTCAGCATTGGCACTCAAGTGATCGTTTTTTAAAAAAGTTGGCACCAAAGTGATCCGAAAAAAAGTTATGTCATCAAAGTGATCGCCGTACACAAGTTATGGCACTTATGGTGTACTTTTGCCTCATAAGAAGGGTTAGGCTCGAGAACATCGACATTGACTCTATAGAAAATGAAGTTCCTCTATGAAAGTAAAGCTTGAAGGAAGCTTTCAAAGATAGAAGTCCCAGTTGAAGGATAATAAAGAGGACGTCAGAACTTTCAAGGGTCAAATTCACTCTCAATAGGAGGGTGGTCAGCTTTAAACCAGTGAACAGGAGGTAATCCTTTGTCGAAGAAAATTTCAGGGAAATATACTCGTAACCATTTGTGCACAATCCATAAAGGACCGAAGAAAAGATCAGGATGTGCATTATAAAGAGAAGTTTGAGCATTTGTGAAGGATTGGTAAAGTATAGCGAGAACTATTCGACCCAAACCCACATCGAGGTCATGGGAAAGTATGTGAGAAACATCAATGAACTTTAAGTAAACCGACAAAGTTGGTGTACAAAATAAAAACCGTGAAAGCCAACATGAAAGAAATGCCACATGTTCATCAGAAATAATTTTCCCTTCGGATTTAGCGAATTCATCCATGAACTCATCATAAGGAAGATCAAGAATAGTTGTGTTTTGGAAAGGTAAATATACATATACTTCTTGTCACGCCTCGAACCCCCATCGAGCTAGCGACATCCCGCTACAGGTCGAATTTGTTGCAACGTCCCAGGAACGTCGCCGACCCAACCCAAACATCAGAGCCACATGCGGAAGCGGATATAAAAACCCCCGGACTAAAAGATGACGACAACAGGATAGATCACCATAACAATCAAATAACAACATATTCATACAGCACCAAATATACAAACATTATATTACATGCATAATTAACAAACTAGCATCCGAAATCACCGTCACGACAAAATATCAGGGTCTGGTTAACTTAATTTCCCTATGGGTCAACTCGATTTACACAACCCCTAAAATACCCTAGGGAAAACCTAAGGATTGCCTTCCGTCCTGCTCCTGATTCTTCGGGCTTGAGCCTCCGGACACTCACCTGTAGTTCCATCGGGCACCAAAAGCGGTTCCTCGAACTTCCGAAAAGAAGATGCGAATTTCCCGGGTTTACGGCTGGGGGTCTGAAATTGTGAATTATACAACTATGAGACGAATCTCAGTAAGTGTACAACCCCAAACCCCACATAGGCACTCACGTACTGCCAGACAGAACACGCATCCCACACAACGATCAATCAATCTAACAATCACACACGAACCTACTTAGAACCCATCATGCACGTTCCTGCACGTTAGACCATAATACAGCCAGCACCTCACGGTAATACATCACAGACGCGCGCGTGCCTTAATTATAAGACAGAAACTACTTGGGCACGTCCCATACCGTGCCTAGCAGTTTTTACCCCATAATTGAGCATCACATCACGCGATACAAACACACTCGCACACTAACTCACACCATGCGCCACTTTCTCAAACCTCGCACCTCAAGCAAATTCCCGCTCATTCTCAACTCTTCCACCACTACCGCGTCCGCGTAAAACGTATCAGACCAACGGTCTTCTGACCTTTTCAGGCATCGTCACCCCGTCGGGCCGGGCATCGTCACCTCGTCAGGGACGGCATCGTCCCGCGTAAAGGAACGCCTCAGGATGGAATCTTACCTCTCCCTTTCCTTAATTACCGTGCCCGCGTAAAACGCATCATGCCAACGGTCTTCTGACCTCGTCAGGCATCGACACACCCTCGGGCCGGGCATCGTCACCTCGTCAGGAACGGCATCGTCCCGTGTAAACGTATATGCCTCAGGACGGATCCTTTCCAACCAATCCCACATTTCCATATCCTCGTTCCACTCAAACCACTCTACACACGACCAACAACCGCACGACCAAACATACACATTTCACACACATTTCACAATTCACATCCTCATCACACGAACACACCACCCGATCACACATATTTAGCACACGAACTCAATGCGCATTCACATTACCACGCCACCACACCTCACGGCCATACACATACGGCACACCACCAATCCACAATCAGTCCAGAACACATTCTAAATCAGTCTACAAACACAACCAGCACAAACATTCTAATCAGCCCATTCAAGCCACAATAATTCCAATCAATTACACAAATTAACCGCGATCGCTCCATACATCACAGCCATCATCGAACCTCCAAATCCTCACAAATTTCTTCGCCAAATCAGTCCCCAAATCAGCCCACGACAACCAAATACCAGCCTTCATCTTAGCCCCCAAAACAGCCACAATTTTACCTAAATCGAGTCCTAAATGAGCCTAGAAATACCGTAGGTCCTAGGTAGTTTTTGGGAGAGACACTTAAACTAAAAGGCGAGACAAACAGGGCTGGAACGGTGCTGAACAACAGCAGCAGAGCAACGTCGCCGGCGAGACGTATGGACGCCGTACGGACACCGTACAGACAGCGACGTATGGCGACGTATTGGTGGCTGGAGGGTCACGGCGGCAGCGGCTCAGTTGCTCAAGCTCCGGCACGGCAGCGGCGAGCTCCTTTGCCGAGAGAGAAAACAAGGGAGAGAAAGAGAACAGGGACGAGGGAGAGAGAGAACGGATGGGATGAGGGTGGTGGTGAGGTGAGGTGAGGTCAGGCGGAGCAGCAGCACTGGCGGACGGCGGCGGTCCGGCGAGCTCCGGCGTACGGACGGCGAGGAAAACCGGCGGAGGAAGAGAGAAATCGGGAGAGGGGGAGCTGCTGGTGGGGGGCCTGGCCGAAAATGGAGAGTAGGAGAGAGAGAGGGTCAAGCTGGTCAAATATAGGGGGCTAAAGGGCGCAACGTGTCGCAAATCCGGGCCACTTGACCAAAATACTCCTAATCCGACGGTCCTCATTCATCTTTATCCAATTATTGAGGGGAAAAAGCGTCCAAGGTCCAATAATGCAGCTGAAAACCCTTAATAATTATCCCAAATAATTTCCCAAAAATTCGGACCAAAAATAGCCCAGGGGCAAAATGGTCATTTTTTCAGTCCCAGGGCGAAATTCCAATTTTTGTCCAAGTCAACTCTAAATATGTGTGGCCAACATAAAATGATGTCGGAATCGTGAAAATAGCTTCTTAAACCCTCGAAAATCGACTGCAAAGTCCTAGGGAATAAAATAATATTATTTTCACTTCCGAGCCAAAATTCCAATTTTTTACCGTAATAACTCTAAATGTGCGTGGCTACCCTAAAAAGATATCGGCCACGAAAAATAATCTCATACGGCCTCAAAATCAACGTTGGTGTCCAGAGGGGCAAAATGGTAATTTTTTCGGTCCCGAACCGAAATCCATTTTTTTGCAGAAATGGGTGGCCCCAAGGTTGGCCAAGCCAAAAACGTCATCGGCTGTCCAAAATTGTCACTTACAAAATTCTCGATTCCCGGGCCCGAATTTCAAGAAATGACTAAAATCGAACAATCGCGACTTTAGCTTATCTCTGGCTAACGGGTGGCTCATTGGGATTGCGCGCTCTCGACCCGTGACCGACACTAAGTCAAATCATGTTTAAGTTTACTCTACCCAGAACGACCTCGATTGTCATATAATTGCGAAGGTCCGTCGCTAGTTCCCTTTAGACACGATCAATCAAATAGACCGGTCTTGGTTGGCTCAAAACATTCCCTCGTCAATCCATATGGTCGAAGATCAAACCCAGGTCGAGTTCTTTGGTTGTGCGAATTCAATCCTGTAATAGCCCTACCCCTAAGGTTAGCATCCCGTGAATGCACTGTTCCGGGTGAGATCTCACTATAGTGCATTGATCAATATTCATTTCCTAAATCCTGGAAAAAGGATCGAAAATTCAGATTGTTACACTTCTTGACCACGGAATTCAACAAAAGAAGAAAGACACATCAAAGTTTAGACATCTAAGAGACTTATGGTTATTGGGCCAACAGGAAGGAAAAAATAGTGTGAATAAGGTGACTAGAAATTACAAAGGCTATCAATAAGGCCATATTTGATTGGATTGATAGACATACAATAGAACATCAAGGCCTTATTGATTCTAGCCAATTGCCACTGAGGTTCCATCACGCTCTTTATACGTTGATACCATTGAAAGAATTTTATGTCGAAACTAGGATAGAAACTGAACCGGTGATTGGAAGTCAACCAAGCATGGGCATGAATGTGACTTTTGTTAATTAGAAGAACTTCCTAATAATGACAAAGGAAGCATTCAGTAAATGCAGGAAGAGCTGGAGTAGATTTAAGGTAAGGACCCAAAACGGTGTGATCATTCTTGATATCATAATCCATGAAGGACAAAAAAATGCGACCCATTGTTTCATAAGGTTGAAGATCATTGAAGGGGTTTAAGTATATGGAAGGTTGAGCAAGAGGAGAGAAAGGAAAGTTATACGTCATATCTGGGTTGGTGGAATGAAACAAGGTAACGAGAATGATGGGTATAAATAAACCTAGCATGGTAACTGATTGCGCACACGATGAGAGAACGTGGAGAAATTCAAATAGATAAATTCCCGCCGTGAGGAATACATAAAGAAAAGAGAAAATGTAAAATATTGGACCAAGGAAAGTAAAAGAGAATTTCATTAATTGAAACTTTTCTTGGGGATCAACAAGTTCTTTACATCACTTTGAAGGGACAACATGCTACGCCCAAATTTGCCATTTTTAGTTATATAATTATTATTGATACGGTGATTCTTACCTTTTGTGGTCAACCGGCGCATATGTTCAGATTGCTTAAGCTCTTTGAGTGAAATAATGTCCTTGTCAAAGTCTTCTTCCAGTTGAAGTCGTTGTGCACGCTTGGATTTTCGTGCCTGTCAAAGTGCATCCAGCTGTTTCTCAATCTCTGCTTTTTGCTTCTCAAGGAGAGCTTCCTGATTATCAAGCTGAGATATTTTGTCGATCAGGGTGTGGAGGTTAGTCTGTTTCCCCTTAACATTATGACTGAACACTTCTATAGACTCGTTAATCTCAATACTAGGTTGGTCAGGGATAGTCAAAGACATAATTATGTCATAATTATGTCGATAAAACTCTGCCTTGCTAACAAAAATTTCTAAGAACTCTTGAAACTTCATCTTGAGCTCAGGGGGCAATATAGCACTAGATTCAACATCACAAAGCTCATCGAGTAGGGATTTTAGTTGATCAAAAGCTACGTGATTGTTCAGAATCATAGGAAAACCACCACTGGAGAGATCAAGTAGTCTCATTAACTTACTTTTAACCTTCTCGATGATTATCTTTCTTAGGGAAGCCGTGCCATGAGAACTTGGGGTGAAGCTCAATGTCGCGACCTAAAAAATCGAATCGGGTTTTCCGATCTTAGGCTAATGGATTACTAGATCAATTAAATTAACTAACCTAGCTCGAGTTCTCCCAAACTCTACCAAATCGCAACTTAGGTCAAATTGTGAGCATGCAAATATTTTCACCTGGAGTCGCCACTAATCATTTAGGGTAGGTTGATTAGAAACCTAAATAAAATAGCGGGAGTACTATTTTATTTCTACGAACCAGAAATCATAAATTCGGGGACTTGATTACGCTAGATTCCCTAACGCCCTTCGGTACCAATTTCAAGAAAAATACTCAATTTGACAATTTTGATAAATCCTGACTTAGAGTTCAAAGGTGCAGAAATTTCTTTTTGATTTTTACTTATTTAAATGAAAACTAACCTATATGTAATGACGTGCAAAAATTAACATGCGATTAATGCAACCTAACATGCAAACTATATGTCATGCGACGACGTGACCTATTTCTAATGACGGGCATATTAATTTTTTTGGATTTTTTTAATGAAATTCGGAATTAAAAATTACTCAAATTAACATGCAATCTATCCTAGAGAAAATGATTTGATCTATCCTAAAGTGATTTTTTTTTGGGATTTTTATTAAAATTCGAAATTATTAAATATCCTAAATAATCCACTAAGATTAAAACAATTTCTAATTTAAACTAGGAAATATGCTGCCCTAAATCCCAATTTAAATCAAATAATTATCTTATTCTTTTGGATATATTTAAGATTCCCTAAGCATGCAAAATTTCTAATTTAAATCTAACTAACAAATTTTTGGATTTTCTTTATCAAAATTCGAAATTAAAATCAGGTAAATATATATATATATATATATAACCGCTAAATATTTCTAATTAAGTCTCGATCTGAAGCCTGACAGATCGATTCTAAAATTCGAAATACCCGCTATGGAAATAACTCTATCTAAAGCCTGATAGATAGATTTATTTCCACGTGTGCGGTTGCGGATTAGGAAATTTTCCTAATCGATCACATCTTAAAAAAATTAGATATCTTAAATATCTTGGATATATTCAAAGGATTTTGAAAATTCTAAATTCTATCCAAATTTGATAAGTAACAGATATCCAAGATTTCAAAAAAAATAATAAATCCTAATTAAAATAATGCCTATTGCTCAAATATGCCAAGTTGGATGTCAATAAGCACGAATTAGGCAACAAAATATTCAAATCAAATCGGGATAGGATAATCACCTGATCCAAAGATTTGTTTCCAAATTTGAATCACCGGCGGATAACTTCCAAATTTGAATTCGGGTCGAACTCGGGCTTTGCGGATCACAGGATGGGGCGACCGACGGCGAGCGCGGCGGCGGCAATGGAGTTCTCGTAAAACCTGCGAAACAGAGTCCAAGTTTGGTGAAGAAACGGAGTAACGCAACACCGATCGGGGATTTCGTCGGGACTGGTGAATTTGTTAGGACACATGCGAAAGTTGCTGGTCTTGGCGTTGTCACGGTTGCTTGGGGCGAGGCTCACGGTTCTCGACCACGGATGAATTCGTGGGGCTTAACTGAACACGGCTAAGGGTCTGCAAAGCTTCTCTGAGATGCACAAGGCAAAGCAATCGGCAATTTTTTATTCCCTGTTCTCGGTTCTCCCCATCGTGCGTTGAATGTTGGTCAAGCTTGGGGAATCAATTCTTGCCTTTCTCCGTTCACAGCTACTTCTCGACGACGCTTGATGAACTTTGCTGGAAAACCCAAGCGCTGGACTCCTTGATGATTGCTGTGGGAGTGGTAGCTTTGTATTCTTCCTCGTCCAGTCGTGAGTGCAAGCGTTGGAGATCTGCAGGTGGGCGCACTCACCCCTGCATGTGCTGCTCTTTTTCTCTCCAATGCTGGCCGATGCTCTCTGTATTGTGTGTGTTCAGCCTTTCAATCTCTCACTTCTTTGACTTTTCTTTTGCTTTTTCCTTGGCTTTTTTTTTTCTTTCAGAACGTGAAGACCTCTCTTTGAACGAAGCCTTCCCCCTGGACGTAAAGCCTCCGACTCCTCCGAATCTCTCCACCGAAAATTCTCCCCCCTTCACTCTAAAGACATAAGCATATATTTATAGTGTAAATGTAGGTCAAATAGCCGGGTTTTCTAGTCCTAATGGGCTTAGGCTTGGGCTTAGGCTTTAATTTTCATTTAATTCCAAATTGGCTGAATTAATTCGGGCCTCTATTCAATTAACTTGATGGGCTAATTTAAGCTCAAATTAAGACAACCGAGCCCTTTTACGTGTGATTTTCGACCCATGCTTTCCGAGTGAGCCGAGTCTCGTTCGATACCCGAGCTCGATTTACGTGGTGAATTTTAAGCTCACTTGCCATCGTCGATCCGATGCGGAATGCAATTAATCTATATGAACCTAAACTATATGCTATGCAATTTTAATATTTTTGTTCAGGGGTTAAAAATTTAATCCCTAATTTTCTATGCAATTAACATTAAATGATGCGCCAAAATTTAGGTGTCAACAGCTGCCCCTCTTTGAGTGGAGGCTCGCAGAGGTTTCGCTCAAAGACTGAGACCTAAATTTAAACTATGCAAAATGATGAATGATTTTTTTTTTTAATGCAATGATGCATGATATGCAAACAATAAGGAACGTATGTTAAGGCTTCTCACTTCGCGTGGAGCGGTGAAAGAGTCTTACATACGGATCGCACAAAAAGCAACCAAGTGATGGAAAGCTTTATAATGCTGTGAACTTCTTCGATCTCCAAACTTCTGGTCCACTGGAAGTATGGTTCTCGAGGTACTGGATTGCCTATCTGTTACCTGTAGCTTCCTACAGATGCGAAATAGCGCATGATATGAAGAAAGAATGAGGACGTGTTGCCTATACCACTAGGCAATCACGAAAAAGATCATGTCACCTCTTCCATTGGGTGAGCATGAGGTTGGTTGTGCCACCTATTCCACTGGGTGAACACAGAATGAAAAATTATGTTGCCTGTTCCACTGGGCAAACATTTAATGGGGTGTGTTGTCTAGTCCACTGGACAACACGGAATAAGAAACTATGCTGCCTGTTCCACTGGGCAAACATTAAATGAAGTGTGTTGTCTATTCCACTGGACAACACCAAATGAGAAAATTATGCTGCCGCGTACTCCTCTTGGCAAACATGAAATGGGGTGTGTTGTCATTCCACTGGACAACACAAAATGAGAAACCATGCCGCCTATCCCACTGGGCGAACATAAGATGGGGTGTGCTTCGTACTCCACTTAGCAACACCAAATGTCACCTGTTCCACTTGGTGAACATATGAGAGAGATAATTTCTCCTATTCCGGAGAGAGAAACAATGAAGAATAATTAGCAAACGTACCTGAATTCTTCTTACCTTATAGGAGTGGTAAAGTAAATCAATGCATGATTCTAATTCTGTACCATCTAACAATCACTTAGGCTTTGTTCCAAAGATGTTGCTTGATGAATTTTGATGGACTTCAGCGACCTTCCTCATAGGCGTGTCACGGGGGAATCTTCTGGATATCGTCTTGGACACTTAACAATTGGGTGAACCAGGGGCTATCCTGAATGCTCATGGGTTCTTTAACAAAGTACTTGGATATCATCAGAGGTACCTGAAAAGGCTTGATCAATAGATGCTTGGATATTGCTTGAGGCATCTAGAGATGATCAAATATAGGACCTGACAATTGCTCAAATAGGTTAGGGATACCTGGATAGTCACAGACATCCAAGGGATAGAGATATACTTACCTGGTGATATCTCTGACTCTTGAGGGCGTGTCTCCTGCTAGACACGGTTATAGACAACAAGCAATATGCATTCATGGGTAATCAAGGATGCATATATTCATGCATTATAAATTCGACTGGTTTTCATGCATGACGATTTTATCGAGTCGGTATTACAAAATTTCACTGGGGAGAATCATGACAAGACAATCCGGATTCACAAGCAGATATTTTGAAAATGTCGAATGAGGGACTTCCGGTCCGGAAGGGCTTTCTCTCATCCTCATCAAAAAGTGGCCAATTTATGAAAATCGCTCTATCTCATCATCATGTGGACAAGGGTCCGAGTATTCTCGCAAGCGGTACGACCTTACCAATCTGAGAGGTCTTTGCTGGGATCGTAACGTGGGCTTGGTCAATGGCTTAGCAAAAGGGGACTCTTTGAGTCAAAGCTATTGAAAGAAAATACTCCGCAATCGTCTTCGGGTTTACAAGTCAAGAACCCTGCAAAATGAGATAGAAATGGACTTGCTCGCACTTCTTCGAGTTAAGCTTATAAACATCTGAATCCTACATTAGTTCAAGTGCCATAATCTGAAGAGACTTTGTAAGGGACGTAACGTAGGCTAGGCTCATGGGTTGAGAAATGAAAGGATCATTAGGCTCAAAATGTGTATAAATAGGGTGAATAAGTTGGTGATCATCTTGGCATTATCACCAGTCTTCTTCTTCACCAGGGATTGTCTTCTCGGTAGATGCTCCAGTGGTTTCGAGAATTCGTCACTTGATTCCTTTGAGACTTGTAGAACTTCTGCTCCATTGGGATTCATGACTTTGACATGTCATATCTTGACATTTTTTCCTCTAAAGATCTCCCTTTTTTTTTGGGAGGGCATTGGCCTTGCTTTTACCAGGCACACTGCTTTTCTATGCCCCCTAGTTCTTTTTTTTTCTTTTGATACACACTGTCTATAATGCATATATCGGACAACCACACTTTGGTTTGTTTTTACCAAATTTCTCGACATTCGGACTCTCAGGGGTCTTCATCTTTTATCAGCACTCCGAATATGCTGCTTGAACAATGATGACTGTTGCCTTGCCCCAGTGTGGGGGATGATCACCAACTGGGTTTATATGAATAAAATTGTAGGCTCAATTGGGCTTAGCAAAGGATAAAATATGTATAGGATAGAGAAAGAAATGCTCTTCATCATCCTAAGGCACTTGAACTTCGCGTAAATTCATCTGAAAAAGCAACACTCGAAGATTGATGCAAGTGAGAGCAAGACAATCTCTATTCATTTTTCACCTTATGATGCTGACTTACCTCCAGTTTGCCCCGATGTGGGGTGATTCTTGACAGGGGTAATTTGAAAGGATTTCTCCAAACATTTAGGCTTAAAGTGGCGAAACAATGGATAACCTGTAGTGTTTAGGATAGAGAAATGAACTGCCTTTCGTCACTTCAGTTGCCGTACCTTTTGCGAGATAACCCTTTACCTTGCAGACATGAAATTTTTCCGCTCAACTCACTGGGGATTAGTGCAAGGGACTGTGTATAAGATAGGGCTTGCCTTTCATCATCCCGATGTACCTCATTCAACATATTCAATTCATTCTACATGAATTATAAGATTGTCCAAATAGATTTCCCTTTTGAAATCGATGATGCAGACCGATAAAATAACCATGCAGAATTTAAAGCCAAAGCAAACATCTTAACTTGAAATTGATTAATACCGTTTATTCATTAGTAAAATATTTGCAATTCAGAATATAAAACTAAACACTTGAAAGTTTTTGCTGCAAAGTGTTAGATTTTATCAGGGGTGATACATCTTCACAGCATCAGAATTAACAGGAGTAGAGAACTTACGACTATCCATTTCTGCGAGAATCAGAGCACCTCCGGGAAGGACCTTATTGACCACATATGGACCATTGTAGCTTAGGGCGAATTTGCCCTCAGGAATAGGAAAGACTGGCAGTACTTTCCTTAGGACTAGGTCAATTACCTGGAAGTGTCCTTGACGTACTTTTTGGTTGAAAGACTTACCTACTCATGTGGCAACTGGATCAAGCGTTTCATCTCACCTTCGAGAAGGGTTGCCCCTATCTTCACCTCTTTGGGTTCTCCGGAATCACTCAAATTGACGGTGATAGTTTGGTCTACCGTCAGGACTTTGGGTCTTTCATGATGCTCTAGATCGCGCCGAAGGTCCGAGAAATCTTCGAGTTCATTGGTGTCACCAAGATTAGATTCGACGGCACATAATTCATCAGATTGGACCGTTCTCATACCCTCACGTGTCACAAGATTGCCCCTGAAACATAAAGTAGAGGGTTCAGAAGGACAAAAAGGGCTAAACATTGCATTTTTTTAAAAAAAATTTTCTCTTTTTTGATTTTTTTAAAATTTTTGAAATTTTTTTTAAAAATTCTTTTCAAAAAGGTTTTAACACGAGGGAACATGAAGAAGCCCAGGCCTCAGAATTCTCCTTGGACTATATTTTCTTTTATTGGTTGGATATCATCACCGGGCTGGTTTGATGTACCTCAACATGCCCTCAAAAAATTTGTAATTTCATTGATTATCACCTAATGAATTACATTTATTGGAATGGAAACTGGGACAATAAAGTCATAGAAATGAAAAATCCTAAAAAGCAGCTCCCGAGACGGGGCAAGTCCTAGAAAGCAATAGAAATTCCCACGCAGGGGAGTGTGCGAAAAAAGTAAAGGTGTTACTCTCGCGGGCCAGTGCCCATTTCATTCAACGGTCCTTCCTCGATAGCTCCAATGAGCATGTTATTGAACAGAGCAGTGATTCCCTCCATCGCATCATCAGGATCTTCTGTCACTGAAGGTGTTAGATCATCCATACCTCCCCATCCATCGGGAATGATATCACGCGGGTCAATATAGAAACTCGGAGGAGCCGAATATTTCACGTAGTAGTCGAACTTGCCGCTCGGTTGCCCCAGGGTGTCGATCATCTCCTTCTCTTCATGTATCATTCTTGCAGGACTCGGGGATGTGGTTTGGATATTTGAAACTATGAGAAGATCATCTTGGCCTTGGTAAAGACATGAAGCACGAAATGTTGATGCCCCGGTATCTAAGAGGTCCTGAACCTTGTGCTTTAGATCAACGTCGTATGACCATGGAAACATCTTGTCACTTTCATAAGCATAAGGTTGAGGTGATGCCAGCATCAATACTTCAGAAGTATCGGGTATAACGATCCCGAGGTCATCGTCGGAGGCGTCTTCGAGAGGGGGCATGTCAGTTAGCTTAGGATCTAACTTAACTTGTTCATCGGTTAACATTGCGAGTTCTTCATTCCAATCAATAATGACTTGGGATATAGTGGCCACTACCCCGAATTCATCTGCTGTCCCAATCATCCCCTCTCTCACCAACTCATCCACTTTCTTTCTTATGTCACCAAGTGACACCACCTCACCGGTCGAAACATAACCAGCTCGGACTAAAGCATCGAACATATCTTCGAGAGGGACCCTGAAGTTTCGAATTTGCTTGACTCCCGGGCCAAAGACAACATTTGTACTGCTCGAATGATCAGGGAGTGGATTGTTTTGCACATTGGGTTTACTGGCTGATTGTAGTGCAAACACTCCAGTGTCAAGTAGATCTTGTACTCGATGTTTGAGCACTTGGCAATCATCTGTCGAATGTCCTACTTCACCTCTATGGTAATCGCATTTCTTCGACGGATCATACCTTGCAAAGCTGGCAGGGTTAGCTCTTTGTGGCTCTTAATTCAGCAAGTTTTTCTTCCTCAGTACCGCCAATACCTGAGATAATGTCCCAGGAAGTGGGGTAAGCTGGCGAGGTTTGCGCTGTTGGCGTGGGTCCTGCTGGCCTTGCCGTCCATAAGAGGTCGTCTGCTGGGTGCTAAATTGTAGCTTCGGGGCCTGAGCTGACGTCTTCTGCACATAGATCATGTTGACTTCGGGGACATGCTCTTTGTCCTTCTTACTAGTAAATTTCTTGCTTGATGAACCTGACTCACTATACCATCCTTTCTTGAGCCCGGTCTCAATCTCCTCACCCATGGCTATCAGCTGGCCAAAAGATTGGGCGGCCGTTACTAACATTCGTGAACGAACCGGCTGTGGTAGAGTGGACACGAACAACTTCATTAAGTCACGTTCTGAGGGTTCAGGCATGATCTGCCCTGCCATGTTCCTCCAACGAGTGGCATACTCCTTCAGAGTCTCGCCCTTTTTCTGCTCAGCTCTCTCCAGGTCTTCCCTTGTAACGGTGACATCGAGATTGAACTTGAAGTGTTTGACGAAAAGATTTGCCACTTCTTCCCACGAGTCTTTCCGGTTGATCTGGTGGTTGGTATACCACCTCATTGCAGCATCCTTCAAGCTTGCTTGGAAGGTTTGGATCATTAGGGGTCCGTTAGACACATATCTATTCATAAGCCCCTGGTACATATCGATGTGCTGAATTGGGTTCGAGGTGCCGTCGTACTTTTCAAAGGCTGGCATCTTGAATTTATCGGGTACTTGGACCCGGGTAAAAATGGACAAATCAACAGGTGGAACACTTTGAGTTCCCTTCACTTCACGTAACCTCTGGTCGAGTTTGGCCAACAACTTAACATTCTCATTGTTGGGGAGTGAATGAGGAACAAGGACCGACGGAGAAGCATTAGTGTCGATCAAAATAGCATCATCCAGTTGAAGGGTTGGATTAGTGTTTACTGCAGGAGATTTGTCAAGGCGGAAGCCTGGACGGGTTGGAAGTGGAATCTCCGATTGGGAAGCAACATTGATCTGCTGCTGCTTGGCCATGAGATCACCCATCATTTTGGACATGGCGGATGCGATCTGCTCATTGATTGTATTCATGTGTTCTTTCAGCTTTTCGTCAATCATGGCTACAATTTCGGCTTGATTGGCCATCCTTCTTTTGGTCACCGATCGAGTATTATGAGGATGAGGGGGATCCGTGGCAAATTACCTATAAAAAGCAACGGTAGAATAAATACGACAAATAAGAATAACGAGTCGATCCATAACATCCTCTAGACCCTCAAGATGAAATTTCTTTCGAAAGACCGATTCATCCAGTAAATCCCGAAATTCCAAATTGCTTTATTCAATAAAAACCTAGACTAATTCCAAAATTTAGCTTAATGTTTCTCATTGAATTGCTCAAAATGGAAAAATGTCTCAAAAGAATTCTTATAAAAATCGTTCGGCAATATTTATTACCAAAAAAACATCAATAGCATGAAAGCTAACATTCCATCCTAAAAAGAAAGAAAAACTCCCTAAACCAAACTAGAAATCAGACGGTTTTCCTCTTTTTAGAGGCCACGTGATAAAAGACTCAACCTAAATCATGGGCCGACTCAAAATAAGATGAAGAAAACCAAAGATAAAGCTCGAGAAATTACCGTCTTTGGGGAGAAAATGTCAATCACAGAGACATGCACATGAATCGTGAGTTTAAATCTTAATCTATCTATCCTAATGGCTTTTGCAAAGTGAAATGATGGACGGAACGACGCGTCGCAGCCTCGCGTACAATCATCATGACTAGTCGCAGCCTCGCATACAATAGTCATGACTAGTCGGGTCCAATCACTTTGGCTTGATTCGGTCGACAAGGGCAACCCCCATGCATCGTAGCCTCACGTGCACGAAGACGGCCCTTGAGCCATTTTTTGGAAAAATTTTCGGGATCCAAATGGGATAACCTTTAGCGAAGCCTTACCGCCAAGGTTAAAGAACCACTTAAATACCATCTTAAAACTATGGGTGTGACCCAAGTCCGGTCACAGGTTGTGTGTGGTGTAGTGCAAATACTGTAAATCATGCACAACAATTATATGCAAACACCACTTCAATAGTACAAAAATTAAATCACAATTCCACTCCACCAAGCCTGCAAAACAAAGGGTTAACCAATCACTACTCCCCTTATAACTCCCATCCTGCAAAACCATTTAACACCTAAGAATGAGAATTCAATCAAATTTTGCTAAATAGAGTGATTTTTCAATGAAAATTTTCTGGCCTAAGTCCTCCTTAAATTTTCAAAAAATTCAAGTTAATCCCCAGCGGAGTCGCCAAGCTGTCGCGACCTAAAAAATCGAATCGGGTTTTCCGATCTTAGGCTAATGGATTACTAGATCAATTAAATTAACTAACCTAGCTCGAGTTCTCCCAAACTCTACCAAATCGCAACTTAGGTCAAATTGTGAGCATGCAAATATTTTCACCTGGAGTCGCCACTAATCATTTAGGGTAGGTTGATTAGAAACCTAAATAAAATAGCGGGAGTACTATTTTATTTCTACGAACCAGAAATCATAAATTCGGGGACTTGATTACGCTAGATTCCCTAACGCCCTTTCGGTACCAATTTCAAGAAAAATACTCAATTTGACAATTTTGATAAATCCTGACTTAGAGTTCAAAGGTGCAGAAATTTCTTTTTGATTTTTACTTATTTAAATGAAAACTAACCTATATGTAATGACGTGCAAAAATTAACATGCGATTAATGCAACCTAACATGCAAACTATATGTCATGCGACGACGTGACCTATTTCTAATGACTGGCATATTAATTTTTTTGGATTTTTTTAATGAAATTCGGAATTAAAAATTACTCAAATTAACATGCAATCTATCCTAGAGAAAATGATTTGATCTATCCTAAAGTGATTTTTTTTTGGGATTTTTATTAAAATTCGAAATTATTAAATATCCTAAATAATCCACTAAGATTAAAACAATTTCTAATTTAAACTAGGAAATATGCTGCCCTAAATCCCAATTTAAATCAAATAATTATCTTATTCTTTTGGATATATTTAAGATTCCCTAAGCATGCAAAATTTCTAATTTAAATCTAACTAACAAATTTTTGGATTTTCTTTATCAAAATTCGAAATTAAAATCAGGTAAATATATATATATATATATATAACCGCTAAATATTTCTAATTAAGTCTCGATCTGAAGCCTGACAGATCGATTCTAAAATTCGAAATACCCGCTATGGAAATAACTCTATCTAAAGCCTGATAGATAGATTTATTTCCACGTGTGCGGTTGCGGATTAGGAAATTTTCCTAATCGATCACATCTTAAAAAAATTAGATATCTTAAATATCTTGGATATATTCAAAGGATTTTGAAAATTCTAAATTCTATCCAAATTTGATAAGTAACAGATATCCAAGATTTCAAAAAAAATAATAAATCCTAATTAAAATAATGCCTATTGCTCAAATATGCCAAGTTGGATGTCAATAAGCACGAATTAGGCAACAAAATATTCAAATCAAATCGGGATAGGATAATCACCTGATCCAAAGATTTGTTTCCAAATTTGAATCACCGGCGGATAACTTCCAAATTTGAATTCGGGTCGAACTCGGGCTTTGCGGATCACAGGATGGGGCGACCGACGGCGAGCGCGGCGGCGGCAATGGAGTTCTCGTAAAACCTGCGAAACAGAGTCCAAGTTTGGTGAAGAAACGGAGTAACGCAACACCGATCGGGGATTTCGTCGGGACTGGTGAATTTGTTAGGACACATGCGAAAGTTGCTGGTCTTGGCGTTGTCACGGTTGCTTGGGACGAGGCTCACGGTTCTCGACCACGGATGAATTCGTGGGGCTTAACTGAACACGGCTAAGGGTCTGCAAAGCTTCTCTGAGATGCACAAGGCAAAGCAATCGGCAATTTTTTATTCCCTGTTCTCGGTTCTCCCCATCGTGCGTTGAATGTTGGTCAAGCTTGGGGAATCAATTCTTGCCTTTCTCCGTTCACAGCTACTTCTCGACGACGCTTGATGAACTTTGCTGGAAAACCCAAGCGCTGGACTCCTTGATGATTGCTGTGGGAGTGGTAGCTTTGTATTCTTCCTCGTCCAGTCGTGAGTGCAAGCGTTGGAGATCTGCAGGTGGGCGCACTCACCCCTGCATGTGCTGCTCTTTTTCTCTCCAATGCTGGCCGATGCTCTCTGTATTGTGTGTGTTCAGCCTTTCAATTTCTCACTTCTTTGACTTTTCTTTTGCTTTTTCCTTGGCTTTTTTTTTTCTTTCAGAACGTGAAGACCTCTCTTTGAACGAAGCCTTCCCCCTGGACGTAAAGCCTCCGACTCCTCCGAATCTCTCCACCGAAAATTCTCCCCCCTTCACTCTAAAGACATAAGCATATATTTATAGTGTAAACGTAGGTCAAATAGCCGGGTTTTCTAGTCCTAATGGGCTTAGGCTTGGGCTTAGGCTTTAATTTTCATTTAATTCCAAATTGGCTGAATTAATTCGGGCCTCTATTCAATTAACTTGATGGGCTAATTTAAGCTCAAATTAAGACAACCGAGCCCTTTTACGTGTGATTTTCGACCCATGCTTTCCGAGTGAGCCGAGTCTCGTTCGATACCCGAGCTCGATTTACGTGATGAATTTTAAGCTCACTTGCCATCGTCGATCCGATGCGGAATGCAATTAATCTATATGAACCTAAACTATATGCTATGCAATTTTAATATTTTTGTTCAGGGGTTAAAAATTTAATCCCTAATTTTCTATGCAATTAACATTAAATGATGCGCCAAAATTTAGGTGTCAACACTCAACACATAAGAGGCCTCCTCTAACATACGTTTTGCCTTCAGAAGAGATCTTGGAGACTTCCTTTCTTCGACATGGTCAGATTGATGACTTGATGAAGGTTGCATCTAAGGAGCATGCATGAATGCTCTGAATAGGAAGAAAGGCAGTGGCTAAGGGTAGTATTGAGACAGGAGGTTTAGCTTCAGCTGGATTGGTAGAAGATTCACCTAAGATGTTAGGACCAAGATTTAAAATGTTGACGACTTCTTTAGGGGCTAGAACCACCAGAGCCGAAGATGCCGGATCATTCAAATCTTCAAAAAGTTAAGCAGGATTAATTATCGAGACAGATAGCAAGTAATGATAAAAAGATTGCAGCATTAATACCTTGGTCTGGCACTCTAAGTAGCAATATAGGTGGGTCAATGACAGAGACCTCGAGAGAAGGATCAACAGGATTGTATGGCACATTTCCAGCAATAAATATTCCTGTAAAATCTCATTTCATTACATCAAACGATAAAAGGAGACAATTAGATATAAGAGGGATAGACAAAGATAGATACCTTTAGGGTCAACTTCAGTGCAAATAATATTGAGTGGTTGAGAATTTGAAGCATATGAGGGACTATCATCGGACATAGACACAGAAGCTGATGGGCCGAAGTGTTAAGCCGCTTCTTTTTTATCAATGAAGCAATTGGTTCCCTTCATTCCTCATCTATGTCTTTTGGAAGCTGATGGATTGATGAAGGGCCTATAGGAACATAAATGAATTAAAGAATGATTCAAAGACAATGTACATAAAGAAGGAAAAGCAATGGATAGATACCTTAGCTATGATCGGTCTTCCCCTTGAGAGTAGATGTTTTCTCTCTAAGCTTGGCTTGTTCCATTGTTTTGGCACGAGTCAGTCGAGTCTGAATAGTGACGCCTCTCGAAGGAATTACTTCCTTTGGTTTGCTTGCCCTTGATAGTTATTGACGATCCCAAACAAGGCTCTGAAGTGCTAACTTGGTTGGCTGGTTCCATCGAAATGGCCTTTCTACCCCTCTTGCCCTTTGGCTTAAATGTACAACCTCTTATCCGGCTCAACATGGCTTGGGTTGCATCTTCATAGGGTCTTTCAAAGGAAAAAGAAAGTCACCAGGAGGTCCACTCAAATGTACACCCAAGTTTAGGCTCAAATTCATAAACATCAATGGCAAATTTGACACGTATGAGACAGGTAATTTTGGAGTAGCACATGAAAGAGGCATGAGTTTTATGGGAATATCTTTGTTTGGTCATGTCAGGAAATTCAAGAGAATATGGGATTGACATAGGAATGGCATAAACGAAACCAAATTGTCTAGCACAGTATTGAGGGGAATAGATTTCGAAACCATAATAAAACTTTCCTTTTTGAGATAGCCTAAGAGGAAAGTCCACAGGGGTAAGAATGCATGACCATAAATAGTCCGAGCTACTAGATCAAACAAATAATTGAATTCATTTGCGTCGTAAGCAAAGAACTCAATTTCACTTAAGTCGATTGATAGGAATGTCCGGAGATAAAAGGCAAAAAGGGAAAGATTCCCATAAACATTCAATGAAGAACAACTTGGCAAACGACACTCAAAAGGAAGAGGTGTAGGTGGTCGAAAGAGTGGATAAAAGTGATGGGGAAAATTACGAGAACCATGATCGGAAAGAAACTTGAAATAATGAATAAGCCAGCATTGGAGTATCCATAATGGTCCAAATAAGGTACCCTCTTCTTGAGACATTATCAACAAAGACGCATGAGTTATTCCTTTATATAGAAATGCTAAGATCAATTGGCCAAGAGCGAGTGTTTTACCCACAGCAAGATTAGTTGCAAGTGGCAAAAAAATTTTGGAGATTTTTAGCAAAGGGGCAAAGAAAGCATATTTTGACAGCCATAAAAGGAGGAAAAGTATGCGTTCATCATGGTTTACTGGGTCGGAACTATAGGAGTATTTTTCAAGGAATCTACCATAAGCCAGGGCTTTTTCGAAAATAAAAGGCGTTGTCAGAGAAGCCATATTGTCCACAGGGGTTCCGAAAAGGTGAAAATTAGTCATGGCATATATATCTAAGAGAGTAATGGACATTGGGACCCAAGGAAAGAAGAAGCAATTGGTTGAGGGGACAAAAAACTAATAGCAGCACCTATAAGCCCTAAGTTTAGGTTGTATGACAACGTACTGACCTCTAAAGCCACGTCAATACCAGCTCTCATCCAAACAAGACGAGTAGGAACATCATCCCTTAATCTCGCATACCAGCAGTGAACATCCATCTCAAGGGAAGGGAACCCCTGGAATCTAAGGTCTAAATATCCGCGATTGAGGATTTCTGAATGGGCAACAACTCTCCTACCTTCCTCGGAAAGCATGATTGGAGTGAAACCGAGATTTGGTGATGACTGTAAAAATAGGGACCAAGAATGAGTTGATCAGAAGATTCATTGACCAAATGCAGTAAATGAAGACAACAGTTCATGGAGTTTTCATCTTCTTGGAGATGATCAAACTTTGCAATATACATCTTGGGAGAATATTTGGTGTCCATGCATACAGAAGGAGTAAGAGGAAATTTGGGGAAGACGAAGATGACCTAGAATTAGAGAAGGTGAAAAGTTAAATTTTGGATTTTTATGTGATCAAGATAAGACAATTCGGATGATCTACCATCATGAAGATTTTCCAAGCTATAAAAGATCGGGACTACGTATCAAAATAAAGTGAAACGTCTCAGCAAGATCAAGCGAATCGTGAAAGACGAACTATTGAGTTCAAGATTGTATGGGACGGATATATTTCATTAACAGAATTAAATCTAAAAGAATTAATTCTTTTAAAAAGGGGCATATGTTAACACCTATAATTAATTAGGTTGTCGACAACAAAAATAAATGAAGTAACGGAGACAAATGCATGAAGGTCGTCAAGGAATGATGTAGCCCATAGAAGGTTGTTTACGTAAGCAGACAGTTGGCAAGCACTGGACTATCATGGCAAGAAATTTGAGAATTTGAAATTGAATAGGCTAGAATCGCAAATGAAGCAAATGCCACCTAAGCTTTCGTACCGAAAGTTATTGATGAAAATTGCTATATGGAGCCCAAGTCATCGAAGCTGTCGACAAGAAAATGAGGAAGGATAGGTGTCAAGACGAAAAGAGATTGATAATGGTTGTCATCTCGAGAAGGATAGGTGTCAAGATGAAAAGAGATCGATAACGATTATCGCCTCAAGAGGGACAAGTGTTAAGATGGAAAGAGATTGAAGACGGTTACCGCATCGTGGAAGGACAAGTGTCAAGACGGAAAGAGATCGATGATGGTTATCACAAAGTGAAAGGATAGGTGTTAAGATGGAAAGAGATCGATGACGGTTATCGCCTCGGGAAGAACATGTGTCAAGACCAAAAGAGATCGATGACGGTTATCACATAGTGGAAGAACAGGTGTCAAAACGGAAAAAAGAGATTGACAACGGTTATCGCATAAAAAAAGGATAGGTGTCAGCACGAAAAGATAAAATTGATGGCGATTAATGGACATGTGTCATCAAATGAATGGCGAAAATGAGATAAATGGTGGCTATTGAATATGGTATCAGAAAGCGGTTATCAAACTTGTAGTATAAATATTACCTGACAGCCAGAAAAGCCCCCCGTGAATACACATCAAATGTTGTCTTTCAATTATCTTTATTTTTCAGTACTACATTTTTAGTTTCCATAGCTGTAGTTATCTACGTTTTAAGCCCAGTAGTTTTGTAATGTTGCATTGATAGAGTTCGGATGTTGCCAATCAGTAGTTGGACGAATTTGTTTGAATTATTTGTAAAGTTCAAAGTTTTATTAGCCAAATTTCGTCACAGTACGAAATCTGTGTTGCCGACCAAAATAAACATGCTCTTTGTCCACGTCTGGATATCTCATGTCTGGAATTAGCTACAGAACCCGGTCTCCTCTCATTAAAAACCGAAGAACGACTTTCAGTGAATTATATTTCGTCGCGGGAGCATTTCCGGTGTAACACATTCCGATCAAGAGATGGAGAATCGCAACCCCAAAATAAGAGCAGTGAATCTGGGAGGTTGGCTGGTCACAGAAGGATGGATCAAGCCTTCCCTCTTTGATGCAATCCCCAACAAGGACTTCTTGGTACTGTGCTACACGGATTTGCCTTAGTGTTTTCGTTGCTCTTTTAACCGACAATTCGTTTGGTTTCGACAATTTTTCTGATTGTCGAACTGTGCATAATGTGAAGGATGGGAATTGAATTCAGTTCAAATCAATTGCGGTCGGGAAGTTTCTTTGCGCGGAGTCCGGAGGTGGAAGCTGGGTAGTCGCCAACAGCACAGGGACCAGTGAAGTTGCCAAACGCCCAGCAGGTTCCGGTTCCAGTTGCGAGACATTCCGGGTGAGTTAGCTTTAAGCAGACAAATTACCGTAGGCTATGCAAACCCATGACGTTAGTTCGGTGGTTAAACAACGAACTTGTGTCCGTGGATTAGATGCACGGTCCACCAAGTGCGAATAAAATCCATGTTTGGGCTCACCGTCTGGGTTTTGGTTCACGTCTTACATAGATGGGATTTTGGTGGAGTTATCTTATGGGGACTAACATTGAACAAGGTTAGGGACGTGACCGATGCAATCACACTGTACCCCGTTAGTAAAGTAAAACTCAGACCGTTCAACTTAAAAATAGTATGGATATATTCTTCTATTGACAACAATTTTCCGACTACAATAACTGTCATTTTCAAAGAAGATAATCTCGAGCATTGAGCTACAAATGATTTGCTGTGTTTGGTGTGTGTAGCTGTGGAGAATCAATGAGACGCTCTTCAACTTCAGGGTCACCAACAAGCAATTCGTCGGCCTGGACTCCAGCAGGGACGGGCTCGATCTAGTGGCTATTTCACCAGGAGCACCAGAAACCTTTGAGATTGTGAGAAACCCAGACGATGCAAGTCGCGTTAGAATCAAAGCGTCCAGTCGCTTCTTCTTACAGGTCATCAATCTCTTTCCATTTCCTATTTCTTAGACAAGATTAATGCTAGATCTGTTAAGACTGGTTGAGAAATTACTGCAAGAACGTTGGACATGTATCGATATGTAAACGGTTTGTTAGATCTACTAAATTGGATGGGAATTATGGCCCACTTATTTGAAGGGCCAACTCAATTACGATTCTAGCATGTCGCGTTATTTTATAAACCAATTTAGTAGACCAAGGTTATTCTTCGCACATTAGCATGTGAGATGGACACTAGCCAAGTGAAAACTTTTCAAGACTTATTCGAAGCAGAGATTGAGAAAAACTAAAAAAGAAGAGTAATTATTGTGGTGGAATTTGTTTTGCAGGTGAGGACAGAGAAACGAGTGACAGCTGATTATCAATATAACGAGAGCGATGCATGGGAAGATGAAGATCCATCTATATTTGTCATGAGCTTCACTAAAAGATTAGAATGCAAGTTTCAAGTCACCAATGGTCTTTGACCACGTAAAGCCCCAAAAGTCATGGGGGTACGAGTTATAAAACTCTTATTTGATAACAGTCAAAGTGCACACTTCTCAAACCCATTAAATTAATCAAATCATTTATGCCCAAATTATAACTTTAAATAAAGTCACTCTACGAAAAAAAATTCTTTTTATCTTATTAGTATATGGCTTACGAATAAGTATTCTTTGAGGAGGAACTGATTTTAGCCAGCAATCATTAGTGTCGCTATATATGAAAACTACGGTAGCTACTGCCGTATCCTGCATTTCTTGTATGCATCTAATGGGTCTCCAGCCCTGACAGCTTACTAACTCTTATTCACCACTAGCCAGTAAATGTTCTCCATGGGAATGACATAAGATATAGCACAAAATATTGAATGAAAATCTAAATATGATGCGATACAAAATGTACAACCAACACTTACCAAGCTCAACATCTATTGGGATCCAGCTTTGAGAAAATCGCCTTTATAGAATGGTACTTGACCTAACGTGTTGGGTTCTTTCGGGATACATGTGATTTTTGCTTCTATGCATGTGTGACACATGCATGGGTTTCCGGGTCATGTACTACAAAACCCTGTTAGGCATGTAAGTGAATTAACCGTAAAAAAGTTGCAATCATGACAAGAACACGGTCGAAGCCACCTTTTTCCAACTAACAAAAACTCTTAAGCCAATTCGGCTTCAAATCATGCCTTCTTTCCATGCGTAGACCTATGAAAATCCTGCTGTCTTCTTTCATCTGATCCTCGTGAAGAGACAGTCCCTCCCACGCCAGAGACCCCTTCCTCGATGGGATTTAGGTTGCCGGTGTGTCCTACACGACCACTGAATTCTAAACCACAAACGGCAATCCGAAAAAACTAGAAGAAGGACCTTCTTCCATTGATCTTACTATTATACAGCACTAAGTTTTATGCATAGATCGAGCCGAATGTTTCGTTAACTATTTGTGTACTTGAATTCGTAATAATGTCTTTATTTCGCCCTTTACTCAATTTGGATGGCGTGATGAGGGAGGGGATTGGAGAGGAAGAGAAAAGATTAACAAAAAAGAAAAAAGTAGTTCTTGTTTAGTAGGAGGGATTGAAATCGACGGAGCTGGAGAAAAAAGATCTCAAAATTTTTTTTTTGATCCCTCTAATCTTCTCATATCATTCCAAATCTAACTAAAATTGAGTGAACTTCAAAAAGAGGGTATGAATTGATAACAGGAACATTGGAGTACGTTCATAGTGGAAGATGATTTCAAGTTCGTTGCCGAGAATGGATTGGACGCCGTGCAAATTCCGGTGGGTTGGTGGATAGCGAGCGACCCGAATCCTCTGCCTCCTTATGTTGGTGGTTCCTTGGCCTTTCTGGACAGTGCCTTCTCTTGGGCAGAATGAGTCTATTACCATCTTCTCTTCGTCTTATCATATACAGATGCAATTTGCAACGTATCATTTGATTTTCTTGCCTACGGGAAGTATGGGTTGAAGGTCATAATTGACCTGCACGCTGTACCTGGTTCACAAAGTGGCTGGGAGCACAGCTCATCAAGAGATGGGTTCCGAAAATGGGGAGACACAGATGACACCATCGAACAAACCCTCCATGTCATAGAGTTCTTAACTTCTCGGTAATCAATTAATTTGTGGTTCGCATCCTATTCCGTGTACTAGGGATATCATTTGATTTCGCCTGTGTAGATACAACAAGAGCCCGAGCCTTTATGCCGTTGACCTCTTGAACGAGCCGCTCGTGAAGATACTCCCTCTGGAGACCGTCACTAAATATTATAGGGCTGGGCACAGCACTAGCCGCAAGCACTCCTCCACGGCTTACGTGACCATGTCCCGTGTGCTCGGAGCCTCCGGCCCGAATTGCTGCTCCTCGTGGCGAGTGGCCAGGACAAGATGGTTGTGGACACGCATAACTATGTTTTGTTCAGGATGAAATTTGACACCATCCAAGATAACCTCGATTTCATATACAAGAATAAACGTGCCCAATTGGACCGCCTTGCTACATCGGATGGACCTCTTGCTTTCGTGGGTAAGTCCAAACTTGTAATAAAATTATCATGCCATTGATGCTATAAATCATTGTGCTTCTATCTTCTGTGATTTGCTATATAAATATAAGAAAGGTGGATCTATGAAGGAATGTGAAATTGCAGGTGAATGGGCAGTGGTGTGGACAGTGAATGGAGCAACAAAAAAGGAGTACCAAAAGCATGCGGAGGCTCAACAGGAAGTGTTTGGAAGAGCCACATTTGGTTGGGCCTAATGGACTCTCAAGTGCGCCAACCTCCATTGGAGCTTGGAATGGACGATCGAGAATGGTTACATTAAGCTTTAGACATTACCTTCAGAAATTCACACACACATGTGCACTTCTTACTAAATTGTAAGTTGTAAGCTCTGATTATCTTTCATCAAGCAAATTTTTTGTCATCTTTGAATAAAAAATAGTCGAGGGAAGCTTTAGGGCATATGCGACTCACCTAATAGAATCGTGGCTTCCCTGAATTGTTGGTATAATTCCACGAAGAAATTCACGAAAAACACCCACGCCAAGCGCTCGGTTGAAAATGACTCTTCAAGACCAATTCTTCGTAAACAGAAACCCACAAATATATATTATATACATTTGTGTGTATGTATGTATGTTTACCCACTGCCTAAAGAAGTCCAAATTCGGTCGGCCACTATTAGTCGGCAAAGCCTAAATTGGAGGTTTCTTTTTTTTTTTTCAGAGTTAATACCACAAAAAACCCTAAATTAGTGCACATGTGACAAATTTACCCCAAACTAGTATATATGTGATAATTTTACTCTCAATCAATTTCCGTTAAATTTTATTATTAAATTTTTGAGTTGGATGACACGTGACAGTTGACGGATATACCAGTTTGAAGTTTTACCCTCCGTTTATCAGAGGTGTACTAGTTTGTGAGTTTACGTGATATTAATACAATATAACGAAGGGTAAATTTGTCACAAATATATTAGTTTTTGGTTTTTGATGATTAAAAAATTAGTTTGGGACAAATTTGTCATAGATGTATCAGTTTAGAATTTTTCATGGTATTAACTCTTTCTTTTAATTTCCTAGATCAGGCTTCAAAGTGGACCTAGGACTTTCTTTCCTGTCTTTCTTCGCAAAGAAATTGCCGTGTGCCTTAAACACACTCATCTCCAATCCAAAGTCCAAGTTGGACTTTCCAATCTTGACTGCTCCAACACAGAAATTTTTTTCATAATATGCATTAATTGTTTTTGAACTTTCAGGTATCAAGTAATTCAATTCGGGTCAGATTCGTTCAATGGTCTCAAACTCAAGACATATTTGAATAATTATATTGGAATTGACAAAATTGAAAAGTTTATAATTGAATTGGTATTTGTACAATAGGTTTAGGACTGATTAGGTAATTTTCCCAAAAAAAGGCTAAGGTATTTTTAGTGTTACATTCTAATCCCACATCTGGAGGCGTGGGACGCATAGTTTGGTTCATAAGTAAAGTGACGTGAATACAATTGATGATGTCTTTCCATAATTAATGACTGCAAAGATGTTACCATTTTGCACGAAATGTGTGAATTCCATCCAAGACCCGCTCTTCCACTAAAAGTATGACTTTAGAAAAATTATCAACACAGTACTAAACCTATTGTAATTGTGTTAATTTAGTCATAAACTTTTTTTTGTGCCAAATAAGTTTAAACCTTTTGCATTTGTGTCAATTTAATTCATCCTGCCAATTTTGGATGGCCGGTGCTAACATGGATGCCGGTAGTCCTACATGACATGATCAGCGCTAACATAAACAGTTTTTAATAATAATTTAATAATTTTCCAAATTATTTTTTTCTTTTCTTTTTCCCTTTTTTTTTTCTTTCCCTTGCTTTTTTTTCCTCCCTTCATCTTCAACGTCTAGCCAGTCGTTGCAACTTAGCGACTGACCCAAGGCGAGGCCCTGCAAGGTCGGCTTTGCTAGCCTCTGGTCAAGGCGAGCCTCGCCAGCCCTTGCTAGTGGCCGGTATGTTTGAGCCTTGCCCAGGTATGGTGAGGTTCATCCACACTGTCGCCGGTTGAGGCCAACCTCACTAGTGGCTGGTGTGTTCGAACCTTGCCCTTGCCACTAGTCGTGTTCAAGCGTTGCCAAGGGCGAGTGAGGCTTGCCCTCGCCTCTAGCCGATCGCAACCATTTAGAGGTTGAAGATGAAGGGATAACAGCAAAAAGAAAGAGAAAGAAAAGAAAAAAGGGAAGGAAAGAAAAAAGAAATAAATAATTCAAAAAATTATTAAAAATTATCCACATTAGCGCCGGCACAGCCGGCGTTCATATCAGCGTCGGCCAGTCAAAATTGACCGGGTGGACTAAATTGGCAAAAATACAAAAAGTTTAGGTCTCAATTAGCACTAAAAAAGATTTATGACCGAATTAACACAATTGCAATTGGGACTGTTTTGGTAATTCTCCTGTATGACTTTTGTCCGTTCTATTCTTGTGAAGTCTTTCTTTAATTTTGTCAAAAATTTTAGAATCCCCTTTTTCTTTACCATGTCTTGCCCATTTCCTAGAAATGTCGCATGCATAAATTACGAAATATTCTCTTCCACGATTAAAGTGACCTTTGTCCATTCTACTCAAGTGAAGTCTTTCTTTAATTTTGTCAAAAAGCATAGAATCCCCTTTTTCTTTACCACGTCTTGCCCATTTCATTTCCTAGAAATGTCACATACATAAATCATGAACTTTTCTTGTATGGTCTGGGTTCTATGAGCTCCATAAATTCGAGTCATTAAATTTTATGGGCTCCGCATAGGATTCGTATGATCTAACGTCCATTATCCACGGGCTTGTGTGTACCTGCTTCACAGCAGTATTTGTTCATGAATTAGAGACTTGAATAAATAAATAAATAAGGGAAAGCAACGAGAAGTTGAAAGGAAAAAGGAAAAGAATTTAATTGAATGAAAAGACAGAGAGCGGATTGGTTGAATTGACCTGGACGTAGAAAATCCACAGCATGCTGAAGAATAATTAGAAGAAAATGTATTTATTTGAAAGGGTTTCTTAATGAGCGCCCCTTGAGCACTTTATAAGTATATTTATTTGAAAAGTTTTGTTAATAAGTGTTTGGAGGGCATTTATTAACCATAATTTAAGAATGATATCTTTTCATTTTTATAACACTAGTTACACAAAACACGAAAAAGAGTGTACTGCGAATGATAGATTTTCTTTATTTAGGTGTTTAACAAGTGCCCTAACCACACTTGTTAACCAAATTCTATTTGGAATGATACAGCTTTCAAGGTACATTTTGTGCAATATACAATGACAATAGATATATTGCAAATCATAAATAGAAAATTTCATTAGTTGTTTAACGAGTGTTTCGAGAAACTCCTTAACGGAGCCTTCTTTGAAAAAGCATAGAGAAATGGACAATAAAAGAGCGGTTGAATTAAATAAAACACATAAATATAAAATTTTCTTAAATCTATTTTGTTATCCGGAAGAGTTAAGAAACATTACTATCTGAAGCACAAAAAAAAATCATCGTGCGAGTGACGGGGAAGTTGCTGTGCTGTTGACCAAAGTCAAGTCACACGAGAACCCATATTAGGTGAGTCAAGAAGAAAAGTTTAAGAAAAGCATTCGCAATGAAATGGAATGCACCAAGTAGATGAGATCACTCAGTATAAATAGACAGATGGCTTTTGGCAAAATTACATCATTCACGCAGACAACTCAGCTTTTAAGCTAATTCGGTGAGTGACTGAACTCATCCTTATCATGCAAGCACGCATTGCATCTCCACTTAATCATGTCGAAATTTTATTGCATGAACATTGTTTACACGAGTACTATTGGATATGTTTTAGTCATGTTAAGTGCAGATTTTTGTGTGTTCCTCGGGGACAATCTGTTGCATAACTGACTGCTATTTTGTTTTATCTTGATTTTGAACGCGGAAGTAGGAAAGCAGAAGGCATGGAAGTGATCAGCAATGGGGTCCAATCGATCTGCAACCATTCCGCTGAAGAGATGGAGAATTGCAACCCCAATATAAGAGCAGTGAATCTGGGAGGCTGGTTGGTCACAGAAGGATGGATCAAGCCTTCCCTCTTTGATGCAATCCCCAACAAGGACTTCTTGGTGCTGTGTTCCATATATTTGCCTTTGTATTTTTGTTGCTCTTTTAAGTGATGATTCGTTCAGTTTCGACAATTTTTTCTGACTCTCAAACTGTGTATAATGAGTAGGATGGGACCAGACTTCAGTTCAAATCAAAGACGGTTGGGAAGTATCTCTGCGCCGAGTCTGGCGGAGGAAGCCGAGTAGTCGCCAACCACATGGGGACTCCTGCAGTTGCCACACCACCAACGTTTTCCGGTTACCCTTGGGAGACATTCAGGGTGAGTTAGCTTTTAAGCAGATAAATAACATTCGGCCATGCAAATCCGTGACATTAGTTTGGTGGTTAAGAAACGAACTTGTGTCTGTGGATTAGATGCACGGTACACCCAAGTACAGATAAATTTCATGTTTGAATTACCACCATTTGGGTTTTGGCTCATGTCTTTGTTTTGCCTTCGTAGCTGTGGAGAATCAATGAGACGCTCTTCAACTTCAGGGTTGCCAACAAGCAATTTGTCGGCTTGGACTCTAATGGGAACGGGGTCGATCTGGTGGCAACTTGTGATTCCCCGGGAAGACCAGAAACCTTTGAGATTGTGAGAAACACAGATGATCCGAGCCGTGTTAGAATCAAAGCTTCCAATGGCTTCTTCTTGCAGGTCATCAATCTCTTTTCATTTTCTATATCTTTCAGAAGAATAATGCTAGATATACTAAGACCGGCTGAAAAGTTATTACATGAGCGTTATACATGTACTAAGATGTTTCAGATCATTAGAACTAGTGAAACCCATCTGAGACTTATTGGATTTATTTTAGTGCATATACTAGGTTCACTGAATAATTGCTCCATTCTGGTTTACTAAGTTGAATGTTAAATATGGTCCACTTATTTGAAGGGTTAATCCAGTTACAATTCTCATCTGCCACGTCATTTTATAAAAATTAATTTAGCAGACCAACGTCTCTCTTATACACGTTAACCTGTTAGGTATACACCTACTGGGTGAAGACCTTGCGAGACTTATTAGAAGCAGAGATTGAGAACAATGACAAAAAGATTAAGAAAATAGAACTTTATCGTACCATATGTGATGTGAATGGGCTTTTCTTAAGAATGTGATTATTGTAGTAGAATTTGCTTTGCAGGTGAGAACAGAGGAACGAGTTACAGCGGATTATCAATGCGACGAGAGCGATGCGTGGGGAGATGAAGACCCATCTGTGTTTGTCATGAGCATGACTAAACGATTGGAAGGCGAGTTTCAAGTCACCAATGGTCTTGGACCACATAAAGCCCCCAAAGTCATGAGGGTATGGAATTAGAAATCTCTTATTTGATTATGGTCAAGGTTGGCGCTTCTTAAACCCATTATGTTAAATAAATGATTTATGCCTATATTATAATTTTACTTAGGCTCCGTTTGTTCTACATAAAAAGATTGATTTGGAAAATATTTTCCTAAAATTAATCTCTTATATCTCTTGAAATAGTTTGTCAATGAAAAAAATTTTCATTATTAGCAACAATTTATGTCTTAACATTTTTATGGATGATGAAAATATTTTTCATTTATTCATTTTTTAAATGATATAAGCGATTAATTTTAGGAAAATATTTTCCAAATTATTCATTTTCCGCGAGACAAATGCACCCTTAAATCCACTCCATGAGATAATATGATTATTTGTTTTAATCTTTTTAATATTTGGCTTGCAAATGAGTATTCTTTGAGAAGGAACTAATTCTAGTTGGCGATTATTCTTCATACATGGAAACTGCAATGGCTCCTACAGTTTCATGCGTCTCTCATGTGCACTTCAAATGGTCTCTAGTCCCGACAACTGACTAACTCTTACTTAGCAATGGCAATAGTAAATACCGCCACATGTAAATGACACAAGATACAATACAAAATACAAAGTGAAAATCTGAATATGCATGATACACTATGTACAATCTACTTTTACCAAATTCAATTAATTAATTACTGAACTTAGCTAGAGGTGATAAGCTTGGCCATAGTGTCAATATCTATACGCCCCATCATCTTATTTGTTGGAAACTTCGAAGTGGAAGCCTCGCTGTGATCCACCAGCTACGAGAAAATCTACTTTATAAAATGCTATTTGACCTGAGTGTTAGGTAAATTCGCGATGCGTGTGATTTTTGCACACACATACGCATGGTTTTCCTCGTCAAGTACTACAAAACCCTATGGGATATGCAACAGGAACATTGGAGTACGTTCATAGTGGAAGATGATCTCAAGTTCGTCGCCGATAATGGATTGGACGCTGTGAGAATTCCGGTGGGTTGGTGGATAGAGAGTGACCCGAATCCTCCCCCCCCTTACGTTGGTGGTTCCTTGGCCTTCCTGGACAAAGCCTTCTCTTGGGCAGAGTGAGTCTATTGCCATCTTCTCTTCATCTTATTTCATATACAGATGCAATTTGTAACATATCAATCAATTTTTTTTACCTGAAGAAAGTATGGGTTGAAGGTCATAATTGACCTGCACGCAGCACCTGGTTCCCAAAATGGCTGGGAGCACAGCTCATCGAGGGATGGGTTCCGAGAATGGGGAGACACAGATGACACCATCCAACAAACCCTCCATGTCATAGAATTCCTAACGTCGCGGTAATCAATTAATTTGTGGGTCACATCCTATTCCGTGTACCAGGAATATCATTTGATTTCACCTATGTAGATACAACAAGAGCCCGAGCCTTTATGCCGTCGACCTCTTGAACGAGCCATTTGCGAAGACACTCCCTGTAGAGACTGTCACTAAGTACTACAGGGCCGGGCACAGCGCCGTCCGCAAGCACTCCTCCACAGCTTACGTGATCATGTCACGCGTGCTTGGAACCTCTGGTCCCGAACTGCTGCTCCCCGTTGCAAGTGGCTTGGACAGGACGGTTGTGGACACACACAACTACGTTCTGTACAAGATGAAATTCGACACCGTCCAAGGTAACCTCGATTACATATACAAGGATAGAAGTGCCCAACTGGACCGTCTCGCTACATTGGACGGACCTCTCACTTTTGTGGGTAAGTCAAAACTTGTAATAAGATTATCATGCGATTGATGCCACGCATCATTGTGTGCTATTTTTGGTGATATGCTATATACATGTAAGAAATGTGGATCTATGAAGTAATGTGAAACTGCAGGTGAATGGGTAGTGGAGTGGACGGTGGATGGAGCAACAGAAGAGGAGTACAAAAAGTTTGCGGAGGCTCAACAGGAAGTTTATGGAAGAGCCACATTTGGTTGGTCCTATTGGACTCTCAAGTGCGCCAAACACCATTGGAGCTTGGAGTGGATGATCAAGAATGGTTACATTAAGCTTTAGACATTATTTTTAGAATCTCATGATTATAATAAGTCTATGAACTTTTAGTATATTGTAAGTTGAAAGCTCTGATTATCTTTCATCAAAGTAAACTTGTTGTCATCTTCGCATATAAAATCGTCTGTGCCAGTTGAATAATACTAGTCATGATACTTTCATGACTTATAGTTGATGTATTTTATATGTAGTTGCAGAATTCTATTGTTTCATGGCCCAGAAATTAGATTTTTTTCTGTGCTGTTTCGCTATTCGCTCTCTCTCTCTCTCTCTCAAAGACAGTCTCATTGTCTAGCTCGAAAGCTGAGGACTGCAATTTTGCCCGATTGCGGAATGCGAGGGACAAATCTTTTATTCGTGCTCATTTCTCCTAGGAGCTTTGAGATGACAGTCGTCGACCACAAATAGGGCAATGTAAATTGAAGACAGAAAGAAATTGTCTATATGGGTCGGAGCTGGTAAACTAAATGGGTTGAATATGATTCTTGTGGAAACCTATATAAAGTTTGGGCTCAGATATCTTAAACGTACTTTAGCGACTCATTTGCAACCTAGCCCATTGAAAGTGAGTTGAAACCCATATTGACACCTCTAGTTGAAACATACTTGAGTGGCAATTATATCCTACACCACGAACACTTTTGACACTTGCGAATCAAGTCTTAAAGAGTTCATAGTTAGAAAGTATAATTGAAAGTATGAAACAAAATGTTTAATATACGTTGTTGACAAGATAAAAGGAAAACAGTCTTATACTTAAGTGAACCATAAAATTAAGAAAATGACATGTTAGAATCGAACCAAAGCCTAAACGAGTTTCATAATTTATGGATGACCGAGGTCGGACTTTCACCACTACCTTCACGCTCCATCCATAACTTGATCCCCGAGCTTCCTCACTAATTCAATGAGCCAGTTCATGGAGCCGCCCATTCTTAAATTGCAACAATTTAAGAAAATAAATTTGCTAAAAATGGATTCAGGTACAGTTCGGGATAGATATGGGCCATCAAATTTGTACTTTATGTAAATAGATCTAATTGGGTCGGATCATTTTCGACCCGACTCATCCATTTAGCTGGTGTACTCACAATTAACCCCTAGAGTCATGGACTCGTGTGACTACGGAATTATCCGATGTGGTCAGAACTAGGGGACTGCCATACTTGTCGGGTGGAGAATGGTCGGTTGCGGATACCTTGGCGTTGTGGAAAAAACACCCTCGGACTCTTTCAAAGATGTTTAAATTCTATACGGGCGTGTGAATCCCGGGGAATAATTGGGAAGCAACAACAGCCCTGCTCTTCCGCGAACACGCTTTACCTTTGTCCGTTCCACTCTAGTCAAGTCTTTTCTAAATTTTGTCAATTAGTGAGGTCAATCTATGGACGTGTTTTAGTCTCTCCAAGAGTACGGGACAAAATGATGCTTCCCCCAAAGCATATAATCCCTCTTTTTCTTCTTTCTTTTTGGAGAAGAGTGATCCCATTTTTTCTTTAGCCCTTCTAGCCCATTTCCTAGAAATTTCACCTAGGGAAAATGTCATAAATGATCCTTGAAGTTTGTCCGAATATGCAATATGATCCATAAATTTTTAATTTATTCAATATAGGTGCAATATAGTCCCCGAAATTTCAATTTGTTCAATGTGGTCTATGGATTTTTGGTACATGTTCAGTTTAGTCCCCGAACTATATGAAAATGTTCAATGTTGTGACTAAATGAGAATCAATGGAAGGACCACATTGAGCTAAGTTGAACATATACCAAAAGTTTAGGAATCACATTCAACAAATTGAAAGTTTAAAGACCACATTACACATTGAGCTAAAATTCAGGGATTACATTGAACAAATTAATAGTTTAATGACTATATTGCACATTGAGTCAAAATTTAGGGATTATTTATATCATTATTATATTTCACATATATAACTTATGAAAAGATTCACATGATTCAATGGTTGTTAGTCATTGGGCTAGTGTGGACTCATTCCACGGAATTATTGCTCGTGCATTAGAGATTTGAGGAGACGAAAAAGGGAAAACAATGACAAGTTAATTGGAGTGAGGAAAAGATTTTGATAGAATAGAAGGGGAGAAACTGTGGCATTCTGAAAATTTGTCCATTTGGGATTTATGAAATACTGGGTTTTATGAATGTACTTGTAGTTAGTTTTTGCCCGGAACTGATCATTCCTGGGATACTAACAATTAGGGAAAGGCTAATGAGGGATTTAAATTCGTGCGACTAAGAGAAAATTCGATCGTGAATTCATTTTCGACCATAAAATCGCCGAGATGACATTTTGAGCCACTGTTGATCGATCCAAAGATAGCTAGGGTCAGTTCGCCACTATCATAGTAGTGGATCGCGGGTGATTCCGCCGGACCACGAAATGAATTGACGAATGATCCTGAATCTATACCAAACGATCGTGTCTCTCGGATCTAGCGATCGATCCTCGCGATTTAAATGACAACCGAAATCGTCACGAATCGAACGACCTTGCACGTGACCCGATTTATTATAAGTCACGGGTCGAATATGCGAATTTCCCCAAAAAGCCGCCCGTTAATTTGAGAAATGCTCGAGTTGCGTTTAATAAAATTTAATTATTTAATTGAGCCTAAATTGGACATCGAAAAATTAGGAAGTCACGATGGGACGTTAGGACGATGTTGTGGTTGGAACGTGCAACTTTGGATTTTCCTGAATCCTTCAGAAAAATTCAATTTCGGTGAGAAATGAGGAAAGTGACCATTTTACCCTTGGAAATTTATAAAGGGCAAGTTTTAAGAGGGAAGGGCATTTTGGTCATTTTGCCTTAACTTTTTGGTTGGACATTTTTGCTCTTGAAATTTTGTGAAATTTCCAAATTGCCCTTGGATATTTTTGGGAAAGATTCGATCTCGGCCGTCGGTTTCAAGATAAGATCGAATCTGAGCTGTTGATTAGAAATGTTAATAAAGGGCAAGATCGTCATTTTGGCTAGTCAATTATTGGGTTTGACTATTAAAGGCCCAAGACTCTTTCTCTCTCCTCACTCTCTCTGTCTCTCTCTCCTTCGGTCCCCTCTCTCCCTCACCGACCGAACCAGCCGCCCCTTTGCCGTACGCCGTGCCGCCGCCGTCCGTCCACCGCTCGCCATGCCACGCCGCCGTACCGAGCCGCCAGCCTCACCCACCGTCTCTCTCTCTCTCTCTCTCTCTCTCTCTCTCTCTCTCTCTCTCTTCCACTCTTGTGGCCGTAGGTCACGACCAAGGAAGCCAAGATTGCCGCCGCTCGCCGCTGTCCCCACCAATCACCGCCGCTTTCCGCTCTAGCCGCTCTAGTCTAGAGTTCGGTAAGTCGCGCCCTAAACCTTATTTAGGACGTCGGGTATCGACGGACAATTTTCGGGTGGATTCGGGTTTAATTAGGCGCGGATTAGCATGGTTTTAGGAACGGAAATGACTAGCAGGCCTTAGGAATGAATTTGGGAAAGTTCGGTGGAAATTTTGAGGTTAAAAGCGGGCTGTTGGTGGCTGATTTGAGTGCTGTGATGCTCGGTTCGGTACGCAAATTTGATATTTAGAACCGGCGAGTAATCAGGGGAAAATGTCGTAAAGAGCCGGAACTGATTTGACGTAGTTTGGATATGAAAAAATGCCAATTTATATGTTGGTCGTGCGTTTGAACTGTGATCGAATTGTGGTGATGAAATTGCGTGCATTAGTGTGCAATTGATTGATTGAAATATGAATTGCTATGTGCAAGCGTGGGCTGAATTAAATTAAGTGTCAATCGGCCGTGTTGAATGCTTATTGAGCATGAAATTGTGTATGAATTGATGCGTGCACGGGCCACGTGTGAATGGCCAGTTTATTGGCAAGCGAGTATTAAGTGTGTGAATAAGCAAGAAATTGTGTGTGGCGTGGTATATGCGATCGTGGGAAATGTTTCCGCCCTGAGGCAGTACGACTACACGGGACGATGCCCGGTATTACCGGAGGACAGCCAACCTGAGGCGGTACCATTACGCGGGTTGTGTCGTAGGTGATAGGTGTTGAACATGAGGCGGTACTACTATGCAGGCAAGATACATGGCCTGAGGCGGTACCATTACGTGGTTGAGGAGTGCTGGGAACATGGCCAACCTAAGGCGGTACCATTACGCAGGTTGTGCACTAGGAGAATGGATGTTGAGTTTGAGGCGGTACCACTACGCGGGCAAGATACATGGCCTGAGGCAGTATCATTACGCGGGCCCAAGAGTGTTATGTATATGAGATGGTCGCAATGAACCTGAGGCGGTACCATTACGCGGGTCATTGACGAGTGGTGTGAAAAAGAATGTGATGAGGCAAGCGTGAATGCGTGACATGTGATTCGAACGTGCATGTGATTGGAAAATATAATATTATGCCTAACGTGTAGGTGCACGTTGGGAAGGCTGAGTAAGTACTGATTGTGTGCCTGCTATGTGGTGTTTGGGTGCATGATTGTGTTTTGTAATTGTCTAGAGGTATGTGATAGCCTAGGTGGGGTTTAGGGGTGTACTTGCTGAGATGTATTCTCATGATTATTTCAATCAAACATTTCAGAACCCTGGACGGAACAATGAATCCTTCTAAGCCACTGCCGCCAGAGCGTCTTGGGGTACCAATGCACACCGGACACGATGTAGTAGAGTTTCCTGTAGATGAGAACATGACCTGAATTAAGCATACCACTGTATTATTTGTAGATGTAGGATTATCCCTATGGGAGCCACATACTTATACTGCGTGGTTCTTCCGATACGGGATAGACAAGTTTGGTCCCGTCCGTGGTTTTGATGTCCCCTTTGATGGAGTTGGGGATTGAGACCCGTCTGCTATACCTCCTCCGGATGGCGAGCTAACTAGTGTGGAGACTAGTCTAGCACAGTCAAGACTGTAGCCAGGGTCTGCAGCACCGGGGTCTTTAGGGGCTATGCACGAATCGGAGCCAGACGAGTCTCTAGCAGGAGACGATCCAATGGACATAGATCTTGACCCAATTCCAGAGGAAGAACTGGAAGAAAAAGGGGCCGAAGCCGAACCCGAGGAAGAACCTGTTGAACCGGAGGCTGAACCTGAAGAAGAACCGGAGTATATACTCCCACATGAGCAGTGGATGGATCCCAATTTTGTGCCCAATGACGATTTCTTTGAGGAGCCGGTTGAAGAGGAACCGGACGAGGTTCCATCTAAGTCGGGTGATATAAATCACCTGATTGAGATTGAGGCTGAGTCAGAATCTTCAAAAGAGCAGACAATTCAGGGGAACTCAGATTCGAGTGCTAAGGAATCAGACTCAGAGTGGACGCCGAGCAAAGGGCGTAGGGGCTAGGTTTAGGGGTTGATAGTAGACTTTTGGGGAGTATCAATTTTGGCGATAGAATATCCAGGTCATCGATCCTTTTTGAATATCGGTGGTTTTATAGTACGGTGTGTATATGTAAATGGCGGTTGTAAATTGTGAATATTGTATAAGTTTGATAATGAGAAATGAATATGTACATTCTCTCTATTCTCCCCAGTTTCAATTGTCCGGGTATTTGTGGATTCCGCTGAGCGATCAAAATCTCTGATTATTTATAAGTGAGGTCGGCGATACCCTGGGATGTCGCATTAATCGATTAGAGAAGTGTGTCGCGTGCTCGATAAGATTCGGGGCGTGACAGAAACGGACTTGTTGACTTGACTTGGACGTTAGAATTATGCTAACAACTGCCCTTGAAAGAATTATTAAGTCTATTTTATTTAGAAGGGATCTTGTTGATGAGATCTCTCGGTCTCAAGGCACTCATTAACTATATTATAAGGAAATAGTTCCATTTTTGTCGGACTAATTATACATAACACGAAAAATACAATATACACAGTTTTGAAGATACTTTTTGTGAACAAATTTCGAATCTGAAAAAAAAGATACAGGAGATTACAAATAGTACGAACCTAAACTTTGATAAATAAAGATTGAATTGGCTGAAAATAGAGGTGGAAAGACTGTGGAGGCAAGAGAAGGTTTATTGGGGAATGAGATCCATGATTAATTGGATGAAATGGGGGGACAAAAACATGAAGTATTTCCATGCAACTACAGTGCAAAGGAGGCAAAGAAACAAAATGGCAATGCTAAAAAATGAAAATGATGAATGGAGCCGAGACCCCAACCAGTTGAAACACATGACAGCCAATTATTTCAAAGAGTTATACACCGCAATAGGGGCTAGAAATTTCAAACCAGTAATTGATCAGATTGCATGCTTTATAAGTGAGGAGGTCAACCAGGCTTTAACTAGGGAAGTAACTCTTGAGGAGGTGACCGAGGCAACCTTCTAGCTAGGTGCCTTAAAATCCCCTTGACCATATGGCTTGAGTGGAAAATTTTTTCAATATCACTGGAAGGACATCCAAGGAGAAGTAATCAGGGAGTTAAGACTTTACTTTAATTTAGGAAATCTTAACCCTGAATTAAATAAAACGTTTATCACCCTCATTCCTAAAGTTCCTAATCCATAGAAGTTAGATTAGTTTCGGCCTATAAGCTTGTGCAATTTCGCTTATAAAATCATTTCAAAAGTTATGGCTAATAGATTAAAACCAGGCTTCCGGATTTGATAGCTAAAGAGCAAAGTGCCTTTGTTTTTTTTTTTTTTTTTTTTTGATAACCCAGGGAACCCCCGCACGGCCGACAGTCGGGGAGTAAACCCTGGGGGCGACACGTGCTAGCCACCACACACGTGCCACCGGTTAAGTCACCCTGCGACGCCCGGGATTCGAACACTCAACCTTTTGCGAGAGGAAGAGTGCGCGCTCCAGCAGCGCCACCCAGGCGGGTGGTGCAAAGTGCCTTTGTTAGTGAGCAACAAATTCAAGACAATATATTAATAGTGCATGAGGTACTCCATCAGTTACGAATTCGAAAGAGAAAAAAGAAATTTCATGCAGTGCTCAAATCATACATGAAAAAAGCGTATGACCGGGTGGAATGGGATTTTCTAGTAGCGAGTATGCTGAAAATGGGATTCAGCGAAACATGGGTCTCTTGAATTATGAAATGTGTCTTCACAGTCTCATATAGTGTAAAAATGAATGAGGAACCTTTGCCTTTCTTTCAGCCTACTAGAGGAATAAGACAAGGTGATTCCCTTTCTCCCTACCTCTTTATCATTATGGCTAATGTGCTATATGTTTTGCTGAAGAAAGCGATCGAAAATGGAAGTATCAAAGGGATCAAATTAAACTAGTTTTGCCCAACTTTATCTCACCTACTTTTTGCGGATGATTTAATACTCTTCCTTGAAGGAAAGATTGTTGAGTGTCAGAATGTGGCAGCGGTTCTGAATCAATACTGTTTTGCGTTCGGACAAGTAATAAATTTGAGCAAGTCGGGTATGTTTTTAGAAAATAATTTCCCCTATCATTAACTTTTCCGCGAAACAAATGCACCTTTATTCGAAGCAGAGATTGAGAAAAACTAAGAAAGAAGAGTGATTATTGTGGTGGAATTTGTTTTGCAAGTGAGGATAGAGATACGAGTAACAGCTGATTATTAATATGAAGAGAGCGATGCGTGGAGAGATGAAGACCAATCTGTGTTTGTCATGAGCTTTACTAGAAGATTGGAAAGCGAGTTTCAAGTCACCAATGGTCTTGGACCACATAAAGCCCCAAAAGTCATGAGGGTACGTAGTTATAATACTCTTATTTGATGACAGTCAAAGTTCATGGTTCTCAAACCCATTAAATTAATCAAATCATTTATGCGCAAATTATAACTTTAAATAAACTCACGCTACGCGATAAAAAATATTAACCTTTTATCTTTTTAGTGTATGGCATGCAAATGAGTATCTTTGAGGAGGAACTTATTTTAGCCATAAATCATTAGTGTCGTCATGTATGGAAACTTCGGTAGCTACTGTCGTCTTTTGTGTTTCTTGTATACCCCTTAAAGGGTCTCTAGCCCTGACAAGTTACTAACTCTTATTCACCACTAGCCAGTAAATGTTGTCCACGGGAATGACACAAGATACAGGACAAAACATAGAATGAAAATCTAAATATGATGTGATACAAAATGTACAACCTATACTTACCAAGCTCAACATCTATTGGGATCCAGCTATGAGAAAATCGCCTTTATAGAATGGTTCTTGACCATGCATGGGTTCTTTCGGGATACATGTGATTTTTGCTTCTACACATGCATGGGTTTCCAGGTCAAGTAATAGAAAACCCTGTTAGGCATGTAAGTGAATTAACCGCAAAAAAGTTGCAGTCATGACAAGAACAAGATCGAAGCTACTTTTTTCCAACTAACAAAAACTCTGAGCCAATTCGGCTTCAAATCATGCCTTCTTTCCATGTGTAGACCTATGAAAATCCTGCGGTCTTCTTTCGTCTGATCCTCTTGAAGAGACTCAGTCCCTCCCACGCCAGAGACGCCTTCCTCGATGGGATTTAGGTTGCCGGTGTGTCCTACACGACCTCTGAATTCTAAACCATTAACTGCAATCCGAAAAAAATAGAAGAAGGACCTTCTTTCATTGATCTTACTATTATACAACACTAAGTTTTATGCATAGAGCCGAATGTTTAATTCCTTTTTTTTTTTTAGTAATCGAGGTGTCCGGGCCAGCTTGCGCGCACCTCGACTATTCCTCGGGAGAGACTAGCACAGCAACTCACCGCCATGGCCCCCCACTTAAATCACAAGTGCTCAGCTGAGGAATCGAACTTGGGACCAGTGCGCCTAACCACATAATCCCAAGTATGCTCTAACCAACTGAGCAACTCATGAGTGGGTTTTTGTTCCCTATTTGTGTGCTTGAATTCCTAATAATGTCTTTATTTCGCCCTTTACTCAATTTGGATGGAGTGATGAGGGAGGGGATTGGAGGGGAAGAGAAAAAATTAACACAAAAGAAAAAAGTAGTTCTTGTTTAGTAGGAGGGATTGAAATCGATGGAGCTGGAGAAAAAAGATCTCAAATTTTCTTTTTTGGTGCCTCCAATCTTCTCAAATCATTCCAAATCTAACTAAAACTGAGTGAACTTCAATAAGAGGGTATGAATTGATAACAGGAACATTGGAGTACGTTCATAGTGGAAGATGATTTCAAGTTCGTTGCCGAGAATGGATTGGATGCCGTGCGAATTCCGGTGGGTTGGTGGATAGCGAGCGACCCGAATCCTCCGCCTCCTTATGTTGGTGGTTCCTTGGCCTTTCTGGACAGTGCCTTCTCTTGGGCAGAATGAGTCTATTACCATCTTCTCTTCGTCTTATCATATACAGATGCTATTTGCAACGTGTCATTTGATTTTCTTACCTGCAGGAAGTATGGGTTGAAGGTCATAATTGACCCGCACGCAGTATCTGGTTCCCAAAATGGCTGGGAGCACAGCTCATCAAGAGATGGGTTCCGAGAATGGGGAGACACAGATGACACCATCCAACAAACCCTCCATGTCATAAAATTCTTAACTTCTCGGTAATCAATTAATTTGTGGTTTACATCCTATTCCGTGTACTGGGGATATCATTTGATTTCGCCTATGTAGATACAACAAGAGCCCGAGCCTTTATGCCGTTGACCTCTTGAATGAGCCGCTCGAAAAGATACTCCCTCTGGAGACCGTCACTAAGTATTACAGGGTCGGGCACAGCGCCGTCCGCAAGCACTCCTCCGCGGCTTACGTGATCATGTCCCGTGTGCTCGGAGCCTTCAGCCCCGAATTGCTGCTCCCCGTGCCGAGTGGCCTGGACAGGATGGTTGTGGACACGCATAACTACATTCTGTCCAGGATGAAATTCGACACCATCCAAGATAACCTCGATTTCATATACAAGAATAAACGTGCCCAATTGGACCGTCTTGCTACATCGAATGGACCTGTCACTTTCGTGGGTATGTCCAAACTTGTAATAAAATTATCACGCCATTGATGCTATAAATCATTGTGTTTCTATCTTCCGTGATTTGCTATATAAATATAAGAAAGGTGGATCTACGAAGGAATGTGAAATTGCAGGTGAATTGTAGTGGAGTGGACAGTGAATGGAGGAACAAAAGAGGAGTACCAAAAGTTTGCGGAGGCTCAACAGGGAGTCTTTGGAAGAGCCACATTTGGTTGGGCCTATTGGACTCTCAAGTGCGCCAAACACAATTGGAGCTCGGAATGGATGATCAAGAATGGTTACATTAAGCTTTAGACATTACCTTTAGAATTTCATATGTCTATGCACTTCTTACTAAATTGTAAGTTGTAAGCTCTGATTATCTTTCATCAAGTAAACTTTTTGTTGTCACGCCCCGCACCCTTCGGCGCGCCACATCCCTCGCAAAGGTCGATTCGTGTGCGACGTCCCAGGACGCGTCGCCGACCCAACACCCAACGCAGAGATTAAAAGCACATGCGAAAGTATTTAAAATCACCCGTACAATATTATAAACATAATCAAGGATAGCCACAGAAACAAATAGCAACGACTACGGAATAAACACTTGCACTACTATTGGAAACCATATACAATATCCATATACAGCCCGATCATCAAAAACCTAAAACGGGTCAAAGGCCACTACTAACAAAAAGGGGTAAGTGGCTCGGGGGTCAGTCTACTACTAAAGGTGGGGCACTGGTCAAAAAGGTACTGGCCCTACCCAACTGAGGCAAACGCTAACTCCTACGGTACCCAGTCTGGGTCGGAATTAGAAGACTCCGAGGATGAAGAGCTGTCAGGCATCTCCTTCTCGGACCCTGATGAGTCCGTCTCAGACTCGGCCTCTACAGCCTCCTCCTCCGAGACCATATCCTCAGGCTCGGCCTCCGGCACGAGATCCGCCTTGATCGGTTCTTGCTCCTCATCGTCCTGCTCCATCGGCTTCGGAACAACGTCCCCGTCTTCTGGCTCTATGTCCATCGGCTCGAACTCATCTACCCGTACTCTACCGATACACCGTCGAAGCTCGCACTCTCCTTGGCTAAAGAGCCAGGGTTAGTCACCTCGCCATCAGGGCATCGAGGATACCGGATGCCAAACCCGGTGAACGGAACATCAAAAGTCCGAAGAGGACCATACTCTCCGAGATCGTCCCTGAAGTACCAAGCCACGTACTCGTGGGTCTGATAATGTGACTCCCCCGCGTCCACCCAAACTACAGTATAATATCTAATATATACCTCCCCGTTCCCTACGGGATGTATCGTCCTCGTCCGCTCTACATGATGCGGAATCTCAAAACGTACTGGAACTGCAGGCATCTCAAGGCTAGGGGTCTGAAAAATTGGTTTTATACAACAATGAGAATAATCTCAGTGAGTAGTTCCCTAAACCTAAACTAGGCTAACGTGCACCTCCTGACGAGTACTAAACAACGCACAATTCAAACATAAACTGACTCAGACCCTCAGGCCTAAATCCAAGTTACTTGACCATGCAGGTTAGGCATTTTACATACATAATCACAACAATACCACAGAATTAGATCACGACACATATACACATATCACTTAGTCCCGACGTTTGCCATACATATGCTCATGTTCGCACTCATGTTCATGCTTCAACCATGCATTAACGCACACTTGCACGCCAGCACTCTACCATTTATCAATTTCTCCTCCGACCCGCGTTAAACGCATCAGGTCCAACACTTCGAGATCGATCTCTGGCCCGCGTAAAGCGCATTAGGCTCATGACACATTACCCGCGTAAAACGCATCAGGTTGGTCATCTTCCGGTAAACAGGGCATCGTCCCGCGTAACACGCCTCAGGACGGGTTCACTACCCCGCGTAAAACGCATCAGGGTTTATTGTGATCACACATTCATAAGTACCAATTTTTATCTGAATCCCGCGTAAGACGCATCAGGGCATTTTAAGTGATCACAATGCACATGTCATTCGGGCACATTCGTACATGCACATACCGTGCCAATGCTTGAGATGCACATTCATGTCTATCACGTTCACACTTGGGCATTCACATGCGCGAATCACGATGTAACATGCTCAACTTGCACCGAGCATATTCAATTTCATAAATCAACATGCCCAATCAGACAATCAATTCAAATTAGCCATAGCATCACTTGACACACAACCCATGGAAAAATTCACACAACCGGGCCAACAAGAACTAGCGCATTCGAGGCCCGCCAAGCTAATCCATTCCTAGTCCCGCTAGACATGCGACATGGCATCATCAAATTAATCACAAACAAGGCTCAATTAGCCAGTCAATTGCACAATGCGATCATTCCCGGTAATTGCACGATTTAACCTCAAATTGATCGCGCCTCGCCCAAATCAAATCTCATCGTGGGCAGCCACTATACCGCAAATTCCAGGCCACTAATTATCTTCAAAATGCTCCATTAAACTCCCCAAACTTCACCTGGATCAGCCATCACAAGAGCCAATGAGACGCGCACTAAAATCCATATTTAAAGCCCGAACTTACTTCGAACTTGGGCCATCCCGATCCAAATCTGTCCAGCCATTATACAGCACCTCTCGGTCCACTTAACCTCCATTAATCCATCACACTAATCCACCAAATCAGCCACAACAACAGCCCCTAATCATCTCCATAATTTAACTCCGAAATTACCCTAATTAACCCCTAAAACCCATCTAGAAATGCAAATTGTCCTAATTAGGGTTTAGGGTCAAACTCACTTGATGTCCTAAGCTTGGGATGGGGCCGAACACGCGACGAGAGAGGCTGGGCAGCGGCGGGGCAGCGGCGAGGACGGCGACCTCCCCGACGCGCGCGCGACGGCGGTTGAGGGCACCGGCGGTCCTAGGACGGGGAGCGGCTGGTCGTGGCGGACGGGAGGGAGAGAGAGAGGAGTGGTACGGTTGGACGGTGCTAGGCGCGGTGGTGGCGGTGGCGGAACAGCCCCGGCGGCGGCGGAGCTCCTCCGGCGAGCGGCGGCGACGGCATGAGGGAGAGAGAGCAATCGGGAGAGAGTGAGGGGGAGGAAGGGGGGTGCCGGCTGCTTGGGGGAGAGAATGAGAGGAGAGAGATAGACTAGAGGGCTTATAGAGTGATTGAGTGAGTGGGGTTGGTGAGCTACTCCTCATAATACCCAAACTACCCCTAATCAATGGATTGAGGTTCAATCAAGCTCACTAGTGGAGGGGCATCTTGGTCCTCAACAATTTGAATTATTGGGCCGATGAGACTTAAATTTTAAACTCCAAAATAATGCCCAATAAAAGCCCAAAATTCGGAATTCCAACTTAGGGGTACAAGGGCAAAACGGTAATTTCCGGTCCGGGGTCAAATTTTCCAATTTTGACTCTACCGAACCCAAATATGTTTGGGCACATAAAAATGACGTCGTCCTTGCAAAAATAGTCGCACACGCCCACGAAATTCGACACCGAAATTCGGATTCAATTTCACGATCGTTTTAGCTCAATTTGCAGTTTTAGCGTCTCTCACTAACTGGCGGCTGTTTAGGGGTTACGCGTATCGACCTAGGGCTACTCGAGTCATGACGGCCCCGATTTTCTAGAGAACGTGAGGATTTATCGCTAGTCCCAGGGGTCGCGGTTGTCCGGAATAAGTTCGGGATCGTTCGCCGCTCATACTCTCGATTGTGCGGAATCACCCGCTATCTGATCGTACGTCATCCGTCAAACCAAATCCGTCACCATTCTCGGGCCGGTCCACATTGGCACAAAATATTCTCTCATCATTTCTTGGAATCAGACTCGATTTACAGTCGAGTTCTTGGGTCCACGTACTGTTTTCCCTAGTTAGCCTTTCCCTACTGGTCAGTATCCCGAGAATGATCAGTTCCGGGCAAGGCTTACTAAAATAAAATGAGAAATACATCAATTTCATTGATCTCGAAAGTGAGTCGAATTTCGGGACGTTACATTTGTCATCTTTGAATAAAAAATCGTCTAGGGAAGCTTCAGACTACATGCGACGCACCTAATAGAATTATAGCTTCCCTGAATTGTTGGTATAATCACACGAAGAAAATCACAAAGAAAACCCATGCCAAGCACTCACTTAAAAACAACTCTTCAAGACCAATTCTTCTTAAACAAATATATATATGTAATATATAATACGATTTTCTTTTATAATCCCCAAATCTTAGAACACTTATGGTATCAAAGGCAAGGGGCAGATATAGATACTCTTTCTAATTTCATTAAGCAATTAAGGCGATTTCCTTCATGGAGATCTTTTTGTGGATCTTTGCGTTTGATGTGGTCCCAGTAGTAAAACCTGGTGAGGTATTAAGACCGTTGGTCAACATCATATGAGATTTATCTTAAAGAAGAAAGTAGTCTTTTGCAGAATAAACTTATTAAGAAGATCAGTATCTTCTTCTAGTTCTATATCGCAATTATCCTAAGATGAATGACCAATAAATAGAGAAGAAATTAGTATAAAAGATTGTAATAAGTCTATTGAAAACTGGATCATTCCAAAGGTAAAATTTAATCAAATTTATGAACATTCTAATTTTAAAATTTTTGAGAAAAATGATTATGTAATAGTAACTGATGAAAGGGATGTTGTTCTTTCTAATTCTTCTGCTTCAATACAGCTTTTGAATAAAGATTCTATAAAAAAAAACATGCCCAAAAGTGGAATTATATTCATATAGGTTTAGTCCAAGTAGGAGCCAAACCTCACACTAAAGAAGGTTTAGACACTGCTTGACTCCTCAAGAGATGCAAAACTTTTAAAATATGATGAATCTATTATTGGAGCTGTAGAAATCAGTCTCCGTAGTGGCTCAATCCATTTTGATAGCTATCCAGGATTCACTATTTCCCTAAAAGATAGAAATATTTTGAAATCTCTAACTCTTCAAATAAAAACTCATAATTATTCGATAGCTGAATGATCAATTCCTATAGCACTTGTTTACAAAGTTTATTACAAAGTAATAAATTCTGTTTTTTGTAGCAAAGCTTTTAAACTCAACTCCAATAAAGAAACACTTTTATTACAAACTGATATTTCCAAAGCCAATATCACCATTCCTAGAACAATTCTGTAGAATCAAATAACTCTTTCTGAACAATGGGAATTAGAAAACCAAATTCCTCAGCAAATTGTTCATAATTCTGATCCTACAAATATTATTCAACACCCTGAAGGAAGAGTAGCAATTCAATTCTCTAGGAGATCTGTTGATATTCCCAGAAGATCTTGTGATATTTGATCCATTCCTTCATGGCATTCCAGCTCCTCCAGGAAATCGGTAGATTTAAATCCAAATTTACCTCCTATAATCACTCCAGAAGTAGGACAACCAAGTGCTCCTACCCTTGTCAATATTAGTAGTATAAATAATAGGTTAGGAATATCTAGACCAGTTTACCAACAAAGTCCAAACTATCTTAAACCCACACCTTCTGAAATGAAAGATCCTGAAATCAATATCTTAGCAAAAGATTTTCAACCAAACAAGGTTTTACTAAATCAAGAAATTTTTTTTTGTTGGTAAGGTAAGGACTAAATCAAGAATTTAATTCTTCCAAAAATTAAAAAAAAATCATAGAATGGTTCTTTATAAAATTTAAAGATCTGGCTAAACAGATCAAAGAAGATTTTTATAAATATATGTATGAAAATGACATTCAATTATATTTTTTTTATTGGTTTTAGGAAAAATTTTTACAAAAAAAACAAATATACGTTTTAGATCAACTTTATAAATGGAAATTAGATAATGGCCTAATCATTGAATCTAATCATTCTCCACTTAGAAAGATAAAAATACAACATCGAGAAACTGAAATCATTGCTTCTCCTTTTAAAACATCTTCAGAAATAGAATATATTGTTATAAAAAAGATTGTTGAGCAGAATAATTACTTTGATCAACACCTTTATACCATAGGAAAACAATGGAACAAGGACACTACAAATGTCAAAATTTGTGTACGCCGCTTACTTTAGTGCCAAAAGTTTTCGCCGGATCATTTAGATGCCAAACTTTTTGAAAAACGATCACTTAAGTACCAACTCCAGTCAGTTTAGCCGGAAATTTGACGTGACATTTTTTTTATTAATTTCTAAAACCGATGTGGCTCACTAGAGGTTTAGTCAGCATTTTTTTATTTTAAATATTTTTTTATTTTTTTCCTTTTCTTTCTTTTTTTTCTTTTCTTTCTATTTTCCTTTCTTTTCTTTTTTCCCTTTTTGATCAACCGGCTGGTTGCCGGCCCGTGACAGGCGAAGCCCAAGATGGGCTAGGTGAGGGCCTCGCTGGCAATAGGCGAGGCCGCCCCCCTCACCGGCCTCACTTGCTATCGGCGAGGGTCGGCCTCGCTCATCACTAGCAAGGGTCGCCTCGCCCAGATCTAGCGAGGCCATCCCTCGCTGGCGGCTGGTGTGGGGAAGCCTCGCCCGTCGTGGGTGAAGGATGGCCTTGCCAGATCTGGGCGAGGCGACCCTCGCCAGTGTTAGGCTAGGATGCCCTTCGCCGGCAGCTGGCGAGGTCGGCCTCATCCAGATCTGGTGAGGATTGGTCTCACCCATGGCCGACGAGGGTTGGACTCGCCTGTTGCTGACGAGGCCCTCACCTAGTCCTTCTCGGGCATCGTTGGTGGCCTAGCCGGCCACCAGCAATCGACCGGTAGATCAGAAAAGGAAAAAAAGAAAAGAAAAGGAAAAAAAAAGAAAAAAATTATTTAAAATAAAAAATGTTGATTGCACATTTTGACTAAATCTTCAGCAAGCCACATCGGCTTCATAAATTAATAAAAAAAATGCCATGTTGGATTTCTGGCCAAACGGACCGGAGTTGGCACTTAAGTTATCGTTTTTCAAAAAGTTTGATACTTAAGTGATCCAGCGGAAACTTTCGGTACTAAAGTGAACGTTGTATACAAGTTTTGGCACTTATAGTGTCTTTGTTCCGAAAAACAATTAGGTAGGATAGAATCCTCAGTTCAAACCAACTCTTCAAAAGTCATTTCTGAGTCAAGAAATGTAAAACTACCTCTTTTTAAAAATTTTGAACTTCCTAAAAATCCTAACATAGAATTTGCCAAAGCCTTAGAAGATAGGAGACGGAATTCCAAACGAAAAATAGTTTCTAAAAAAGAATCTTAGATAACTTTAGATACTCCTAAGACAGGAAATTTTGTTAAAGATACCCCTAATCAGATTAACCTTTTAGAAAAATCTGATACAGAATCTATACTTGAGATAAATAAAATTATTTGGAAAGATCCTCAAAAATTATATTTCTCAAGAGCAACACCTCCAGACATTCTCATGGAAGAATCATTCTCAAAATTACAAAACAAATATTCTTCTGATGCTATTTATGAATGGAACATAGATGGCATTTCTGAACAAAACTTTATAAATGTCCTTACCCAAATGGTTATGCTTGCTAATACTGACAAAATCATCCCAGATATCACAGACCACTCTATAGCATACCTTTTAATAGCAGGTTTTACATGACAACCTAAAGGATGGTGGGATAATTATCTAATAGATGAGCAAAGAAGTAATATTCTTAACACTTGCAAATTAGATGATTATGGGCAACCAATTATTGATGAGCAAGATCAATCCATCCAAGATGCTGTTAACACTCTAATATTTTCTATATCACAACATTTTATAGGAGATCCATCCCATATTCGTGATATGAGCCAAGATCTCTTATCCAATATGAAATGTAAATCTTTAGGGGAATTTAGAGAATACAAAGAAATATTTTTGCAAAGAGTTTTGCAAAGAACAAATTGTAACCAACCTTTTTGGAAAGAAAAATTCCTTGTTGGATTACCTGAGCTTGTAGAAGAACAAGTGCATAATAAGATAAAAGAAGAATATGAAGAAAACATTTCATATAACCATTTTTCTTATGGCAAATTAACCTCTTATGTTTTTAAAATAGAAATACAATTATATACCAAAATACGTCTTCAAAAACAACTCAAAAAGGAATAACAAAACTCTAATAAAGGATTATGAGATTTATGTGTTCAATATGATCCCTCTTTAAAATTGAAGAAAATTCCAAAAGGTCTAAATCCAAATGCTTAGGAGATTGTACACCTGAAACTAAGAGAAAATTTTATAAGAAATTTTCAAAGAAAAAAGAAGAAAAAGAAAAATCTGAAAAAACCGAAGAAATCTTTCAAAAATATAACATGCTATAATTGCGGGAAAAAAGGTCACACTTCTAAATATTGCAAAATGAGCAAAAAAGTCAACGAATTAGATTTAGATGAAGAAACTTTTAATCAACTTAGTCAAATTATGGTTGAAACTAATTGTAGTTCTTCTTATGAATTCGTTGATGGTCTTCAACTAAATGATATTGAAACCACTTCCTCTTATGATAATGAAGAAACAACTTTTGAAATCAATGTCTTAACAAAAGAAGAAGAAATCCTTTTGCAAACCATTGATCAAATTACTGATCCCAAGACCAAAATAAAATATTTAAATAGTCTCCTGACGCAGCGTTCCGCGAATAATTCAAACAAAATCTCGCTTAGAGAGAAAAATCTCGAAATTCAATATTGATGATAATAATATTCTTTCTTCAAAACAAACCCTAAACCCCCTTTTATAGGGGTTAAACCTAATCATAATAGGAATGTTACCTAATATGAATTGAAAACCTAATCATAATAGGAAAGTTGTCTAATCTGAATTAAAAAGTTAATAAGCATCAAATAGCAAAATTACAAAAACGATCCTTAAAATTAACTCATAAAAAAATACTAAAATAATAGAAAAAAACCATCTAATCGCATCACCGTTTCGCTTTCCGTTTGGAACTCTGTTTGTCCAATCGATCTAGAAACGCACTACTAATAAATTCCGCATCATTCTCCTCCACTTGAAAAGAACTCGTCATCAAGTTAAAATCAGGATCTGGATATAGCAGCTCAGTAGACTCATGAAACGGTGATAAATTAGTAACATTAAAAGTATTGGATATATCCATGCTATGTGAAAGGTCTATAACATAAGCATTATCGTTAATCTTCTTGCTGACAGCATAAGGTCCATAGTTCTTTGGCTGTAATTTACTGTAAGATCCAGTTGGTAATTGCTCTTTACGAAGAAAAACTATGACTTGATCACCTACCGCAAACACCTGCTTTTGCCTGTACTTATCTGCTATAGCTTTTATACTTCTGATTAGCTTCCTCTAGCGTCTGTTTGACTTCATGATGTACTTTCACAATCTGTTTAGCCATATGATTCGCTGCTACACTTTTATCCGCTTGCTTAAGCAACTATACCAAATGTAGAGTATGTTGAGGCATCCTTGTATAAACAATAGAAAAAGGCGACCTGCCAATAGAACTATGAACTGCATTATTATAAGCAAACTCTGCTTGTGATAAAGCAACATCCCATTGCTTCGGCTTATCTCCACAAATACTTCGAATCAAGTTTCCCAAAGTTCTATTAACCACCTCTGTTTGCCCATCAGTCTGCGGGTGAGCAGTGCTGCTGAAATTCAAAGAGAATCAAACAACTTCCACAAAGTCCGCCAAAAATGCCCTAGAAATTTACTATCCATATCTGAGGTAATAGATTTGGGCACACCATGTAAACGAATCACTTCCTTAAAGAATAATCTGGCCACATTTACTGCATCGGAAGTCTTCCTACAAGGAATGAAGTGCGCCGTCTTGGAAAATCTATCAACCATAACGAAAACATAATCCACGCCTCTTTGTGTCCGTGGTAAACCAAGCACAAAATCCATGGACAGATGTTTCCATATATTGTTAGGAACAGATAAAAGCATATACAGACCTGTATTTTTAGATTGACCCTTAGCAGTCTGGCAACCATAATACTTTTGTATGTACCTACTGACATCTCTACGCAACTGGGGCCAGTAAAATCGCTTCCGGACTACAGCAATAGTTTTATCACGACCTAGATGTGCAGCTAATCCACTATCATGTAAATCACAAATCACTTTCTCTCGTAATGATGTCCGAGGAAGGCAAAGCTAATTGCCACGCATCAGATAACCATCCTGCACATAAAATTCTTGTACAGGTTAACCAGCAGCACATGACTCCCAAATTTTTCCAAAGTTATCATCATCTGCATAACAGTCTTTCAACTGCTCAAACCCCAAGATGTCTTGGCTTAATGTAATCAGCAAGTCAGCTCTCCTACTCAATGCATCTGCTACGACATTATGCACACCTAACTTGTGCTGTAATCTGAAAGGAAATTTTTACAAAAATTGACACCATCGCGCATGCATATCTTTGCTAATTCTTTTCTGACTATTTAGATACTTCAAAGCTTCATGATCAGAATAAAGGACAAATTCTTTCCCAATCAGATAATGCTCCCAAGTCTTCAAAGTCCTTACGACATAATAGAATTATTTGTCATAAGTGCTCCACTTCTGTCTTGCCTCGCTAAGCTTTTCGCTGAAATAGCAAATTGGTACGTGCTCTTGAGATAAAACAGCTCATATACCCACTCCATTAGCATCACAGTTCACTTCAAATAGTTTATCAAAATCAGGTAAAGTAAGAACAGGTGCAACACATAACTTCTCCTTCAAAATAGCAAAACTATTCTCAGCTTCCTTTCCCCATAGAAATCTGTCTTTCTTCATACATTCAGTAATTGGGGCTGAAATAGTACTAAAATTCTTAATAAATCGCCGATAAAAAGTAACCAACCTATAAAAACTCCTAATGTTAGAAATTGTTTTAGGAGTCGGCCACTCTTTAATTGCTCTTACCTTCGTCTCATCTACCTTTATTCCTTCAGCAGTAATAATAAATCCCAAGAATAACAGTTTATTAGTTAAAAAACTGTACTTCTTAAGATTAATATACAGCTTATTAATCTGCAAAGCTGTCAACATCTCCCTTAAGTGCAATAGATGATCCTCCTCGGTCTTACTATAAATCAGGATATCATCAAAATAAACTACAACAAATTTGCCAATAAAAAATTTCAGAACCTGATTTATAAGCCTCATGAAAGTGCTTGGAGCATTGGAAAGTTCGAAAGGCATCACCAACCATTCGTACAACCCCTCCTTTATTTTGAAAGCTGTCTTCCACTCATCTCCAGGCCGAATTCGAATCTGATGATACCCATTCTTCAAATCCATCTTCGAGAACCACTTAGCACCGTGCAACCTATCCAACATATCATCCAATCTCGGAATTGAAAACTTGTAACCTACGATTATCTTATTAATGGCCCTGCTATCTACACACATCCGCCAACTCCCATCTTTCTTAGGAGTCAACAAGGCCGGAACAACACATGGGCTCATATTATTCTAAATGTGCCCCTTTCGCAACAACTCCTCAACCTTCTCTTTTAGAATCTCACTCTCTTTAGGACTCATCCTGTAATGTGATAAATTCGGAGACTAGCACCAGGAATTAAGTCTATATGGTGTTGAATATCACACATAGACGGCAACCCATCTGGAATCTCTTCAGGCATCAGTTCGCTAAATTCCTTCAATAAAGGCCTGACTGCTTAAGACTACTCCTCCACTTGTAATTCAGCCTCAGTCTCAATTGTTTGTTTCTCGACCAGCACGTGAATCTATTGGGTCTCCTTAACCTCAGCTTCAAATTTCCTCGTAAGGGTAAGGAAATTATTTTTTAGAAGATTGTTTTCCTTTGTTCTTTAATGGCAGCAACGTATACTTCACTCCATCCTTTACGAGGTTATACTGATTACTTCTTCCCGAATGTTGAGCATCTACATCAAATTGCCACGGCCTCCCAAATAACACATGACATATATCCATGTCCACTACATCACAATACAGCTCATCATGATATTTTCCAATGGAGAATGAAATTTTGCATCGTTTAATCAACTGAATGCTTTCCGCTCCAAATTTAATCCATCCTAACGTATAAGGATTAGGATGCTTCTCTACGGATATCCCCAGCTTTTTCACTGCCTCATTCCCAATGATATTCTCCATACTTCCACTATCAATAACCACAGCAAAGATCTTTCCCAAAATGGTGCACCTGGTTCGGAATAACCGATGGCGCTACGAATCATCTTATTGTTTTGGGGCCAACATCATTCTACGCACCATACGATTTACTTGCTCCTCTTCTTCATCTTCAAAATCATCGTCCTTACCATCTGGCGCACAGCAATATCCATCTTCCTCCTTTTCTCTCGCTGCTACGTTTACGGACTTTCTCTAAGGGCATTCATTAGAACGGTGCCCAGGCTGATTATACCTGTAACACTTTATCGCGGCTGGTTTAGTATAAGGATTAGAGTTCGCAGTTTTCTGTGCTTGCGTTCCCTTATCCCTCAGCTTGTTCATTGGACGCTTTTCTATCTCCTTATCTTCCTGATTTCACCATGTGTTAAAGCGATTATTGAAACTGCTCTTCTCTACCGAACTGCTCGAACTGCTACCTCAATAATTTTCGTAACATCTTCTTCCCCTATCTTGCTGCATCAATTCTGCCTTCATCGCCATATTCTTGGCTTCAGTTAAATTTCGCAGAAACTACACTCCAATTTTATTTCGAATGAAGGGTTTCAAACCATCGAGATATCTGGCCACTTGCTATCCCTCCATCTCTGATAAATTATTCCGTTCCACCAATCTCATAAATTCGGCCGTATATTCATGCACAGTCCGATTGCCCTGCTGGCAATGTTGATACTGTTGGAACATAATCTGTTCATAATTGAGTGGAAGGAATTCTTGCTTCAACAGCCTTCTCATTCTAGTCCAAGTTCGAACTCTCTCTTTCCCTTCTCGCTCTCTCTTATTCTACAATCTCTCCCAGCATGCAGACGCACCTCCCTTTAATCTACAGGCTACTAATCGCACCCTTTTCTCACCAGGGGTCTCCATTTAGTCGAAAAATCTATCTATATCGGCAAGCCAATCCAGAAATTCTTCTATACCCAGACTTCCATTAAAATAAGGAATATCAACTTTCAATTTGAAGTCGTTACCTTCATAATCGTCGTAACGTCGTCTTCCATCTCTTCGATCATATCCTCTTTGAAATCCTTTATGACAACGTCTGCCGCCATAATCAGCACGTTCCTCATCAAAAATTTCAGTTTCTTCTTCTTCCGAACTCTTTGAAAACAGAGGGTTATTCTGCCTGCGGACAAGAATAGGCCTATCAACCGGATCACCGCGAGCAAGATCTGCACCCGGCCTTCTATCGTTCCGTCGATTCCGGTTCGCATCAACGCCGAGACCTTCGAATCGTTCTATTAACTTGTCAAATCATTCTTCGAAACGACGAAGACTTTGATCAAATTGTTGATCCAAGCGTTCCATTAAACGCTGCTCCAAACGTTGCAGCGTGTCGTCCCCAAGGGTTGGGACTCCAGTCTCCTGAGCATCGTCACGAAGACCACCGCCAGTCGCCATAGGCTTTGATACCACCTGACGCAGCGTTCCGCGAATAATTCAAGCAAAACCTTACTTAGAGAGAAAAATCTCGAAATTCAATATTAATGATAATAATGTTCTTTCTTCAAAACAAACCCTAAACATCCTTTTATAGGGGTTAAACCTAATTACAATAGGAAACCTAATCATAATAGGAAAGCTACCTAATTTGAATTGAAAACCTAATCAAATAAGAAAGTTACCTAATCTGAATTGGAAACATAATCATAATAGGAAAGTTACCTAATCTGAATTGGAAAGTTAATAAACATCAAATAGCAAAATTACAAAAATGACCCCTTAAAATTAACTCATAAAAAAATGCTAAAATAATAGAAAAAACCATCTAATCGCATCACCGTTTCGCTTTCCGTTTGGACCTCTGTTTGTCCAATCGGTCCAGAAACGCACCACTAATAAATTCCGCATCATCTCCAGTCTCAGAAACCTATTTCCTATTCTGATGTTCCTTATAACATTTCTATTATCCTTAATAAGGAAAAGAAGATAGTCTCTAAACCTATTTCTATAAATGATCTTAACCAAGATATAAATCAACAAAAACAAGAAATTCAGAACCTCAAAATTACTCAAGAGATAATGCAAAAAGAGATTTTAAAAATTAAAATTAGTTTCACAAAGGGAGAAGAAGTTGAAGAAGTTGAAGAGAATCCAGAAACTAGTTTATCTGATCCAAATTTTCCTCTAATGCTTTCAGAAATAACATCTAGAAAATGAATAATCAATATTACTATAAGAATTAATAATGAATTTATTTTGAAAATAGCGGCACTTTTTGACACAGGAGCATGTCTCAATTGTATAAAGGAAGGTCTTATACCTACAAAATATTTTGAGAAAAAAAAAATCCCTCAATTTAGCATCAAGAAATAGGCTAAATATTAGTTATAAGATTCCAGAAGCTGAGATCATAAAAAATGAAATTTCTTATAAAACCCATTTTCTTCTTGTTGAAGATATCAAACAAAATATTGTTTTAGGAACACCTTTTAGAGGATTAATACAACTTTTTAAAGTTACTAATAAAGGTATTGAAACCAAAGCTTTAACAAAAAAAAACATGTTTTGAATTTATATCAAAACCCCAAACCTGAAATTTGAATATCCTTCAAGAACAATCCATTTCGGAAATAAATTGTATCATTCATGACAAAGAAACCCATCTTCAATATTTGAAAGAAGATCTAGAACATAAAAAGGTTGAACATCTTTTTGAAACAAAACTTCAAGAGAAAATTGCTCACCTTAAGACTCATGTAGAAAATTCAATATGTTCAAATATCCCGAATGATTTATGGTCAAGAAAATATCACATAATTGATTTACCTTATGAGCCGAAGTTTTCTAAGAAAAATATTCCTACTAAGGCTAGATGTAACGTCCCGAATTTCGACTCGTATCCGGGATCAATAATATTGATATTATTCCTCATTTAATTTTAGTAAGTCTCGCCCGAAATTGAGCTCTCTCGGGATACTAACCGATAGGGAATGGCTAATTAGGAAACGGTACGTGGACCAGGGACCCAATCACGATTCGGACACTGATTCCGAGAAACAACAAGAAAATATTTTGGGCCAATATGGGCCAATCCTAGGAGGGTGAAGGATTTAGTTTGGCCAATGACGTATGATTGGATCGCGGGTGATTCCGCACGATCGAGAGTACACGTGGCCAATCAGTCCCGAACTTAACCCGAACGATCGTGACCTCTGGAACTAGTGATGATTCCTCTCTCTCTCTACGATCGGAATCGTCATGACACGGATAACCCTAGGTCGATACTCGTAACTCCTAAACAGCCGCCCGTTAGTGAGAGACCCTGAAATTTGAAATCGAGCGAGTTTTGATCACGAAATTGGGCTCGGATTTCGATGTTGATTTTCAATGGCTTAAGAGACTATTTTTGGGAATCTGACGTCAGATTAGGCTGGCCACGCATATTTAGAGTTAGTACGGCTAAAAATTGGAAATTTGCCCCGGGACCGGAAAAATGACCGTTTTGCCTCAAGGCCATTTTCAGTTCCGAATTTTTTGGGAATATATTTGGGATAATTAAGAGTACTTATCAGCTGCATTATTGAGGCTAAAGACCATTTTGCCCATCAATTATTGGGCTGGAACGAACGTCGGCCGTCGGATTAGGGTTATTTTGGTCAAATGGCCCGGATCGGCGACACGTGGCACTTTTATGCTGATACTTTTGACCGGTCTGACCAGCCCTCTCTCTCTCCTCCCCCATTCAGCCAGCCCCATCGTTCAGCAGCCCCTCCTCCTCCACCTTTCCTCCTCCTCCGCCCGTCCTCCTCTTGGTCGCCGTCTGTACGCCGGAGAACCGCCGGAGCCGCCGTTCGCCGGAGCTGCTGGACACCAGCGCAGCCTAGCCTCACCCTCATCCCGTCCATTCTCTCTCTCCCTCGTCCCCATTCTCTTTCTCTCTCTCTCTTTCCATCCGGCCAAAGGACCGCCGGAACAAGCCGCCGCCGCGCCGGAGCTCAATCGGCCGAGCTGCTGCTGCCGCGACCTCCAGCCCATCCGTATGTCACCATACGTCACTGTCCGTACGGTCCGTACGCCGTCCGCCGAGAACGCCACCGCCGGTTCCGCCGTTCACCGGTAATTGGTCGTCGTTCCTCATCGTCATGGCCTAAAATTAAGTAAGTATACCTCCTAAACCCGGATTAGGACTGATAGTGCGTTTTTATGGACTGACTTAGGTATTATCGATGTATTTTGGACTGGTTTAGGTAGTATCAGTGTATATTTCGGACTGGATTGAAGACTGATTGGTGAAAATAAAATCTGAGGAATTTAGTGGGATTATTATAGATAATTATTGGGCCCGGATTGAGGAAATAGTGGCTATCTGCATTTTTGAGGAATGTACCGGATTATAGTGGATAACAAGAATTGTTAGTTGAATGGCCGGGATTACCCAGAGTGATTGGCTATTGATTGATTGGTGATTAATTGTGCTTAATTGTGAAATGCCATATTGCGTGCTCGTGTGGCTGAATTGTGCGGAGTGTGATTGGCCAATTGATGGCTTGAATTGTGTATTTGAAATTGGGTCACACGATATTAATTGACCAAGTGAGCATGCTATTTATAAATTGGGCACTGTGTGGTGGCTTTGATTTGACTGAGTGCCTGTGGTTTATTGATGCTCATATTGCACTGTGTTGCATTTCATGGTCACGCATTGAGTATGTCGAGAATGAGGCGTGTGACGAAATTGTGCGAGAATGCGTGCCTGCCATGAGTCTGTGATCACCTAATTACCCGATGTGTTTTACGTTGGGTTCAGATAAAAATTGGTAGTGTGCCGTGTGATCATTTAAGACCTTCGAGTCGTGCCGTCCTCATGCACTTTGTAGCAGGACGATGCCTGGCATGTCCGGAAGACGACCAGCCTCATGCACTTTGTAGCAGGCTTTGGTTCGTAAAGAGATCGGTGTTGCGCCTCATGCACTTTGTAGCAGGCTAGAGACACTGGGCCATGTGATGCGTTTTTACGCTGGCCACGGAGAGTTGTGGGCTTTCGGGTCGGATTAACAATTGTGGGCCTTCGGGTCATGGCCTTCGAGTCGTAATAATAAATTGAGCATTTGCCAGTATGCTTGTGTGGGCGAGTGGGCCAAGATGTGATTTTGGCACAAGAATAGCATAAGCATGCATAAGAATGCATGGCCGTATGCAAATGTGCGAGACTCGGTGAATGGTATGTGATTCGAACACTAATGAGCGTGAGCATGCGTATGACGTACAGGTGATTAGCGTGTTCATGTATGTGAGCTGAGCATTATATTGAAATGCTAACCTGCAAGGTCAGCCAGGTAAGTGATCTGGGCTGAGGACCCAGGTCCAAGAATGATTGTGAATTGTATAGTTATGTTGATTATGTATGTCTATCGGGAGAATGCATGCTAGCCTAGCCTAAGTTTAGGGGTTATACTCATTGAGATTCGTCTCACGGTTGTAATAATCTACCTTTTCAGACCTCCAGCTTTGAGGATGGCAGGTGTGCCGATTCGTTTTGGGAGGAGCCCCGGCTAAATATGGTGTTGACCATCGTGCCCTGTACCCTCTTTTGATTGGTGGTTGTTGGCCCGTTTTGGCTCTTATAAATGCATATGGGGTAGACATGAATATTGTATATAGTTTGATAGTAATGAAATGTATATGTTTTTAATATGATGGTTTTAGTACTGTGCTATCCTTGGTTATCTTGTTTGTGTACGGTTGTATATATATAATTATATACGTCGCTTCCGCATGTGAGATGTTTATCTGATTGTTGGGCATTAGGTCGGTGACGCGTCCTGGGACGTCGCATCAAATTCGATCTCTTCATGGGATGTTCGCGCTTCGCGGGGTACGGGGCGTGACACTAGACCTTCCCAAATCAATCACGAAGTTTTAAGTTTTTGTCAAAAAGAAATTCAAGAATTCTTGATAAAAAAAAAACTCATTAGGAAAAGTCAGTCACCATGGAGCCGCTTAGCTTTCTATGTTAACAAAAATGCTGAACTGAAAAAGGAGTCCCAAGATTAGTCATTAACTATAAACCTTTGAATACAGCTTTAAAATGGATAAGATATCAAATCTCTAACAAAAAAGATTTATTAAATAGATTCTATAATGAAAAGATATTTTCTAAATTTGATATGAAATTTGGATTTTGGCAAATATAGATTAATGAAAAAGATAGGTATAAAACTGCTTTTACTGTTCCTTTTGGACAATATAAATGAAATGTTATGCCTTTTGGCCTAAAAAATGCTCCTTCTGAATTTCAAAGAATTATGGATGACATATTTAATCCGTATTATGAATATATCATAGTTTATATAGATGATGTCCTAACATTCTCTACAAGTATAGATCATCATTTTAAACATGTTAGTCATTTCATTAAAATTGTAAAAAATAATGGACTAGTGGTATCACCTACTAAAATATCTCTTTTTAAAACAAGAGTTAGATTCCTCGGGCATTATATCCATTTAGGAACTATTATACCTATCGAAAGGTCAATAACTTTTACGAAAAAATTTCCCGATGAAATTTGAGACAAAAATCAGTTACAAAGATTTCTCGGAAGTTTAAATTATGTCATAGATTTCTTCTCTTATATAAATATAATTTGCAAGCCGCCTCACCAAAGACTCAAAAAAGATCCTCCACCTTAGATATCAATTCATACTGATATTATAACAAAAATTAAACATGGCATCAAAGAAATTCTTTGCCTTCATCTTGCTAATCTTTCTGCTTTCAAAATTATAGAAATAGATACTTCAAAAATTGGATATGGAGGAATTCTAAAGCAGTCAAAAGACAATAAAGAACAAATTGTTCAATTTGTCTCCAAACATTGGAATGACTGTCAAAAGAATTATTCCACTATCAAAAAGGAAATTCTTGTTATTGTTTTATCTATAACTAAATTTCAAGGAGATCTTTTGAATAAAAAATTTCTTTTAAAGATCGATTGCAAGTCTGCCAAAGATATTTTGCAAAAAGATATTCAAAATATTGCTTCCAAATAAATCTTTGCTAGATGACAGTTATATTATCTGCTTTTGATTTTGATATTGAATTTATAAATGGATCTTTAAATTCTTTACTAGATCTCCTCACAAGAGAATTTTTATAAGGAAAATGCCTCCTCCCAACAAATCTACCCACTGAGACAAAGGCAAAGAAATTGCCAAAACCTCAAAGAAAAAACGAAGTGGCCTAACCAATGTTCGGACTTGGCTTCAAGTTGTCCAACCTTCCAAACAGTCTTAAAATACTACAATTTCCAACCAAATTAAAGAAGAACCTGTCTGCCCATCCACTCCCTTCGATATTTCTAAAATATCTCATGAAGAAGCCCTAAAACTTCTCCAAGTAGTCTTCAATAATCAACCAACAGTCATAGTGAAGACCGATTCTTCTTCCAACCAAAAGGTAGCAGGAAAAAAAATTTCTAGTGAGGTGATTATTCAGCCAATCAAGGCAACCCCTCTAAAATCAAAATTTTTTGCGAAAACAATATTTCAAAATATATGCAATGATAAAAATAGATTTTACCATGAAGACCCAAACATATTTGCAAAAAATATGTTTTTTGACAAATTTAACTATACTTCGCATGACCCTTACAAAACGGTGGAGTTTTATGAAAAAATATTGACAGAAACCAAATCTGTCACTTTCAGACATTTTTCTGATAAAGGTTACATAAATTACTTTAGAGCAAGAATCCATAAGGTCATCCACCCTTCTCAATGGAAACCAAACCCTATAACTTTAATAAAATTTGATGCCAAGATAATTAAACCTTTACCATACAAATCCTCTTATTCTTATTTTGATTACCAACAAGCTTGGTGGAATACCTTTTGGAGAAAGAATGCCAACAACTCTCATACTTGGCTATTCTTCTACGAAAATTTCAATATTCGACAAGTCTCATTCTGGTTCATTTGATGGTGGGACCATTTTGGATCCATTGATGAAAATACTTCACACCAAAGTTCAACCCAATTAAGAAATATTTGCTAGCCAGTTCACACCCCTTCAATATGAGACGAAATTTCCTAAACTGATGATCTTTTTCTATTATTACGGAGTATCATAGGTATTGGGTTGGAATTTTAATTACAAAAAAACCATAGAGACAGGCATCCCCATCTTAATCAAAGAATTCAAGGTTAAAGACAAGCATCCCCATCTTAATCAAAAAATTCAAGGTTAAGTGGTGGGATGGTTTTAAATTTTTTGATAGTCACTGAGCAAGCAGTCAGAGAATGGCTGAAGAAAAGAATAACTCCAAGTCCAAGCCAAATTACTTGCTCAGAGGATATCACTCCTTTCCTTCATGATAAAGGGATTGTTCTGTCCAAACCAGCATCTGCCAAATCAAGCCAGCAACTAGCAAATATGCCGAAACAAGCCCTTTCTCATTTAGAAGAATCAAGCTCAACTCACTCCCATCACAACAAAAATTCAAATGAAGATGACAGCTATGGCATACCAAGCATACCAGGTATCTAATGGGGAGACGTGAATGATGAAGATGAAGAGAAAGAAAACCCTCAAGAATCTTTATCCAGATTTTGATAAGATCCAAAGTCTGCCTACTTTTATAATTAGATGCCGGAATCTCTGCCAAAATTTGAATAGTAAAAAAGAAGCCGAAAGATGTTCCAACTTTTCATCATTGTGTCTGTCATAATCACTATAACACTATGTACTTTTAACTTTTTAAATTTTACTATTCACTACTGTAAAGGAATCGTGAACCTTTCTATAGTCACCAAATGAGTCTTTAAAAGGATCTCCTTTCATCAGAGGAGGGCATTGTCCACTCTACCACCCCCACTTTCATATGCTCTAGAATCCCTTCTTCACTTTTAAGGAAGAACCAGAGAGCTTCAAATTTCCTCATCCTATATCCTAGTCTTACTTGTCCCTAATCCCTTTTGGGAATCCTATCCGGTAAGTTCTATATCCACTTTTATCCCTATAACATATTTATAATCCACATCTCACTCATGATCTGAGGTTACAAAAATTTTCATTTCATTTCAGATTGTACTTGTATTTTTAATTTCTTTTCATACTGCAACTTTTAATTCAGTGTAATTCAAATTCTGAAATTTCAATACAAGCTCAAACCACCTATATGATTGGTTTTCTTTAATTAGCTTAATCTTTGCTTAATCTTTAATTAACTACAATTTATATTACCGTAATTTAAATATTACATACCCCACAATTGGCAGGTCTCACCGCCTGTGGTTAGTTTGCTTATTATTTAATTTTGACACAATTTTCTGCATTTATTATATATCCTTACTTCTTCTTACCATTTTACCATTTTATCTTAATGCTCGCTCTTTTATTTAGTTTTATTTTATTCGTAACCATAGATCTCCTTATTTAGATATTGAAACTATTAGTAATTTGTTTGATTTTATTGATAATTTAATACTAACCATAGAACTGTATCAGACCTCTTGTTCAGATTCATATTCATCCACTTTCTTCAAAAGAAGACGTTAAGATTATTAGAATACTTCTAATATATCATTCTTTCTCTAATTTATAATCCCCAGATATTAGGATACTTATGGTAATATATTACACATATATTTGTCTGTCTGTATGTATGTTTACCCACTACCTAAAGAAGTCCAAATTCAGTCGGTTGGTATTAGTCAGCAAAGCCTAAATTGGAGGTTTCTTTCTTTTTAAGGGTTATACCATGAAAAACGCTAAACTGATGTACATGTGATAAATTTACCCAAAACTAAGCTTTTGACCATAAAAAATCCAAAACTAGTACATCCATGATAATTTACTCTGTATTAGTTTCTATTAAATTTTACTGTCAAATTTTTGAGTTGGATGACACGTGACAGTTGATGGATGTACCAATTTGGAGTTTTACTCTTTGTTTATTACAGATGTACTAGTTTGTGAGTTTTCATGGTATTAATATAATTTAACGAAGAGTAAAGTTATCACAAATGTACCAATTTGGAGTTTTTTGTGGTAAAAAAATTAGTTTATGGTAAATTTATTACAGGTATACCAGTTTGAGGTTTTTAATGGTCAAAAAATTAGTTTTGGGTAAATTTGTCATAGGTGTACCAGTTTGTAATTTTTCATGATATTAACCTTTTTTTTTAACCTTACCCAAAAAAAACCTTTTTTGTTTTTTCCTAGATCGGACTTCATTTTTTTTTTGTCGGTCCTACTCTCTTTCACTCACGATACACACTCAGACTTGTGCCCCGTCTCTTGCAGGGCGTAGGAATCGAAACCCACATCTTAAACTACGCGAACCCACCCCTACCCCTCCTACGAAGGTGGGTATTCGAACTCCCCACCTTCCCTTCTTAAGTGAGAAGGGTGGCCACTGGGGTAAACCTCCAATGGTTTCCTAGATCAGACTTCAATTAGGAATAAAGTGGACCTAGGACTTTCTTTCCTATCTTTCTTCGCCAAGGAAATTATCATGTGCCTTAAACACACTCGTCTCCAATCCAAAGTCCAAGTTTGACTTTCCAATCTTGACTGCTCCAATATAGTTCATAATATGCAATATTCGTTTTTGAACTTTCGAGTATCAAGTAATTCAATTCGGGTTAGATTAGTTCAATGATCTTAGACTCGAGACATATTTGAAAAATTACATTGGAATTGACAAAATTGAAAAGTTTAGAATTAAATTGGCATATGTAAAATAAGTTTTGGACTGATCGAATAATTTTCCCAAAAAAAGGTTAAGGTATTTTTAGTGTTACATTCTAATTCCACATCTGGTGGCATGGGACGCATAGTTTGGTTCACAAGTAAAGTGATGTAAATACAACTGATGATGTCTTTCCATAATTAATGACTACAAAGATGTTACCATTTTGCACAAAACGTGTGAATTCCATCCAAGACCCCGCTCTTCTACGAACAGTATGACTTTGGGAAAATTACCAAAGCAGTCTTAAACTTATTACAATTGTGTTAACTTAGTCACAAACCTTTTTTTGGGCAAAAGTACACTACAAGTGCCATAACTTGTATACAGCACTCACTTTAGTGCCATAACTTTTTTTTGGATCACTTTAATGCTAAAATTTTTGAAAAACGATCACTTAAGTGTTACAATTTTTGAAAAACGATCACTTAAGTGCCAACTCCGATGTCGTACACAATTTTTCGCCGAAAATTTGACGTGGCATTTTTTTTATTAATTTCTGAAGCTGACATGGCTCGCCGGAGTCTCGCCGGAGATTAGCACTTAAGTGATCGTTTTTCAAAAATTTTAGCACTTAAATGATTGTTTTTAAAAAATTTTAGCACTTAAGTAATCGTTTTTCAAAAATCTTAGCACTAAAGTGATCCAAAAAAAAGTTATGACACTTAAGTGATCGTTTTTCCTCCGACTTGGCACCAAAGTGATCCGAAAAAAAGTTATGGCACCAAAGTGAGCGCCGTACACAAGTTATGGCACTTATAGTGTCCTTTTGCCCCTTTTTTGTGTCAATTGGATATAAACCTTTTGCATTTATGCCAATTTAATCCATCTTGCCAATTTTGGATGGCCAGTGCTAACATCTGCCCTACGTGGCACGACCGGCATTAACGTAGATAATTTTTATTAACAATTTAATAAATTTCTGAATTATTTTTTTCTTTTTCTCCCTTTTTTTTCTTTCTTTTTTTCTTCCCTTCATCTTCAACCTCTAGTTGGTCGTCATAACTCGGTGATCGACCAGAGGCAAGGGCCTAGAAGGTAGGCTTCACTCGGCTCTGGTGAGGGCGAGCCTCGCCAACCCTTGCTAGTGGTCAGTGTGATCGAGCCTCACCCTTACCAGTGGCCGATGTGTTCGAGCTTCACCCAGGCATGGTGAGGCACATCCTTACCGTCGTTGGGCGAGGCTAACCTTGCCAGTGGGTTGTGTGTTCGAGCCTTGCTCCCGCCAATGGCTGGTGTGTGATCAAGCCTCGTCTAGTTCGAGCCTTGCCCAAGTATGGCGAGGCTCATCCTTGCCATTGCTAGGCGAGGCCGACCTCGCCAATGGCTAGTGTGTTCGAGCCTTGCCCTTGCCCTCGCCAATGGCTATGTTCGAGCCTCGCCGAGGGCGAACAAGCTCGCTCTCGCCGGCCCTCACCTTTGGCTAGTCATGATCAGCTGGAGGTTAAAGATGAAGGGAAGAAAACAAAAAGAAAGAGAAAGAAAACAAAAAGGAAAAAAATAAATAAGAAATAAATAATTTAAAAATTATTAAAATATTATTAAAAATTATCCATGTCAGCGCCGGTCGCATCACGTAAGTCGACCAGCGTCCATGTTATGTCAGTGCTGGCCACGTCACGTAGGACGATCAATGTCAATGTTAGCGCTGGTCAGCTAAAATTGACCAAATAGACTAAGTTGGCACAAAAACAAAATGTTTAGGCCTCAAATAGCACAAAAAAAAAGTTTAGGACTGAATTGACATAATTGCAATTAGGACTGTTTTGGTAATTCTCTTGTATGACTTTTGTCCGATCTATTCTAGTGAAGTCTTTCTTTAATTTTGTCAAAAATTTTAGAATCCTCTTTTTCTTTACCATGTCTTGCCCATTTCCTATAAATGTCACATGCATAAATTATGAAATATTCTCTTCCACGATTAAGTGACTTTTGTTCATTCTACTCAAATGAAGTCTTTTTTTTTAATTTTGTCAAAAAGCATAGAATCCCCTTTTTCTTTACCACGTCTAGCCCATTTCATTTCCTATAAATGTCACATACATAAATCATGAAATATTCTTGTATGGTCTGGGTTCTATGAACTCCATAAATTCCAGTCATTAAACTTTATGCGCTCCGCATAGGATTCATATGATCTAGCAGCCATTATCCACGGGCTTGTGTGTACCTGCTTCACAGAAGCATTTGTTCATGAATTAGAGACTTGAATAAATAAATAAGGGAAAGCAACGAGAAGTTGAAAGGAAAAAGGAAAATAATTTAATTGAATGAAAGGACAGAGAGCGGATTGGTTGAATTGACCTGGACGTAGAAAATCCACAGGATGCTGAAGAATAATTAGAAGAAAATGTATTTATTTGAAAGGGTTTCTTAATGAGCGCCCCTTGAGCACTTGTTAAGTGTATTTATTGGAAAAGTTTTGTTAACAAGTGTTTGGAGGGCATTTATTAACCCTAACTTAAGAATGATATCTTTTCATTTTGTACAACACTAGTTACACAAACACGAAAAAGAGTATATTGCAAATGATAGATTTTCCTTATTTAGGTGTTTAACAAGTGCTCTAACCACACTTGTTAACAAAATTTATTTGGTGTGATACAGCTTTCAAGGTACTTGTTGTGCTATATACAATGACAACAAATATATTGGAAATCATAAATAGAAAGTTTCATTAGCTGCTTAATGAGTGTTTTGGGGACACTCTTTGACGGAGCCTTATTTGAAAAAGCAAATAGAAACGGACAATGAAAGAGTGGTTGAATTATATAAAACACATAAATAAAAAATTTCCTTAAATCTATTTTGTTCTCCGGAAGAGTTAAGAAACATTACTATCTGAAACATAAAAAACATCATCGTGCGAGTGACGGGGAAATTGCTGTGCTGTTGACCAAAGTCAAGTCACATTGTTAACACCTATTTTTAATTGCCCAAAATTAATTACACAAAAATTTAGGAATTAATGTCCTTAATTCCCAAGCAAAAAAATTATTTAGTTTCTAATTGCATTGCATATAGACATTAGGCTTATTTGCATTAATAGGGCCTATCAAAGCATATTTTATTAATTAATTTTCAAAAAAATATATATTAAAAATAATAAAATAATTTTAAAAAAAAAGATCAGGCCGGGACTGGGCCTAGCCCAGACTAGTCCAGCCTTTCCTTCCCCCAGCGCAGAAGCAAGCCTAGCCTCTCCCTCTCTCCTCTTCTCCTCCCCGTTGCCGTGGAAGTGAGATGCATAGGAGCAAACATCGCCCCTGCATCGGCCTGAAATGGCCACCAAAGTCAAGCCAACAGAGTAGGCTGGTGCAGACCATTACAGAGCATTGAAGGGAGCAGAGGGTGGCGTCATCATCGTCGCATATACAGGCCAGAGAGTCTGCCAGTCGAGGGGGAGTTCGGTTTTGGTGAGCAAGAACAGAGAAGCCGTGAGAGAGACCCAGAGAGATCGAGCAAGACCGAGAGACTGAGAACTTTTTCGGCGACTGCCGTGCTCGTACCGCAGCCATACAGTGAAGAGGAGAGGGAGCTCGAGAGAGGGGCCATCTTTCTTGGTCCAAAACAGGGGGCCCGTTTGAGAGAAAAACAAAGAGAGAGGCGAACCGAGAGAAAAAAAAAGAGAGAGAGAGAGATTGGGTGATTTGCAGGTGCGAAAGGAGAAGTAGCCGGTCTCGCCGGTGCCCCCAGATCAATCGAAGACCTCCCCCATACGCACCGCCGACTAGTGAGCAGTCTTGGCCCTCTTTTTACTTTGTTTTTGTGCACCGGTCGGCTGGGATTCGTGCCGGCCGTTAGGCATGAATCCCGGCCCATACCGGTCCTCCTCCCGACCCATAGTCGCCGTCGGAAGCTAGCCATGGTTGTCGGAGTCGTTTGGAACCTTGGAACAGGTCGAAATATGTTGTTTTTATCTGTGTACACCAACTGTTCGAGGAAATGCCTCAATGAAGCCGATTTGTTTTTGGGCTTCGCCGGCGAACAGGTGAACATCCGGCGAGCTATGGTCCTTATAGGTAGTTTTATGGCGACGGTGGGAGTCCAGAGGCGACCAAAAATCGATCTGGGTCCGCCGGCTGAGCTCCGGCCATCATTTGAGCTCGAGGAGCTCTGGCTGGAGCTTGACCGGTGACCACCGCGATCGGCCGTCTTGGTCGGCCAGAAGGGAGGGCCACCTCGGCCCCAAATTCCGAGGCAGCCGAAGTCGGTGACCGGGCGAGACAACCAGCTAATCGCCGGATCTCGCCCGGCCGGCATTCTCGCGTGCACAGGCACGCGAGAATAGTCCCAGACTCGGTTCGGGACCCGGGTCAATGCATTGGTTAGGTCAGTTGACCGGGTCGATTTTGACCCGATCCGGATCGTAGACCCAACTCGGGTCAACGCGATGGGTTGAATCCGTTGACCCGGGTCGGATTCGACCGACCCGGATCCGCCGACCCCTACCCGGTTTTTATATTATATTATTTTTATATTTATTTATATTTATTTTTTAAAAAAGAAAATTTTAAAAAATTTTAAAAAAATTTTCTTTCTTCTTCTGTATTATTATTTTTTTCGAAAATTTTTTTTGTGGTATATCTAAGTGTTTTAATCTATTGTTTTATTATTATGCATGTTATTGTCTTGTTTAAATTAGACAAGCTTAAAGTTGCGCGGTAGTATTTTGCATGTTATTTTTAATTTATTGTGGTATTATTATGCATGTTTTTAATATAATTGCATGAACTGTTGTATTTTTTAATATCATTTGACTTAGTTAGGATTAGAACCTACGGCTGCATGTCTATCCTAACTACTGATCGTTTATGATTATGCACTCGCTCGATCACCTCACATTTTAGGAGAAAGGTCCTAAAATCAATCCAAATTGCCTGACAAATGTTTTTAGAAATGAACGGGGTAAAAAGGTACTGGAAAGGCATTAGTTATTTAACTAGTGTAACCAAGTCTCCGATCTCAGTTAATCTCTGGTTCGCAGGAATAGGGTGATTCTCTCATCACCTTATTTGGGTTTCTAATCGACCCACCCCAAATCGATTAGTGGCGACTCCTTGATATAAATCACTTGCATGTTAAATAATTAAACCCTAAGTCGCGATATGGTATGGGCTTGGGAGAGCCCGAGTTAAGTCCCGAACGTAGACTTAGCACGTACTAGGCGAAATCCCCTTCTTTTTGCACATGTTCGAAAAAAGCTGGAAGGTCGATCGCGACACACATGAGAACCCACACTAGGTGAGTTAACAGAAAATTTTAAGAAAAGCATTCGCAATGATATGACAAGCACCAATTAGACCAGATCACTCAGTATAAATAGACATGCATTAGGCAAAAATACATCATACACGCAGACAACTCAGCTTTTAAGCTAATTGAGTGAGTCGCTGAACTCATCCCTATCATGCAAGCACGCATTGCATCTCCACTTAATCATTGCGAAATTTTATTACATGAACATTTCTTACACGAGTACCATTGGATATGTTTTTGTCATGTTAAGTACAGATTCTATGCGTTCCTTTTGGGACAATCGGTTGCATCACTGGCTGCTATTTTGTTTTATCTTGATTTTCAACGGGGAAGATAGGAAAGCAGAAGGCATGGAAGTGATCAGCAATGGGGTCCAATCGATCCACAACCATTCCGATCAAGAGATGGAGAATCGCAACCCAAAAATAAGAGCAGTGAATCTGGGAGGCTGGCTGATCACAAAAGGATGGATCAAGCCTTCCCTCTTTGATGCAATCCCCAACAAGGACTTCTTGGTACTGTGCTGCACGTATTGACCCTAATAATTTCGTTGCCCTTTTAAACGCTGATTCATCTGGTTTCAACAATTTTTATGATTCTCAAACTGTGTATGATGTGTAGGATGGAACTAAACTTCAGTTCAGATCAACGATGGTCAGGAAGTATCTCTGCGCCGAGTCTGGCGGAGGAAGCCGGGTAGTCGCCAACAGCACGGGGACTCCTGCAGTTGCCAAACCCCCAGCATTTTCCGGTTTCCCAGGGGAGACATTCAGGGTGAGTCAGCTTTTTAAGCAATTAAATAACATTCGGCTATGCAAATCCGGGACACTAGTTCGGTGGTTAAGAAAAGAACTTTTGTCTGTGGATTAGATGCACGGTACACCCAAGTATAGATAAATTTCATGTTTGAATTACCACCATTTGGGTATTGGCTCATGTCTCACACTGTCGATGATGTTAGTGGAGCTATCTTACTGAACTAATATTGAACTTTCAAATAGCTCCAGCTCGATATAATTCGAGAAAGATGTGGTTCAATGTACCCCATCAATATAGTATAACTCAGATCGTCCACCTTGTAAATTGTACTGATATATTCTCCTATTGACAACCATTTCTCGACTAGAACAGGTGTCATTTTTAGAGAATATGAACTCGTGCGTTGAGCTACAGATGATTTCTTGTGTTTTGCGTGCGTAGCTGTGGAGAATCAGCGAGACGCTCTTCAACTTCAGAGTCGCCAACAAGCAATTTGTCGGCCTGGACTCTAGTGGGGACGGGGTCGATCTGGTGGCAACTTGTGATTCACCAGGAAGACCAGAAACCTTTGAGATTGTGAGAAACACAGAAGATCCAAGCCGTGTTAGAATCAAAGCTTCCAATGGCTGCTTCTTACAGGTCATCAATCTCTTTTCATTTCCTATATCTAACAGAAGAATAATGCTAGATATACTAAGAACGGTTTAAAAATTATTACATGAACATTATACATGCACAAAGATTTTTCTGATCATTAGAGCTAGTGAAACCCATCTGAGACTTACCGGATTTATTTTAGTGCATATACTAGGTTCACTGAATAATTGTTCCTAACTGGTCTACTGAGTTGAATGTTAAATATGGTCCACTTATTTGAAGGGTTAATCCAATTACAATTCTCACCTGCCACGTCATTTCATTAGTTAATTTAGAAGATCACCAACGTCTCTCTTTTACACGTTAACATGTTAGGTAGATATCAACCGGGCGAAGACCTTTTCGAGACTTATTAGAAGCAGAGATTGAGAACAATGACAAGAAGAATAAGAAAATAAAACCTTATTTTATCAATATGTGATGTGAACGAGCTTTTCTTAAGAGTGATTATTATAGTAGAATTTGTTTTGCAGTTAAGAACAGAGGAACAAGTGACAGCAGATTATCAATGCGCCGAGAGCAATGAGTGGAGAAATGAAGATCCATCTATGTTTATCATGAGCCTCACTAAATGATTGGAAGGCAAGTTCCAAGTCACCAATGGTCTTGGACCACATAAAGCCCCCAAAGTCATGAGGGTATGGAATTAGAATCTCTTATTTGATTATAGTTAAGGTTAACTATTCTTAAACCTAACCTATCTATGAGTAGCTCAGTTGGTTAGGGCGTACTTGGAATTGTGTAGTTAGGCGCACTGGTTCCAAGTTCGATTCCCCAACTGAGCACTTGTAATTTAAGTGGGGAGCCATGGCAGTGGGTTGTTGTGCTAGTCTCCCCTGAGTAATAGTCAAGGTGCGCACAAGCTGACCCGGACACCTTGGTTATAAAAAAAAAAACTATTCTTAAACCTAGTAAGTTTATTAAATGATTTATGCCTAGATTATTATTTTACTTAGGCCAGTTTGTTTTGCGGAAAAAATGATTTAAAAAATATATTTAAAAAAATAATCTCTTATATCTCTTAAAATAATATGTTAATAAAAAAATTTCATTATTGATAACAATTTATGTTTTAACATTTTTGTGGATGATAAAAATATTTTTCTGTTCATTCAATTTTGTAAGCGATACAAGCGATCATTTTTAGGAAAATATTTTTCAAATAATTCACTTTCTAAGAGACAAATGCACTCTTCAACTCACTCCACAAAAGAAAAAAGATTTTTTTTTATCTTTTTGGTATTTGGCTTGTGAATGTGTATTCTTTGAGAAGGAACTAATTCTAGTTGGTCATTATTCTTTATACATGGGAAATGAGGTAGCTCCTACAGTTTCATGCGTCTCTCATATGAACTTCAAATGGTCTCTAGTTCCAACAACTAACTAACTCTTACTTAGCACTGTCAATAGTAAATACTGCCGCATGTAAATTACACGAGATACAACGCAAAATACAAAGTGAAAATCTGAATATGTTTGAGACACAATGCACAATCTAATATTACCAAACTCAATTAATTAATTACTGAACTTAGCTAGAGTTGATAGGCTGGGCCATAGTGTCAATATTTATACGCCCCATCATCTAATTTGCTGGAATCTTCAATCTTCGAAGTGGAGTCATCTATTGTGATCCAGCCATGAGAAAATCTTCTTTATAACCTAGCGTGCTCGGTAATTTCGTGATACATGTGATTATTGCATAACAAATGCATGGGTTTCCTCGTCAAGTACTACAAAACCCTTTGAGATATGTAACAGGAACATTGGAGTACATTCATAGTGGAAGATGATTTCAAGTTCGTCGCCGAGAATGGGTTGGACGCCGTGAGAATTCCTTGACCTTCTGGACAGTGCCTTCTCTTGGGCAGAGTGAGTCTACTGCCATCTTCTCTTCATCTTATCTCGTATACCTATGCAATTTGTAACATATCATTTGATTTTCTTACCTGCGGGAAGTATGGGTTGAAGGTCATAGTTGACCTGCACGCAGCACCTGGTTCCCAAAATGGCTGGGAGCACAGCTCATCAAGAGATGAGTTCCAGGAATGGGGAGACACAGATGACACCATCCAACAAACCTGATGCCGAAACGCGATAAAAAATTTGACTGAACAAGAAAGTTCGACAGAAGAACAATTCGTCCTCCAAATATGATTATCAAATCAAAAATATCCAAAGTCTGCTTAAAGGAAACCCTAAAATAAGCTTATATATCCCCAAACCTAGCCTTACTAGGATTAGTAAACATTAAAACGTAAAATTACGAAACTACCCTTTACTAAATTAACCCATAAAAAAATACTAAAAAAAAAAGAAAAACCCATCTAAACGATCTGAATCGCGAAAATCCATCGTTAATCATAGCCAAAGGCTATAAGTATTGATCAGCATGCCGTTTCGCTTCAGCCGACCAAATTTGAGCTCAATCCAACATCGTTGACTTCAAGCCCGCCGGTTCTTCCAGTCGCATAAAGGGTCCGCCGGTCCCCTAGGTACATCATCCTCCCCTGCTAGAGAAAGATTCGTCCTCGAATCTGCTTCGTCTTCATTGTCGTCAATCTCTTCAGGGTCTTCTTCCTCTTCAGTGTAGTAAGGTGACAAATATGCTACATTAAAAGTTATAGAAACATTGTGCTCACCCGGCAACCTAGGTGGTAACTCTTCCGATACAACATCAGCAAACTCCTCAAGCAAGGGCAAAACTTGGTTAGGAATTTTAGGACTGTCAGAATTCCGCTCTATCACCACAATGGCAAAAAGCTCAGGCGCGTTCACTGCCTCTTCTAGAAATTCTGACTTGGACAGCAGATTATTCTTCACTTCATTTCTCAAATCTGAAGGACCTAGTGTAATGGTTCGACCATCCTTCTTGAAGGTATAAGTATTTCTGAAATCATCATACTGTGTCTTTCTATCAAACTGTCAAGGTCTTCCTAACAGGATATGACAAGCATCCATTGGAACTACGTCACCCCACACTTCATCAATATATTTTTTCCCAATCGAGAACTGCACTAAACACCTCTTGCTCACTTTTACCTCATTCCCCTTCTTAAGCCATGATAGCTTATATGATTGAGGATGTTCGACAGTTTTCAACCCCAACTTTTCTACCATAGTGGTAGATATTACATTCTCTCAACTTCCCCCGTCAATTATCATACTACACATCTTTCCCCCACTAGTGCACTTAGTATGAAAGATATTATGCCTGAGCCACGATTCATCATCTATCTCAGCAATATTTAAAACCCGATGCACAACTAAAGACTCACCAGAATTGGCATAGACAATGTCCTCCGGATCTGGATCCGCATATGCTTGCTCTCCATCAGATTCATCATAAGTTGGGTTTTCATCAAAAGTTGGATTATCTACAAGTATCACAAACTGTCGATTCGGACAATCAGCAACAAAATGTCCGAATCCTTGACACTTAAAACATCGCTTGCTTGTAGCTTCTCCCCTGCTAGATTCTGCACTACCCTGCTTTCCTTTTGTTGCAGATTTTGAACCAGCACTCTTAACTGCTGCCGGGGCCGAAGAACTCCATGCTTTCCTCCGGGACTCTTTATCTAACCACTTGGAACTATTGCCTATCCACTTAGAACCGCTGCTAGACCAGTTGGACTTACTGCTTTTTCTTTTAAACTGCCCCTCCACCTTTAGGGCTAGTCTGCACACATCCTCATACGTCCAATACTGCTGTAATTGGACAACATCAGAGATCTCATATTGCAGCCCTGCCAGATATCGTGTAATCGTCTGCTCGTCTTCCTCCGCCACATCACAACACATCCGCAAATGATCAAATTCTTCAGTAAATTCTTCAACTGTTTTATCACCTTGCTTGACGTTATGATACTCAATAAACGCCGCTTGCCTATAATGGGTAGGCAAAAAAAATTTCTGCAATAACTTTTTCATCTTCTCCCAGCGATCCACTTTCGGCTTCCCCTCTCTAGAGCATTGTTTTTTTACGTGTTCCCACCAAATCGAAGCATGTTTTCGCAGTCTAATAACCACTAGCTTCACTTTTTGCCCCTCAGTTAGGTCTTTAAGATCAAAAATCCGTTCTACCGTATACAACCAATCAATAAACTCATCAGGATGAGTCTTACCATTAAACTCAGGAATCTCGATCTTCATTCCGAAATTTTGAGAAGAGCGCTGATTTTCAGGTCATACTCCTTGATTCCGCCCCTGATTCAGAACCCCGAAAGGGTTTACGTCCTCCTCTTCGTCATCGGATGAATCCTTAGATTCCGCTTCTTCTTTGGATTGAACGCCTAATCTTGCCTCCGCAAGTTGTCGCTCCAAATCCTGGATTCGTCTTCTCTGTTCTTCAATTTCTACGTCTCGCAGATCTCTTAGACGTTGTTGGTCGTCTGCTTCAAGAACGCCTCCACGCCCCTGGCCACCACGAGCCCGCCATCCACGATCGCGATTCTGTTCAGCCATTGATTCAAGCAACCTGTGCTCTGATACCAATTGATGCCGAAACGTGATAGAAAATTTGACTGAACAAGAAAGTTCGACAGAAGAATAATTCGTCCTCCAAATATGATTATCAAATCAAAAATATCCAAAGTCTACTTAAAGTAAACCCTAAAACAAGCTTATATATCCCCAAACCTGGCCCTACTAGGATTAGTAAACATCAAAACGTAAAATTACGAAACTACCCTTTACTAAATTAACCCATAAAAAAATACTAAAAAAAAAGAAAAACCCATCTAAACGATCTGAATCGCGAAAATCCATTGTTAATCATAGCCAAAGGCTATGTATATTGATCAGCACGCCGTTTCGCTTCAGCCGACCAAATTTGAGCTCAGTCCAACATCGTTGACTTCAAGCCCGCCGGTTCTTCCAATTGCATAACGGGTCCGCCGGTCCCCTAGGTGCATCAAAACCCTCCATGTCATAGAATTCCTAACTTCGCGGTAATTGATAAATTTGTGGTTCACACCCTATTCCGAGTACCAGGGATATGATTTGATTAAGCCTATGTAGATACATGAAGAGCCTGAGGCTTTATGCCGTCGACCTCTTGAACAAGCCACTTGTGGAGACACTCCCTCTAGAGACCGTCACTAAGTATTACAGGGCCGAGCACAACGCCATCCGCAAGCACTCCCCCACAGCTTATGTGATCATGTCCCGTGTGCTCGGAGCCTTTGGCCCCGAACTGCTACTCCCCGTAGCAAGCGGCCTGGACAGGACGATTTTGGACACGCATTACTACGTTTTGTTTAGGACAAAATTCAACACCATCCGAAATAACCTCGATTTCATATACAAGGATAAACGTGCCCAATTGGACCGTCTCACTACATCAGATGGACATCTCACTTTCGTGGGTAAGTCCAAACTTGTAATAAAATTATCATGCCATTGATGCCACACATTATTGTGTATCTATCTTCCGTGATCTGCAATATACATATAAGAAATGTGGATCTATGAAGTAAATGTGAAATTGCAGGTGAATGGGTAGTGGAGTCGACAATGAATGGAGCAACAAAAGAGGAGTACCAAAAGTTTGCGGAGGCTCAACAGGAAGTCTATGGAAGAGCCACATTTGGTTGGTCCTACTGGACTCTCAAGTGCGCCAAACACCATTGGAGCTTGGAGTGGATGATCAAAAATGGTTACATTAAGCTTTAGATATTACCTTCAGAAACTCATGATTATAAGTCTAAGCACTTTAGTATATTGTAAGTTGAAAGCTCCGATTATCTTTCATCTAGTAAACTTGTTGTCATCTTCGAATATAAAATCGTCTGTGCAAGCTTCAGAGCACTTGCGACGCACCTAATAGACATTGTAGCATTCGCGAACATTTTTAGTTGGGTAATACTAGTCATGATACTTTCATGACTTATAATAGATGTATTTTATATGTAGTTGCAGAATTCTATGGCTTCAAGGCCCAGAAATTAGATTTTTTTTTCTGTGCTGGTTCGCTATTCGCTCTTTCTCTCTCTCAAATACAATCTCATTGTCCAGCTCCTCGAAAGCTGAGAACTGCAATTTTGCCCAATTACGGAATGCGAGGCACGAATCTTTTATTCGCGCTCATTTCTCTTGGGCGCTTTGAGATGACAGTCGTCAACCACAAAAAGGGCAATGTAAAATGAAGACAGAAAGAAATTGTAATATGGATCAGAGCTAGTAAACTAAATTGATCGAATATGGGTCTTGTGGAAACCTATATAAAGTTGGGCTTAGATATCTTAAGCATACTTAAGTGACCCATTTGCAAGCTAACCCATTGAAAGTGAGTTGAAACCCATATTGACAGCTCTAGCTGAAACATACTTGTGTCATGGCCAGAGATTTGGATTGTTCATGAGGGTTTTGAACGAAAGATTGACTAAAGCAAGAACAAGCAAGCGAATCTCAAGGATTCTAACTTCTAGGGTTTTCTCGGATGTTCTAAAATACTCCTGGGGGTAGGTGGTATTGTAATTGTACGTTGACGTCATAAATACGAGTAGTTGGTAGATACAAAGATACGATCTCCACCGTTAGATTGAGGAGGAATCTACAGATACAGTCGAGCATGTACTTCCCTATGAAGGGGTCTCCTCCCCGTCATTTTTACAACTCATTCTCACAAGAACAATTCAGAGCTTCACTCTCTACGATCCTTGTGAGCGAAGGAAATGCTGACTTGGGAAAAAATTCCTAAGGCCGCCCAGATAAGGGAACGCTAGATTCGATTGACGCGCAACAAGTGGTATCAAAGCTAGAATGGCTTAGGGCATGATGGAGCTTTGTTCCGATGCATCGTCCAATGTGACTGAGAAAGGCAATGGCAATGATCACAGAAGGGCCCTCACAAGGCAAGCTTCCAAGGCAAGAAAGGATCGTGAGAGCTTGAGTTCGAGGGACGCGGCGACTGACTTGGAGACCTCATGGTGAGGATGGACATCACCCTGGCAGACGTCCAAGGAATGGTCAAGGACATTACTATATGCATCGAAGGAGGCGAGACCAGAACATGGGAGCTTGAGGCCGAGGTGCTAGAACTCAAGTCCGGCTTGGGAGAACTCCAAGGGGAGATGCTGGGTAGCCTGACCAACTTGTCCGAGGAACTTCGGCAACGCAGTGATGCCTTGGAGGCCTTGGTGGAGGCCATGCATGCTGAAATGGCCGAACTTAAGGCAAAGGTTGCCGAGGTGGAAGGAGCATGTGTGAACGGGGTGGTCACTGTGCAAGCTAGTCCACGAGTGGACGCCCCAAAGCCTAAGGAGTTCAAAGGCTCACAAGTAGCCAAGGACGTGGACAACTTCATGTGGTATATGGAGCAAGCAATGGGGATCACCAATGGTGCGCTTCGGGTAAGTATCGCTACCATGTATTTGACTGATAATGCCTTGCTGTGGTGGCGTCATAGGTCGGATGATAGGAGTGGTGAACCTATCACCACCTGGGATTTGTTCGTTGAGGAATTTTGGTGACAATACGATCCCGTTTATGCAAAAGAGGAAGCTCAAGATGAACTCCGACGCCTTGAACAAAAGGGAGGGGTCCGTGAGTACGTGCAAAAATTCTTAGAGTTGCTATTCTAAATCCTGTCCATGAACGATACAGAGGCTTACTTCCAATTCTTGGGTGGTCTAAAGCCATGGGTCAAGCAAGAACTAAAGCAATGCAATGCAAGAGACCTTTCAACAGCCATGTCCGTGGCCAAGACCCTGGTAGAGTACAAGCCAACTCCCGAAGACAAACCGAATTCTTGACCAAGAGATAAGGCTACCGATGGGGGAGATTGTAACAAATTCCACCGTCCAAGTGGAAGCAAACCACCAGCAACCCCTCCAAAGGCAAAGGTAGAGTCGAACGGAGGTGAACATAAGAAGGGACATACCTACAAGTGCTTTTTGTGCAACGGTGCGCACATGGCCCTTGACTGTCCAACTCGAGGCAAGCTAGCTACACTTATCAAGGAACACAAGGAGCAAGAGGAGACGCGACTCAGTTCATGGCAAATCCTTAGTATGATCAAGTCCAAGAGGGTGAACAAGCCCAAGGGCCTTATGTTCGCAAACGTGACAATAAGAGGAATCACGATGAGTGCCCCCGTGGATACGGGAGCATCCGATCTATTTATCTCGGAAGAGATCGCGAAGAAACTCAATTTTCGGGTTGCGAAGGGAGCCAGTTGGCTTAAGACGGTGAACTCGAAGGAGGTCCCTATTAGCGGGCTTGCTAAGGACGTGTAGTTCCAATTCGGATAATGAAAGAGCAAGGAAACGATTAAGGTAATTCCACTTGACGACTACGACTTTGTCATTGGTTTGGGATTTCTTAATAGAATAGATGCTTTTATTGTCCTATTCACCGATTGTATTTGTATCTTGGATGCACATTGTCAATGTGTGATCCCGGTCAACCGAGAGTCAGGTTGTGACCAAAAGATTATATCGGCAATGCAAGTTACTAAGAGAGCGAAGAAATGGGAGGCTACTTTCTTGGCAACCTTGAAGATCGAGGACCTTAAGGGTGAAGGGAGTGATGTCCCAGCTGAGGTAACCCAAGTCCTTGACTCTTTTAAGGACGTCATGCCTCCCTCATTTATATAACTTATTCTCACAAGAGTAATACAATCTAGAACTTCTCTCTCTAGAGTTTCTCTCTCTACGATCCTTGTGATCGAGTGAGCAACGGAAATGCTGACTTGGGAAGAAATTCCTAAGGCCGCACGGGTAAGAGAACGCTAGATTCGATCGACCCGTGACACTTGACTGACAGTTATATCCTACACTGCAAACACTTTTGACTCTCGCGAATCAAATCTTAAAGAGTTGATAGTCAGAAAGTATAGTTGAAAGTACGAAACAAAAAAATGTTGTTGACAAGATAAAAGGAAAACGATAGTCTTATACTTAAGTGAACCATAAAATTAAGAAAATGTCATGTTAGCATCGAACCAAAGTTTGAACATGTTTCATAGTTTATGGATGGCCCAGGTTGGACTTTCACCACTACATTCACGCTCCATCCATAACCTGACCCCCGAGTTTCCTCACTAATTCAATGAGCTAGTTCATGGAGCCACCCATTCTTAAAATGCAACAATTTAAGAGAATAAAATTGCTAAAAATGGATTCGGATATGGTTTGGGACTAGTGTGAATCATCAAATTTGTACTTTATGTAAATAGATCAAATTGGATCGGATCATATTCGACCCGACCCACTCATTTGGCGAGTGTACTCATGATTAACCCCTAGAGTTATGGACCTGGGTAACTACGCAATCATCCAGTGTGGTCGGAACTAGGGGACTGCCGTACTTCACGGGCGGAGATTGGTCGGTTACGGATACCCTGGCGATATGGAAAAAACATCCTACGACTCTTTCAAAGATGTTCCAATTCTGTACGAAGCGTGTAAATCCCGGGGAATAATTGGGGAGCAGCAACAGCCCTGCTCTTCCGCGAACACGCTTTACTTTGTCCGTTTCACTCTATTCAAGTTTCGACCACTAGTCAAGTCTATTCTTAATTTTGTCGAGTAGTGAGGTCAATCTATGGACGTGTTTTAGTCTCTCCATACGGGACAAAATGATGTTTCTCCGAAAGAGTAGAATCCCTCTATCTTTTTCTTTCTTTTTGGAGAGGAGCGATCCCCTTTTCTCTTTACCCCTTTTTGCCCATTTCCTAGAAATTTCACATATAAGGAAAATAACATAAACGGTACTTGAACTTTTGACGAATGTGCAATGTTGTTCATAAATTTTTAATTTGTTTCATGTGATCAGGTCCCGAACTATATGAAAATGTTTAATATTGTAACTGAACGTGAATTAATGAAATGATAACATTAAGATTTTCATATATTCAAGAACTAAGTTGAACTTATACTAAAAGTTTAGGGATCACATTAAATAAATTGAAAGTTTAGGAACCACATTACATATTAAGTTAAAGTTCAGAGATTACATTGAATAAATTAAAAATTCAAGAATCATATTGCACATTAAATTAAAATTTAAGAACTATTTGTATCATTATCTTATTTCACATATATAACTCATGAAAAAATTCTTGTTGTGTCGATTGGGTCCCGTACAAGATTCACATGATTTGACAGCTGTTATTCATTCGGCTCATGCGTACTCATTCCATGGAATTATTGCTCGGGCATTAGAGATTTGAGGAGACAAAAAAGGGGAAGCAATGACAAGTTAATTGGAGAGAGGAAAAGATTTTGATAGAATAGAAGGGGAGAAACGGACTCGTTGACTTGACCTGGACGTTGGAATTCCGCTAACAACTACCCTTGAAAGAATTATTAAGTCTATTTTATTTAGAAGGGATCTTGTTAATGAGTTCTCTCGGTCTTGGGGCACTCATTAACTATATAAGGAAATAGTTTCAATTTTGTCGGACTAATTATAAATAGCACGAAAAACACAATAGACACAGTTTTGAAGATAATTTTTGTGCATAACACAAGGACAATCTACACATTGAAAACTGTGAAATTTCTTCAATTAGTTTCTTAATGAGCGTTTCACGAGCACTCTTTAACAAAATCCTATTTAAAAGGGAATACATAACTGGACAAAGAAAGAGGAGTTAGATCTACGTTAACTTATGGTAAATAACGTGAAACGTCCTTGAATCTATTAATCTATTTCGTTCTACGGAAGAGTTAAGGAACATTATTGTCCGGAGCATAACACACATCAACGTGCGAGGGACGGGGAAGTTGCTGTGATGTTGCCCAAAGTCCAGTCGCCTGACCTAGTCTGGACGAGTCAACCAGAAAATTTTAAGAAGAGTGTTCACAATGGAATGAAATGCACCAAGTAGACCAGAACCAGATCACTCAGTATAAATAGACAGATGGCTTGTGACAAAAATACATCACACACACAGACAACTCAGCTTTTAAGCTAATTGAGTGAGTAAGTCGACTCATACCCATCATGCAAGCACTCATTGCATCTGTCGTTAATCATTTCGAAATATTATTACGTGAACATTTCTTACACGAGCACTGTTGGATATGTTTTAGTCATGTTAAGTGCAGATTTTGTGTGTTCCTTCTGGGACAATCGATTGCATATCTAACTGCTGTTTTGTTTTATGCTGATTTTGAACGGGGAAGTAGGAAAACAGAAGCCATGGAAGTCATCAGCAGCGGGGTCCGATCGATCGGCAACCATTCCGATCAAGAGATGGAGAATCGCAACCCCAAAGTAAGAGCAGTGAATCTGGGAGGCTGGCTGGTCACAGAAGGATGGATCAAGCCTTCACTCTTTGATGCAATCCCCAACAAGGACTTCTTGGTACTGTGCTACACGTATTTGTCTTGGTGTTTTTGTTACTCTTTTAACCGGTGATTCATTTGGTTTCCACAATTTTTCTGATTTTCGAACTGTTTATAATGTGAAGGATGGGACTAGACTTCAGTTCAAATCAATTACGGTCGGGAAGTTTCTGTGCGCGGAGTCCGGTGGAGGAAGCCGGGTAGTCGCCAACAGCACGGGGACCAACGAAGTTGCCAAACCCCCAGCAGGTTCCAGTTCCAGGTGGGAGACATTCAGGGTGAGTTAGCTTTAAGCAGACAAATAACCGTTGGCTATGAAAACCCATGACGTCAGTTCGGTGGTTAAACAACGAACTTGTGTCTGTAGATTAGATGCACAGTACGCCAATTGCTAATAAATTCCATATTTGGGCTACTGCCGTCTGGGTTTTGGCTCACGTCCTACATAAATGGGATTTTGGTGGGGACTAACATTGAACAACGTTAGGGACGGGAACGATGCAATTGCAATGTACCCTGTCAGTAAAGTAAATCTCAGATCGTTCTACTTGGAAATAGTATGGACATATTCTCCTATTGACAACAATTTTCCGACTACAATAAGTGTCATCTTCAAAGAAGATAATCTCGTGCATTGAGCTACAGTTGATTTGCTGTGCTTTGTGTGTGTGTAGCTGTGGAGAATCAACGAGACGCTCTTCAACTTCAGGGTTGCCAACAAGCAATTCGTCGGCCTGGACTCCGGTGGGGACGGGGTCGATCTAGTGGCTACTTGTCATTCGCCAGGAGCACCCGAAACCTTTGAGATTGTGAGAAACCCAGACGATGCAAGCCGTGTTAGAATCAAAGCTTCCAATGGCCTCTTCTTACAGGTCATCGATCTCTTTCCATTTCCTTTATCTTACACAAGACTAATGCTAGATTTGTTAGAGACTGGCGGAGAAATTACTGCATGAACGTTGTACATGTATTGATATGTCTATGATCTGTTAGAACTACTCTAAATTGGACGTGAATTGTGATCCACTTATTTGAAGGGCCAACTCAGTTACGATTTTAGCCAATCGGCCGTTATTTTACAAACCAATTTAGTAGACCAAGGCTGTTCTTTACACATTAGCATGTAAGATAGACACTAGTTGAGTGAAAACTTTTCAGGACTTATTCAAAGTAGAGATTGATGAGGAAAGTAAGAAAGAAAAATGATTATTATGGTGGAATTTGTTTTGCAGGTGAGGACAGAAAAACGAGTGACAGCTGATTATCAATGCAATGAAAGTAATGCGTGGAGAGACAAAGACCCATCTGTGTTTGTCATGAGCTTCACTAAAAGATTGGAAGGCGAGTTTCAAGTCACCAATGGTCTTGGACCACATAAAGCCCCCAAAGTCATGAGGGTATGTAGTTATAAAACTCCTATATGATAATAGTCAAAGTTCACGCTTCTCAAACCCATTAAATTAATCAAATCATATATGCCCGAATTATAACTTTACTTAAACTCACTCTACGAGAAAAAAATATTTTATTTTTATCTTTTTAGTATATGGCTTGCGAATGAGTATTCTTTGGGGAGGAAGTGATTCTAACCGGCAATAATTAGTATCATCAAATATGGAAAACTACGGTAGCTGCAGCCGTTTTCTACGTCTCTTTTATGCCCCTTAAAGGGTCTCTAGCCCCGACAGATTTCTAACTATTACTAAGTACTAGCCAGTAAATGTTGTGCATGTGAATGACACGAGATACAAGACGAAATACAGAATGAAAATCTAAATATGATGTGATGCAATATGTACAACCTATACTTACCAAGCTCAACATCTTTTGCGACCCAGCCGCGAGAAAATCTTCATTATAGAATGGTACTTGACCTAACGTGTTCGGTTCTTTCGGGATACATGTGTTTTTTCTAGCAAAAGGACACTATTGGTGCCATAACTTGTGTACGGAGATCACTTTGGTGCTATAACTTTTTTTCGGATCACTTTGGTGCCAAAATCAGAGAAAAAAGATCACTTTAGTGACTCCGGCCAAAAAAAGAGCCACGTCAGATTTCCGGCAAGCCATGTCAGATTTCCGGCGAGCCATGTCAACATCGGAAATTAATAAAAAAAAAAGAGTCACGTCGGATTTCCGGCGGCCATGTCAGCATTGACACTAAAATGATCGTTTTTCAAAAAAGTTGACACTAAAGTTATCCAAAAAAAAGCTATGGCACCAAAGTGATCTCCGTATACAAGTTATGGCATTTGTGATGTATTTTGCCGTTTTTTGCTTTTATGCATGTGTGACACATGCATGGGCCTCCTGGTCAAGTACAACAAAACCCTGTTAGGCATGTAAATGAATTAACCATAAAAAAGTTGCAATCCTGACAAGAACACGATCGAAGATACCTTTTTCCAACCATAAGTACCTGATCTATTAAGACTGATTTATTAAATTGATTTATTAAGCGTGATGTGAATTTGTTACTGGGTGTTGAATATATATATCAAAAAGGATAAATCTTGCCTGAATTTGAGTCAACTGGGCCGGATTCATTACATCCGTCCTTTTTGTGCGTTCCAAATGTGGCACCTACGTAGATCCCACAAAATGGACATCTATGATTGACGTGGTTCAATGGACTTGGTTCCATATACAACCAATTTTATACTTAAATTCTCGCTTACAATCCAACATGTCATTTCAATACATTAATTTTACAATCCAACATGTCATTTCCGCCGCCCCCACTCCGGCTCCGGCTCCGGCTCCGGCGCCATGGACACCAAGCCTCCAAGCCTCCGACCCCCCCGACGCCACCAAGCCTCGTCGCCGGCAAGGGCCGAGCTCGCCCAGATCTGGGCGAGCTCGAGCTTGCCGGCCATGGCGAGCTCGGCCCTCGCCATGGCCGGCGAGGCTAGGAGACGACAACGGACTTGACGGGCGGCGGCCCCGAAGCCTGCTCCCGCCCCTGCTGCTGCTGCTGCTGCTTCTTCTTCATCTTCTTGTTGGCGCAACAGCCTCGCCGGCGACGAGGCTGGCCCTCACCGGCCATGGCGAGGGCCGAGCTCGTCATGGCCGGCGAGCTCGAGCTCGCCCAGATCTGGGCGAACTCGGCCCTCGCCGGCGGCGAGGGCTATTTTTCGACCAAAAAAAATAAATTTTCGACCAAAAAAAAAATTTCGATGGAAAAAAAATTTTCACGATTTTTCGACCAAAAAAAAATTTGTAGTTTCCGACGAAAGAAAATTCGTCGGAAAAAAAAATTCGTTTCCAACGAATTTAGCCACGAGTTTTCCAACGAATTTTTCAACGAAAAAAAATTCGTCGCAAATTTCCAACGAAAATTAAAATTTTTCGTTGGAAAAATTTCCGACGACGAATTACCAACGAATTTTTTTTCGTTGAAAAATTGTTGGAAATTCGTTTTCCAACGAATTTTTTTAAATTTTTCGTTGGAAATTTCGTCGGAAAAAACATGTTTTTTTGTAGTGAAAAAGATCTCAAATTTTCTTTTTTTGTGCCACCTAATCTTCTCAAATCATTCCAAATCTATCTAAAATTTGAGTGGACTTAAATAAAAGCGGTGAATTGATAACAGGAACATTGGAGTACGTTCATAGTGGAAGATGATTTCAAGTTCGTCGCCGAGAATGGTTTGGGCGCTGTGAGAATTCCGGTGGGTTGGTGGATAGCGAGCGACCCAAATCCTCCGCCTCCTTATGTTGGTGGTTCCTTGGCCTTTCTGGACAGAGCCTTTTCTTGGGCAGAGTGAGTCTATTGCCATCTTCTCTTCATCTTATCTCTTATACAGATGCAATTTGTAACATATCATTTGCTTTTCTTACCTGCAGGAAGTATGGGTTGAAGGTCATAATTGACCTGCACGCAGCACCTGGTTCCCAAAATGGCTGGGAACACAGCTCATCGAGGGATGGGTTCCGAGAATGGGGAGACACAGATGACACCATCCAACAAACCCTCCATGTCATAGAATTCCTAACTTCGCGGTAATTGATAAATTTGTCGCTCACGCCCTATTCTGAGTACTGGGGACATGATTCGATTTCGCCTATGTAGATACACGAAGAGCCCGAGCCTTTATGCAATCGACCTCTTGAACGAGCCGCTTGCGGAGATACTCCCTCTGGAGACCGTCACTAAGTATTACAGGGCCGGGCACAATGCCGTCCGCAAGCACTCCCCCATGGCTTATGTGATCATGTCACGCGTGCTCGGAACCTCCGGCCCCGAACTGCTTCTCCCTATAGCGAGCGGTCTGGACAGGACGGTTGTGGACACACATAACTACGTTCTATTCCGGACGAAATTTGACACCATCCAAGATAACCTCGATTTCATAAACAAGGATAAACGTGCCCAATTGAACCGTCTCGCTACACCTGATGGACCTCTCACTTTCGTGGGTAAGTCCAAATTATAATAAGATAATCATGCCATCGATGTCACACATCATTGTGTTTCTATCTTCCGTGATTTGCTATATAAATATAAGAAAGTAGGATCCATGAAGGAATGTAAACTTGCAGGTGAATGGGTAGTGGAGTGGACAGTGAATGGAGCAACAAAAGAGGAGTACCAAAAGTTTGCGGAGGCTCAACTGGAAGTGTTTGGAAGAGCCACATTTGGCTGGGCCTATTGGACTCTCAAGTGCGCCAAACACCATTGGAGCTTGGAATGGATGATCAAGAATGGTTACATTAAGCTTTAGACATTACCTTCTATATATGTCTATGCACTATTACTAAATTGTTAGTTGTAAGCTCCTATTGTCAAGTAAACTTTTTGTCATCTTCGAATTAAAAAATCGTCTGGGGAAGCTTTAGAACACATGCGACACACCTAATAGAGTTGTAGCTTCCATGAACGTTTTTAGTTGAGTAATTCTAGTCATGAGATAAAATTACCAATTTCTTTACTAACCAACCAACTTTTACTGCCACATAATTTACTGCCCCTTCGAATTTACTATCTCTTATATGGGACTAGCAACTTAAATTATACTGACTTTCCAATTTTTGCCAAATTAATTATCAAAGAGTTTTGGGTTATCAACTCTTATTAGAGTTACTTCCTCATTTTTTTTTTTGATGACCGAGGTGTCCGCGCGGCCGGCAAGCTTGCGCTCAAACCAGCGGTGAAACCCGACTAGTCCTCGAGGGGGCTAGCGTAGTATCCCACCGCCACGACCCTCCACTTAATTGTATTTATTCCAACTTTTCTATGTAGTTGTCAGACTTTTACTCGTTTTAGAGATTACTGATACAAATAACCATGAATCACCAACTTTTATTCTCATTAAATTACTACATAATATAGAATTATAAACTCTAATTAAATTACCCACGAACATGCATTTGAAACTCAGTGGAATCCACGGAAGATTGAAATTGACAGTGTGGTACTGTTATAACCTTTATGCATGCATCATTAGCTTTTTGGCCCAATGCCCTTTTAGTGGGGAACATCAAATTACTAAATCAAAAAGGAACTCATTTGGAAACGCCACTGTCCCACAGTTGGATTTGATGATTTTCTAAGCAAGAAGGATGCATGATTCTATGACTTGATATGCTAACTCTCAGGGTGCATTTGCCAACTTGCCAAATAGTAACTGATTATGTTCTTTTATTTTCAGAATCAGTTTGAGAACAGAAATCCGTTTGTTAAATTTTTTGTGCCCAGAATCAATTTTGGAATAGAATTAAGAAGCAAAAAAAAAAGTAGATTCTTGATTCTGGAATAATTTTTGTGGAACTAATTTTTCTTAATTTTCTTCTTCCTTTTTTATTTGTTCTTCATCTTCTTCCCGGTCTACCGCCGGCCTGCCACCGGCGACCGGTCAGGGCCGCCCTCGCCAGCCCTAACCAGTCACCGGCAGTCAACCTCGCCGTCGCCACCACTGGCGATGACGAGGTCGGCCTCACCAAATTTGGGCGAGGTCGAGCCTCACCCGGTCATGGCGAGGCCGACCTCGCCGTCGCCAGGGTTGGCGACAGGGAGGCCGGTAGACCTAGGTGGCAATGGCAAGGTCGGCCTCGCCTTGGCTAGGCGAGGCTCGACCTCATCGAGATCTGGCGAGGCCGACCTCGCCGTCACGACCGGCGAGGGTGACGACGAGAGCCACGACGCCCTAGCCGGCCCTGGCCCGTGGTCGGTCGCCGGCGACGGCCGACATGGCCAAGGAAGGGAAGGGAAAGCAAAAAAAAAAGAAATTGAAAAATTCAAAATATTATTAAAATTTTATTTATAAAAAATATTTATGTAGTTATCAAACGCATTTCTGTTCTTTTTCTATTCTAAGAACATAAATTTTAAACAATTATCAAATGCTTTCAAATGTTTAGAAATTGTTTTCGGGTACAAAATAAAAAAGAATCATTTCTGCCAAAAATTTATTTTTGAAAACAGAATGATTGCTATACACAGCCTTATAGGCTCCACTAAAGTTTAGATTGCTAGTAAATATTCGATCACTCAATTAAAATCAAGGAATCCCTCCTTCATCGTATCGACATCTTATGAATATATAAGAACCGTATGAGGTCAATGCCACTTGTTAATAATTAAATTGCAGCCGTCACGCACACGGCCCGAGGTTGTGGGTGCGAGGTGGGGATGCCAGCCAAGGTTCAATCCTCAACAAAAAGCAAAAGAAAAAAGAAATACACCAATCAAATAGCTAAAAAGTTACTCGAACCGAAACTAGCACAAGCGTTAATTATTAAACGAAAAAAATAATTTGCATGATGCTACTATATATATATATATATATATATATATATATATATATATATTCATAGTCGATGTCAAGTACAAGAGTTAACTATTAAACGAAAAAAATAATTTGCATGATGCTTCTATTGGTAGGTTTCATAGTATCAAGAACATAATTAGGGCAAGATATTTTGCTTGTGATGGTGGGTCATACCATTACTCGTCCTTTTTAGAAGCTGACTTAATAACCATTCACTTGTCCATTCCTAGAGGGAACGATGCTCCTAAGCAATGACTTTGTGCATTGTGGTAAAGCTATTATGGGCGACAATCAATCGACCAAAAGCAATGGCGTCTAGAGACATCAACTTCAGCTGAGCTGTTCAATACCTGTGCATTCCCAACCCTGACAGGACACCAATTAGACGGTTCAAAATTGGGGGGGGAGAGGAGCTCCTTTTTATGAATTGCCTATATGTATATGTGGAGGTCACTCAAGCTAATTAGTAAATATCAGATATATCCCGAGTTAACTTTTTGAATATGTGATTATGCGTTTAATTTTAAGTTGATATCAGAGTTAGAGATCTCAAGTTTGATTCCTCGCACCTTCTTTTAGCCTGTGCATAGATCTCCTACTTTTTCCTTTTCATGCTGCACAATTGCCTCAACAATTCTTTCATCCGTGCATATCGGGTTGGCACGTTTAAGACCAGCGTCATTAAACCAGCATTCGCAAAACAAAATGTGTTAAAAATATAAATATAGTCTGCATTGTACTCTAATAGTTTAAACTAGTGAAGTGAACAATTGCGCATTCGGTTTTAACCTAAGTAAACAAGAAACCGCTTACATAATCGCAGCCAAGTATCCATGAATTAGCGAGAGAAAGACAAGTACGAAATTTGAGATATAAAACATGACGTGTGCAGGAGAACGCTCCTGCAACCGGCTTTCAAAATCTGAAGATACTATAAAAAAATGTAGAGTTCAAACGTATGGTCTTCGAGTGCCATTAAATGTTCGTTGATAACCTATAATTCGATCGTACATGATGCATATATTGAGTTTTAGGTGAGTCCATCAGAAATTATTTCCAAAGTGCAGAGTTCATAACATGTACTCCTCCGGAGGTTTCCACTGATCAAGTTCCATAACATCTTATGTAAAAGACTAGAGAGCGTCCTCTCATATCTTGGTTTTTTTTTTTTTGGTGAGGAAACTCTCATATCTTGTTAGTCACATCATCAACTCATAAATTCATGCGAAGAGCCTCAAGACTTCACAGTTACATGGCATTCTCGGTCTGTATCATGAGTTTCGCAGCGTATTAACTTGAATAAGCTTTGCTATAAACACGGCTGTCTCCAAAACCTTGTGCTGTTTTCCACAATTTCTCGGATAGGTAAGGTAGTTGGACGAGTGCCATGGAGTCAAATAGTCAATTATGTAGATGATTAAAAAGAACAAAAAGGTGACAAGCCTTTGATTTTCAAAGTGGTAGTCACGGGACCACCTTCCCACATACAAGTTGAGAGGCTCAAGTCTTTCTTAATTTCCCTTCTTTATGGCCTTTCTTTGACATTCGCGAGAGCTTTCCTTCGCTCGTGCTTTGATGGTTCCCCATTATTCATGTGAATTAGTTCAGGAAGAATTTCTTTTTTTTTTTTGTGTAAATGTAAGTAGTATTTATAAGATGACGTACAGAAGCTTAGGAGCGTTCAGTTCAGGAAGAATTTCGTCGCAGTTGATCTCTCCAGCGACAATTCCGCCCACGGATTTTCATGCAAAACCCTTCTTCTGCTGCAGACCGGGGTTTGAGACACCTGCTGTAGTTTTAACTTCCAAAGCGTCTGTATCACTTTAGCTGTACCGATGTCTACATATGTATTTTGTTATATTTCTCCTACCATATTATGGCCACGTCAAAATTTACATTGGAGCTGCCGGAATCTGCACATGTCTTACCGGAAATTAACGATGATCTTGAAGCTCCAGTGATGAAATCATCGATAACATTAAAGTGTTGTTATCAAGGCCAATGAGAAGGGGCTGACTCGAGCAGAGCTCGACCTTCGGAAGGCATCTTCCTAGAGTGCATTACTCTTTTTCTTAAGAGGCCAAGTGGTAGAAACTTTGTGGGTGCGCTACATTATCATCTGATTAGATCCTTGAGTTCTTAATAAGCATCGGCCAGGCACAAAGAACTTCTCTCATAATCAACTAGCACCTTGTAAGGGAATGAGCAAGCAGCCGCACATGCATCCTATTTATCAACTCCTCGCAGACACAACTAAAGGCCCAAACAACATAAACGAGTCCGAGGGTCTCGACTCGAAATCTAGGCATCTCTTTATAAACTTTTATAATGGGTCTTCCGGTGCACTCGTTAATCATACTTCATTTAAAAAACAAAAGTCTTGATTCCTATACACTGATTAAACATAACACGAGAGACACAACCTACCGAAAATCACGAAATTTCTTTATACATTTATAAACAAGGTGATGAATGAACTAAAATCACCTGTATATGGGGAACTGTAACAATATTATATTTGATCATTTAATTAGAGTTCACTTTGCATATTTTTTTTTTTTAATTAAGGAGGGTCTTAATCATTAACAATGGATGAAGCAACAAGTGGGCAGACCGGGGGCTGAGGCAAGGAGGTCCAAAGGGGCCCCTTAAATAATTGGGTGGCAAGTGCATGCCTTGGTGTTGAAAAAGAGGCACCACCCTGGCGAATCCGGCAAACCTACAAGTTGCACTCCCTTGCTTGACTTTGAAACCTTTAGATTTTTAGGGTTTTATTTTCCCGATTTATTTTTCTTATGTTGCCCTTTTGTGATGAAGAAGAGGCCAATTCCTAGAGTGGAACTAGACCTGTCAAATGGGTGGGTCGAGTTGGGTTTAGGTCGGGTCATAAATGGTCCGACCCAAATTGACCCATTAACCCGTTTATGACCCATTTATGCATAATGCAATTTTGTTGACCCATACCCGACCCGATCCATACCCAACCCATACCCGATTAGACCCATATTGCTAAAATACTTTCATATTTAATTAAATATAGGAAAATTCATACCCAAGCTGAAATGAGAGTGCAGAATGAGCGAGTGCAAGATTGAGTGAGGGTGAGAGAAATGCGTTGAGTTTAAATCAGTTGTAAACTCATTTATGACCCATTTGCGACCCATTTATGACTCATTTAACACTAATATAAGACTTCTACCCATTTATGACCAATTTACTACGTATAACTAACCCATTTATGACCCATTTACTAATAAATGGGTTAAGAAATGGGTTTATGACCCATTTTGACAGGTCTAAGTGGAACTCGACCTACGAGGAATGTTATTGTTCGCAAGAGAGGTAGAATTAGAGTGAGTATATATGGTTCTTCAGAAGCACCGTCCTTTCTGGGCTTTTCAATATCGAATTGAAAAGTACAAGATCACAATTGTTCAGGCTAAAATCTATTAATTGATTGAAATCCGTTGCATTTCAATCCAATGGTGAAAGATTATAAAGGCACGGTATCTCATAAGATGAATCTATCGTATAAAATTCTATTTTACGGAGAATAATGTTAAGATGAGATGCATAGACTAAAATGCAGCTGAAACATTGAATGCAGTGTCTTACTAGCAAATATGGTAAGTCCCCACCGGGTGTAGATACAATTTAATACGTGTATCACACTTGCATATAAATTCTTCTTATTGTCCAAAAAAATATATGTACATAGATGTATAATGCTATGTCGTATTTAATCTTCCAAGAACTATTTATAGGGAGTTTTAAGTACACTCAACTGCCTATCAATGGATGTGTACATGAAATTTTTTACTTTCAATAGAGGAAATTCATTTGTATTATCATTATATACTATATATGAGTCTTAATAAACATTCAGTACGTGCAAATAACAAATGTTCTATGGAGATCATAATAACTTTTACGAATTAATTTATATGCTACATCTTTGGTCAATTTTGTGTCTTGAGTATCTGTCAGGAATTTTCTAATTTATGGCATACACGTAAGAATACAATATATGCTTGTCAATATGTAATCTTTGAGTTTCGAATAGATTGAGTAGTTATGGCTGGCTCAAACTAAACATTCCACATATGTGAGATCCTTATAATGACACTTGAAAGGGTAGCTGACCAGTCACCTTTCTCCACCTTTTTTTACCACAAAAAAAAGGTAAATAGATTACAAGTAAATATGATGTATAAAATCATGGTGAATCCCGTGTGAGATTCATGGGTAATTTCTATCTTTTCTGAACGCACATATGGCATTGAAGCCATACTAGTATGGCTTCTCCATGACCAATTGACTTTAAGATGTGACATTTTATAGAATAGTCACTACAATGCCACTGTTGTTCTATATCATATCCTCGGGACTGGCATTATTGGTACTTTCAATATGGTAAAACCATTAGACATCGAGATCCTCTAAATTTACAATTAATTGTACTGTGGACAATTATCCCTTTTTCTTCTCCTTTTTCCTTTTCCTTCATCTTTTTTATTTCCCCTTTTGCCCTCGCCATCATTGCTTCTACCCGAGAAGATAAGACACCCGCCACTCAACCGCAGCAACTCAGCCTCACATGGCAGCCGTCGCCCGTTCGCCTTCGAGCCACGCGACGCTGCTGCCAAGCTACCCAAACCGGTGGAGTCCCGTTCCCAGGGCCCCTTCTCTCCAGACAATATGTTTCCTTTCTAGATTCAATTACGTCCGATCTCGCAGCCAATTCATCCGGGCTCACGCATCTATCGAATTCAAATCTAATCACCGATCGAATTCAAATCCAATCTAAGTAAGTAAAATTAAAAATGGAGTGTCTTAATCACCAAAAGGGAAAAAAAAAAGAGGAAAAAAAGGTGGCATCCTTGTCCTTTGATTTTTCTTATTTCCATTTCTTGGGGAGGGCACATCCAAGTCCTTATTCACTTGCCTCTCCACCCCTGCCGAACCTCCGAGTAAAAGTATGTACTTAAACCTTAATGACTCTCAAATTAATTACCGTCATCCCCCAAAGTTTTAGAAGATTTCTTAGTATAGTGGGACCCGATGGCTGACATGGACTCGCGCAATCTCGCAAGGAAAGAAATGGGCGATCCAGATTCGCTCCTCGCCTGTTGGCTCTTCTTATATTTTGCCCCCCGCCCATCTCCACTCCTTCCTCCTCCACTTCTCTCTCTCTCTTTCCTCCTCCTCCTCCTCCTTCTTCTTACCCTTTTTCCATTGTTTTGTTTTGTTTTCAAGAGATTAGTTGCAGTTGCACAGTGAAGAAGAAGAAGAAGTGGTAGTAGTAACTGTGGATTGAGAGTGAGAGAGAGAGGGAGGATGTCGTTGGGGAAGAGACCGCGCCACATGAAGAGGACGACGAGCATGACGGAGATCACCTTCGATCTGAACATCAGCGACGAGGCAGCGCCGGCGCCAGCGAGGAACGGCCAGAAGCCGGCGGGGCCCGGCGAGGGTTGGGATCCGCGGCCGGTGATGCCTGCCACGGTGGCGGCGCCGAGGTCCCACCGGCGCCACTCCTGCGAGTTCATCGACACCGCCCACTTCTTGCGCTCCTGCGCTCTCTGCAAGCGTCGCCTCGTCCCTGGCCGCGATATCTACATGTATAGGTATTTTCTTTTTCCCTTCAACACTCGAAATTCAGCTGAAATTCACCAAACTTTTGCACCTGTTCGCGGCCCAGATCCAGCTTATTCGATGAGCAAATTTCATTTGAATCGAATCAGTCGATAATTCGTATAGTCAGTCATATAATCAATGACGCCAGCGAAGCGGATCGGAGGCATTATTGACAGACCAAAAGATAAGACGAGAAAAACAGATCAGTAATTTTCTGACAGACGAAAATTTTCCATTTTGAGGCGACTTTCCATATTTGATCTGTTCTTTAGTTTTCGACCGAAGATTATGGGAGGTGAATAAATTCGAAAAGATGGTTTTCCTTAATTTTTTTGGTTTCTAGCGTTTCTTGTTCTTGTTCTTGTGTTTGCAGAGGTGACAGCGCGTTCTGCAGCCTGGAGTGCCGGCAGCAGCAGATGAAGCAGGACGAGAGGAAAGAGAAGTGTTCGTTCGCGTCCAAGAAGGAAACCATGGCCTCCTCTCCCGCCTCCGCCGCCGCCAAGGTCTCCGCCAAAGGCGAGACTCCGGTCGCGGCCGGTGTGTAGCCGGGCTCCCCATCCGGCGCCGGCCGCCGGCTATCCCAGACGACAGCGAATTTTTGCATGCGCCGCTCGTGCACCACACCCAGACCTGGGAATCTCATGAATATATATATATATATATATATATATATCTCCGGAGCTAGAAAAAAAAAACAAAAGTAGAAAAGTATTTATCTTGTGGGTGGAAGCAAAAGATGGAAAATTTATTGGAGAAACCTTTTGAGAAACCATTATTCTTAGGTGCATCCAAGCAAAATGCAAAGTTCTATCCCCCACTCTCTCTCTCTGTCTCTCTCTGTCTGTCTCTCTCTCTCTCTCTCTCTCTCTCTCTGCGTCAAAAATCAAATACAGGGACGTGAACGAGAGTGTTTTGGAGCTTCCTTGTGGCCTGAGCGAGGGAATCATCGAATGGTCCTCCATTGACAGAAGGGAAAGAAAAGCAACTTTTCAAGAATATGCTCAACCCATCATGAAAGAGAAACAGGGAATCCCACGAACACGCCATGAAGCCTGCGAAAACCAAACCTTTGCTGTTGCTTAGATATACTGAAACTGACAATAATGGAGGGCTCGGTTTCTACCTAAACCCCCACTGATTCAATTCAATATACAAAGCGATGCGGACCCGTTTTGTTTACGAAATTTAATTGCGGGGTAAGAAACCTGAGATCATTTTCTTGTCTGGGGACCAGCCGTGAATCTTTCACCGTTCGAGAGAGAGAGAGAGAGAGAGGAGAGAGAGGGAGAGGGAGAGATTCTATTTTGAGGTCGCCATTCTCTGTCACTAGCGCTCGATGAAAGGAATTTGGAGGAGAAGGGAATCTGTGGCTTAGTCAGCATTGCGTGCGGTGGGTCCTGAGGTGCACAGAGGAATCCATTCGGAGAGGAGTTAAAGTTTCCTCTTTGATGGACTTCGAAGGTAAACTAAATGCCACTGATGCACGCTGCGCCACGGCAAATTTACCAGATCCGTCTTCTTTGTCTCGACAGAGATGGCCTCCACGGACAGAGAGGGAGAGCACGAGAGGCGTAGGTGTTGTCGTGGTCGCATCTCGGTCGCAGAAAAACTCATTATCTCAAAATGGTCAGGTTTGAGTTGCGTGTTCGTCTTTCTCACTCGAGTTCTATTCAATTCGATCCGTTGTATTTACATAGTTTGTTAGCTAAAATCATGCGGGGGTGATACAAAAATTCATAAACACTAATTAGAATTCGATTCAGGAGGAGTAGGCATTATTATTCTTTTGGAAAGGGCAATTCTCAATCTAATGATTTTCGTATTTCTATACTCATAATTCATCATATATCGTGTTTCCAACAATTTTTACATGAAAATAAGAGCTCGTTTTGGTTGATCCCACAAATTTAGTATATAATAGGTGAATCTAAGGACATGAAAGCATTCGAATTTCAACGGGGAGCACGCTGGACTCCGAGGATAAACATTTCAAGATTACCGTATTAAAAGACGGTATATATTGTTTAGTGGCTTCGTTTGGTTGAGTGCAGGCTTGAATTCTTGAAAGAATGGGATTGAGATTCCTACGTTTTACATGTTCGAAGAGAAATCAAACTATGAAATTAAATTCCCATTACAATAAGGTTTTCTCAAAAACTGCAAAATTGAATTACCTAGCAATAGTTACTATTTCTTATTCCAATTCCACAATCCCAAATCCTAACTCCATCGGTCGCTATCGCCAACGCCATTGGATGCCTGTCGATGCCAGTTGCCGGTTATTTATTATTACCGTCACTAAGAACTATTCTTTTTTAAAAAGAGAAAAGGGCAAAAATTGTTCCGGTTTTTTTTCTGATAGTACCCGTGTCGTCCGTGTTTGTCTGCTTTCTCTGCCATTGACTTAGATGGAGGGGAAAAAAGGTTACTTAATTTGTCATGAGAACATGATAGTCTCTTAAAGAAAATCAAAGGGAATAATGCAAACAAAGTGGTCCGTTATGGGGACCGATGGGCAACAGAAGGTGACTCATTTATGTCCTCTTCTACGGTTGAGTATAAGAAAGGAAATACTCTGTTGTAAAATAATCTCTTCAATATAATTGAGATGTCGGAAACGTCGTCGGGAATTATTCGCGGGATTAGTCGAGTCAAAAAGTTTACACGGTTGAATTCGTTTGTATGAGAATGGACTATCCACTACTGGAAATTTTTCGATGGCAGCAACATTATTTGCTACTTGAGTATGAGGCTTTTTATTGGTGTTTTCTCGAAGGGAAAATTATTAAAAAAGTCTTAAACCTTTTTCAATTGTGCCAATTCAGTCCTAAACTTTTTTTTGCCAATTCAGTCCTAAACCTTTTGTAATTGTACCAATTTAGTCCATTCGGCCATTTTTGGCTAGCCGGCGCTGACGTGGACGCCGGGCGGCTGACGTGGTAATTTTTAATAATTTTTTAATTATTTTTCAAATTTTTTTTATTTTTTTCTCTTTCTTTTTTTTTCCCTATCTTCTTTCCAGGTCACCGGTCCAGCGACCGGTGTGAGGCTAAGGCCGGCGAGGTGAACCTCGCTGGCACTAGCGAGGGTTAGCCTCGCCGTCACCGGGCGAGGTCGACCTCGCACAACAATGGCAAGGCCTCGCCGTCGCTAGCGAGGTCGACCTCGCCTGGCCATGACAAGGCCTCGCTCGATGACGGCGAGGTCACCCAAATCTAGCAAGACCTTGCCGTCGCCTGGCGAGCTCAACCTCGCCATGGCAGGGCGAGGTCTCGCCAGATCTAGGCTACCTTGCCGTCGCCGGGAGAGGTCAAGCTCACCAGATGACGACGAGGTCTCGCCAGATCTGGGTGGCCTCACCATCACCAGGCGAGCTCGACCTCACCCGGCCATGGCGAGGTCGACCTCGCCCAATGACGGCGAGGTCGGCCTCGCCCAATGACGGCGAGGTCAACCTTGCCAGATCTAGGCAAGGTCGACCTCACCAAGAGACGGCAAGGCCTCGCCCAGATTCGGTGAGGCCAACGAGAGCTCTCACCAGTCACCAGACTCGTGACCAAGGAAGAAGATAGGGAAAAAAAAAGAAAGAGAAAAAAAATTCGAAAAATTATTAAAAATTGTCACATCAGTTGGCCAGCGCCGGTAGGTGTCCATGTTAGCGCCAGCCGGCCAAAAGTAGCCGATTTGACTGAATTGGCACAATTGTAAAAGGTTTAGGAATGAATTGGCCAAAAAAAAAAGTTTATAACTGAATTAGCACAATTACAAAAGGATTAGGACTTTTTTGGTAATTTTCCCTTTCTCGAATCACTCACATTTAAACTTTCGTTTTAATGACAAATACCCACATTTGAACTTATCTAAAACACAATACACACAAATCCTCACCACCGGAGATGACAATTTTACCTATCCCGTCAGGTACTCCCAAGGCTCCACCCGAAATAGGGGCAGATAAAACTTACAAGCAATGTGTTTTGGAGCGGGCACGAGGCAAGTTTTTTCGCTCCGCATGCAGGGCAGGGCAAGAATGGATATGGTCGGCCTGCATCTGCCCATGATTAGGGGTGTGCAAAACAGATCGTTCAAACCTTAAACTGCCCAAACCGGATTAGATCGGCCGGTTGGGTCTAATTCCCTGAAGTGCCGTTCTGGTTCTCGGTTCTTAAAAGTGGAACCGGTATCCGAGCGGTCTGGTTCCCGATTCTAAGGGAGAATCATATCAAACTAGACCGACCAAACCAGACCGACTATATGTACATTTTTTTTATTTATTAAAAAAATTAGTAAAATGTGAAATAAGCCATAAGTGAACTTCATTAGTATAAATTCATTGACAAAAATTAGTAAAACGTGAACTAAGCCATAAGTGAACTTCATTAGTATAAATTCATTGACAAAAATTAGTAAAATGTGAACTAAACCCTAAACTAAACCCTAAGAGAATTCCATTGACAAAAATTAGTAAAATGTAAATTAAACTCTAAATGATTGGTTCCACTTTGGAACCGGACCGAATCGAGAAATGATCACCCCTACCCACGATTATACGTAAAATTATCAAGAATTATAGTATTGACCTTGTTCCTTTATATAAGTTGTATTACTTTGACAATCTATAAGCATTTTGTCTTTTCGGCATAGATTTCAATATCAACACGAATACTTCCAATTATCTATTCCCTTGTCTCATCAATCTACTGTGGAGAATTTCCAAGCTGACTTTATGCTAACGGAGCAAAGATTCATATTTTTTTCACCTATAAATGATTCATTCAAACTTGCAAATTCTTTTCCGGAAATCACCACATGAATCGAATTATGTTCGTTGAAGAACTTAATTTAAAATATTCTAAGCTTGAAATGATTGTGGAGAGATACAAGTGGCTCGTACCATAGAACATATTGAAGAAGGTTGGGAGGTGGAAACACAAAGCAAGATTCTCAAGCTACCAATGGATCTCAAATTGGCAAATTGGAATCAAAGAATGGAACCAAATATTTAGCAGAATCTCTTGATCAGATCACAAGATTTTCTTTTCTCCTGGCTAATTCCCTCGTTAACATAAAATCAGCGCTAATGGTCTTCTAAGCTTCTGATACACATAATAATCTTCTAATTTAATCAATGGAGTACACCTTCAAGAACACATGCTGACATAATTCTAGGTTGGTACTCAAGTTTGCCAACCCACTCAAACTTAACTCGAGCACACGCTTTGAAATCAAGATTTGCGTAATGCTTAGCCATGCTCATTGATCCACCAGGTCATTCCTTAGGCATGAAGTTGAGTTGGCCCCAATTGTTCCTCAAGGGAAAATTGGCCAAACAATCCTAAACATATTATACGGATATCAATTTGGTTCTAAACTTTTCAGTCTTATCAACTTAGCAGCGATTTCCAGCAATAATTGACCGGAAGAACTAAATTAAAATTTCGTACAATGATCTAAAACTAAATTAGCAAATTAAAAAGATTTAGGATTAAATAAATATCCGTACAATAAATTTAAAATTGGTTGGGCAATTTTCCTTATTCATCAATGATCTGACTTTCGGTGGGCAAAAAATGGGCGGTCGTAAATCCAGGTAGATTACTTCAAACTATAGTGGTATGAAAACAACTCGCTCGTGCAAACTCTGAACTTTTTTGGAGATGAAGTTGCTCTTTATTTGTTCCTAAATTCTTGCACCGATGGGCATTAAAGAATTGTGTTCTCCAACCAATTGAATAATTCCCAATTCGGGGGCAAGTGGGCATGTGTCGCATCCATGGATTTAGTCTTTCCTGGATTAATTAATACGTCCTTAATTATAATAAAATGAAGTGGGAGTTTGATTGTGACAAGGCCTTACCGTGTATCTGACTCGAGAGATTCCCATTAACCAAGCTGATCAACCACCGGTGACCTTAGTCTCGATCCTACTTAATTTTAACTTTGAGGTGGCTGGTCGATCGAGAACTTATAATTTCATTTTGATTAATTGAAGACTAAAGTTTTTAAAATGCCGCAATCAGGTCTGGATCTAATCGCCATTGGAATTCAGGCGTCAGAGATGACACGTGGCAACTGACAAAATATTACATGAGTTTCATGTCGGATTTTGGATATCTGAATCCCGTCGATGCCGAGCTCGAGACTCGATTGGAGCTCTTTTAAAATGTTAAGTTTTCTATAAATCAAAAGTGAAACCTTAGGTTTTTATTTGATCGAGAGCCAAAAAGTTAAATCTTGTTTGCGCACTTGTTCCGTTAAATGGTATACCACAGGACGGGATTTGAAATTAAACATAGTGTGCAGAGAGTTCGAACCTTACCAGCTGAGTCGACCCATTTCGGCTATTCTCTCGTATTTCCACTACTCTCTACCTTCATTACCTTAAAATATTTCCACTATAATCATTGGTTGGATTTGATCTGAGGACGTAGATCTGATTCTTCCCCAAAAAAGAAATTTGAGTCTTTGACAAAATTATATGTGTGGGTACAAAAACTTATATAAAATGGAGAGAGTACAATGATATTGCAATTATAAACATATGCACTTTTGCTTTCGCTATGTTAATACTAATGGTTGACTTGTGGGAAGACGACTCCACTTTTAGAGGAATAAAACCCTCCATAAAGGTTAATTATATACATCCATATTATATACAATGTTTATATTATATTAATATACCTTTCTTTCAAAAGAAATGAAATATAAATATACATGACCTATAGTTGATAGAACCCGACATACCAGCTCCTTGATTTGACCGTGGTATTTGGCACAAGTGAAAGAGGACATAGTAAAAGGTCTACCATTAGTTTATAGGGAAAAAATCACCAAAAATTTTAAACCATGCTCACTGTGATATATTTATTACAAATTTTAGTTTGTGATACCAAAAATCTCAAATTTATATTTGTGTGGTACATTTACCCTCCATCAAAATTTTGTCAACGAGAACTATTAAAAATTTTTCTATATGGACGCCAGAAAACAAATATTGTTAACATGGCGCCCCATGTGGCTTAAGTAAAATAAAAAAATGACGTTGTTTTGTCTAAAAAATCATCCAATGGAATCTTGACAGAAGGTAAATGTATCATATAGGTACAAGTATGATGTTTTTTTATGTTACTAAAAAAAGTGTAGGGTGTGTCATAATGAGCATAGTTTAGGTTTTTTGACGTCACAAAAAAAGTTTAGGGTAAATGTGTTACGGTGGGTATAATTCGAAATTTTTTCTGGCTTTTTCCGTAGTTTATAATTGTGCTACAAGAAAAAAGTACTTTCATCTTTCCACCGATTCAATTGTAAGCCACGCATCCTCTAAAACTTATATTTGTACCTTATATATATTCAAATGATACTATTATATAAATCAAGTATGACCTCCTACTTTTAAAGGATCTTAATTTTTTTTCCTTCCTAAATGTCCTAAATTATTCAGTTTACAAATATTGTATTCATGAAAATATTTATAAGTTAACAATTTTAATTTATATCTGACATGTACCAATATCAAAATCTACATCTTTTGATCCAACAACAACATTTTCGAAAGAACTCATTTATTGAAATATCTTTATCTTTCCACATATTCAATTTCTTTGAATTGTTCGATCTTCTGGATAAGTTTTTTTTTCATTAGTTGATGATTCCAATGTTCGACAATTGATAAAATGATTTCACCTATTTTTCAAATATCAAGTTCTTGCATACCCACAAATCGTGTTGCATCGTCCTTTGTCCTAGGTTCAATACCGTCTAATCCGAATCACCTAACCCTCATCACACATTGGTTCACGGATTTTACGCAGACGAGATTTCGGTCGAGTTCAATTATCATGAAGGCGAAGATCCCTCAAACTCGGGTTAATTAGCCGATTATAAAGTTGCTAATCTATTCTTTGCGTTTCTCAGATAGCTTTGGAGAGCTTTCGAGACAAGCATGAGCAATATAGTTCAAAGGCGAAAAGACATCAACATCATCCCTCCGCCTATTACATTCCAATGCACACATCATTTCTTGTCCCCACAACATGTTGGGGGAGATGAACGTCTTTTATTGTCAATTGATGCCGGACAAGAACAGAAGTAAATGGGGGTAGGGCCCGTTGGGCCTCGCGATTTAAAGAAACACGTCCAATCCCTACACGCACGCAAGGGGAGAAAACCCAAGCTTTAAGGTTCCTGTCTTCGATCTCGACCGTCCGATTCGTGCTAGGGCTAGGGCCGGGGGGCCCCACTCCCTCCGACGTGTCCGGGACATGGCCGACCTCCTCCCGGGGACAACGACAAGGGATGACCTTTCCCACTTTAACGAGGCTGCTAGCGAAGCCTACTCCATTAGTCACGTCGCAAGCCATTGCATGCTTGTCTCTTAGTGGAATTGAGGGTCGTCCACTCGAATTTTGTTGGGGGTGTGGATGGTAAGATGGCACGAATTATGTCAGGACAGTGGCGGTGATTTGTGATTCGAATGATAGATTGGGAAAATGGGTATGCGTTGTTTCGCACGGGAAGAAAAACCCGTCACGCGGTGTTTTCCTCTCGAAAGACTGTCGTCATTCGCAAAGACATGTATCACATGCCGCTCTAACACGATGTCACCGTATCAATCGAATTTCATTGTTGTTTTGGTAGATGGGCAAGGCTGTTTTAGCCCACAATTCCCATGGATATTAACTGATGTGCTTCGACCTAAGGCACGGATATTTCCTTTTCTTTCCTTTCCTTTTCTTTCCCTTGTCTCTTCAACGGACATGGCGATGGGAGAAGGGAGGGTGAGGGCCTGGATGCTATGTGTGAATTGCAGACGTCCACATCGGTTGAGGCGACAATAAGTGCTGCCTACTCGGCATGGACGAGGAAAGAAACAAGTCTTTTGGAGGGGACCATCGCCATTGGAGGTGAGTGGTTAGGTGAGAGAAATGACAGTAAAGGAAGTTTTGGTCCCAGGGTTGATGACAAAATGGTGGGTCGTCCCTGGGGGGAATGATTGATTGGGCCTGGGGCCCACTGGAATTTGGCCCATCTAGGGGCCCAGAGGTGATGATTCTAATTCAATGTCTTCATCTCAGGTAAGAAAGACGGGGGAGGGAGAATCCCTAGGAAGTGAAAAGTGGAGCGGAAGCACTCGATTCCATCAAGGGCTTTTATCCTCTGATAAAGAAAAATATTGGGTGAAGATAGTTGAAGTTATAGGAATAGGAATAGGTATGTGTTGTTTTCGACATCTGTCGTGCCGAAGAAAAAGAGGGGGGATATCGAAATTTCATAGCAATAGAAGTGAACTCCTGATGACCGAGTACTAAAAATATTTGAAAGTTCAACTTTCCTCAAAAGCCGAATAGAAAATGGCCCTTGAGTATTAGGGGTAGTGGGTTGAGACATCGGGAATATCCAGCTCGAAAAACTGTAGATTACTTGTTCAAATCCTACCAATTGCGTGCGACTATTCTGGATCGGGACCACCTGCATTGCCAAACTGGCGCCGATTCATGAGCTTGCAGAATGCTCTATGGGCCTCTAGACAGTACACCTTTTGCCCTCATGTCTTTGGATTAGGAAAAAAAAGAAGGAATAATTTCATCAACTTTCCGCAGTCAAGGCAGAATATGTGGGCTATGAATAGTTTGAGCTTTACAGGACTTCCCAGCCCAATCTAGGGTAACCCAACAATCAATGACTGGGTTCTGATTGTTCTGGGCTTTACAAGTAGACACAACAAAAGATGCAACCACTCTCAACCGATAAGGTTTTGTTTCTCTTTTTGTTTTTTTTTTGTTATTTTTTGGTCAGAAATGAGTGAAAATGTTGAATAAGAGTTTCAAGAATCCATTTTCTAGGGGGGTAGGATTAGTCAAGGGTTAGGAACTAACATTAGATAACTTCTATCACTCACTCTATCTCGCGCGCGTGCACACACATTGTCAAGTCACTAACTAGAAGCCCCAATTTACACTCTAGGCTATTTGAGTAAGTATATAGTACTTGAATTAGATTCTGAATAGGGACCATGCTGTTTGATGAAGTTGGTTGACATGAATCAAGCCGCGGTGCTAGCTAAGTTCAAGTAGTTGAAGTTAGAAAATAGACGGAGTAAAGTGAATTTTATATTTGCTTGGTATTCAAAAAGTCCCGAAATCTCAATTTGGGAAAATTCCAATCACCTCTCCAATTTTTCATTCCCCACTATTTTCCTAGCCTATCATGATTATGTGACTTCATAACCAGAATTAAGGAAAATAATCGACAAAGAAAGATAGAGAAGGGACCTAAAATAGAGTCTAGGCAAGGCATTCAGTCACTCAACTAACAAATCTTTGACTTTTCATAAGGCCTCGTGGCCTCCTACTTGCAGAATCTTGGGCTGGGCCGAGCTACACCAAAGTTCAAGTGGACCAGCCTCAACCCCTAGATTTCTCGAATATGTAATTTTTGTTTTATTATTACGTCTATTGCCAGTGTAGAACTTGTTTTTTTACACGTGTCACTTAGATGAATTCGATTACATAACTATATCTAATTATTCATGTTACCCATAGAACATTGAGTTTATAGAAAAAAACTCTTTGTATTGACAATGGCCTATATATTTTTTTGTTTTCCTTTTTGTTACACAAGCTTTTAATGTTTTATCACAATCCAGTCAGACATGACTTTTAATTACTTTATAAAATTAGTGGAGATGTTTATATCTTTATAGTTATTTGAGATATTGCAGATGTGAGAACTCAAGATCAAGGTTAACCTTTATCGTTCGTCCATAAATACCACCTAGCAATCAATTTTAGGATGTCTTTAGAAAATTAAGGAACTTATCGATGCTTTAGACGCAAGTGAGCCGATGAATGGGCTTCATGCAATCGAAGAATGTCGAGGACAGCTCAAGCAGTCAAAATATAAATCAGAAGAATGGATGCTATGGAGTTATCTGCCCTTATTGAATTATACGTTTATGCTCAGTTTTATTTTCCATGCATTATGCGTTTTCAACTCCATCACTGATTTTTTTTAAAATGTTCAACTTAAAAACTTAAACCGATAGGTGAAGATAAATTACGTGCATGTAAATAGCACATGAACCCTGTACACAAGTGATGTGAGATATTTTAACAACCTCTCTTATGTGCAAGCTGGCTTAGGAATGATAGATGGAATTCGACAAACGGGGAAGCCGCATAGGCGGAGTAGAATATAATATAATAAATTATTTAGAAAATTCAAAAAGGGATTTACAAAAATGATCCACGTTAGTGCCGGCTGTGCCACTGGCATCCACGTCAGCAATTTATAGCAAAATTAACCAAAATGACAATATTGACAAATCATTAAAAGATTTATGACTAAATTAGTATGAATGAAAAGTTTCAGATTGAATTGACCGCCATATAATAAGTTTAGGGCTTTTTAGACATTTATCCCATTTAGGGCAACACCCTTTGTTCAGAAAAAAAAATCTTGGGCCGACCATTTTACATCACTTGTATTTGTGGTGTGTTTATCTTGTTGTAGGTGCATCTAGAAATTGATGGAAAAATTGTCAAAAAAGTCCTAAACCTATTGTACGGCGATCAATTCAGTCCTAAACCTTTTAAGTTTGCCAATTCAGTCCTAAACATTTTTAATTATTGCCAATTCAGTCCTTCCGGCTAATTTTGGCCGGCTGGCGTTGACGTGGCCACCGGCCGGCGCCAGGCGTCCGGGCAACGCTGATGTGGCATTTTTAAAATTTTTTTTTTTTATTTTTAAAATTTTTTTCTTTTTTTTTCTGATTTCTTCCTTTGGTCGATCCGGCGACCAATGGTCGGCCAGAGGGGAGAGCCGGCGAGGTCGACCTTGCCGGCCAGAGGGGAGGCCCGGCAAGGCTGGCCCTTGGCTAGGCGAGGCAAGGCGAGGTCGAGCCTCGCCGTTGCTTGGGTCGCGACGGTGAGGTCGAGCTTCACCCAGATTTGGCGAGGCTCAACCTCGCCGTCGCGACCCAGGCGACTATGAGGCGAGGCGAGGCGAGGTCGAGCCTCGCCGTCGTGACCCAGGCGACGGCGAGGCTCGACCTCGCCTCGCCTCGCCTCGCCCAGTCAGGGACCAGTGAGGCTTGCCCTCGCCGGCCCTCCCCTTTGGCCGGCCGCCGGTCGTCGGACTGGCCAGAGGAGAGAAAGCAGAAAAAAAAAAGAATAAAAATAAAAAATAATTAAAAAATTGAAAAAAAATAATTAAAAAATGCCACATTAGCGTTGGCCAGACGGCCGGCGCCGACCAACAGCCACGTTAGTGCCCGTCGGCCAAAATCAAGCTGAAGGACTGAATTGGCAAGAATTAAAAAGGTTTATGACTGAATTGGCAAACTTAAAAGGTTTAGGACTGAATTGGCCGCCGTACAATAGGTTTAGGACTATTTTGACAATTTTCCCAGAAATGGATAGTATACACCATCCAACCTACTATTCTTTTTGGCTTTTGTAGTGACACTATACAGCTTATCTTTGTTCTTTTTTTTTTTATAAGGCTGGTGGGATTAAAACTCGAAAAAAGAGAGATAAAACAAGATAACCACACCTTACCCAAAAAAAAAAAACAAGATAACCATTTTAGGCATATCGAGCCCGCTATACATGCATAATTGTCAAAGTCCAACCCCCTAGAGCGGCTGTAGCTCATGATAATAAGAGGGAAAATGAATTTTTACAACCATGCAATCGAAAGAGCTCCTCTGAAAATGAAGTACTTTCGTGTGACTATGTTCTTTTGCGTGTATGAATTATATATTAGATGGTTAATGAGAATTTCAGCGACAGAAATCACATGAAGAAGGTCGAATGTGGAAGTTAGGTGTTATTATAACGAGCACATAAAGCATATGGTGCTTGTTAAAAGAATGCATTTGGAATGCTTGTAAAGTCGAATGAGGAGAGATATGTTTTTAACATGTAAAACATGAGAGGTGGCATAGAAATAATTTCGAATATGTTAGAATGCAAAAAAAATGGTTCTTTATGCTTGGATTGCTTTGATGAATGCCTTCGGACCACCTGTTAAGTTATGTTGGACGTGCTTTTGGAAATGTAAAAAGAGAACTTTTGAATAATCACTTTTTTGGCGTCACACAAGTGTGCACCTTTTTATTCATTATCAAACATATTGGAAAACTATCCAACCTTAACAATTTGCAATTACGTGGAAAGTGCATATCAAAATTTTAGGTTTGATGAAAGTTTATGGTATGTTATGTGTATTAAGAAAAATTACTCAATTAGTCCCAAACATGTTATATGAATGTCACTTCAGTCCTAAACTTTTTAAGTTTTGTCAATTTAATCATAAACCTTTGCGTGAAATTGCAATGCAGTCCTTCTAGTGACGTGGTGGTCCAATTATTGCCGACCGTCTTACATAGTACACTGCTACATTCGTAATTTCCGGCAAATATTCAAGACTAAATTAGCAAAACTTAAAAGTTTAGGATTGAAGTAACATACATATAATAGGTTTATGACTAATTGAACAATTTCCCTTGCATGTTAAAACATGTTGAGAATTCAAACTTATTGTTATTATCAATATCTAAAAACCATGCCCTTCAATATATACAAGGTCGATTTTGTTCTTTCTTCCCGGGGCCAATGTGGGGGCGCCGCATCCCTACATAGGGGTGGAATTCAAAAAAACGAGATTGCTAGGCGCGACGGGACGAGAATCATCTAGTCTGCCGCTGTCGCCGGAGTCGCCGAATTTATAAACCAAGTCTAATGCCTAGGCGACCCAAAACATGCAAGAACTTATCCTAAGCGACTCGAGGACATCAAATGAACGCAACGTATTCAGACGGGTAGTAAGCATCACCGACGAATCGAGGGATGTGACGTGTGATGTGGGGCTGAACCGAACTTCAAATTACAGCCATGGAAAAAAAAAACATTAAATGAAAGCGGGAGGGCAGAGGGCAGAGGGGCGAGGACCGTGAGACGGGGGAGCAAGCATGGCGTGGATTAGACCTACCTACCTCCAACCATCTTCCCAACCCCATTTGCACATTCAATCAGCGAATGCCCTTCTCACCTACACGCCTTTATCTCTGTCCCCCTCGTTCATGGATCCCCCCACTGCACATCACGTTGAACCCGTCCCTCGTCCCCTCTAACCATTGGAGAAAGCGAAATCGACAAAAAGACGAATAAAAAAAGACGAATCTTGATTACAAGGAAGACCTTTTCTTGCAGAATAAAATAATGGGTTGAAAAATCTTGCGAAGCTCGGTCACGTAAGATGGGGGTGGGAAGCGGAGGGGGGAGGAGCGGTTGGTCGACCACCCGCTACCCAACTCGCAGTCCGAGGCTCGACACACGCCAACACAAAACGACACCCTCCGAGAAAACAAAGACGTGGGTGTCCTTGTTCTTTCTTTAATGTTTTCTTGTTTTTAAGGTGAGCGGGTTGGGTTTCATGCAGGAGAAGTATGCGGGTCCCCATTTGGGGTTTGGGAGAGGGAGGAGGGGTTGTTTGCGGTTGTGTGATTTAAGAGGAGAAAGCGAGGGGAAAATGATTTTTTTGAGGGTGACTCACTCACCCATCGATTTCAATGCCCATCACTGGCGAGTATCGGGATTCTGGAGAGAGAGAGAGAGAGAAGATGTAGAGGCAGGAGGTGAGAGGTGAGGTTTTCTGGGTAGCTGCTAACTACTACCATCGTCAAGAAAATAACAAGGAAATAAGTTTTACCAGTAGGAGGAAGAGGGATGAAGTGGCAGGTACCACGTGCTCGCTCTCGTTTAAATCCCTTCCGGGAATTGCAGTACCTCCCAATTCGCTCTAACTCTGACCTACCACCTTCCTCCCTCTGCGGCTTCTCTTCTCTCTCTTCCCGGTTCTCTTTTATTGAGAAGGGAGCTAAACGAACGAGTATAGGCCGACCCATTGGGTTCTTGATCGTGAATTGATCCTGGGTTCGGGTTCAGTCGATTCTTGATTCTCTCGGCTCGTTGATCCAGTCGAAGTGATGCTCGACGTGGGCACAGCCCGTTGAAGCGGCGTGATCTCAGCTTCTCTTCCTCCATTCAAGGTCCGTGAGAAGAGCTCTGACTTCGTTTTCTCGTTTTCTTTATTTTTGTGTTTTGGGGTTGTTTGTTGTGTGATTACTTTTTATTTCTCTGATTGTCTAAGTGGGAGTTGGTTTTACTCCCCCCAGCTGACTTAACTGGGTTGGTTACTGGAGTAAATCCGGAGTAGCTCTGAATTGTGGAGAATGTTAATGCTTTACAGTCGAATCTCATTATTGAATTTTTGAGCAAAGTATGGATTTTGTGACGGCTCGGGAATTTGTTTATCATTCTGCTGTTTGGCCACCCATTATGCTGCTTATGGGCGTCCCTCCCTATGTGGGCAGTCCCGTGTATGAGGAATGTGCTGTATGCTTTTGGTTTGGTGGCTTTGAGTTGCAAATTGATTTCTTTGAGTGGTTGAGGACCTGTGCAACCCTGAATTTAGCTCTGTGTTTCTTGATTGTTATGTGGATGTTAAAACTCAGCGATAAAGAGTTCTTAATTCTTTTGAGGAATCTCTAATGCCTGTTGATAGATATGCAGCCAAATGACTCTCTCTAGTGATTTAGTGAATCTGATAATAAACAGAGAACTTTGTTGTGGTTTAACGGGATGGCATACTTTTGCACAGAGTGTACGTTAAATTCTCGTCAAGCGAGTATGAATTTTGCATGGCAGTACAGTTCAATTTTGAAAGTCGATTGTTTTATGTAAAGTTCCATGTATTCTTTTGTTGCTTTGGGTTATCCTATCTTAATATGATCAAGGTGGATGAACCAACTTCATTTGCTTAAATCATTATGCTCTCCTTTTGGTTTTCTGGCCATGCAGATGTCAGAAGCACAAAGGAAACCATTGCTGACTGGTCTTGGACGTGTAAATGGGTTCACAAATGGTGTACTTCCTGTTAGGAGCCCTGCTGCAATCTCTGCAGTGGATGAGTTCTGCAAAGCCCTGGGAGGGGAGAGACCAATTCATAGTATTTTAATTGCTAACAATGGAATGGCGGCGGTCAAGTTCATCCGTAGTGTCCGAACATGGGCTTATGAAACATTTGGAACTGAGAAGGCCATCCTGCTGGTGGCTATGGCGACCCCAGAGGACATGAGAATTAATGCAGAACATATCAGAATTGCTGACCAGTTTGTGGAAGTTGCCGGTGGGACTAACAACAATAACTATGCCAATGTTCAGCTCATTGTGGAGGTGTGTACAGAGACGCCCTAGTAATGTTTGATTGATCCCCTTCCTCTTAATCGATTTGGAATTGTATGGTAAGATATACTAGGTTAATTGCATGGGTACGCTTTGCCAAACATTGCATTTTTGTTTGAGTGCAATCGCTCTCTATTTCTATTGTGGTCTAGCCATGAGAAGAATATGTTCCTTGAGATAATTGGGAAAGCTTAAGACCATCGAGAGCTATAAAACTATATGGTTAAGGGCTTGGTGTGTTGAAACTCATTGCCCTGGGTACTAGGAAGTATTACATTCTCCAATTCATCTGGAAATTTTATCTAAGACATTTCTTTTCTTACTTGTCGCCCTCCCGGATCTCAGTTATCATAGAAGTCTTCAAAATATAGTGCCTCGATACTAGAAGGAAAGCACCTCTACCTAACAAGATTAAGTGATAATCCAAAATCGTTCAATTTCTAAAACAACAGTTCTTGAAGTGATGCCAGAAATTCCTGTGGACTTCTGATCATATGCATCTGCATGAACTTTGCAGATGGCAGAGATAACTCATGTGGATGCTGTCTGGCCTGGTTGGGGCCATGCATCAGAGAATCCTGAGCTGCCTGATGCATTAAATGCAAAGGGAATTGTTTTCCTTGGACCTCCAGCCATATCTATGGCAGCATTAGGAGATAAAATTGGTTCTTCTCTGATTGCTCAAGCAGCTGATGTACCTACTCTTCCATGGAGTGGTTCTAATGTAAGTAACTTCTTTCAAATTTCTTTAGAATTTGTTCATTCTCCCATTGTCTTGGTTCCTAAATTCTGAGTTGACATGTTTCAGGTGAAAATGTCTCCTGATGGCTGCTTGGTATCAATCCCAGATGAAATATATAGGGAAGCTTGTGTATACACGACCGATGAGGCAATTGCTAGTTGTCAAGTTGTGGGTTACCCTGCAATGATTAAGGCATCGTGGGGGGGTGGTGGTAAAGGAATTAGAAAGGTATGCTCGACATGCCATTTTCCCATGTACCCTTGGAGCTGACTATAGTGTGTTTTTTTATCAACCACGAGAACTTAAGGTAGCGAGCATATTGAAATTAATGTTCTGTAATTCGCCTCTAGGTTCATAATGATGATGAAGTGAGGGCATTGTTCAAACAAGTCCAGGGTGAAGTTCCAGGCTCGCCCATATTCATAATGAAAGTTGCTTCACAGGTCAGAAGCCTAGAGTTTCTGAACCTAGCTGAATTTCCTCTTAATAGTAAAGTCCCCCTATTCCTCCAATATCCTGAGGTCCTGACTTAAACATTGTTTTTATGAGCAGAGCCGACATTTAGAGGTCCAGTTGCTCTGTGATCAGCATGGGAATGTTGCAGCTCTTCATAGCCGTGATTGCAGTGTTCAAAGACGGCACCAAAAGGTAAATTACTTGGTAGATGATATATCCACCATGTCGACTGTGTACCCGTATGTGTCCTGCATACAAAGAGAGGCTCTTGAACATGCATGCCAACACAGCAGTACAATATTCCCACCTCACTTCATGTGATTCTGGAGACTAAAATTTTTGGAAGTTCCCAATCTCATCCTTGACATGGTGCTTTGTTTGGAATAGATTATTGAGGAGGGCCCAATCACTGTTGCTCCTGTAGAAACGGTCAAAAAGCTGGAGCAGGCAGCTAGAAGGTTAGCTAAAAGTGTTAATTATGTTGGTGCAGCAACAGTGGAGTACCTGTATAGTATGGAGACTGGGGAATACTACTTTTTGGAGCTCAATCCTAGGTTACAGGTACTCAATAAGTGCTCTAATATCTAGCTTGTCCTACTTCATTCTAACTGGGTATCCAAGCTCTGTAGAATTACATATAGCTCTACACAGCTGGAATTTCTAGTTAAAATTTATATTTATACTCTGGTGCTATTCTGGTGCATTGAGTAGCTTTTCGGTTTTGGAAAATATCTTGATATACATGAAGGAAGCATTCTTCTGTAGGTTTGGTGAAACGAGTGAAAGATATGCTTACGTAAATCTTTGGCTTATTAAAGTCTCACACAAAAGGGGTTGGCCAAAACAAAACAAATGAACGCACTTTTGGTCTTGGGCAGGAATGTGATCACCAGTTCTTATCTTCTCTAATCAATTTTCTCTGGGGTGGATATAATGTAATAAGCGTGATGTGTATTTCTCTTTCGCTGAACTGTTGGATGGATTACTTCTGCTATAGGTTGAGCATCCTGTCACCGAATGGATTGCTGAAATAAATCTGCCAGCTGCCCAAGTTGCTGTTGGTATGGGGATTCCTCTGTGGCAGATTCCTGGTACATGACGTTACCTGACGTAATATATGTCCAAGTTTGTTTCTTGTATTAATTGTCAATCTTATCCGTCGTCTTCTTTTTGCTTCATTTGGTTAGAAATAAGGCGGTTTTATGGAATGGAGCATGGAGGAGGTTATGATGCTTGGAGAAGAACTTCAGTTGCTGCTACTCCCTTTGATTTTGACAAAGCAAAGTCTACGAGACCGAAAGGTCATTGTGTAGCAGTCCGTGTCACTAGTGAGGATCCTGATGACGGGTTCAAGCCTACCAGCGGGAAAGTACAGGTTAGCAACCGGTTCCAAGCGATTCTAAATGCTTAAGATGATTCCAGTCGACATGACAGTACTTAGTAGTTGGCTATGTACAGGAACTAAGTTTCAAAAGCAAGCCAAATGTGTGGGCTTACTTCTCTGTCAAGGTAAATTATTTGTGCAAGTTTATCAAGTAAAGATTGCTTTGAAATGCTCATCTGTTTATAATTGTAAATTTATTGTTGCAGTCTGGAGGAGGCATTCACGAATTTTCAGATTCCCAATTCGGTAAGTCCTAATGACAATAGAATCCCATATGATTTAGCTAAAAAAATTTGTATTTGTTGTTTTAAGTACTTTGTTTGGTTGGAGGTTATGATGTCTGCTTTTTGATTTTGTTGTCCTCCCAAGCTACTATGCTTCTTTGTAATTGCTGAGTTGCTAACCGCTATTGATCTGTTTTACAACTGGACCAAAACTGTTTTAATGGGGTACATGTGAATGTAGAGAGTGCATATTAAGTGGTACATTACAGCTAACTGGGAGTATGGGCTTTCATCTTACAGCATCACTTTGTTTTGGCTGCTGCTGTTCTATGCTTTGATAGTGAATCATGCCTGACAACTTAAAAGTTGACGTGTGGTTTGTTAGCCTGCCAAGTTACTGTGCTTGATAAATCATGAGAAGTATGCAGGAAAGACAAAGGGAATTAGCTACCACGTCAAGCTAACATGCATTGGATTGCGATGCCTATGGATTTGAGAGACTAAGTTGGACCTATATTAGCGAGATAAATACGTATAACATCTGACATATGTTGTCTCAATCCCTATTGCATTTTCCCACCAGGACTTCTTGGCTGTAGTAGTCCTGGCTAATGATGTACAAATTTTTTTGCTAAACAACCAATGCATCCCATGTAGTCCTATACCTTGATGGTATAAGTTCTCATATACTACTTCCCTTGATACGTTTTGTGCTATATGGAACAATACAAACAGGAGAGTATGTAATTTCATTCTAGTTTTCACTGATAAAGGGATTTCATCAAGGGATCAACCTATTTTTCCTCGTTAAGCGAATGCTTCAGTGTGTATTTCAGTTGTTTGAAAGATGTGTCTGCATATCTTGACATTTTTTTATTTGAAAAATGTCAACTTCTGAATGTTTTACTCTTGCTTCAGGACACGTCTTTGCATTTGGGGAATCCAGAGCTCTAGCAATTGCTAATATGGTTCTTGGGCTGAAAGAAATTCAAATTAGGGGTGAAATCCATACTAATGTTGACTATACAATCGATCTTCTTCATGTATGTCTTGTCCAGGCTTTCTTTTTCAAACTCTATTTTTATGCGTGCAGTTTTAGTTTAAAGGCTGTGATGTTTTGCAGGCTTTAGATTACAGAGACAATAAAATCCACACAGGTTGGTTGGATAGTAGAATTGCTATGCGGGTTAGGGCTGAAAGACCTCCCTGGTATCTCTCTGTGGTTGGAGGAGCGCTGTATGTAAGTGAAAATATTAAACACCTCTTCAGTTTCCGAGAATCTTTTGAATGCATCATTTACATCTTTTTCACTTCAGAAAGCATCTACAACCAGTACAGCTGTCGTGTCAGATTATGTTGGTTATCTTGAGAAAGGGCAAATTCCTCCCAAGGTACTTAAAGATGACCACAATGATGATTAAAATTCCATCTGAGTTGCCAGTAATGATTAAGTCAATTGATTTTTTTTTCCAGCACATATCACTTGTCAACTCTCAAGTGTCATTGAACATTGAAGGAAGCAAATATACGGTATGCAACTGATAATCATCAAGCTAGGTCACTTTCTGCTTACGCTGTCTTCGAGCCAAGTATAATCAATTGTCTGAACTCTCACAGATTGACATGGTCAGAGGCGGACCTGGAAGCTATAGGTTGAAGATGAATGAGTCTGAGATCGAGGCAGAAATACATACTTTACGTGATGGAGGTCTATTGATGCAGGCAAGCATGAATTTAGACGACATGTCCATGTTGTTTCGCGGTATAGCCAGCTTATAGTGGTATCTGTCGGTGTCTTGGATAGTTGGGGTAGAGATGTTTCAGCTGATGGAAATGAAGAATCTATGTGCCATTCTAAGATCTTCATATTAGTTGTCACATTAGAGATGCTTTAAGACATCCTAGATCAGATGAGGAAGCCTTGTGGCTTGTGGTTGACTTAATCATTTCTATCTGTGTGGGGGACCGGTGTGCTACTTTTGCACTTTCTGTTTGTATCATGTGTGGTCAGGGTTCTTAATCATTCCTTGGCAGAAAAAAGACTTTTGTTCTTAGAGAACTCCACTACTCAGCATTCTGAAAACTAGATCAATCTCTAAACTATTATTTAAATCAACATTTCTACTTCAGAGGTCCTTTTACCCCCAGATTTTGTAATTACGCCTGCTCCTAGTATTATTGTCCATGTAGAGCCTGGGAAATTTTAATCTAAGCTGTGATGAAAAAGAGACAGCTACAAGCAGAAGATTACCTCTTGTGGAAGGGGAGCGTTTGGCTCTGCTTCTAATTCCAAGTGAATGATGAAGTCTTATTATGTTTCTAGTGACAGTTCTTGTTACTTGTTGGACAAAAGCCAGCTCATGCAATCTTTATTTTTTTTGGGGTCAAAGCACATGCCATTGTTTAGGTTGCAAATATTAGTATGATGGAACTCAGAGGTAAAGCTACTGCATAATTAGCACATTTAGTTGCCCTAGACAAATTCACTCATTTGCTTTATTCCTGCCCTTTTACTGTTATTTGGTTTTCCTTTTCCCTTTTACGCTATAAACAAACTACCGATAAGGCCACCAACTGTAATAACAGGAGTTATCTTGTTTCTGGTGTATGGCCAATTTTCATTTTGACTATCTTCATGCATTGCACCTGAGTAATCGTCTATTTCGGAAGACTGTATTTTTTTTTTCATTGTTCTAGTAATAAGTTGATTGTTCAATTATGTACAGCTGGATGGGAACAGTCATGTCATATATGCTGAAGAAGAGGCAGCTGGAACTCGTCTCCTGATTGATGGAAGAACCTGCTTGCTTCAGGTTAAGGAGACTCTTTCTTGTGTCCTTTTTGTGATCTTTTTGCCAAACTAGATATTCTTTCGAGCTCATTGACTGATTTTTGCATCTGGTATTTTAGAACGATCATGATCCTTCGAAGTTAGTGGCAGAGACTCCATGCAAGCTGCTTAGGTTTTTGATTTCTGATGGCAGTCATATAGATGCGGACACACCATATGCTGAAGTTGAGGTTATGAAGATGTGCATGCCCCTTCTTTCACCTGCTTCCGGAGTCATACAATTTGAAATGTCTGAAGGTCAAGCTATGCAGGTACATCAGAATGCTGGAAACTAGTGGGTAGTGTCCTGTTTACTATTGAACTTAATATGTTACTTTACTGTAGGCTGGTGAGCTTATAGCAAGGTTGGATTTAGACGATCCTTCAGCCGTAAGGAAGGCAGAACCTTTTCATGGCAGTTTCCCTGTCCTGGGCCCTCCTACTGCAGTTTCTGGAAAGGTTCATCAGAGATGTGCTGCAAGTTTAAATGCTGCCCGCATGATTCTCGCAGGTTATGAGCACAACATTGATGAAGTAAGCAGTCACTCCTCTTACTCAAGGTTGTGGATTAGTTTCTCCATTGATGATCCATTTTTCCCTATCCCATCTGCAGAGAGTCTGGCTTTGTTAGCTAAGATTGCGAGAATCATTTCCATGATGAATGAAGTGTCTTTCTCCAACTAAAAGCCTATTATCTATCTCAGGTAGTGCAAAATTTGCTTGCTTGTCTCGATAGCCCGGAGCTCCCTTTCCTTCAGTGGCAAGAGTGCTTGTCCGTTCTGGCAACTCGCCTTCCGAAAGATCTCAGAAATGAGGTATAAGATTTTTGGTGTAGTATGACTTCATTCTTACTAGTTGAATCTTGAACTCAATTTATTTACTTTCTTTTGCCTTGTTAGTTGGAATCCAAATTTAAGGAGTTTGAAAGAATTTCAAGCTCTCAGATTGTGGACTTCCCGGCAAAGTTGCTCAAAGGCATTCTCGAGGTAAGTTACTCACCATACCTACTTTGTTTCAATCTTGTAGTGCATTACCACTGTCATATAAGTTCTTGTTTCATTTTTCTTTTTAAATCAGGCCCATATATCCACCTGTCCCGAAAAAGAGAAGGCGTCCCAGGAAAGACTGATTGAGCCATTAATGAGCCTTGTGAAGTCTTATGAGGGAGGAAGGGAAAGTCATGCCCGAGTAATTGTTCAATCTCTTTTTGAAGAGTATCTCTCGGTTGAAGAACTATTCAGTGACAACATTCAGGTCAGTTCTCTTAATCAACAACAAAGATTTTGGGTTTCATATCCTAGCTTGACATTGCTTTGAGATCATAGGTTCAAGGGTAAATTGCTTTAACTTACTTGCTGGATTTGTATGTTGACATATGCCATGATCAGACCATTTTGATCTCTATAGAGTTTTTGTATTGGATCTGATCATCTGATAACTGATTGAAAGCATTTCAACTTGCTTCGTACCTTTTTTATCATAATCAATTCCTGTCAAAATCCGAGACATTTTTTTGCAGGCTGATGTGATTGAACGGCTTCGGCTTCAATATAAGAAGGATCTATTGAAAGTTGTGGACATAGTCCTTTCTCATCAGGTCATCATTGTCTATCTTTGATTGCTTTCTGTGCACTGTATTCCTTTTTTATTATCTTTGCCTTGATCAGGTGCTGATGTGTGCTTGCCGCAATGCAGGGTATAAAAAGTAAAAATAAGCTGATATTGCGTCTCATGGAGCAGCTGGTTTACCCTAATCCTGCTGCATACAGAGATAAACTCATTCGCTTTTCGGTTTTAAACCATACTAATTACTCTGAGGTTAGGCATGGCACTTCAGTTGTTCTAGCTTAAGCGCGTTAGTTCGATTGTTTGTCGATTCTTGGATTACTTCCAGGTTCTTTCTCCTCTAAGAATGTGTCAATTTATCATGCAAAATTCATTGTTTCAGTTAGCACTTAAGGCGAGTCAACTGCTGGAACAAACTAAACTGAGCGAACTCCGTTCCAGTATCGCTAGAAGTCTCTCCGAACTAGAGATGTTTACTGAAGATGGTGAAAGCATGGACACCCCAAAGAGGAAAAGTGCAATCAATGAACGCATGGAGGATTTGGTGAGTGCTCCTCTGGCAGTTGAAGATGCCCTCGTTGGCCTGTTTGACCATAGCGATCACACTCTTCAAAGGCGGGTTGTGGAGACTTATGTTCGTAGGCTATATCAGGTAGATGATCTAGACCTACCTTTTCTGTTTATTTAGTTATTTTGATGTGCTTTGCTCATCCAATCTTATGTATCTCTGCCAGCCCTATCTTGTAAAGGGAAGTGTAAGAATGCAGTGGCACAGATCTGGTCTCATTGCTTCATGGGAATTCTTGGAAGAGCACATAGAAAGAAAGAACAATCCTGAAGATAAAACGTTTGACAAGCCATTGGTTGAGAAACATAATGAAAGGAGATGGGGAGCCATGGTCATCATTAAGTCTCTTCAGTTTTTGCCGGCAATCGTCAATGCAGCCCTGAGGGAAACTACTCACAATGTTCACGAAGCAGTTCCAAATGGCTTGTCAGAACCGAAGTGTTTTGGTAATATGATGCACATAGCTTTAGCTGGAATTAACAATCAGATGAGTCTACTTCAGGACAGGTACTGTGCATTTTGCGCCTCTAATTAGCACTGGATTTTATTACTGGAATGCACCAGACATTAAAAAAATCTTACTGCAAGATTTTTTCAATTAGCAGCCACTCATGTTTCTTGATACTTGAAGATCAGCTGCAAGTGCAGATTAGTGAGAAATGTGTCTCAGGAAAGCAGAATATAGGAGATTTGTTTGTGGTTTACTCAACCCAATATTTCTTATTGTTGGAAATTGCATAGTATGATGTAATCAATAACCCTTGCGTTAGGATTGCTTGCTCAATTCTGTGGCAAATAGAACCTGAAGTCCAGTTACTACCAAGCAAATCTCAATTGTTATTTGTGTCATGTATCACTCCAGTGGCGATGAAGATCAGGCTCAAGAAAGGATCAACAAATTAGCCAAGATACTTAAAGAGCAAGAATTAAGTTCCAGTCTACGAACTTCTGGCGTAGGAGTAATCAGCTGTATCATACAGAGGGATGAAGGGAGAGCTCCTATGAGGCACTCCTTCCATTGGTCAGCCGAGAAGTGCTACTATGAGGAAGAGCCTCTATTACGCCATCTAGAGCCTCCTCTCTCCATATACCTTGAATTGGTATATCTTCTCATCCTCAAACCTATTTTATTTCTTTGAAAATATAAATTGATGCAATTGATCCTATGGTCCATAATAAAATACAGGACAAGCTTAAAGGCTATGAGAATATCAGGTATAAGCCCTCCAGGGACCGTCAGTGGCATCTATACACTGTTAAAGACAATCCCCTTCCAATCCAGAGAATGTTCCTTAGAACTCTGGTCAGGCAACCCACAACAACTGGTGGTTTCGCGTCATACCAGGGCCTCGATTTGGGATCATCAGGTTCTCAACTAGCTGTGTCCTACACTTCAAGGAGCATCTTCAGGTCCTTAGTGGTTGCCATGGAAGAGCTGGAACTAAATGCCCATAATGCTACTGGCAAATATGATCATGCTCATATGTACCTTTATGTTATACAAGAGCAACAAGTGAATGACCTCGTGCCTTACGCCAAGTAATTGTCTCTCATTTTACTCTGCTCTTTTACGTTCCTTTGAATGCTTGTGTGAGTCTCAGACTGAGCCACTGGCAGGAGAGTGGAAGTAGATGCCAAGCAAGAAGAAGCTGCCGTTGCACAGATCCTGGAAGGGCTGGCACGGGAAATTCATGCATCTGTCGGGGTAAGAATGCATCGGCTAGGTGTTAGCGAATGGGAAGTGAAGCTGTGGATTGCATCTTCTGGACAGGCAAACGGTGCTTGGAGATTTGTGGTAACCAATGTAACTGGACACACGTGCACTACTCATGTAAGTGTAACTTCTTTTTTGGGAGCATGTAAGTTTAACTTCTTATTTTGTTGTACAAAAGGTAAGAGAGGAAGCCTGATGTGCACAAATTATATTGACTGCGTAAATTTTTTCCTGAATTTGTATAGTACTCCAGAATTATTGTGGTAGTGTTTCCATCTCTTTCTAATTTAAATCAAAGTAAACTCAAGGTAATGGTGATTATATGGTCAGATAAATTTAGCAAAGACCACTCTTTGGAGTTTGTGTGCTTTAATATTTTCAGTTTGTCTGCTCATTTGGCTATCTTCCTGAGGATAGACTTCCAAGTTGTCATCATATTTACCTTGGCCTTGTTACTTGGGCTCCTAAACTTAGAGATGGGATCTTTGACACTACTTGTATTTTCTGCATCATCAGATTTACCGTGAACTCGAGGATTCCAGCACCCGGAAAGTGGTCTATCATTCGATCTCTGTATGGGGCCCTCTACATGGAGTTCCAGTAAATGCACCCTACAAGCCCTTGGGAGCTCTTGAGCGAAAACGTCTCTCAGCCAGGACAAGCAACACTACTTACTGTTATGATTTTCCACTTGTGAGTATTCCTTGTACTTTTCTATAATTCCGAATGATGACAGAGCTTTGCTTAATTTGAAGTAGCTTGAGTTAACTTGGTTGAATAAAATTATTTTGCAGGCATTTCAGACAGCTCTGGAGATGGCTTGGGCATCCCATTCTCCGGATGACGACAACATCAAGAATAAGATGCTTCTCAAAATAACCGAGCTGAAATTTGCCAATAAGAGTGACAGCTGGGGAACCCCTCTTGTCCCTGTAGAGCGCGAGCCTGGGAGTAATGATGTCGGGATGGTAGGTTGGTGCATGGAAATGGCTACTCCTGAGTTCCCTTCTGGGAGAACAGTTCTAGTCGTCTCGAACGATGTAACCTTTAAAGCAGGATCTTTCGGCCAAAAAGAAGATGCATTTTTCCATGCAGTCACTGATCTTGCATGTGCAAAGAAATTGCCTCTGATTTATTTGGCAGCAAACTCCGGTGCACGTCTAGGGGTAGCGGAGGAAGTGAAAGCTCGATTCAGAGTCGGTTGGTCCGATGAGTCGAATCCTGAGCGCGGTTTCCAGTATGTATATTTGACACCTGATGACTATGCTGAGATGGGATCATCTGTGATAGCACATGAGCTAAAGCTGGCTAATGGAGAAACTAGATGGGTCATAGATACCATTGTCGGGAAGGAGGATGGATTAGGAGTAGAAAACTTGTCAGGAAGTGGGGCCATTGCTGGTGCTTATTCTAGGGCATACAAGGAGACTTTTACCCTTACGTATGTGACTGGCAGAACTGTTGGTATAGGTGCTTATCTTGCTAGGCTCGGGATGCGTTGCATACAGAGGCTTGATCAACCAATAATTTTAACAGGTTTCTCTGCCCTTAACAAACTTCTTGGCCGCGAGGTTTACAGTTCCCACATGCAACTTGGAGGTCCGAAGATTATGGCAACTAATGGAGTGGTTCATCTGACCGTTTCAGATGACCTTGAAGGGGTTTCATCCATCTTGAAGTGGTTAAGTTTTGTTCCTCCTCATGTTGGTGGTCCACTTCCAATCTGCAAACCCTTGGATTCGCCCGAAAGGCCTGTTGAGTACGTTGTGGAAAACTCGTGTGATCCTCGCGCTGCCATTCGTGGTGTCTTGGATAGTAATGGAAATTGGCTTGGTGGTATTTTTGACAAGGATAGCTTCATTGAGACTCTTGAAGGCTGGGCAAGGACTGTGGTAACAGGACGAGCTAAGCTGGGAGGCATCCCCGTGGGAATTGTAGCAGTTGAGACCCAAACAGTAATGCAAGTCATTCCTGCGGACCCAGGTCAGCTTGATTCCCATGAGAGAGTGGTCCCACAGGCTGGACAAGTATGGTTCCCGGATTCCGCCACCAAGACAGCTCAAGCAATTTTAGATTTCAACAAAGAAGAACTTCCTCTTTTCATCCTGGCTAACTGGAGAGGTTTCTCGGGCGGGCAGAGAGACCTTTTCGAAGGGATCCTGCAAGCCGGGTCAACAATAGTCGAGAACCTTAGAACATACAAGCAGCCTGTATTTGTCTACATACCCATGATGGGCGAACTCCGTGGCGGGGCATGGGTGGTTGTGGACAGCCGGATTAATTCAGACCATATTGAAATGTATGCCGAGCGAACAGCCAAAGGGAATGTCCTTGAGCCAGAGGGGATGATAGAGATCAAGTTTAAGACCAAGGACCTTCTAGAGTGCATGGGTAGATTGGATGTAGATCTGGTCGGACTGAAGACAAAGCTGGAGGAATCTATAAAGGCTGGTGCTCTTGATGTGGCCAATTCGCTGCAGCAGAAGATAAAAGCCCGAGAGAAGAGCCTCTTGCCCGTCTACACACAGATAGCCACTAAATTTGCTGAACTGCACGATACTTCATTGAGGATGGCTGCAAAGGGGGTCATCAGAGAAGTCGTCGACTGGAAAACCTCTCGCTCCTTCTTCTACAGAAGATTGCATCGAAGAATTGCCGAAGCCTCGCTCGCCAAAACCGTGGAAGATGCAGGGGGCAATCAGCTCTCGAGGACATCTGCATATGCCTTCATGAAGAGCTGGTTTGTGAATTCTGAGGTGGCAAAAGGTAGAGAAGATGCATGGAATGATGATGGACTATTCTTCTCATGGAAAGATGATATGAGAAATTACGAAGACAAGTTACAAGAACTGCGGATCCAGAAAGTACTGCAGCAATTGACAGATATTGGTAGCTCAGAGTCAGATTTACAAGCTCTTCCTCAAGGTCTCGCTGCCCTTCTAGACAAGGTAAAGCCCAAGTCATACTTGATCTTTGGTTTCTGCAGATGTATGTGTCTGTCTTTGTTAAATAAGCGCGAATGTGCATATCTAAGAGCTCAATCTAATTCTCGTTTTCAATTTAATGCAGATGGAGTCATCGAGCCGAGTGAATTTGGTTCAAGAACTTCTCAAGGTGCTCAGTTGAACATGATTGCTGTACATTGCCAAATTTTCGCCTCATTTTGGCGCGCGAACTCAGTTAAATCTTTGATTGTCATCAGCTATATGAATAACTTCACCACATTGTGGATGAGATGTAGATCCTAGGACTAGTGCCCACCAGTCTGCCAAGTGTAATCTAGGATGTAGGGTTGAAATAGGTTTTTCAATGTTAAGGGAGAGGAGGTGGCTCGTTTTGCAGGTTGTCTTTCCTTCATGGCTCGAACCATGTCATTATATCCAATTTCTGTAATTATGTTGTCAATAAAAAATGTAATAATTTTATTTTCCCACATATGATCTCTATCTCGAAGACCTAAGGTCATTTGTCCTCCAACCGAGAAATGGGTATTGTGCACCTTGATACGCAACCCACGACCACAACAGTTAATTATGTACATGATTAATTTGGTCCGTCACGCATCACAAACATTACGAACACTGCAAGATAGACGGCTGAGGTTCCAACGAGTGAGTGAAAGACAACAGTAGATAATAAAAAGGGTTTCTATCTTTCTAGCCTTTCCTTTCTTTTCTTTTCTCTATTATCTTTCTGGGTCGATAGTACAGACAGGTAGTGGTGCATTTCTTTCTTAAAGATAACACCATGACAATATCTTAACACAAAGTGCCCTTTTCATGCACCTATCTTCGGGAGACGATGTCTACTAGACATCCACTTGACCACTAATATGATGAGGATCCAAAAACCCACTACTCAAATGAAGGCTGAGCAAATGAACTCTTCTCTCAACTTCTCAAGTGTCCATGCTTGACCAAACTCTTTCCTCAAGCTTCTTCTACTAGTTTCGGAGAACAAGAAGAAACAGCCTCCGCAACTGTGAGGAATATCCTGTCCTCACCGATTAAGTTTGCGAAGCCCGACGAGTGGAGCTTGTCAATGACTGCTGGTCCAGGATTCGCCAGGACAAGCTGCAGAATACAGAAACAGAAAGACAAGCTCCAGGTAAGGCTTCATGCGTACTGCTCTCACAGAAAACTTTGTTTTGAGGATATTTTTTATGTAGAAACGAGTACGGGAAGTCCAAACTGTTCACCTGAATATCTCTCTTTTGAAGACTCTTATACAGCTCTTCCAAGGCATGGATGCCACTGGTGTCGATGTCGGTTACGGCTGGGGTTTAGGAAAAAACATATTAAAAAATGATGCACATAGACATGGCACGATGCAATTCTTTAAGTAGAGTAAGGGATATTGAGAAATTGCAGTGAAGAGCACTTACGTGACATTTCAACCAGCAAGAACTTTATTTGCGGTAGATAAGCTGCTTTTAGTTGTTCCTCCTCATCTCTCAACCACCTCAATATCCTGAGAAGAAAAACTGTTTAAGCTTAACAAGAATTTATGCTAGTCACGCTAGAATTTAAAAAATACTGTTTCCCTTGTATGATATTTGTCAAATTGCCATTAGTCGATTCCAGTCAAGAGGTCCATCTCTGCAAAATCTAAAAATTTAGGTTCTTCAACTCCTGGCATGATGAGCTGTATATTATATCCATTAACTTCTGCATCTTTTAAATTTCGTTCTTAGGACGCCTAGGATAGGAATTTTTTCTTCTATTACTTCCGGTACATTTGAACAAGTTGCTTCCCTCACATTAAAATTCTTGTGGTTCATGTCCAAGTAAAGTAATAATAAGGTTATTTTCACAGAATGAAGCATGAAATAGGTCGGAAGAAAAAATGCACGATGACAATTGTCTCATATTCTTAAGCCCGATCCTTCTTGGCTTTTCGCATGTAGAAACTAAATGAAAGGAAAGAAAAAAGAGAAATGCGTTACAGGAAGATAAAGAAAAGCCAGATGGCGTGGTTACCTCTCTTTGATGTAATTAGAGTTGGAGAAGTATATAGCAGAATCAACCCTGACAATCAAAATGCCAGGAACCTTCAGTGCATCTGGGTACTGTTGGATGTTTCTGTATACTGCTGTTCGAGGTATCTTTCCTAGGATTGCTGTTCTTGGTCTTGTCACTTGTAAAAGGATTTTAGCAAAGGATATTGCAACCTGTGGCCATATAAAGAAGGGATAATACGTGGAGTTCAAAGAACAGATTGGCCACAATATAGCAGATAAAAGGAAACTGAACTCCTGTTTCTTACCGCAATTAGGAGACCTATCTCGACAGAAGCGAAAATTACTCCAAGGAATGCCCCGAGACAAGCCACAAAGTCGAGCTTGTCAATCTTCCAAATGAGAATAGCTGCGTCGTAGTCAATTAGGCCAATGACAGCTGAAATAATGATGGATGAGAGAATCGCATTCGGCGTGTACTTAAAGAGAGGGGTGATGAATTCCAATGTTAGGAACACGACGAAGGACATGATGATGTTGGAGACCGCAGTTTGGCACCCTGCCATGTAGTTCACTGCTGAGCGGGAGAAGGAACCTGCAATAAATTTTATGCTTACTTTTAGAATCAAGGAGAATGATAATCTTTCCAACTTACTGAAAGTTGTGATGGGTGATGGTGTTAAATCTATGTTGGACAAATAATTTCTTACCAGTTGCAACATAACAAGAAGTCATTGACCCGACGACATTCATTGTTCCTAGTGCAACCATTTCTTTGTTCCCATCCAGTTGATAGTCCTTCACGGCTGCAAAAGTTCTTCCAATTGCAATTGCTTCCTGTTTTGTAGAGCCATAGAAAAGATCAAATTATTAGCTAGAAACTATAGAATCCCAGTGACCTGCTTACAAATTACATAAACATGCAAAGGAGAAGGAGGAGGTGGGACGATTCCCTTACCGTTAATGCAATCATACCAGCCACGATACCAATCCTGAAACCTTTCAGAAGATAGTCCCCGCTGAAATATATTTCTTTCACGGATGAGGGATTGATTCCCTTCTCTATGTTCTTCACCTGCATATTTCACTGAATATGTTAGTATAACTCTGTTACTACGATCCAACTTCGCAAACATCAGCATTAGCATTAAATTTTTCATCAATTAGATCATCAGCTAGTTAAGCTCCAAGAGTCAAGGAGTGGAAAGGTCTTACAATTTGAACGCCGTGCTTTTCTGCGTGGGTTATGTACACGAAGAAAGTGGCCAAGATGACTGATATCAACGGAGCAATTGCAGGAACCCAGAAAAATTTCCTGTTCTTCTTTCCCTGTTTATCACACCCATCCCCAAGTAAGAAAAGAGTTGAACAACACATTGATGTATAACTTGAATGAAACTGAAGGTATATATACTTACAATGTACTTGGCAAACAGAAGAAAACCCAAAAATGATGCTCCAATTACTATGGTCTGCCAGTTCCACTGAAAAAGAACAGCTACCTTTTAGTGATCTAGTCTAGGAAAGAATTTAGAGAGAGAGAGAGAGAGAGAGAGAGAGAGAGAGAGAGAGAGAGAGAGATTACTCCATGATGGACTGATCCCCAAACCGAGTGCATAACCGATATAATATCAGTTTTTTTTGTAAAATCTTTTATGCCAAGAAAACCTTTAAGCTGCTGGAGTGCAATAGTAATGGCAGCTCCACCCATAAAACCAACGATGGCAGCATGGGATAGGAAATCAATCAAGAAACCCAACCTAAAGAAAGAAACCTTTAGCCCTTGGACAATGATGACATAAAACTTCCAATATCATGACATAGATGCCATTACATGAGCAGAAAATAGAAAACGTAGAAAGATAGAGCTCTGTCTGAGAACCGAGAAGCTAGCTATAACTGTACCTGAAGAAACCAAGGGTGAATTGAGTTATCCCCGCGAAAAAAGTTGCCGTGAAGGCAAGTCGGCGATACTCAACTGGATTTTTCGTCGGATCAATCTCATTCTGCAGCAGTGTTCCCAACAAAAGAGACACCACGGCAACTGGTCCAATGGCTATATCTCTTGAACTACCCATGAAGGCATATATTAATGGTGGAACGAAACTGCTATCTGAAAACATTCAAGATATCTAGATATCACTTTCAGCAGCTCAAGAATGTAGGAGGAAAGGATTAGTATTGAGGGCGTCAAGCAGCTTATAGTCTATAGCCTACAGGTAAGTGTTCACTTACAAAGTCCGTACTGCGGAGCCAAATTCGCAAGCTTTGCATACCCAATGTCCTGTTTTTCCATCGAGTGAAACATTAATGATGTTCTATTTAACTTTTCGGTTATATAAAAAGACTCGAAAATTTTATCTACCTGTGGAATGCAGAGACTTGCAATGGTGAGTCCGGCAATAAGATCTCCTTTGAACTTTTTAAGATTGTAACTTCTTCCCCACTCAAGAATAGGAAAGATGGCCTGAATTCCTAGAACCAACTTCCGAGACTGGGGCTGGTCCTTAAAAGGGCGTAGAGGGTCGTCAGCAAAGAACGTTTCTTTGACAGTGGATGCGAATTCCTTGAAGAGTTTCTGCCGGGGAGGGACTCCCACTTTGTGAATGTGATGCTCATTTGGTGAGTGTTGGTTCACCGATGACTGTCTTTTAGTATTGATTTCTTTCGCTTCATTCTTCTCATCACTCAAAGGACCAACGGAAGCCATGGGAGATGAATTCGACTGTTTTCAGGACATAAAAAAACAGATAGAGATTCTCATAAGGAGTTGAATGCTGAATTACTCTTCCAAATAGCAAAAGCTGATGAACAAAAACTGCAAAACTCTGGCAAAACTATCCTAACTTTGTTGTCTCAGCACTTTTCCTTAATCAAGCAACGCTAGCAGTTCGTGTCTATGTTATTGTTATTAGTAAGAAGAGCAAAATTCGGACTTACAACAGAGGATACCCAGTTAGAAGAGGGTGGAAGCTCTAAAGTTCAAAGCTCAACCAAGTGAAGCACCTTGAAGCTAATATAAAGAACTATAGCCCAAGTGTAAGAAGATGGTGTTCTGAATGTGAATGCCCTTATTGATCTGTAAGAAGCCTGAGAAGCTAGTTTCTGCTTAAATAAGTTATGAGCAAAACCGGGTCAAACTTCCCTATATGAGATAGAGAGAGAGAGGAGTTATTCACCGCCCGTCTGATATTATGAACCTAAATCTCTTCACTGTCACATTCATAGAAGACATGGAGTGGAAGTTAAAGTTTTCTGATATATTGATTTAGCAGGCATGGATTATTCTATGCCCCAGAAATTGATGGTAGGCAATTGATGATCTTCCCATTACGGCTCTTGTGGCTTCTCGAATGAATTGAATGAATTAGCATAAAGTGTCCTTTTCGAAGGTGTTGACTCAAAAGGCATAATAGGTGGCCACTAGAGAAGTTTGACAGATTGCCATCACTGTTCATGTCACTTCCCGTTTTATCTTTTTCTTTGATTTTGTTGCACCTTGCCATTTGAAAAATCGAACTAAACTTGTTCCCACTTCAACCCCACCAGCCACTTGGAAAGAGCGTTCTGAATAAAAACATTGGTTCAACTCATGCCTCCTCATGTCCTTGGACCCATGAAACTGCAAGAACTCTTTTCCAAGAACCAAGAACAAGGTTGTGTATGAGAGTGAACCATTGAATTGAACCTTTAGTTCGTCACTTTTGGCCCAGATAAAGTGGCCCATGCCTGTTAGGTGTTGGAAAAGCTCAGATTTTTGTAGTCTATTGATCTTCTTCTCTCTCGCAATAAAAGCGTTAATAACTTGTGTTTCATCAATGCATTTTCTGTCAATGATCATGTGGGACATAGAAGCATCAAGCCCGCGAATCTCTGCAAAAACGATTTGGCTTTCCCTTTTGGAAATCTCAGAAGCCATAAAGTTGACTAAATCACTCATCTCATTATTAACTATTAACACAACTATGCTCACTTTTAATATTCAACTCCTATTCTGTCAGAAAACAGCCTGTTCTTGCTACTGCTCACTTCTTGTCCACAGGCTAAAGAAGTAATACTAAAAACGGGAATAAGCTTTTTCACTCGACCACTATTATGCCGAGATGAGAATATCATATTTGTTAGGCCCATCACAACATATATATATATATATATATATATATATATATATATATAAAGACAACCACAGTACAATCCGCCGTAACGTAGTGAGCTCGACCCTCATCGTGTCGGTCATGAAATGAATCTGTTCAAGATTTTTCTATCCCAAGAACCACCTCTTTTTCACAAGAACTTTCAAACGTATCCCTATCGGATCTAAAACAGTCGTGTCCTTTTGCTTCTTCAGATGGAGAAGTTAAAATGAAAAAGAAAGCGTTCTTCTGAACAAAAGTGAGTGCATGTCCTCTCTCGTGCGAGGGAATAAAGTATACCGTACCTCCTTCATATGCTTCTCACGACCACCGTCGATAGTGGGTGGCAAAGAAAAGAAGATTTCAGGTCAGGCCCTACGCACACTCAGAGGCCTTCCTTCTCCAACCCCAATTCTTGATGATCAGATCAGGGAATCTCTGGTACTGTAGGACTCAGAAGAAGAAAAGTTGGGGCGAAAAGAAACAATAGACAAATAAAAAAGGACGTCTCAAAAGCTCTGTGCACATAATTGTTAAGGGAAGAAAATAAATGGCACCAACCCACCGCCATTTATTACCGTTCTTTTCTTTTCAGGGGTCACCCAACCGCACTCCCTCGACGACGATGCATCGCGCTGCGATGAACTTCTCCACGAATACGAGGAAGATTCACGGGAGAGAGCCTCAAACGTCCGCGTTCACCGAAGTTCCTCACGAGACCTTGATTAGCACAACCTCCCGCTGTACATGACCTAACCCAAACTGGAAAGTGGGCTCATCCCAAATCGAGCGAGGAGGGTTCAAAGGAGGAGCCTTCGTCAAAGTCCACGTTCACTGAACCGCTCCGCAGTACCTTTAATTAGGACAACCTCGCTGTGCAAAGATCAACCCAAATGGGAAAACAATCTTTCCTTTGTTTCTTTCCTCATCTGCTTGGTTGCCGAGAAAGATATGGCGTTCGACATCCTCTCGGCAACCGGCTTGAGCAGACGGGAAAAGCGAAAGAAAAGAAGAACAAGAAAACAAGGGGGGAAGATAATATCTAAACAGAAGAAAATCAACCCCAAAAAGAAAATTCCGTGGGAAAATAAGAAAAGAAACAGGAATTGAAGGGCTTTTTTTATATATCAGGAGGAAACATTTGGGTTAATATGTCCATACTCGTAATAAATTTATTTCAAATTAATTTTTTTGATCATAAAAAATCTCAAATTTGTATATTACCTACGATAAATTTACCCTTTCATTAGTATCTGTTAAATTTTACTGTCAAATTATTGAGTTATATGACAAGTAATATACAAGTTTGAGGTTTTACTATCCGTTTGTCACATGCACACGTGTTTGTGGATTTTCTTTCATATTAATTTAATTTAACGGAGGGTAAATTTGTTATAAGTATAATAATTTGGAGTAAATTTATCATAAATATATTAATTTAGATTTTTTTATGATCAAAAAATTAATTTATGATAAATTTATTATAAATATCTGGGGTCGAGATTTTTGGTCGTGTTAACCAAAAAACAGTTTTTGCCAGAGATCGGTCGCCGTCCGTTTCAGAGACGCGTGTCGTTTTTCTTCGCTCCTTCCGAGGATTCTGACTAAAGATGGCCGATTGCCAACTCCCCCCCCCCCCAACGTGGCGGCGAAAAGTCCGATGCGTGGACTTTGACTGCGTTTCAGTGGGCCCCCCCGTATCTTTCCTTCCCCGTCAGTTCGACCCAGTTTTGTCGCGCGTGGGGGCCCACACGTGCGGCGCGCGTTCCGGCGGGGGTTGGATCCGGACGCGATGACGGCTCGGTTCGGTTCGGTTGGCCCGAACGGGTCGGAAGGGCGGCACGTGATTTTTCCATAAATTTTTTCTTTTAAAAATCTGACGAAGATTTTCAACTCTGACGGACAATAGTAGAAACAATTTACCGTTCACTTTTACCAAAAGCGCGAGCGACCGAACCGAACGCTCGGCTACTCGTGCATTTACTAGAATCGTAACATTTTCCTTATCGGTTTTATTCCGTCGAAATGTGTCCACGTTCTCTTGGCGATGATGCCGTCGGAGATCGCTGATGCCGTCGAGGATGAGTGTGGACCGGCTACGCACTTGGTTGATGCTGCGGCGAATAGTCTCCCACCAAAGTGGATATGATTTGAATCGAGCATTTTGTCGCGTGCAACGACTCTCGTGGTCATTTTTTTTTCTGACACGGGGGCAAAAAGATACATTTTTTTGTCGAGACATGAATTTTCTATTAAATTTGAACCTCGAATGATGTACGGAATTTCTTTTGGTATCGGTGATTCATCGTCTTAATATCCTAAATAATATATCGAAAATGAAAAATTCCGTAGATGTCACATTTTCATAATTCTGTTAATGCTCGAAAGAAATAAAAAGCACGTGCAAAAGTGAAAGCGCTGGTCGCCGCACTTTTAGACCGTGTACATTGAGCCATGCAAGAATGACTTATACTTTTAGTACCAAATGTATGTTATTCTCCATCGTAAGAATTAAAGATAATTCGAAATATGCGAACATTAACGTCTAGTGCCGTGGCAAATCGAGATACTATTTTATCGTGACGGGAATTTCGTTGGCCAAAGTTTAACGCAATTCATCGGTGGTTCCTTGTGACCATTCAAATGCATAATTACTAGCTCGATCAAATTTTGTGACCTGTTTATATCAGAACGTGGTCGGTTCTCTCATCAATCTAGCTTTCCGATAAATACAGGTCAAAACGCTCCCTGTATTACCGTCGCTCGAGACATGTAATGAATTAAATAAACCATGTCGATATATAGTATTGAAGCCGAAATAGTGGAACATGTAAGATGATGGTCAAACTCCAATTATTCAAACTTAGATTGTAAGATACTTCAGTGTGGAAAAAATGAGCAAACGCTAGTCCAATCACAACCTACTCCACCGCAATTTCAATCCTTCCATTATTTTTTTATTTGGACATACGTCGCATTCCTGTAGCAGATTCCTTTGCTGGCAGTCAAATTCAAATGATTTCGCACGGTCAAATTCATGGAAACTCGAATGAGACGGGCTAATTATTTTAGGAGTTCCGCATTTTAAAACTCTTAGAAAACTCTACCATTGCAGCACACGCCAAATATACACATCGATCGATTGTCAAAATCACACGTCATCATGAGCTTCTGCTTGAGGCAAGCCAAGAAGGGGGTGATTAGAGGTGGAAAAAACCGAATGGATTGGGTTAAGGTCAATTTTGATTTCGGGTAGAGCAAGAAGGGGAGAGGGGTTGGGGATGACTGTCCGGCCATTAGGTTTACGATCAGGTTTAATGTTCACGCCTTGTCATTGACACGGGCGGGTTTTTAGTTAGGGATAATTGCACAAATGATTTTCGAATTTTGACCTAATGCGCAATATCGTCCTTAAACGACTGTTTGGCCATTAGATTTACGTTCAGGTTTAATCTTCACGTCTTGTTGTTGACAGGGGTGGGTTTTTAGTGAGGGATAATTTCACAAATGGTCCACGAACTTTGATCCAATGTGCAATATCATTCTTGAACTTTTAATTTATTCAATGTGGTTCCCGAATTTTTGGTACATGTTCAATCTAGTTCTTGTACTATATGTAAATGTTCAATGTTCATAGATTACATTGAGCATTTGCATATAGTCAATTTCATGTAGTCTAGGGATTAAATTAAACATGTATTAAAAATTTAGGGATAGACAACATTGAACAGATTAAAGTTCAGGGACGATATTGCATATTAGGTTAAAGCTCATGGATTATATTGAACAAATTAAAAATCTTGAAATGATATTGCGCGTTTGATTAAAGTTCAGGAATAATTTATCCCATTTTCCTTTTAGCAGTCCAGCCCAAGCTCCAAACGGTCGGTCCACTGGGCCTTGAATTGTATCTTGAATTCGTTTAAAGTCTGCCTACTGTCCCATGATTAGCCCTGCAGCTCGAGTTTCGTCAGAGAGAGAGAGAGAGAGAGAGGAGAGAGGGAAAGCGAGAGAGAGGAGAGATGGGTGCAGAAGGCGAAGAAGAGAAGCCGGAGACGAAGCCGAACCCCATTTCCGAGGCCCAGTTCCTGTCTTGGAAGCGTCGAAAGGTTGGTTCCTCACTGTGCATTCTCCTCTCTTATTCGTCATGGATCCGCTCGTTCCATCTCTCTTGTTGTCGACCAATCCTGCCGAAGCTGATCGAGAACGTTCTCAGTGCATTCAATTTCAACCCTAAAATTTACATCGAAATTAACGAAGGTGGCTCTTTTTCTTGACGTTGTTGAATGCAGATATCGTATGAAGTTGTTATCTTTGCTGGTTTGATGGGTTTCTGGAGTAATTTTGATATGGGTTGTGGCAATTTTCGTCCAAGTTCAAATTTTCATTAGCTAATGTCAAAATTATATGCAACTACAGAAAAAAATAGGTTTCGTTGATGAGTTCTTATGACGGAACTGCAGTTAGGTTTAGGATGCTCCGAGGTATTGGAAAACATGTTTGATTCATTGTATTTGGAAGCTTGTTGTTTTGTACTCACGTTTTGTAGAGAATTGATTGACTGTGTCATTTACAATTGTTGCTGATTTATGATGGAATTTAGGCCAGAGATTTGGTTTTCTCGTTCATACGAAACTGCAATTTGGTTTTACTATCAGTTGTTGGCTTCTTTTTTTGGCCTTTTTGGGTCCACTTGTTAATGCAATAGAAAAGTGTGAGTACATTGTACTGCATTTAAATTTAAAATTTGATGAAAATTGTCATAACCTTAACAATGTAATTGCCAAAAAACAAGTAATATTTAGTTATTTAGTGTGTATGAGGGAAAATTCAGTACAATGTGCGCACACTTTTTCTTTAATGACAAGTCTATGAAATAACACACTAAATATTACTTGTTTTCTTAAGATAAATCAACTTCCTTCAAGCACGTAAAGAAACAATACATTTCGCAATTGTACTGCATTTAGTGTGGTATTTCATGGAAGTTGTTTCTTAACGTCCTTGTTGGCAATTGCATATAGTTTTGATATTAGCTTATGTAAATTTGAACTTCGACGAAAATTGTCATAACCTTAACAACTTCACATGATATTGCCATTTAAACAACTTCAAGGGAAAGGATCCTTCTTATGAAGGTAAAAACTGGTTTGTAGAGACTATCATGTTGAAAGTCATAATTTAAGTACTAGGAAAATCGGGTTTATAAGTTAGAGATTCATTCAGGGTTTGGTTCTCTTGATATTTTAGCTTTATGGTTGGAGAAGTGGCTAAATCATGTAGAGAGTCTATTTGTATTGAATCCTGTATTCAGTTGCATTACAAGCATATGTTTAAATGGGAAATATAACTGTTCTTGGTTCCTAGAATATTAGTTGGTTGGTGGGTGTATAAGGTTGCTGGACAGACTTGAATGGGGAGACGGCAGTGTTTATTCTTGGAGGGTGACAGATCTCTTTGCATCCTGTGTTTATATTTAACTAACTTGTTCAAATTTTGGTGATCGGCATAAGTCAGTTCCTCGGATATGAAGCGTTTGTTCTGCTTATATGTGTGTACGTTGAGGAAAAGTGTTAAAAAGTTTAAGCATGCATTAGGAAGGAAAGGTTTTGTGTGGAAATTATCGGGGTTTCAGAATATCAATATGCGTGGACAAAGAACCCTGTGTACTGCAGCCTCCAGTGCAGCACATGGTAATCTAGGGGACTTAAACTTCCATGTAAGAAAGCCCTCATAATAGCATTATTTTGCTGTGAGAGCTACATCTATTTGTTTTCTTATATATATAGTGAATCCATCAGCCATTCTATCTCCACAAAATTGCAGTGGCAAACTGGGACACAATAATAGTCTGCATGTTATATCTAAAAATGTAAGTGTTCATCAAAATTGATGTTGGAACCAAAGGCGGATTGATGTATTGGTTAGTTGGGGCTATTGTCTCTGTTTGCTTTTCTAAATTTATGTTCAATTAGTTGAAGTTTTTGAATGTTTTGTTTATACTCCATTATCTTGGCCAAGAAGAAAAGCTATGCACCCTTCAAATATCTCAAATAATATTAGCTAAGTCCATGCCAAATGTTGTCTTTTGAATTTGCTCTCACAAATTAATAAGGCATAATGAACTATTTATATTGTGAAATTGCTATTTCTAAAATAATCAGAACCTGCATCATGCTATTTATATCTGACTTTATAAGCATGCAAGCATTATATTAGTTTCTAAACTAATGTTCTTGATTGCTTTATAACTGGCAATCAGGCTTTGCCCATCAACGAAAAAGAATTTAGATGGGTCCCTAGTTGGAATGCTATGTGTGATTTGCTTGCACATACATGTGACTGTCTATGTCCATTTAACTTTGTATGCTTGTGTTTTGGGCTTTGTTGTCTATTCTGTCATTAGCTTTAGAAACTACTAAATAGCATGTAGTGCATCGAATGTCTGGGGTGAGAGAAGTATATGTTGATTTTGTTCTCTTATCCTTTGATCATCGAATGGTTATACTTAATATGGGGACTGATTATGTCGAAGATGAGGTTACTATCTGAGAATTGTTTTATCCAATAAGAAATTCCTTTTGCGCTGTCACTTGGCACTTTTGTATTGCCATTACCCGATCCAATATGTTGTGCTATGTTATGAAGTAACGGCCAACAAACGCTGTTTTAAGTATGGAAATTGACATCCAACTCCAGTAGTTCAATTAACAAGTTTATTGGCTGTTGGAGTTGGGTTGTTGAATTTCTTAATTTTAACGTTCGCAATGCCGGTGTGTTCTAGCCTCTTCCTTCTTCACCATTTCTTGTTTGTTGACTTTTTACTTGTTATGTCACATTGTATATTCCTTGTGAGTGCTAACAAGTTGGCGTTGTCTATTTTGATGAAATTGATGCTTCTATTGTTAGTTGCATGCTAGCGTAATCCAGTTGGAGGTTTTTTTTTGTCAGAATCCAGTTGGAGGTTGAATCTATTCTTTTCTTCGTTTCTCTTATTGTGATATCCTCGATTCGGACCATATTTCGACAAGAGAAGTGGTTAAACTGTCAATGCACACTAATAGCAGGGTTATACCATGAGTTGATTCACGAATCGTGCATAGGTCAACTATTCGATTAGGAAGGGCAATTGAGGGTCGGGAAATGCGCTCAACTAGAGTGCTCGACCATGGAAAATAGCTCGGCCATAAGGATCGACGTGGGATGACCTTTTGACTTCACGGGTCAATCAGTGAAAGGTTAGGAATCGATTCGACGAAAGTATATGTAGTTGGATTGCGGGTGATTCCACACAATTATTACACTAAACCTGAATGATCCTAAGCTAATTTCACAAGATCACGTGCCCCGGGTAAATAAATCAATTCCGCATGATTACATAACCGAGAATGATTCATGGATTGACGAGATTCAAATATGGATTGATTGGCGAATCAGTCATAAGTCGTGCTAGTGACACCCAAGAGGCTGCCTAACTCAAATAGGCCATATTAGGAGCACTTCCCATTGAAGTTTAGCCACGAGCCTTGGTTTGGTTATAGGTTTTCGATTAAGGATAGTTCAGAGACTTTCCTTTCTTGTTTAGTCGAGATAGACCTTGGGAATAGTTTTGGGGCCCGAAACTTTAGACAAAGGAATTATTTGGTCGAGAATGGAAGCCCACGAGTAGGTCGAGATGGGCCTCACGCCCAAGGCCAAAATCTAATGGGCTCAAGGAAAGCCCATTAACCTTTTCAAGCCCATTTATCTTCAAATTGGGCCCGTTCAAGCCCAAGCCCAAGTTTGTTGGCCCAAGCGCCAAGCCCAAGCCCAGTGTGAATAGTGTCGTGAATAGTGCCAAGGGCTGAAATTACCAAATTGCCCCTTCTAGAGGCCATCATTGGCTTCTCTTGCAAGATCAATTTCTAGCCATTGATCTTGGCTTCTCTTGCAAGAATGGCTCTTGGCCATGCATCTTGGCTTGTTGGATAAGGAGGAAGGAGGGCCAAGCATTTTGTTGGCTTGGATGAGAAGACTAATCTCTTCCCCTCTCTCTCTCCATTGTTCGGTCCCCATTGCTGCCACCCCCTTCTCTCTCTTTTCCTCTCGTTTTTCCTTTCCTTTTGGCCGCCGTTCACCACCCTTACCGCTCCTAAGCTGCGCCGTGAGCTGCCCTTGCCGAGCCACTGTTGTGCGCCATCCATCGCTGCTTGTAGATGCCCGTCCAGCCCACCGAAGCTGCTGTCTAGCAGCCACCCCAGCAAGACCCATTTTCATGTTGCTACCTTGTGCCATTTCGGACTGAGCCACGCGTAGCCCTTGTTGCCGCCGTCACGCCCATGTCGTCGGAATCGTTTTCGGGTGAGTTAACGCTCTAATCCCTTGATTAGTACGTTAAACTTGCTTAGGGTTAGATTAGACTAAGTTAATTATGCTTAGTGCTAATTAATGAGAGATTAATTGATAAGCTATCGCGATAAGTGATAGACGAAAGTGATAAGCTATCGCGATAGGTGATAAGTGGACTTGATAGGTTATCGAGAAAATGTGATAAGTTATCGTTAAAGGGACGATAAGTTATCGGGTATTTGTTGATAAACTATCACCAAAAGGATGATAAGCTATGGTGGATTAGGTGATAAGCTATTGAGAATTGAGTGATAAGCTATCACCAAAGGGATGATAAGCTATTAGAAAATAGGTGATAAGCTATAATCAAAGGGGTGATAAACTATCAGGCACTAGGTGATAAGTTATCGCGAAATAGGAGATAAGCTATTGGAGGAAGAGCGATAAGTTATCGTTGGTAAGATGATAAGTCGTGATTATATGTGTTTTGTGCTTGAGTTATGACATGAGCTATGCATGTTTTATGTTGTTTAAGGCCAAGGAAAAGGGTTGCTTTAGTAAAAGAACTTAGCTTGCTATTTTAAAGAATGATTTTATGAACATATAAATGATAATTCATGAGGAGTCGTGTTTGGATGCCAGGTTTTATGAGTTACATGGGGCAAGGATGTTTAAAAAGGAAATTGTGCAAAGTTTGATGGGTTAATTGTGTGTATGTGATCACGTGTGAATTTATTACTGCATTTTTGTGTGGAAGTTGCAGTAATTTATTGTGTAAGCACGAACCACATTTGTATTTGGCTAAATGCTGAGATATAAATGAGTTGTATGGTTGTGCTCATGTGATCACATAAAGGAAGCTGTCACCCAGCGGGGGTCTGGGGACATTGCCTGATTAAGTTTGGATGCTCGATAGGGGTCTAGATGCTGAGTCGGGTTGGATGTCGGGCTAATGCTGTTAATTAAATGTCGTCTGGGCGGGGGTTCTAGATGATGTCATGCTTGATGGGGTGGGACGATGTTCGATCGTGCCGAAAGACCACCAACCTGATGCGAGTAACGCGGGTTGTGCTGTGGCCTTGTGAGGTTGTAGTAATCAAAACACGCGTGAAGAAGTGTGGATACATTGCGCCTGATTATGGGATGAAATTACGAGGCACGGTATGGGACGGGCCAAAATAGTTTCACATTATAATCGGGACTCGTGTGGATGCCTTGTGCATGAGAATGCTACTGCGTGTTTTGATTGTCTTATATGTCTATTACATTATGATTGCACATGATGGTTTATAACGTGAAGGGCGTGTGTGCCAAGGCAAAGTAAGAATGCATAAGATTGTTTAATGGCATGTTTGTTTATGCTGGGCTGGGTAGCTTATTTGTGTGTATAGTTAGGGTAAAGCAGGGGTTGCTTTGCTATTGATCTATCGTCAATGTGTGGCTGCGTGTTTAAGTGCGCCTGATGCGAGTTAACTTCCTAATCGAGGCTTATGTCGTTAACTTACTGAAATTTATTTCACTCGTTATTAATTATTTTTCAAGTGCTTAGATATGAGTACACATTGCGTTCCATGAGAACCGGTTGTTTTGAGGGGAACATCTTCAAGGTTGTCCTTGTGGATAGAGGAGCTAGGTTAACCTCTTATCTTTTGTGGTTGTAATCGGGAAGATTTGCATAGTGGACTCATAATATATTAATTTTCGATGTATTGCCGTTAATTTATGTATATATATTTGTTGTATGTTTTCATGTCTATTCTTGTTATTGTTGTCTGGAGATGTGCTTTCGCATGTGTATAAATGAAAGTTAAAATGAATGGGTCGGCGACGCATCTTGAGATGTCGTAATTCCACGATCAATGAAGGATGTTTGCGCGCTCGAGGGTTCGGAGCGTGACATTCCGGTTAAGTGGTATCAGAGCAAGGTCAGCTCGATCCAAATTTGATCGATACCTAGAGTGATAAGGTGCGATGGGTGTTGGGGTAGTGAGTTAGAAAAACCTTTCTTTGACCGCAAGTATATGATGTATTATGCCTGTCTTGTGATTGATTGCTTATGAGTGACTACTTATGATTGGATTACATTTTATGTTATATAAGGTGTTTGTTTGTAATTTGCTGCTTAAGAATTGTAGACTTGAGTAGGAGATTTAGGTCTTTAATTGCTTGATGGAACTGTAAACAGGTTTCGCTAGAATCCGGTAAGATGAGCTCCCGAGGAAGGGGAACTCGAGGCCAGTCTAGTTCGCAAGCAAGAGCACAAGAGGACCCTCGAGTGGATGGGATCTTACAAGCTCTCGAAGCGATTGGGAAATTGATGGGTAAGCAGGCTCAAGAACGAGCTGCTACTGCTGCAGAGGTTGCTGCCAATGCTTCTGCTGCTGCCGTCGCCCCTAATGACAACCCTAGGCATGGAAATGGGAATGGAGAACGGCAGATGTACCAACTGATGGTACAATTTCTGAAGCTGAAGCCATCTAAATTTACTTGGACGGGTGATCCCGAGGCTGCAATCCTCTGGATCGAGGAGTTGGAGAAAGTATTTGCACTTTTGCGATGCTCGGAGGAAGACAAAGTTGCCTTAGCGGTTTACCAGCTGCAAGGTAGCGCTAGTGATTGGTGGGAAGCCACCCAAGGAAGGGTCTTCCCAGAAGGCACAGTTTCGACTTGGAATGCTTTTGTTGAAGCTTTCAACAGAAAATACTTTTCGGACTATGCGCGGGAGCAAAAGATGGCTGAATTCGAGCGACTTCGTCAGAATCACCTGTCTGTAGATCAGTACGAAGCGAAGTTCGCTAAGCTGTCGAGATATGCACCGAGATTAGTAGAGGAACCAATGGAAAGGGCTAGAAGGTTCAGAGATGGTCTGAAGCCTGAGATTAAAAGTCAGTTGGTGCCCCTGAACTTAAAAGACTATAATGAGCTGTATGAAAGGGCACAGCTAATTGAAAGGGACATGGCTGAATGGGCTGCCGCATCTGGATCGCGTTATGCCCCAAGTCGAGATAACCATCGGTTTGGGAAAGAGCCGATGATGGGAGGAAAATACCACATCCCTCCCAACAAGAAGAATGGCATTGGAAAGCTGGCATACAATCCAAGTAACATGTGCCGATTCTGTGGAAGGAGGCATGGGAATAGCCCTTGCCCAGGTTGGACTAGAGCTTGCTATGGATGTGGCCAGCACGGTCATCAAGTGAGAGATTGCCCGAACTGACCGGTTAGATCATAAATGCAATCGTAACAACCACGAGTGGGATCGCAGGTTGGGAACGCTCTGCCGAATAATTTGAATCGACCACAGGCATAGGAAAGGTTGGAGGCTGTGGCTGAGAAGGAATAAGAGGGTTTATCTTTACAGTCTTAATGTGTTGCATGACGATATCTAGTGTAATAGGAATTGATTTTTGAAGTTATAAGCTTGAATGCTCATGTAAGATATATAATTACTTATGGTAAAATAGGCGTGATCAGTTTGTGAACTTCTTAATTATCGATAATGTTTTATGGTGGTATTTGATGGATGAGTTATTGCTTGGAAATTTCGAATTTTGTAAAGAATTAGGGTGACTTGTTTTGGTAGACCGTTGAGATTGAAATTTGTTGGATTGAATTTTGTCTTTGAGGTATCGAAAGTTAATTATCTTATGGTGCTCTATGGACGAATTTTGGAAATAGGGCTATCGATACCTTGTTCTCGAGGTGTTAGTAAAGGCATGAAAGGTATTTGAGGATTTTTGTGCAATGATTAAGAGTTGGTAGGCACAAATTTCCAAGTGGTTGAGGTGATATTCTTAAGTTGCGATTATAATTGAAGTGAGTGGAATTGATGGCTTGTGAAAATTTAGAGTTGATGAGATGCATTGGATCGTATTTCAAGTGTTGATGTGTGATCTCGAGTAGTCATGGCCACAGGCCGATTTCGGCCCGATCAAACCTGGGCCCGGCCCGTTGATTGGGCCTGCAGTTCGGAACCGGAACCGGCCTGTGGCCTACAGGCCCAGTTTCGGTTCCCAAAAAAAAATTAAAAAATTTAAATAAATAAATTAAAAAAAACTTGCAACAGGGCCTGCATGTCTGCAGGCCCTGCTGTGGCCCGTTGCCAGGGCAGCCTTTACAGGCTGCCCTGGCAATGGGCAAAAATAAAATAAAAAATAAAAGAAAATACAAAGATAACCGGAAGTCCCTCCCTCCCTTCCTCTCTCTCTCTCTCCAAACCACAACGAAGCATCGAAACTCAGGAGCGCGCGAGCGCTAAAGAATCGAAATCGGGCCATCATCGGAGAATCCACGGCAGCTCCGCCGGCAATGTGACGATCCGGCTAGCGGGAAAGAGCGCGTGAGGGATGAGCAGCAACAACCGAAGAAAAAGAAGATCCGACGCACCGTCCCACCGTCGGATTCGATGCACTGGTACAATCGGCTCTCGAGCAGTGGACACTTCAGGTCCAGAATCGGCCGGAACCAGCAGGAACCGAAACTGGAACCGGCTCAGAACTGGCCAATTCCGATTCATACATGGCCACGAATCGGAACCACTGGTTCCAAACCGTGGCCATGACTAATCTCGAGGAAGCGACCTCATGGACTAACAAGTTGGAGAAAGCTTTTGCGTTTCTAAGGTGTTCAGACGTGGATGATACCTCTGTAAATGAATCCACTTCAAAATGAAACTATCTCCGGTAGGTGTGTAGGTTTGGGGATGAACCAGACGTAAGCTGATGGATTTGTGACAACCCGGTTCAATGAAGGTGGGGAGTGGTCACCAGGGCTAGAGGGCTTGAGCAAAGAGCGACTCCTGGCAGGCTTCTAAAATGGCGAAGGGGCAGGAATGAATCGAACTATGCACTTAACAGGAGGAGAACAATTCTGAGATGATTTTTATCAGAGTGGCGCAGCAAAAATATGGTAAAACTTGTAGAGTTCTAGTTTGTCGGAATAAGGTTGGAGAAAAAAAAAGGATTGCTAGTCTAGGGTTTGTCTGGCAATTAATGGATGCGGTTAAGAGAGACTTGGAACTGCCTTGAGCCATCAGAAAAGTTTCGTCGACAAGCAGCAGTGATCTTTGGGATTCCGATTAGGTGGACACGTGTTCCTCAAATGTCACCTATGAGAGGTTGGTTGCGTTTCGGTTAAGCAGGAAGGCTTAACTCGAGGTACATTGTACCTTTTGAGTTCTTGGAGCGAGCAGAGAATTTTGGCTTGTAGGTTGGCACTTCTGCTTTGCCTTGCTCGAGTTTGTTGTGTGTCTCACGTCTCGTGTTGAGAAGGGTGAGTCGATTCGACATGCGTGCTGAACTTCAATGGGGATCGAAGTGGACTACAGAATGTTGTGTGTTGAGAAGCCTGTGTGGATCGTGGATCGAAAAGAGCAAGTGCTGCGGAACGAGGTCATTCTCTTGGTTAAGGTGATCTAGAGGCATCGTGGAACAGAAGTAGCGGCCTGGAAAAGTGAGGAATCAACGAGGCTCTACTAACCCCAATTGTTCGAGAAACCAAATGAGTATTCAAATTTCGAGGACGAAATTCTTTTAAGGAGGGAAGAGTTGTAACATCCTCGATTAGAACCTATTTCGGCAAGAGAAGTGGCTTAAACTGTCAATGCACACTAATAGCAAGGTTAGACCATGAGTTGATTCACGAATCGTGTATGGGTCAACTATTCGATTAGGAAGGGCAATTGAGGGTCGGGAAATGTGCTCAATTAGTGTATTCGATCATGGAAAATAGCTTGACCACAGGGATCAATGCGGGACGACCTTATGACGTCACGGGTCAATCAATGAAAGGTTAGGAATCGATTCGATGGAAGTATATATAGTCAGATTGCGGGTGATTCTGCACTATTATTATACTAAACCTAAATGATCCTAAGCTAATTTCACAAAATCACGTGCCCCGTGTAAATAAGTCAATTTCGCATGATTATATGACAACCGAGAATGATCTATGGATTGACGAGCCTCGAATATGGATTGATTGGCGAATCAACCATAAGCCGCGCTAGTGACACCCAAGAGGTCGCCTAACTCGAATAGGCCGTATTAGGAGCACTTCCCATTGAAGTTTAGTCACGAGCCTTGGTCCGATTATAGGTTTTCGATTAAGGATAGTTTAGAAATTTTCTTTTTCGGTTTAGTCGAGATAGACCCCTGTGAATAGTTTTGGGTCTTGAATTTTTAGACAAAAGAATTATTTGGCCTAGAATGGAAGCTCACAAGTGGGCGATCAAATTGGGCCAAGATGGGCCTCACGCCCAAGGCCAAAGCCCAATGGGCCCAAAGAAAGCCTATTAACCTTTTCAAGCCTATTTCTCTTCAAATTGGGCTCGTTCAAGTCCAAGCCCAAATCCAAGCGCATGTGAATAATGCTTGTGAATAGTGTCATGAATAGTGTTAAGGGTTGAAATTATCAAATTGCAATTTCTAGAAGCTATCATTGGCTTGTCTTGCAAGATCAATTTTCAACCATTGATCTTGGCTTGTTTTGCAAGAGTGGATCTTGGCCATGCATCTTGGCTTGTTGGACAAAGAGGAAGGAGGGCCAAGCATTTTGTTGGCTTGGATGAGAAGACTAGTCACTTCCTCTCTCTCTCTCTCTCTCTCTCACTCCCCCTTGTTCAATCACCCTTGCTGTCGCCCTTTCTCTCTCTTTTTTCCTCTTGTTTTTCCTTTCCTTTTGGCCGCCGTTCACCACCCTTACCGCCCCCAAGCTACGCCGTGAGTCGCCCTTGCCGAGCCATCGCCGTGTGCCATCCACCTCTGCCTATAGCCGCTCGTCTAGCCCACCAAAGCTGCTGTCTAACAGCCGCCCTAGCGAAACCCATTTTCGTGCCGCCACCTCGTTCCGTTCCGAACCGAGCCACGTGTAGCCCTCGTCGTCTCGCCCGTGTCGTCGGAATTGTTTTCGGGTGAGTTAACACTTTAATTCCTTGATTAGTACGTTAAATTTGCTTAGAGTTAGATTAGATTAAGTTAATTATACTTAGTGTTAATTAATGTGGGATTAGTTGATAAGCTATCGCGATTAGTGATAGGCGGAAGTGATAAGCTATCACGATATGTGATAAATGGACTTGATAGGTTATCGAGAAAATGTGACAAGCTATCGTCAAAGGGATGGTAAGTTATCGGGTAATTGTTGATAAGTTATCACCAAAAGGTTAATAAGCTATCAAGGATTAGGTGATAAGCTATCATTGAATGGTTGATAAGCTATCAGAAAATAGGTGATAAGCTATCACCAAAGGGGTGATAAGCTATCGATAATTGGGTGATAAGCTATCACTAAAGGGGGGATAAGCTATCGGAAAATAGGGGATAAGCTATTGCTAAATAGGTAATAAGCTATCGGAGGAAGAGTAATAAGTTATCGTTGGTAAGGTGATAAGTTGTAATTATATGTGTTTTGTGCTCGAGTTATGAGATGAACTATGCATGTTCTATGTTGTTTAAAGCATGAATTGTTATGGAAAAGGGTTGCTTTAGTAAAAGGACTTATGTTGTTATTTTAAAGAATGGTTTTATGGACATATAAATGGTAATTCACGAGGAGTCGTGTTTGGATGCCAGATTTTATGAGTTAAATAGGGCAAGGATGTTTAAAAAGGAAATCGTGCAAAGTTTGATGGGTTGATTGTGTATATGTGATCACGTGTGAATTTATTAATGTATTTTTTTGTGCGGAAGTTGCTGTAATTTATTGTGTGAGCACGAACCACGTTTGTATTTGGCTAAATACTGAGATATAAATGAGTTGTGTGGTTGTTGTGCTCGTGTGATTACATAAAGGAAACCGTCACCTAGCGGGGGTCTGGGGATGTTGACACCTATTTTTTAACTTGCCCAAAATTAATTATGCAAAATTTAGGGATTAATTTTTTAATTCCTAAAACAAAAAAATATTTCAATTTAAATGCATTGCATATAGAAATTAGGCACATTTCGCATTAATAAAGCCTAGTAGAGTTTTGTAAAAATAAATGAATAAATAAATAATAAAAATAAAAGAAAAAAAAAAAGAAAAAGAGTTATTAATTAATTAATTAAAAAAAAAAGAAGAAAACAAAAAAATCGGTTCGGGCCGGGTCGGGGCCGGACCGACCCGGCCCGTTCCAGCTTTTCCCCCCCGCGCGGCCCAGCTTTCCCCTCCGCGCGGCCCAGCCTTCCTCTTTTCTTTCTTTTCTTTTTCCCCTTGCCGGCCCAGCCCGCTTCTCCTTCTCTTCTCTCCCCCTCGCGCGTCTGGGCCCAGCCCGGCCCAGCCTTCTCTTCCTCTTCCTTCTCCCCCTCGCGCGTCTGGGCCCAGCCCGGCCCAGCCTTCTCTTCCTCTTCCTTCTCCCCCTCGCGCGTCTGGGCCCAGCCCGGCCCAGCCTTCTCTTCCTCTTCCTTCTCCCCCACGCGCGACCGTCGCTGTCCACGCCCCTGTCCGCCTCTGCTTCGCGTCGTCACGCCGACGCACGGCGGCGCCGCCCCCCGTCATCGTCGTCATCCGGCCAGAGGAAGCCCGAACGAGCACGACGACGGGACTGGCATTAATTGCCAGTCCCGTCTTCCCCCATTTCCCGGGCCTCCCTTATCCCCTCCTCCCTCTCTTCTCCCTGTTTTCTCTCTGTCCTCCGATAACCTCCCCCTGCACCGGCCTAATGGCCACAAAAGTCTTCGAGCAGCGTAGGCCGGTGCAGGCCGTCGTCGCGCAGACGTCAGGGAGCAGAGCAGTGGCTCTCAGCCACTACAAAAAACCAGAGACGAAGAGGAGAGCCGGTCGGCCATTTTCCGAAAAATTCAGAGAGAGAGAGAGACCGAGGGAGATAGGGAGAGAAGGAGAGAAAAACAGAGAAGAGAGAGGAGTCTCGGAGTGCCTTGCAGGTCCCAGTCGGCCTCGTCGTCGCCAGCAAGCCGACCGGCGACTCCCGGAGGTACCCCCGGTCGGCCATTACAGAGAGAGACAGAGAGAGAAAAGAGAGAGAAAGAGTGAGATCAGAGCGTACCGAGGTCACGCCGGAGTGTGGCCGAGAACCAGCAGCGTTGCCGTCGCCCACGGAGCAGCTGAGAAGCCACCCAGACGCGCCGTCGACCGGTGAGCTCTCCCGGCCGAGTCCCCGCCCCTGTTTTCCCCTGTTTCGGTGTTCGGTGTGGCCGGGACTCGCGCCGGCCGCGTCGCGCGATTCCCGGCCCATACAGTCGTCGGTCCCGATCCCTAGTCGCCGTCGGAGGTGAACCCAAGCCGCTGGGATCGACCGGATCGCCGGAGGAGGTCAAAATTCCCCGGTTTTTGTCGCGCCCACCACATGTTCGACGAAATGCCTCAATCAAGCCCGTTTTTGTTTCGTCGCCGGCCGGTGAACGGCGGTCCTACGGCGGCTCAGGTGAGTGGTATAGCTTGAAGGCGGTCCTAGGGGGACGATTCGGGGGCGGCGCCGGCCTGGGTCGGCCGGCGGACGGCCAATTTTGGCCTCGCCGGCGACTTTCCCCGCGGGTCTGGGAAATTCGGGTCAGACCCGACCCGAATCAGCCGATCCGACCCGGGTCAACTCCCGGGTCGGATCTGTTGACTCGGGTCGGTTCTGATCCGACCCGGATCATCCGATCCGACCCGGGTCAACTCCCGGGCCGGATCCGTTGACCCGGGTCGGATCCGACCCGATTCGGATCATCCGATCCGACCCGGTCAACTCCCGGGTCGGGTCCGTTGACCGGGTCGGTTTCGACCGATCCGGATCCGACCCGATCCGACCGGTTGTTTATTTTTATTTTATTTTATTTTAAAAAATATTAAAAAAATTCATTAAAAAAATTTAAAAAAAATAAAAAAAAATAAATAAAAAGTTTTTATTTTCCTTTTTCTTTTCCTTTTTTTTTTAAAAAAAAATAATATAAAAAAAAACGAAAAAAAAAAAAATCAAAAAAATAATAATAAAAAAGGTTTTTATTTTCCTTTTTCTTTCCCGTTTTTTAATTAAAAATTTTGAAATAATATTTTCAAAAAAAAATAATAATAATATTTTCGTCTTTTTTATTTTTTTTTATTATTTTTTTTTTTCCGAAAAAAAAAAAAAAATTCGAATTTTTTTTTAATGTAGGATTTATCTGAGTGTTTTAATCCTTTATGCATGTTGTTGTGTTGTTTAAATTCAACAAGCCTGAAATCGCGTGGTAGTACTTTGCATGTTTTATTATTACCGTCGCGTTGTTATTATGCATATTTGTTTTAATACAATTGCATGAATTGTTGTATTTTGAATGTCATCTGGCTTAGTTATGGTTAGAACCATAGGCTGCATGAATTGTTGTGTTCTTGACTGCTGATCGTTTCTGATTATGTACTTGTTTGATCACCTCACATGTTAGGAGAAAGGTCCTAAAATCAATCCAAACTGCTTGACAAATGTTTTCAAAAAATGAACAGGGTAGAATGGTACCGAAAGGGCATTAGTTATCCAATTAATGTAACCAAGTCCCCGAATTCAGTTAATCTCTGGTTCGTAGGAATAGGGTGATTCTCCCATCACCTTATTTGGGTTTCTAATCGACCCACCTCAAATCGATTAGTGGCGACTCCTTGGTATAAACCATTTGCATGTTAAATATTTAAACCTTAAGTCGCGATATGGTATGGGCTTGGGAGAGCCCGAGTTAAGTCCTAAACCTAGACTTAGGACGTACCAGGCGAGCCCCCCTGATTTTTGCATGTTGTCCAAAAGAGGGCTCGGGAGTTCGGTCGCGACAGACTGGCGACTCCGCTGGGGACTTGCGTTTTTAAAAGTGGACTTAAACCAAATTTTTTACCCTGTTCAAAATAATTTTTGTTTGGCAGCAAGGACTCCAGGTATGAACCTGACGTTAAGGTGTTATTTGTTCTTGCAGGTTCGAATTGATTGTTTATAAATTTTTGTGCATGCTTTAATGATTTAGCACTACACTATTGCACACACAACCACGCTGCCGGACCTGGGCCGCAATAGGACATTTTAGGATGGTGTTAAGAAAGATACGACCTTGAACGCGAGTCCGCGATGTAGAGGTTGCCTTTCTTCTCCCCGAAATTCATTTCTAAAAAATCGTAAAGAAATATCTTTAGCCGCTATTCGCGTGACTATAAGATATTCCTTTCGATTTGGCCGAGGTTAAAAGGACTTGACACCAACGCGAGACTGCGACGGTCAGGTACCCTTTTAATTTCATTTTGTTGAGCCAATCTAGATAGAAATCGAGCCTCACTACTCATGTGCATGTCGTTGTGATTGCCATGGCTCAAGAAAAGGTATATATTCTATCCCTTCTCATTTTATTATGCAGCCTACTAATTCAATTGATTTGTTATTAATAGGCCACCCGTTGATTGCATTCTATACACGATGGGAAAAACTGATGCCCAATTTGTCCCCGCTCCTAAGAAAATTTCTGACACGGTGGGACCGACGAGACGAGGGATACGCTTATTGCGGAGCTTGTCCGTGAAAATAAGCAGCTCCGAGAAGACTGTAGTTTTCCCCATCGTTTATAAAATGAGCATCCGGGAAGGGCGCCCTTTTTGTTAAAAGCCCCTTTTTGTATATTTCCCTAGTAATTATGTTCAGGGGTTTTGGTTTTCTTCCTTAAAAGTGTTTTTGGGTTGTACCAATGTTAATATAATTCGGGCCGCTTTTTATGCTTCAAATAAAATTTTTTGCGCTTCAATGACACCACCGCGGCCTTCGGCCCAGTGGTATCCGGGATGTAAGCGCATCGGTCCGAGGCGACCGGGGTTCGAACCCCGGGGACGCCACCTGTAATGTTAATATTAATAAAAACCCTTTTTTGCTTATTTTTTCTTTGCAAATAAAGAAAATATGTAATAATATTATGACTAGGTCATAAAATGACTTTTTATCAGGCATTATACTCATTTATATCCGCGTTTTTGCAGATAGTTACAAAAAAAATGGCCGAAGAAAATGCCCGTCTCAATAAAATGGAGACCGAAATGAAGCAAGTCTTCGCCTTTCTTCGACAGCTCTCAAAACAAGTGGAACATCTGTCAAACCGCTTAGACCAACTCACCGTGACTCCGCTTTACCATCCAAGACCAGCGGTGATGATTCAAATGGAGCCCTCCAGTGTCAACCAAAAGGGTAAAGATATCATAGCTGATGATGTCCACAAGTCCCCTGATCCTAAGGAATTAAGCACCCTACGTCCAAAGTTCATGCAATGTGAACAATACAAACCTAGTATCCTTCCACCCCAAAGGCGAAATAACAAAAAGCAGTTCACGCCACTCCCTTTACCTATGTCTCAGATCCTGCCTATTCTCCTAGAAAAGAGGTTGCTTGCTAAAGAGCCAAAGCGTAAAACTCCTGAGCGTTTCCCCAACTACGACTCCTCCAAGGCATGTGATTATCATTTGGGTGAAATAGGGCATTCCGTCGATGACTGTGTGGTCCTGAAAAATAAGGTCCAGAAATTGTTGGATGCAAAGATGTTTTCATTCTGCAATGCACCATCCAAGCAAGCAGGAGGCCCAGATGTCGTCATTGAGTAAACTGAAGACTCAATTTTCCTTCCTTAGAATAGATGCGTGTTTAATAGTTTGAATACTCCTACGTGGGAGCTTTTCTTGCTTTCTAAAGTCTCAGCTGTTTTCTAAGATTCTCAGCTTTCTGAATTTTTAATTATGCTTAGAATTTCAGTACTGCAATTTCCATTCCAACAAATGTAATTCGCTTGATTTATTCAAAAGAATTACAAATGCTTTGTTTTGAGGGCCTGAGGAAGTATCCCAAACCGGCCCGTTGATGATATCCAGCCATGTAAAGGAAAGTGTTCTGAGGCCCGGGCTTCCTCATGCTTCCTTATTTTAAGCTTTTGAAAATAAAGCAAATGTTTTGTCATTTTTCAGAAGAACAAAAAGAACAGTGATAGAAAAACATGCATACTCATAACCTTGTTTGTTTTTCTAACACGCTCATTTCGTGTCTCAGAGCATATTCCTTTTTGATTTGTTATTACAAAAGGGACATTTGGAAATGGCACAAACTGAAGAACACTGGTAATGCTACCAGACCAACTCATTTGATAGGGGCAGTCCGAGCAAGGATCAGCCAACCTTCAAAATGAAATGTGGGGCAAATCTCATCACTTCTAGTGTGAGATATCAATTCCAGAAAGTCAGAGAGAGTGCTGAGCATTCCTTGACACCATGATGAGCAAAACATCATTTCGTACAAAAGTCGGGGACAGATCAAGAAAAGATTACCCCTTTTGAAAGAAAAAGGTATGTCTTATTCCTTAACAAATTTTGGAAAATGACATTCCATCCCTTTTGCAGATAATGAAATGGGGAACATGCTAGACCCTGACGTGCTAGCAAGCCGGATGAGCACCAATGCTGGGACTTCTCAAATGAAGCATGACGAAGAAGTGCCCAATTGGAAGAGTAGACTATGGGGCATGCAATCCCCCAGTCCATCAAAAAGGGTGTATTTCGTTCCTAAAGTTCATCCACTTTAGAATAGAAATGATACATTCTTTCCTTTTATTTAGGACAAATTTGAGTAAAGATTCTGTGCAAGCAGCTGGAAAGGACTTCGCATATGACAAGATAGAGTCAATCCTAGTCCCACCAATCATGGAGGTCTCGACGTCAGTCATGCTCACATCGGTCAAAGACCTTTAAAGTAGAGATTAGCTTTGCTGCGAAGATCCCCATGCAAGCAATTGCACACGCCCTGTGCATGATCGGAATCAGAGGATTTTCGAGAAATGCCTCAGCATGCCAGAATCGCATTGGCACAGCATGCGCCGACAATAGGATTTTCCAATTGAAGGCACCCCTAATCATAGAGGATCTCATTCGAGCTTCGAGATCAAGTGTAGGAAGGAGCAGACTGAGACAGAGAAGGCTGAACAAAGTAAAGAGGATAAAAGACTCTGCTAGCTTTGAAGGCAAAATGGAAGAAGGGTAATCTGTATCGTTCTCAATTTACTCTCAATTATCTCACTTCTAACATAAGCTTATGTTTTTGTCAGAAGGGGATTATCGACATCTGAGAGAACTCTAGATGTTGTCAATCTAATCTCAAATGGGAGGAATCACGAAGGGATTTACTTCACCATTGCAGTACAGGTAAATATCTCTGTCTCTAAAAACTTTTCTCATAAAAGTACAAAGAAGCAAAGAAAGAGGAAACATGTTAAAGCAAATAAATGCTTAACCTTTCTCAAGTGCATTGCACGTCTTTTGGAAAGAATCTTGCATGGTAATTTTTCCTGTTTAATTCACCAATCCCCCCGTGAAAATTGTGACAATTCGACAAAAGGTGTTGAACTGCTCCAATGTATTGAACAAGGTGTGTCAGAATGATGAGAGGCAACCCTGGTCTATATACATTCCCACGTATCAAACTCTTGCAAGATGAGTGAAAGATGTCTCATTTCTACGAGGTAAAGGGATTTCTCGCATAAGGTACGGTAGCCAAAATGATGAGAGGCAGTTCATTTCTCTGCCCCATACACTACCGTTAATCCTTTGCTTGACCATTTTTGAGCCCACACACTCGGAGGTTCCTTTCAAATTACCCCTGTCAAGAACTACCCCACATTGGGGCAACTTGAGGTAAACCAGCCTCATAGGATGGATTCAGACTCAGAGGAAACAAGAAAAACATCATTTCCTTCTGATCACCACCCCTGTGGCTTTCGATCTCGTCGTTGTCACTGAGTCGGTGATCCTCAATAGAGTCCTCCAAGACAAGTACACCATCGACGACCAGACAGTCGAGACTAAGAGGGCTTCGTCAAGAGAGAAGCAGCAAACTAATGCTTATCCAGAATGCCAATGATTTTATTGATAACAGTGATGTTTTCACTGTGCAAGACAAGAAGGATGAGGAGTTTGTAATATCTAAAATTTTCTATGATCATCAGCTGCAACAGCTCACACAAGGTGAAAAAGATGAATAGAAATTTTCTTGCTCTCACTTGCATTAATCTTTGAGTGTTTTTATTGCAGATGAACTCTCATGATAATTTAAGTGCCCTAGGATGACGAAGAGCAGTTCTTCTTCTACCCCATACACTTATATCCCTTGCTAGCCCAATTGAGCCGGCAATTTCATTTCGTACAAACCCAATTGGTGATCATCCCCCACACTGGGGCAAGGCAAAAGTCACCACAGTTTGAGCATCACGGTCCGAAGTACCGAATGAAGATGGAGACTCCAGCAGCCCAAAAACATCGTCTGTTCAGCTTTGTTTAGGCTAGTCCTGACAACATCAAGAGAACAGCAAAAAAAAAAAAAATGCTGAAAAATAGGGGCATGAAAAAGCAGTGTGCCTGGTAAAAGCAAGGCCAATGCCCATGAATGGAGATCTATGGGCGTGATGAAAGCGCTCTCGAATATCTCAAAGACATTAAGTGGTGAAGAATAGACAACCCCAAAAGTTTCAAACTTGAGTTCTTCCTTGATATAAATTCATGCTTAAGAACTCTGTCTTGGCAAAGATCTGCCACATGATAAAGGAAGACGAACCTATTCTTGAGAAAGCATTTAGGACAGAGATAGAATGGTATCCAGGAAAATGCTTGACGCAAAAGCTTCTCAAGAAAAAGTTGTCAAAGATGCTAAAACACAGGATTACCCAAGAAGTCTTCCAGAAGGATCCTGACGGCGGATAAGAAGACTGGTGACAATGCTAGATGATCACCAATTCTTACCCTCACACACATTTTTGAGCCTAACGATCATTTCGTTCCTCAACCCGCAAACCAAGCCCATGTTACATCCCTCATGAAGTCTCTTCTGATTGGGGCATTTGAATTAACACGGGATTTCAAATGTTTATAAACAACGCTCGAGGAAGTGCGAGCAAGACTATTTTCTATCTCTTTTGCAGGGTTCTTGACTTGTAAACCCGGAGATAATTGCAGAATATTTTCTTTCATGGCCTTGACTCGGACAGTCTCCTTTGTTAAGCCATTGACCAAGCCAACATTACGACCCTGAAGAAGACCTCTCAGATTGGCAGTGTCGTACCGCTTGCGAGAAAACTCATACCCCTGTTGATGTGATAGCGGTCAGATTGAGTGTTTTTGATATTCCCGCATTAATGGACGGGACAAACAACCCTTTTCAATGAGAGCGAGTGAAAAGTCCTTTCTGACTGAAAGTCCCTCGTTCATCATCTCGAGAAATTCCACCTTGTGAAAAAATTGTCTTGATTGACCCACGGTGGACTTTTGGTGATGCAAACATGGCAAAATCATCATGCATGAACTTGCAAATGCACACTTTGGAATAGCCCAACTCGTCTATCTTTGATGAATGCATGCATGTATGTGCTAATCATCTTTGACAGCTCAGAGTTTTAATCCCCATTGATGAAATACAAAATTCGGGCACTGGAGAAGCCCTCATTATCATCCCAAGGGAGATGCCCCGGAAAAGGTTGGTTATTCAACAGATGATACATCAAACCTTCGGGAATGTGCCCAGGTAAGTACATTCTACCCTTACCTGATCTCAAAATCATCAGATTTCTTTTCAAACTACCCAGAAGGTAAACCAGGTATTGCTTTGAAAATGAAATGCATCTTGACTCGCGATCAAGATATTTCGTACAATATTCAGGAATAGCCTCAGTTGTCTATTTCTCCAATGAATGCATATGTGTTTGCACAAAGAAAAACTTGTCTGACAGGAGACACGCCCTTAAGAGGCAGGAACGTATCCAGGTAAGTATATTCTACCCATGCCTGGTTCCAAAAATCCATGTACCTACAATTGTTATGGTACCCTTTGAACATTGGACTGACCCCTCTGTTCACCCTTTTGAGCACGGAACTGACTCCCTCTGTTCACATCAAATCCTTGGGCGAGGACCCTGAGGTGCTCATCGATGAGGTGCTCATCGTTTGAGTTTCCAAGACCTGCTGCCAGAAACCTAGCAGGCAATCAAATCCTTGGGCGAGGACCCTGAGGTGCTCATCGATGAGGTGCTCATCGTTTGAGTTTCCAAGCCCTGCTGCCAGAAACCTAGCAGGCAATCAAATCCTTGGGCGAGGACCCTGAGGTGCTCATCGATGAGGTGCTCATCGTTTGAGTTTCCAAGACCTGCTGCCAGAAACCTAGCAGGCAATCAAATCCTTGGGCGAGGACCCTGAGGTGCTCATCGATGAGGTGCTCATCGTTTGAGTTTCCAAGACCTGCTGCCAGAAACCTAGCAGGCAATCAAATCCTTGGGCGAGGACCCTGAGGTGCTCATCGATGAGGTGCTCATCGTTTGAGTTTCCAAGACCTGCTGCCAGAAACCTAGCAGGCAATCAAATCCTTGGGCGAGGACCCTGAGGTGCTCATCGATGAGGTGCTCATCGTTTGAGTTTCCAAGACCTGCTGCCAGAAACCTAGCAGGCAATCAAATCCTTGGGCGAGGACCCTGAGGTGCTCATCGATGAGGTGCTCATCGTTTGAGTTTCCAAGCCCTGCTGCCAGAAACCTAGCAGGCAATCAAATCCTTGGGCGAGGACCCTGAGGTGCTCATCGATGAGGTGCTCATCGTTTGAGTTTCCAAGACCTGCTGCCAGAAACCTAGCAGGCAATCAAATCCTTGGGCGAGGACCCTGAGGTGCTCATCGATGAGGTGCTCATCGTTTGAGTTTCCAAGACCTGCTGCCAGAAACCTAGCAGGCAATCAAATCCTTGGGCGAGGACCCTGAGGTGCTCATCGATGAGGTGCTCATCGTTTGAGTTTCCAAGACCTGCTGCCAGAAACCTAGCAGGCAATCAAATCCTTGGGCGAGGACCCTGAGGTGCTCATCGATGAGGTGCTCATCGTTTGAGTTTCCAAGACCTGCTGCCAGAAACCTAGCAGGCAATCAAATCCTTGGGCGAGGACCCTGAGGTGCTCATCGATGAGGTGCTCATCGTTTGAGTTTCCAAGACCTGCTGCCAGAAATCTAGCAGGCAACCAAATCCTTGGGCGAGGACCCTTAGGTGCTCATCGTTTGAGTTTCCAAGACCTGCTGCCAGAAACCTAGCAGGCAACCAAATCCTTGGGCGAGGACCCTGAGGTACTCATCGATGAGGTGCTCATCGTTTGAGCTTCCAAGACCTGCTGCCAGAAATCTAGCAGGCAACCAAATCCTTGGGCGAGGACCCTGAGGTGCTCATCGATGAGGTGCTCATCGTTTGAGTTTCCAAGACCTGTTGCCAGAAGCCCAGCAGGCAGACCGTCAAACCCTTGGGCGAGAACATCCAAGTACTTTGACAAGCAAAAACCAGTCAGTCAAGGCGACCGAAGAAAGGTTCGGGTCCTAGACAAACAATCCCCAGTCCAGGCGACCGAAGAAAGGTTCGGGTCCTAGACAAACCATTCCCCCCGTCAAGGCGACCGAAGAAAGGTTCGGGTCCTCGACACACAATATCAACTATCTGGAATTACTCTACCCTTCGGCAAGGTAAGTAGCCCCAGGTAAGCTTTTATTTGCTTTAGCATGCATCATCCTATATCGCATCATAAAAATGGGACTCCAGTCTCGCCAAAAATAACATTCATTGAACATGCATGGACCAAATTTAGGTGTCATTTTATCTTTGAACGTAACCTCTGCGAGCTCAAACTCTGCGAGCTCACCTTCAAAGAGGGGCAGCTGTTGACACCTATTTTTTAACTTGCCCAAAATTAATTATGCAAAATTTAGGGATTAATTTTTTAATTCCTAAAACAAAAAAATATTTCAATTTAAATGCATTGCATATAGAAATTAGGCACATTTCGCATTAATAAAGCCTAGTAGAGTTTTGTAAAAATAAATGAATAAATAAATAATAAAAATAAAAGAAAATTAAAAAGAAAAAGAGTTATTAATTAATTAATTAAAAAAAAAAGAAGAAAACAAAAAAATCGGTTCGGGCCGGGTCGGGGCCGGACCGACCCGGCCCGTTCCAGCTTTTCCCCCCCGCGCGGCCCAGCTTTCCCCTCCGCGCGGCCCAGCCTTCCTCTTTTCTTTCTTTTCTTTTTCCCCTTTGCCGGCCCAGCCCGCTTCTCCTTCTCTTCTCTCCCCCTCGCGCGTCTGGGCCCAGCCCGGCCCAGCCTTCTCTTCCTCTTCCTTCTCCCCCTCGCGCGTCTGGGCCCAGCCCGGCCCAGCCTTCTCTTCCTCTTCCTTCTCCCCCTCGCGCGTCTGGGCCCAGCCCGGCCCAGCCTTCTCTTCCTCTTCCTTCTCCCCCACGCGCGACCGTCGCTGTCCACGCCCCTGTCCGCCTCTGCTTCGCGTCGTCACGCCGACGCACGGCGGCGCCGCCCCCCGTCATCGTCGTCATCCGGCCAGAGGAAGCCCGAACGAGCACGACGACGGGACTGGCATTAATTGCCAGTCCCGTCTTCCCCCATTTCCCGGGCCTCCCTTATCCCCTCCTCCCTCTCTTCTCCCTGTTTTCTCTCTGTCCTCCGATAACCTCCCCCTGCACCGGCCTAATGGCCACAAAAGTCTTCGAGCAGCGTAGGCCGGTGCAGGCCGTCGTCGCGCAGACGTCAGGGAGCAGAGCAGTGGCTCTCAGCCACTACAAAAAACCAGAGACGAAGAGGAGAGCCGGTCGGCCATTTTCCGAAAAATTCAGAGAGAGAGAGAGACCGAGGGAGATAGGGAGAGAAGGAGAGAAAAACAGAGAAGAGAGAGGAGTCTCGGAGTGCCTTGCAGGTCCCAGTCGGCCTCGTCGTCGCCAGCAAGCCGACCGGCGACTCCCGGAGGTACCCCCGGTCGGCCATTACAGAGAGAGACAGAGAGAGAAAAGAGAGAGAAAGAGTGAGATCAGAGCGTACCGAGGTCACGCCGGAGTGTGGCCGAGAACCAGCAGCGTTGCCGTCGCCCACGGAGCAGCTGAGAAGCCACCCAGACGCGCCGTCGACCGGTGAGCTCTCCCGGCCGAGTCCCCGCCCCTGTTTTCCCCTGTTTCGGTGTTCGGTGTGGCCGGGACTCGCGCCGGCCGCGTCGCGCGATTCCCGGCCCATACCGTCGTCGGTCCCGATCCCTAGTCGCCGTCGGAGGTGAACCCAAGCCGCTGGGATCGACCGGATCGCCGGAGGAGGTCAAAATTCCCCGGTTTTTGTCGCGCCCACCACATGTTCGACGAAATGCCTCAATCAAGCCCGTTTTTGTTTCGTCGCCGGCCGGTGAACGGCGGTCCTACGGCGGCTCAGGTGAGTGGTATAGCTTGAAGGCGGTCCTAGGGGGACGATTCGGGGGCGGCGCCGGCCTGGGTCGGCCGGCGGACGGCCAATTTTGGCCTCGCCGGCGACTTTCCCCGCGGGTCTGGGAAATTCGGGTCAGACCCGACCCGAATCAGCCGATCCGACCCGGGTCAACTCCCGGGTCGGATCTGTTGACTCGGGTCGGTTCTGATCCGACCCGGATCATCCGATCCGACCCGGGTCAACTCCCGGGCCGGATCCGTTGACCCGGGTCGGATCCGACCCGATTCGGATCATCCGATCCGACCCGGTCAACTCCCGGGTCGGGTCCGTTGACCGGGTCGGTTTCGACCGATCCGGATCCGACCCGATCCGACCCGATCCGACCGGTTGTTTATTTTTATTTTATTTTATTTTAAAAAATATTAAAAAAATTCAAAAAAAAAATTTAAAAAAAATAAAAAAAATAAATAAAAAGTTTTTATTTTCCTTTTTCTTTTCCTTTTTTTTTAAAAAAAATAATATAAAAAAAAACGAAAAAAAAAAAAATCAAAAAAATAATAATAAAAAAGGTTTTTATTTTCCTTTTTCTTTCCCGTTTTTTAATTAAAAATTTTGAAATAATATTTTCAAAAAAAAATAATAATAATATTTTCGTCTTTTTTTTTTTTATTATTTTTTTTTTCCGAAAAAAAAAAAAAAATTCGAATTTTTTTTTAATGTAGGATTTATCTGAGTGTTTTAATCCTTTATGCATGTTGTTGTGTTGTTTAAATTCAACAAGCCTGAAATCGCGTGGTAGTACTTTGCATGTTTTATTATTACCGTCGCGTTGTTATTATGCATATTTGTTTTAATACAATTGCATGAATTGTTGTATTTTGAATGTCATCTGGCTTAGTTATGGTTAGAACCATAGGCTGCATGAATTGTTGTGTTCTTGACTGCTGATCGTTTCTGATTATGCACTTGTTTGATCACCTCACATGTTAGGAGAAAGGTCCTAAAATCAATCCAAACTGCTTGACAAATGTTTTCAAAAAATGAATAGGGTAGAATGGTACCGAAAGGGCATTAGTTATCCAATTAATGTAACCAAGTCCCCGAATTCAGTTAATCTCTGGTTCGTAGGAATAGGGTGATTCTCCCATCACCTTATTTGGGTTTCTAATCGACCCACCTCAAATCGATTAGTGGCGACTCCTTGGTATAAACCATTTGCATGTTAAATATTTAAACCTTAAGTCGCGATATGGTATGGGCTTGGGAGAGCCAGAGTTAAGTCCTAAACCTAGACTTAGGACGTACCAGGCGAGCCCCCCTGATTTTTGCATGTTGTCCAAAAGAGGGCTCGGGAGTTCGGTCGCGACAGGGGACATTGCCTGATTAAGTTCAGGTGCTCGGCCGGGGTTCGGATGTCGAGTCGCGGTTGAGGCCGGGACGATGTTCTTAATTGAATGCCGTCTAGGCGGGATTTCTAGATGATGCCGTGCCCGATGGGGCGAAACGATGCCCGGTCGTGCCGGAAGATCGCCAACCTGATGCGAGTAACGCGGGCTGTGCCGTGGCCTTGTGAGGTTGTAGTAATCGAAACATGCGTGAATGAGTGTAGATGCATTACACCTGATTATGTGATGAAATTGTGAGGCACAGTATGAGACGGGCAAAAACAGTTTCACCTTATAATCGGGACTCATGTGGATGCCTTGTGCATGTGAATGCTACTGCGTGTTTTGATTGTATTATATTCTTGTTGTATTATGATTGCACTTGATGGTTTATAATGTGAAAGGCATGTGTGCCAAGGCAAGGTAATAATGCCTGCAATTGTTTGATGACATATTTATTTATGCTGGGCTGGGTAGCCTCCTTGTATGTATAGTTAGGGCAAACAAGGGCTTACTTTGCTATTGATCTACCGTCGATGTGTGGCTGCATGTTTAGGCGCGCCCGAGGCGAGTTGACTTCCTAATCGAGGCTTAGGTTGTTAACTTACTGAGATTTATCTCAATCGTTGTTAACCATTTTTCAAGTGCTCAGGTATGAGTACTCGTTGCGTTCCATGAGAACCGGCTGTTTTGAGTGGGAATACCTTTTGAGGTTTTCCTTGTAGATAGAGAAGTTAGGGTAACCCTTACCTTTTGTTGTTGTGATCAGGAAGGTCTGCGTGGCGGGCTTGTAATATATTGATTTCCGATGTACTGCTATTAATGTATGTATATATATTTATTGTATGTTTTTCTATCTATCCATGTTATCTGGAGATGTTGTGCTTCAGTATGTTAACTAAAAGATAAAATGAATGGATTGGTGACGCGTTCTGGGACATAACAATTCCCCGACCAAGAAAGGATGTTGGTGCGCTCGAGGGTCGGGGGCGTGACACTTATTCTCCTTCATTAGGAGGACTTTTTGGCGGGATTGGAGTATGCTGGGGAATCAATCCTTCCTTGAACATAACCGATTGAGTTATTCTTATAAATGTGAAAACCATAGTTTGACCCCTAATTTGGACGTGTTGCACAGAAAATTAACTTAACAAACATTAATCACACTGTCATGTATTGGCTCTTCCATTGCACGAGAAAATTCAAAGGCTCAAAGTCATTCCTCTCATTGTAGGATGCTGAAGCGTTAGCAAGGAAAGCTGAAGCTGCGAGAAAACGTTCTGAGGATATAGCTGCAGGTACCGTGCAAATGAACGGGCGCGAGCTTTTTCTGCACGAACCGTGGGTATTCGATAACACAAACTACTGAAGTTGGTTAAATTTAACAGTGTGTGAGATAGTGACTCCTGTGTACACTATTCATACTTTCTATTGAAAGAATGGATTGCTGCAAGAAATATAAGTTCTTCATTGATGCATCTTGTTTTCCTTGAAAGTTGACATTCTTGCTTCTTGTAGATAGTGACTCGTCTTGTATGCAATCTGCAAATTTGTGTTACGCTATAATTACGTGTGATGGTAGTGTGTAAAGTTTATTGTTAGTTGCCAACTTGGACTTGTCTAGATAGACTTGTTAATTTTTCCTTAATTTAAATCTAGCTACGGATAAATTTTAACTTTTTTCTTAGCCCAACCGTTGAAATTTTCACAATATACATAAGTTGACATGCAGATTTACATGTGAATTTTTCTTTTTTACAAATTCGAATAATTGCAAAAAAGTTACTTTTTTGTATTTTAAAATCCCAACCCCTGAATCGGTGGATGTTATGGTCCACGACATGAGTCCCACAAGGCACCGTTGCCTCCGATGACTTCTCTTCTACTAGTAGAATTCTGTGTTATGATGAATCTTAAAAATGTATCGGGAAATTTGCATGCTCGATTAATCAATCATTTTGCATATGAATTTTCATTGTTTCTAACAATTGAGAGAGAGAGAGAGAGAGAGAGAGAGAGAGAGAGAGAGAGTTTTGTAATAGAGTTGCTTATAGATCTACAGGGAAGACTCGTGAAAAGACAAGACCACACGGAAACATGACTTAAGACACTAGGAAGACCTCACGGTTGGACACAAGCCATAGCAAAAGCCAGCTGCCACTTGCGTGCACATATGTAATGTGCTATCACAATACATAAACATCACCAAATACAAATTGACACGAGCCTCGATCATACTTTTACTAACTCACAGATACAAATTACTAACACAAACAACTCTGACTCAATGATGGACTCAATCTGGCCTCCTCTCTTCTCCCACCGATCCGCACTCAAGCACCACTTTTAGGCTTCCAACTGTTCCAAAAAGCGAGACATTATAATCTTGTTTACAGGCACCATATATGCGCTTTAATAATGCCATGATAAATATGATCAAAATACATGATGAATATTCAGATAGTTTTTTTTTATTTAAGCAGTACAAAAAGAAAAAGACCTTGGGTCATTTCGCATAGCCTGCAGGTTGCGCCTCATTCTCTCAATCTCCTTTTGAAAATTCTGCAATCAAAACAAAAAGCAATCAAAATTTCAAATAAGATTTTGCATGATGTTGATTTTTCTGCCCGCATTTGGAAAACCCAATATAGCTAGTCTTTTACCTCAGACCTGATGTTTAATGCGATCCCATTGTTGTGTGAATAGCATCACATGCACAAAAGGAAAAAAAGATAAGCCAACATCAGATCCTAGAGAGATGCACTCATACCATATATCATATATGTTCACTTAATATGGAAAGAGTGATAGGATGTTCACAAAATTGTCTGTGAAGAGACAATTACCATTCAAGCGTTGAAATTAATGCCTTCTGAATGTACATCCTTGTGATCTTCTCTTGCTCATCCTGCGCGACAGACATAGATCATTAAAACTAAACTTTTACAAAAAAAAAATCAGATTACTTATATCTTCTCATTTGCCACACCACCTCTTCCATATCGTCGAACTCAGCATCATCTCTGCATGTCAAGCAAGAAAGAGTCAAACAGCATTAATGATGGTCATTACACAACGAAGCTAAGATTTTTTTTGCCCAAAATAATGAAGCCAAGATTAAAGGCTCCATCTCTAATGTCTCTCCCTTAGGCTTTTAGGGATGTAAAACCTTTAATGGGATACTCTTGTCCTCTCCCAGGAGGAAAAACATTTGGGAAGCGACGGGGTGTAAGGCTTGATCGGCCGTCGGGTCGTTAAACAAGGCGTTGTAGCCTTTAGAGGTGGAAACACATGCCCCATAGCCATAACCTTTTCTACAAGCCACGTTTCTCTTCTCAAGGTAATTACTACCTCAATTTTTTTTTTCGATGTTGTTCTTTAGGCTTTTACCTCTTTGGTTTTTGATCTGCACTCGGACCTTCAACATCAACACTGAGGACTAAAAAGGGCTTCAACTATTATCCTAGAGAAACTTTTTGGCCGACTCGATTAAATCCAATTTCAAAAAGGTCAAGATTGACACGAAATAGGGTTAATCCGAAGAAACTAGTGTCAGATCTCAAGAAATAGTTCGAGGTGCACACGGAACAAGAACCTGTCATTGAAGATAGGTTGTGGGGCACTAGATGAGCTAGCAACGAAAGGGTTGACAAGAGATGCATCGGTGTCCTGAGGAACGGGGGTTCGGAAATCCCTGCACCTCCTTGTGCGGTGTTTTCTAAGCCTTGCAGCAGCTAGTATCATCTTCTGCTTCCCCGAGACCTTATCCCTAGCCATAGATGGTTCCAACACTGTAGACTCAAGCAGGAGAGTAAAAGTGAGGAGGAGGGCCTTTTGTCCAGTGAAGTGAGATCGAGGGGACAAAATGGTTGGGTACTTACAGCAAAGGAGTGAGCTTTGGTTGCGTTTACATGTGGAGTGCGCAACTTCTCTAAATTGCATTTTTGCCTCTATGCAATTCCTCGTATGATCAAAAGCATGGATTTGATTGTCTCATGGACTAAGGGTAGGATGGGAATAACACAAATGTAAAATAAAAGCAAGAAAAATTTCAGTAACCTCTTATCAAAAGCATATGACAATTCCTATGTCTGAATTCTCCCTATTTTTTCTGTACCCACTTAAATTAAAATATTAATGAGTATCATTATACACAGCTAGCTGACAGAAGACAAATAGTGTTGGCACTAAACTAAAAGAAACCTCATGGACTTATGGTTATCAAATCTAAAGTGATGTTTGAGTAGAATTGACCGGATCGGCTATTTCATTTTATTTTTAGATCCAGATGCCTCTACATGTAATAATTCCCTTTAAGGAAATAGTCTTGCTTTTGCTTTTGTATTTATTTTAGATGAGTTACCCATGATTTGCAAACCCCATATGCTCAGGTGGCGGCGGTATATCGATCTCGATAGTTTACTTCCATGATTTCCAAAATTGAAGCCGAACAAACACTTTCGACATTCTTAATATGGTAAGTGTAAAGAATGGAAATTCATGCGTTGTGAGAAGTTCCAGAAAATAGACGCATGGAGAGTAACGTCTGGTATTATTGCAATCATATACGGTTATTTTGATCGGTTGACGAACGCAAGATGATGTACAATTTTTCACCCGATATGTACTTTTAATTCTTATTGTTAAGTATATAGTCACGAAAAGTTTAAGCATGCATCGAATAAGAGAAATTCTTTGTTACAAGCTTCTCTTTCAATTTTCTTAAATGACTAGCTGGAGTTCACGTCCAAAGGCACAATATTATTTAATTTTTTTTCTTATATATGTATTTATTTTCTAGGCAGAATATATATATATGACTCACATTTTTTGTATTTTGGAGTATATAATAGTACAAATACCAAGTATAAATAAAAATTGCCCAAAGATACATTTTGGAGGTTGTCTTCAGCCTAAAGATTGTTAGGACTAAATTACCCTTGACAAGAACTTCAATTTAGTCAAATTACAGAAAAGGCCCTGCCAAAAGAAGGAACTTCAAAATATTTACTCCCGGGTCCCTCGAATATCCTTTATTGACAAAAAAGCACGACCGTTACATTTTTCGCATGCAAATAAGGACAAATATCTGGTTTGAAAAGTGGAAAACAACTCCCTCCCTCCCCCCCTTTTTCGGGTCTTCTTAAAAAGCTTCATTGGCTGTTTTCCCAAATGTTTAACTAGGTGTCCATGTTCCTGCCTGAATGGTGTCCAAGTAGCAGGCGAAAATAAATGAAAGAGTAACCGCAAAAGTGGAGTCAAATAATAAAATGAAAATAATATTTCTGCCCGTAGGAGTGACTCAAGGCAACCCACGGATTGGATTTTTTAATAAATGAGGGACTGTGATGAAATTTAGGCTCCTACATATGTTTTTCCAGATAAATATAATTTTTCCTATTCCTATAGCCAGTTTTTTTTTTTTTTGGTTGGAATTCATACAGCCAGTTGGCCCATTCATTCCTTGTACATTGAACCTGTAAATGAAATCCAATCCAAATGGGTTTCCTAATTTGAGTGGTTTCCTAGTTTGAGTAAATTTCCTATAAAGAGTTTCCTATTTTGGATATATGTAAAATACGGAATTCTACTTGGTTTTTTTTTTTGGTAAAGAGGAATTCTACTTGGTTATTACACACTAAAACAAACAAAAGGAGTGTGATAATTTTTTCTATGCTAGTTTTTTGAGTGACATTTATGTGAGAGATTATGATATAACACTTAGGAAAAAAATCACCAAAAAATCCAAATTTTGCTACCTGTGACACATTTACCCTGAACTTTTTTTTGTGACACTAAAAACCCCAAACTATGTTATTTGTGACACATTTACCCCATTGTACTTTAGTCCATGGGCATTTTTGTCTTTTTTGCTTTTTCTTTTTTTTTTTTCCTTTTCGGCGAGGGTCGCCTCGCCTGGATGAACGAGGGTAGCCCTCGCTTGACTCAGGCGTAGGGTGACCCTCGCCGGCGTCAGGCGAGGGCCGCCCTTGCTCGCCCAGGCGAGGCGACCCTTGCCAAATCAGACGAGGGTCGCCCTCCCCTGAGTCGGGCAAGGGTCACCTCGCCTGGGCGAGCGATGGCGGCCCTCGCCCGACTCAGGGGAGGGCGGCCCTCGCCAATCTCAGGCGAGGGCGACCCTCGCCCGAAGCCAGGGAGGCTCGCCCGAAGCCAGATTCGGCGAGGGCAGCCCTCGCCCGACGCCGGCGAGGGTCACCCTTGCCTGAGTCGGGCAGGGGCCGCCCTCGCTCGCCCAGGCGAGGCAACCCTCTCCCGACGCCGGCGAGGGCGGCCCTCGCCCGACGCCGTCGAGGGTGGCCCTTGCCGGAAAGGAAAAAAAAAGAAAAAGCAAAAAAGACGAAAATGCCCATGGACTAAAGTACAATGAGATAAATGTGTCACAAATAGCATAGTTTGGGGTTTTGGGTGTCACAAAAAAAGTTTAGGGTAAATGTGTCACAGGTGGCAAAGTTTGGAGTTTTTGATGGTCTTTTCCCTAACACTTAAGGGTTTTGCTTTGATTTAAAGTTGGGAAACACACAAAGAATTGTAAACTCTGCATCCTACATATTCATAGTGGATTTTTTGGTGGTCGGCTCTTCTTTCGGAGTGGTTTGCAACACTTAGAGTGAACCTG